>JAKELP010000001.1:18080000-19280000 GCA_029929735.1 Mimosa pudica
TTCCAAAAAATCTATTATACTTAAAAGTTATTCTCAAAAAACTATTTTCACATAAGCTATTCTCCAGAAGCTAAATCCAAACAGGCCATAAAACAGATCAAACTCCCATTAAGGCATCATAGTTGTTGCATGATCTCTTTTTGCTAGGAATTGGCAAGCTGTTAAGCTCTGATGTATTGGAAAACAAATCAATGTATTGACAGTGTTAGCTATATATATTTACTCATACTCAGTTATGATTTTTATACCTTTTGATCATTCATCACCTTATCTAAATAAAATTGGAATAGACTTTTGATTCTTTTCTTTGTATGAATGAATTTCTCAGCTACTACCTATTTTCTTGAAAAAGGAAAGAAAGAAATCATAGACATAGTCACTTACATTCATATCATCATTCACTTGCATCATTAATGCATTCACCATCATTACAATAGCTAATACAAAGAACAAAGCTACAAAGTAGTGGAAATTAAAAGAAACATACACCTTATTTCTGAACAATGAAAGTGAATGAATACCTCAGACATCATCATCATTCACTTGCATCATTATCACTATAGCTAGTACAAGGAACAAAGTTACAGGAGCAGGACAATGAACCTAAAAGAAAACAAACACCTTATTCCAAGTAGTTCTTACACATTTCTTCCTCACACACACAGAAGAAGAAAGGGAACTACTGAACTTTTAGAGGCATGTCACTAAACAACAGCTCAAGGATCCTCCTCATGGTGTTTGTTAGCAACATTGCATTGCCTTCTGATCTCACCCTTCGAGCCGGTGAGAGGGTTGTTTTCGGATAAGAGAGTGATGGCTCTGCCAAAGTGCTTGAAGAAATAGTCCTGGCTTTTGGCCATTTTCTTCACAAAAGGCCTGGTCCTCTTGTCATAGGCTAGCTGGTGATCCACTATCAACAAACCCTTGTTGTCCAATATGTTCCTGATATCACAATATATCAAATTCCACACCTACTAATCATAAATCTGAACTAAAGGAACATAGTTGAAAAAGCCACTGAATCTAAATACTAATGGATTAGAAGTCTAATCTATTACCTGTAATAGTTGTTGTCTAGAACCATGGGTGTGCCACGATCGTTCCTAACGTATTGGACCGCCTTGGGGTCAGGAATGGCGTCTGGGCACTTCTTGAGCATGTGGGGGACATGGTCTGGGTTCAGTTCTGGGGCTACCTCTGGGTACAAACGGTGAACCAACTTCACACAGTGGGTTCTGCCTACACTGTGTGCTCCTGCACCAACACAACACAAACATCACTGTCACAAACCTTATCTCTTATGAGTACTATGCAAGTGACTTCAACTCAGATAACACAAATATCTCTCAAATAACAAAAAGTAAAAATATTAGATCTAACATTACTCTCACCCCAGATCCTCAACTCTGATGAAGTCATGTAAATTTGTGGTCATGTACATAAACTTAAAGTTTATTTCACAACTTATCGGTTGTGGTCCCACATAGACCAATGCTGGACAGATCTCAATGCATATCAATGCTTACAGATTAAATCAGAACTCATCATGAATGTTAAAATAGTTTCTTATATGAGGTCACAGTGAGAAACTAGAACAAGTAAACACAAGGAGTAAAACATAGTTCAGTTATAGAAAGGCATGGGTTTGAGTTTTACCCAGAAGAGCAACAACACCAGGAGTATCAATTCCCATGGCAGAGAACCTATCAAGAACACCAGATATGGTTTCATTGTGATCTGGAAGATACTGTTCAACCACATCAGCCCTGCTCCTTCTTCCATCTCTTCTTCCAGTTTTAAGTGGAATATAGGGCCCTCCTAGCTGCAACATACTCATTATTTCACAACATATTCAAGTATATGTATAAAACAAAAAACAGTGAACTAAGTCTGCTACTGCACTAGAGTGAAAACAAAAAGATCTGAAGTTTGTGGTCTCATTCTTACCGAAACAATGCCATCTCTAGCAGAGAGAACAAGAATGTCAGCACATGAAACAACTCCAGGACACTCTCTCTCCACAGCTTCTTTGATGGTCTCAATGTATCTGAAGTTCCTCAAGCCAAAGCTTCTGTCTGTCTCCTTCTCAGACAGTGTCCTTCTTGTAGAATCCAGAAGCAGAGAAGCATCACAACTCTATGAAAAAACCAAAAGAACCATATTACTCAAAGTCAACAAAAAGTCAAACTTTTCAGAATAGAGTCAAGCTAGCTAAGAGTGAACCTGAACAGCACAGTCATGGAAGATATTTCTGAGCCAGGAGAAAGCAGTGTTCTTGTGGCGTTTGTAGAGGAGTTTCACTTGTTCTTTGATGATGTCTTCAGCTTGAGGACATGATTCCTTGTAGAAGTTCATAACAAGGCCTGCATCTTCATGTTCATTATCAGGCTTTGCAAGAACAACAGTGAGACATAGAGATGAGAAGCAGAGAAGAAAGGAGAAGAAGATAGCTTTTTTTGGTGCCATTATCTCTAAGCAGTAACACTCACTTCACTCAGTGACCACCACCAACTTTTCTTGCTTTGAGCTCTAGTGTAGTGTAGGGGACAACTCTTAAATAAAACAAACAAGGTGGCTCTGCTGAATTAATCAATTAATTATCAATGAAACGTGTCCTGGACTATTAAAGTTTGCGTCTGTTTTTTTTTATTGCCAAGTTGTTAACTTTGATACTTCTGATTGTATTATTTCCCAGGAGCATTTATAGTAAGCCAGAACAATGTAAGTTTCCTTTTTCTAAATATGTAGGTTTTCTAGAATATAATTCAATTTTTTATTTTTTAATATAATATTTTTTTACTTCATTAAAATATTTATTTAAAATACTACATCCATTTATTTGTTCCTAAATACTATAAGAGTTAGGTGACTTTTTTCAATAATCCTAAGAAAGCAAAAAGACTCACTTAATTATAACATATTTTGTATATTATTTGATTATATGTTAGCTTATAAGTCAAATCAAATAGTTTCGAGAAAAATTTATGAAAACTAATTTTTAATTATCTTACTTAGGTTTCTTATGATTCTTAAAAAAATGTTAACTAACTCTTATATTTAAGAATGAAAGAATAATAATTTTTCTGAAGCCTATGCTTATTTGTCTTGAATGAAAGAAGCAGATAACTTTGTTCCTTATCCATATTTGAGCTAATTGTGGGATCCCGATTCTTTTCCTTTTTTTTAACCCCTCTCTCTCGGTAAACAAGTGATCAACCATAGGTAACTAGGGGGAATAAAGACAAGTAAAACCCACGGATATGATTCTCATGTCCTATTTCCTTCTCACACCATTATTTATCTAAAGGCTAAAGTATATTTTTGGTCCCTTATATTTACATCAAGTTTCAATTTAGTCATTTATGTTTGGAAAGTGCACTTTTAGTCCTTTTTTGTTAACACCGTTAGTTTAACTTAACGGAAAATGCTAACTTAACAATTTTAAATGATTATTTTATAATGAAATTGGACCACAAATGATAAATTTTGAAAATATAAGAATATTTACACTCAAATATTTTAATCTGAACATTTTTCAGTATTTAATAATCATTTAAAATTGTTAAGTTAGCATTTTCCGTTAAGTTAAAGTAACAGTTTTAACAAAAAAAGACTAAAAGTGTATTTTCCAAACATAAAAGACTAAATTGAAACTTGATGCAAACATAAGAGACCAAAAGTATATTTTAGCTTATCTAAATATCTAATGGTTTGGATACAAATGAATATATTTATAATAATCTATTAAAATTCTGTATGGATAGTTCACAAATACAATAAGAATGAAAATAAAATTTAAATTTATAAGAATAGTCCATAATTATGAAAAATTTAATTAAATTTTGACATATTCAATTTATTTATGTAATTTTTAAGTATTATCATAATTATATTAATTTTTATAAAAATATTTGATGTAGAAATTTGGACAAAAATTGGTTTTTTTACTAAAATGCTACAGCAAAAAAATTATTACCAATATGCTATAGCAAAAAATAAGGGTTAAATATCAAATTGGCCAATAAACAATTTCCAAAGGTTCAAATTGGCCAAAGAACAATAAAAGGGTTCATTTTGGCCAATAAACAATAAAAAGGGTTCATTTTGGCCAATAGTGCACTGAAAAATACTAAAATACCCTTGGACCTAATTAATATAATTTTTGAATATGTGGGTCCCCACTTTTAAAAATAAAAAATTACTCCATTCACCCCACCACTTTCTCTCTCCTCCCTCCTCCTTCCTCCCATCACCAAACACCACCCCTCCTCCGTCCCACCGCCAAAATCGCAACTTACAATTTGTGCATCCATCAAGATTTCAGTCATCGCGTTTGGCGCAAAGGAAGTGTCTTTGTGATAGCAAAGCGAAAAATCAGCTCAAAAGAGCAACATTTACAGTTACACCTCTTATATCAATGAACGAACAAAAATTAAACTCTACCCGTTTTACATGCCACTTCCACAGTATCAGCAAAAATCTATCCCTACACTACATTTTTAAACGAAACAGGACATAGAAACAAACCACAGATAACAAAAAGTCCAAAGAAGCCACAAATCTGAACAAATAGAGACAAAAAATTCAAACTTTCACATGAAAGAGTCAGGACGTAAATCATACGCCACCTCACAGATGTGAGGATGAAGGAGGGGACGGCAGTGTGTGGTGATGGGAGGAAGGAGGAGGTGGTGGGTAGATGGAGTAATTTTTTATTTTTAAAAGTGGGACCCACATATTCAGAAATTATATTAATTAGGTCCAAGGGTATTTTAGTATTTTCCAGTGCACCATTGGCCAAAATGAACCCTTTTTATTGTTTATTGGCCAAAATGAACCATTTTATTGTTCTTTGGCCAATTTGAACCTTTGGAAATTGTTTATTGGCCAATTTGATATTTAACCCAAAAAATAAACATCAATATGCTACAAAATAGAGAAATCGTTCTTGCCAAGTACATTCGTTATTCCCAAGAACAACTCACTTTCGAATAACATTTTCAGATGAATTACATCATATATACACACACATAACATACTACTTCCTCCGGGTCTAAATATTGGTATTTATTTAGTATATTGATATTTATTTTTGTCTCTACAACATTATTTTTTATGTGTCATTATTTTTTTAATATGACATTAATTTTTCTAAAGATAGTAATAAAAATGAAGAAAATTAAAGATGACATAGGTTTAATATGTTTAATTCTAATTAAGCTACATAAATAATATATGAGATAGTTTGAGGTTAAATAATGCTACATCCGATTCTAAATATAAGGTTTATTTGATATTTTTAGAAAATCCTAAAAATGCAAAATAATTTCCTTATAAGTTGATTTACCTATCTATTTCACTTAAACTAACTAGTTTATTTGACATATAAACTAAAAGGTAATATAAAATTATATCAAATACTACCTCAGGTCCTAAATATAAGACCTGGATGACTTTTTTTGGAGAGATTAAGGTTGCGAAATAGGTTATTAAATTATGACATATTTGATATATTTTTAGATTATCCATTAGTTTATAAGTAAAATATAAAAGTCTAAGGGAAAAATTAGGTAAACCATCAATTTATAATTAACTTATTTTTCTTTTTTAGGATTTTCCAAAAAGTCAATTAGGTCTTATATTTAGGACCGGAGGGAGTATATCATAGTCAAATGACTTATTTTGCTTCCTTAATTTTTCCAAAAAATCAGTTAGCTCTTATATTTAGATCCGGAAGAAGTAGTATGGTGTGTGTGTATGATGTAATTCATCTGAAAATGTTTTTGGGAAGCGAGTTGTTTCTAAAGTCGTTTTTGGTTGGCAAGAACGATTTCTCTATTTTGTAGCATATTGATGTTTTTTTTTCTATAACATATTGATAATAAATTTTTTACTGTAGCATATTAGTAGAAAAACCATAAAAATCTAATGGTTGAAAGGGAAAAGAGGGGAAGGAAGATAGAGGAGCAGGGAAGATGATCCATATCCAATAACCACATGAATGAATTATATAAAAAAAGCCACATAAATGAAATGGCATAAAAGTATCTTCCAAAATGATTTAACTTTTATAAAGTATTTAGTGGATCATTCGAAAATTAACTTTTTATGAAATGATTTAATTATTTTATTTATAGTTGACAAAAAATATAATTAGGTCACATATTAAAGAATAAAAAGAATTTATCAACTGGTCATTTATTTAAGAATCGAAGGAGTAATGTCTTATTTATTGCTCTTGTGACTAATTTATTAAATTAATAAAAATTACATGATTTTACTAAAACACTGTAGATACCTATATTGAGAAGAAAAAAATATCTAAAATTGAGGAATAAATACATCTATACAATAGACCCTACATCAAGAAATGGATGGAGTATTATCGACAAATTAAGTTGTTACTTGCTATGTAATAGTAACTGATATTTTTGCCAAAAGTTTTTGAAATTAGTTATCACTTGCTATGTAATAGAATGCTGAAAATCTTAAAAACGGAAAAGGATATCGTGATTTTCCGTCTACATCCACATTTGGTAGGCCATTTTGATGCTAAAGCATTTCCCAAAGGCAGGAGAACTTTTCCTTATATTGTAATACTACTTGAGAAATATGCTTTACACCCTTTTTTTGTGGGAAACAATTTTCAATTACCTGTAGAAAAATCCGACAGAAATAAATTATCCATTTAAAGGTACTCAAATTGGTTGGTTGGTCACATCCTAATATTCACTGTTCTAAATCTCATATAGGAGTAGACAACTGACATTGGAATTTGCTCAATTCACAATAGTTAAGGATCAAATGTCAACCACTTGTTTAACGGACGTGATCACGTGAATACTAACTCCTCACACCAACTCACAGGTTAAGTAGATAAATAAGAGAGGAAGATTCCATCCGCACTCACATAAAAACTCTTCTTTCATGGAAGTGAAGCTCTTAGCAACTCGAGTTGCATGCTTAGGAGTTACACTCCACGAGACTTCTAGGGAGTGAATATAATTATATAAAGAATATTTGTGAATTATTTACAAATTTTTTATATATTTTTTAAAACAATTGAATATTTCATGTGATTTTAAGAAATAAAGATACAAATTGATATGTTTTACTTTGATGCGCTGTTTGTATTTGGTACAAGGAATTTAGAATGTTGGGTTAATCTTATGAGTTTAATTTAAAATACTAGAAAAGCGAGGTATTACCGTGTGGGCTAATATTTTTAGAACCCGACAATTTTATTGATGGTGTCGATAAATAACTAAGAAAAGTTTAACTAATTCTTACTTCAAATAGTCGTAATATTAAAATTTTAAATTCCCACTTCTTCATTTTTATATTCAACCCATAAAAATTTCAAGTGGGGTAGTTCCTTGATGTTGAAGGTAAAAAACAAAAGTTGGATAGCCCCTTTTGGTCAAAAAAAAAAAGTGGGGTAGTCCGATCCATTTATTTTACTATTTGAAATATGTTCTCTTTCGAGGCAAACGTGGACTAATGGTATTAGTTTTCTTATTCTGGACTAAAATTGACATTTAATTTGAACAATTGCATAAATAGCATATGAGTTGGATTTCAATTACAAGTATAATCATTAACGTGGAAGCTAAGAAGAACTTGTCCTGATTTCAAAATTAATAAAAAATCCAAAATTGAACTTATTTGCAGCGTGTTTCTGATTTCAAAGATTGAATTGAGATTGGGGGGTAATCTACACAACTCATTTTGAGGCTTTAAATTTAACGAAGTTTAGAAGTTATGGTTGTAAAGGTCCCAATGATGTGTAATTGTGTTTAAGATAATTTAATTTAAATGGTTAATTTATTAATTGTGAAGGAATCAATCAATTAATGAATTACTAGTCAACATTTTTAAGTAAATATTTTTATATGATACTGAATTTAGAGATGCACATAATAAATAGCTTCGACTCAAAGATTCAACATTTTCTCCATGTAAAGCCGAGAGCTCTCTATATTTACGAATTCTTGTTCTTCAACTTTTGGACAATGATTTAGTTTTGTTTGACTGTTTTATTTCTTTGTCATAATTTTATCTTTTAGTGAAAATTGTCCTTTATACGAAAAATTTATTTTTGTTGACCATATATACGAAAAAATTAATAAAGTACTGTAATTGCGACTCAAAATGATTTTTTGGTTAGCAAGAAAAATAAAATAAAAAACTTTATGCATTTGTCTAGGGTTAATATAATCTTTAGTTCTTAAATTTCCCCCTATCTTCTTTTATTTTGGTACTACAATTTTTTTAAATAAAAAAAGTATCAAATCATACTAATTAATTAGCTTGATCCATATCAACTACTCCACAATGATTTTTATGAATGACCTAGTCCTTAGCAAATTTCAGAGGCTAATAAACATCACATGCTTCTGTAGCAAAACTTGATGCATTATTTATTCAGACTATGAAACAGTGTTGAATACTCCATTATGTTCTCGCAACTTACTACAACAAGCACATAACCGAATATTGGAGGATTCTAGCTAGTTGGACTACAATACATTTCAATCATTATCAATTTATCACGCACAAGATCAGTTTTACCTCCTGAGAAAGAGCAATGAAATTTGTCTAATTTTAGCGCACACTGCTAAATATTTGTTCAATTTGATTTAGCCATTTTTTTTTGCAAAATAACTGCAAACCACAAACTCCACAGTGAATAATCAGAGTAGAATTTTCACTTTAGATAATCAAAAGTATAAGTGCCAAAAAAAATACCGCACCATCAATATGGAAGTATAATATTCCACAGTCGCATCCCAAACGAAAATCTTTGAGCGAGAAAATGAGTGTTTAATTTTCTGTTATGCCCTGCATAAGTCGCGCATAAATTGGAGTGATACATCGCTTGAATCTTACCTATTATTCAATAGATGATCCATTGCCACAATACCACAAAAAACAAACGATATCTGTGGCCGGAGAACTCAGTTTCTACAATTGTTAAAAGCATCCTGGATTCACAACCATAAATTTTGGTCAATTGAGAGGAAAAATGATTTACAATTGACATTAAATTATATATTTATGTTTTAGGAGGAAAGAAAGTTAAGGGGCCGAAACCTATATATATATATATATATATATATATATATATATATATATATATATATTAAAACATGAGAAATTGAAACCAAATAAATGTAATTAAATTTTTTATGTTTGAAAAATTAAAATTGAAACCATTAGGTCCTATGCACATTGATACCTTCATTAGATCAAATCTCTTTTCGGTTGTTTCTTAACCGGGTCAAACTTTCTCATGTCTAATTAAGTAGACTGCTTTAAAATCCTAACAATGGTCCCTTGGAAGTTGCACTACTATGTATGCCATGATACAAATGGGCCATGCTAAGAATATTTTCCAATTTTTCTTTTTCTCTATATGAAATGGGAAACTTAATAGAAATCTATCAAAAATGGCGCTCTAAAGGGAGAATATGCATGAAAACTAAATTTATAATTATTTTCGTTTTAATGAACACTATTGGTACGCATTCACTCGTTTAACATTTAGCATGTGTTGTTTGAGTGGTGAATAGAATTAAATATTTTTTTAGTTGTAACTTTTCATTATGTAAACACTAAATAGTACATACTGTGGTTTATTGAAAGTTGTAACTATAATTCTCATTGCGTTGGAACATTTCAAAGTTATTTAGGAAATTTTTTATAATTGGATAACACTAGTAAATCAATTGTTTTACTTGTGATTTTGAGAGAGACTTAATTTTATTGCATGTATTTTTGTTTGAAGTAGCTTCAGATGCTTAATGTGGATTCAGCTCTCCATATCTCCCTACCTTTTTTGTACATGTTATCCATTATAACCATACTCCTTTTTTTGATCAGCATAACCATACTCCTTTGTAAAGAGGAAAAAGAGCAAATCAATGGAAGAGGCGTGGAATATAAATGATATTTGAACAATGGAGGTTGGACCATTAATGCCTTTGCCTTTCGTGTGGACCATTAAAAAAGTTTTGTATGCTAGTGACCACTTGCTACCGACACCATTTCTCCTATTCCACTGCCCTTTATTTTACATTTCTAATAAAATTTTGTAGCTGAGAAAATAATATTAAGGTCCGATTACTATGTTAAATTAAAGAAAAAAATCAACCTGCACTTTGGTTGAAACATTTGTTTTATTTTATATTCCCCTTATTAACTTGATATGGAAAAATATACTCTTCATATGCCTAATAATTACATTTTTTAGTCAAATCAAATCAAAATGTAGAATGTTTTGATACAAAAAATGGAAATTGATCAAACTATTATGTAATTTTTAAATAAAAAAATATAACCGTTTTTCTCCCAACGGGGAGCGACAATTCCACCATCTCTCGTGGTTGTAAGTCTGGTGATTGGAGAATTGTTGCTTAATGAGAATATAAATTTAAACCACCGAACAGTGTTGGCTTCAATACGCAAGGAATGGAACATCAGTGAAAATAAGCAGATTCTAGAATTGGGTACTAATGCTTTTGTTTTTTCTTTCTCTTCAAAGATATACAAAGAATATTATGTGGTAGCCCCTTGTCTATTCAAAGCATGATAATGAGTATTCAAGAAATTTATGGTACTGAGCGAAATGAAGTTTGATTTTATTATCCCCTTTAAATTGCAATTCCATAACTTACATTTGGAATCCTTGAGACATGGGATAATTTGTGTAATATGGGCAATTCGGTGGGTGAAGTATTGTTGTATGAGAAAACCAAGGTGAATGGAATTTCAAAGAAGTACGTGTGATGGTTATTACTAATTAACAAACCTTTGATCCAAGAGCATGCATGTCCCTACAAGTTTGAATAGGACAAGTGTTTAAAAGAAGAGTATGAGGAGACTAAAGAAGGAGATTCGATCTGGTGACAAGAGCTTTAAATTATAGAAAAAAATGGGGAAATCACTGAAGAAATTTACTTTACATCAAGTTGGAAGACAGTTCAGGTTGAGAAGAGTGATGATGTATATGCTAAATTGCCAAAAGGCTGTGGTGGCTGTTACCCAAGAGTAGGGGTGGGAATGGTCCATGCCTGGCCTGGTCTGGTCACAAAATGGTCTGGCCTGTGGTATAATTGATCGGCCTGAGCCTGGCCTGTGGCCTATTACAGACAATTTTTTTAAGCCTGAGCCTGGCCTGTGGCCTGGACTGGCCTGACTATTAGCCTGTTAGGAGGCCTGATTAATTAAACATACTCAATAAGAGGTTTAGAAATATGAATGGTGGGTAACATCATTTGAATGAATGCTTAGAGAATGTGCGACAATAAATACACTAGAATAGAAGATGATATAATTGTAATTTTATATTAAAAATTAATAAAAATAACATCAATTAATATAGTAACATAATTTTTTATTTAAATAAATATTTTTTAAATTCTTAATAGGCCAGCCTGATAGGCTAATAGGCTTTTTTCTCAAGCTTGAGACTGACCTGTTAAGCAAAACAGTTCAAAAGAAAAAGTCTGGGCCTGGGCCTGGGCCTGGCCTGGATATAAGGAGGCCGGTCCAAGGCCTTAACGGTCCAAGTCATATGCCCCTAATAGCCGGCCTGGGCTATTCCCACCCCTACCCAAGAGCCACCCAAGAGCCATGAGTTTGATTTCTTGTAATTGCCAAACGTTGGAGGTTCTTTTGATCGATAGTTAAGAACCTCAAGGAAGAAGTGAGGAAAAACAAACCCCAAATTGTCACAAAAAGGAAAGATTAGTACCTCAACATAATTAAAAGGGCAATAACATATCATCACTTATCATGCACGTGGCAATCATACAGTATGGTCTCTAAGTTATTTGACCTGTAGCAATATCCAAGTTTAACCACTTTATCTCATATTCCTTGGGAGAACAATTCTACCACCTACTATTTGGTTGTTATGATTTTAAGGGAGTTGGGATCGGTCGGATCTTCAAATCACCATCTCCTCTACTCCCCGCTCTTCTTTGTGATGCACAAGTCAATTTATGGGATTTCAATGCATGCTAAATTTGTGCTCAAACAAGTCAGGGGAGGGCGTTGGCTTCTCTATTTTATGTATTTTCTGTCTATATGTAATTATGTTTTGCTTCTGTTATGTCATTATGTTTAGTATGTGAAGTATTTATGTTTCTGTAACTAAACTACGCATTATTTCTTCCCTTTCCTTGTAATGCAAAACATATTTGCTGGTAAAAAACAATTCAATTTTATTTGGGTTCTAATATCCACAACTGATTAAACTTTGTCATTTGCTAATAAAATATAGGGACGGTGCATGCAATCGTGCAATCTTTACATATTTTCATCAACATTCAACAAGTTGTTTTCCCTCCTTATTCATCGGGGCTGATGAGTTGTATGTTGAAGGCTCTTTATTACTTTAATGATATGATTATCAAATTTTATTTAATCTATTGCCACTTGATAATTGAAAATAAATGCACTTAAACAACATTTAACTTTTTTTTTTGTTTTTGGCATTTGTTTTATAAATTGTTTTGCCCCTTTCCTCTAGGAAAGTGCAATAACTTTTGGTTCACTTTATTTACCATGTGAGCCATATATTTATAACTTCCACTACCAATGTGGATCGTGGATATCAGTGAAGAGTTGTAGCTCTCCAAATGCGGGATAGTGTCATTCACATGATGGCCAACAATTATGAAGCATACTATTAGAACTTAAAAGAACTTAATCTATAAAAAAACATAAAAGAACTTTAAAGATTGAAATACTATGTTTTTAGTAAAAATAAATTAACGATGATATTATAATATCTTCTTATATTAAATATGTTTGGCAAAAAAAATATCTTTTTATATTATGCTCCTATGAAATATGAATATTGTCCTTCTTAGGGGGAGTTAGAAAATTGATATTGTACTGTTTTATATGATGGTTAAGTAAATTAAGTTGCATATGCTCTCACAGCAGAAACTCCTTTTTCAATTCAGAAGGATTTATGCTTCGTATAAGTTGGGATAATTACTAAGGTTTAATTTTGTTATTGTATGTAAAATATTGTTCTTTTCATATGTTACAGCTTTTAGTTATATACCTTTTCTTGTTAAAAAGTTATAAAAATTGTATGTACCACTATCTATATTTATTAAAAAATCTATTTGAAGAATTAAATATGGTATATAAATGCATGTGTGAGATTTTTATTGATATTTTCTTAGATTACCCTATTAACACTCCCTCAACAAAATAAAATAAGAGATATGAAAGGAATTTGAGAAAATATTTAAGGTATCTTAAAATAAATTTTTAATATTTAATAATTTAACTAACATTGTTAATATAAAATATTAAGTAAATATTTTGTATATTTAGAACAAGATAGTACTACCTCCGGTCCTAAATATAGGACCTAATTGAATTTTTTTTGGAGGGATTAAAATTGCGAAATAGGTTATTAAATGATGACATATTTGATATATTTTTAGATTATCCATTAGTTTATAGGTAAAATAAACTAGTTTAAGGAAAAAATTAGGTGAATCAATTTATAATTAACTTATTTTGCTTTTTTAAGGATTTTTCAGAAAAAGTCAATTAGATCTTATATTTAGTACCGAAAGGAGTATAATATTTTATGTTGTAGCATCCTAAACCTTTTTTTACAGCCTATTTCATTCTGATCATTCAGTTTTTTACTGATGACTCAGATTGTTTTTTAACGTGAGAAATTCAAAAACAATTGATGAGTGGAAATTTTAATTTTTTATGTGTACTTTTTTCCTAATAATCTGCAATTTAATTGATCATGTGGTTTGATATTAATAGAATATTAGACACATTATGTTTTTGTTACGTTAAAATCAAGATTGTACAATCATAATTAAGATTCTGTCTCCCTGTTTATTTTTTGTTTACTGCTAGAGTGCTAGTGCTGTCACGTCACATGCATCTGGCTCTTCTTTAATTTTTAAAGCCCAAATATAGTAGTACTAGTATAATATAATAGTTCTGCTTCATCCTGTTTGTCGTTTATATGCGAGTGGGTTTTGTTCCCTTTGAAGGGAGAATTTCAATTAAGGACCAACATAGAGATTTAATTAAAAAGTAGGACCAAATTATTCTGAAACATCACTTAAGGACTATGGGGCAAAGTGAAATTAAATTAGAAGTCCAAAAGACAAAATTAACCTTTTTCCCAAACTCACCCAACACACCAATATTCCAATTCCAAACCGATCTATCTCTTCTCCTCCCCTCACCCACCTCTACTCCTCTGCTGCGTCTATTCACAGCTTCATCCTCTTCATCCCATTCTCCATCTTTTTGGTGACTCAAGGTGTATATTGTGCAAAACATGTGGTGGCTTTCATATATGGATACAGAGAAGAAACCAAAGTCTCGAGCAAGCAAGATGGTGCCAGATTTACCTTCATCTCTTTTTCCCTTGATGTTACCTATGAAGTTTATGAAATATCACGTTTTCTCGCTATATTTACCTCTACACAGTCACATGTTTCATTGGCGAGATAGTTTTGCTTCTTTCCCTTGCGCAAAACTTATGTTTTCCACTATGTTGTTTGTTTCAACTTTGAAGGACTGCCAACATTATCATCAAGCCTGTGACGGTGATGAATGGGTCGAACAATTGTCCCAGTCATTCCTTTCTTTTCCACCTTAATTTTTTCCAAGTGGATGTGCCTTCTACTTATGTGTGTGCTGATGATAGCTAGATATATAATGTCACTGAATGGTATAGATGTCAAGAGGTTTTTCCCAACTTTATTTCTCTTTATTTATATTGATGTGATGCATTTTCAATTAGTAGGGTATGCGAGAGACAGAAAATATCTTTCTCCCTAGTGTGGTGGCTTTGAAAATGTGTTGAATGAATAGACTCCTATCGTTGTGGTAATATATCAAAGATCAAATGAAATTTATTTTTCATTTTCGCAACACTTTGTGTTTCATGTAATGGAGAAACATCCAACAAGTGAAAAACATATTTCAACAAGTGAAACCTAAGTTTGAACAGGTGAAATGACCGTTTGAACGGACATTAGTTAATGTCCCTAAAAAACTTGCATAAGGACTTCAACAAGCGAAAAACAGTTTTCAACAAGTGAAACATAGTCTTGAACAGGTGAAATGACCGCTTGAACGAGTATTGGTTAATGTCCCTAAAAAACTTGCATTAGACCTTCAACAAGTGAAAAGCGATTTTCAACAAGTGAAAATCAGTTTTGAACAAGGGAAATGGCCGCTTGAACGGGTATTAATTAATGCCCCTAAATATTTGCATTAGACCTGGTGAAATGCGATTTTCAACAAGTGAAACCTAGTTTTGAACAAGGAAAATGACCATTTGAACGAGTATTAGTTAATGTCCCTAAAAAACTTGCATTAGACCTTCAACAAGTGAACAGTGATTTTCAACAAGTGAAACTCAGTTTTGAACAGGTGAAATGGCCGTTTGAACGAGTATTGATTAATGTCATTAAAAAACTTGCATTAGACCTTCAATAAGTGAAAAACGATTTTCAATAAGTGAAACCCAGTTTTGAACAAGAGAAATGACTATTTGAACGAGTATTGGTTAATGTCCCTATAAAACTTGCATTAGACCTTCAACAAGTGAACAGTGATTTTCAACAAATGAAACTCAGTTTTAAACAAGAAAAATGACCATTTGAACGAGTATTGGTTAATGACCCTAAAAAAACTTGCATTAGACCTTCAACAAGAGGATATATTTGTCAAGTCTATTATTCTATTTCCTTCATTAGTTTGTTTGATTCAAGGGGTTATTTGTAGCATGTGGTTCTCTTTCTTTTTTTGATTTTCTGAAAAGTTATTTAAAGGTGTGGTATCATAAATGTTTGTATTCCAAATTAATTATCACTTGTTCAAATGACCTTTTGACTTGTTCAGAAAGGGTTTTCTTTGTTGAAATGACATTTTTACTTGTTCAAGGTATCATACATATTTGTTGAAATCATCAAATTAGATCTCTTGTCAAGGTCTCATCAAATTAATTGTCATTTGTTCAAATGACCTTTTTACCTGTTCAGGCAAGAGTTTTCCTTGTTCAAATGACATATTAGTTTGCGCCATAACAAAAAAGAAACAGAATATTTCGATATTACAACTAACTATATATTCATTTCACCATGAATCTTAGAATATTTTATTAAGAAAACGAATGTGGGCATATATTACATCATAAAGAATGACTGATTAATTCAGTCAACAAAAATGATAAAGAATGAAAGAAATTAAGCCTAAATTGCTACATCAACAAACAAATACATGCTTTCTACATTGAATTTTCTATATGAAGCAGTGAATGTAGCTTTTGACCAATCTTTCTTAACAAGACTTCCTTTCGTAGCTTAATCATCATTCCAAACACTTGAGTAAACTGAAACCAGTTCAATTTGATGCTGTAAAGGCTAAATTTCAGTCATGACAGAGTTAGAAGCAGATAGTTAGAACAATTTAATCAAGCATTAAATTTAAGTGTCAACAATCAGAATTTTTGCTGCACAAAGTGAACAGCCATTTCTCCTGCAAGACAAGATGAAGCAAAAGATTAGCCTATCTAACTTCTAAAATGTCGCCAGCTAGCTATCACAATAACCTCAATTATTCATGAAAGAAATTGCCCAAAACTAGGCATAATAATTTCAAAGGGACCTATATAATGTGAATTCAACTAATAGTGACAGACTCAAAAGCAAACTGAAACATACCATTCTCCTCACATAACATATTGTTGAGATTTGAGTTTTCCAACAATTGCTGCCTTCATGAGTGTATGCATGCATATGCGAACAAGACTTTATCATGCGCCAAATCCATAACTAAAAGCATAGCTTTTTTAAAGCAAGTGCCTCAGTCCTGAAAACCCAAATAGATTTTAATTTATCTGTGAATCCCCATTGAAACAAACCAAAGTCATCTCGACAAATCACTCAAGTTGCAGAAAAATTAGCAGCATCAGATTTATACATCTGCACATGTGAACAAATGAAGGGACATGAATTCAAGACTGAAGAAAATTAATTAATGCAATACAAATATTTATAATAAAGGTAAGATATTCCAAAAATCCCCCTCTATTTGGATCATAAATATTGACCTGACCATGTCCAACTTCCCTAAGCATTCATCAGAATTTTCTCTCAAAATTCCCTTGATGAGGACATCAACAACTTATTTCTTTGATAAAACATATATGAGAAACCGTTTTCAATGTTTTCCTTAATGAGATATACTAATCGCTGACCTACATATTTAGTTCAATCATACTGACCTGCATAATGAGATATACTAATCGCTGCCCAGGCAGAATAAAGATTGATAGACAATTTAATCATGTTATGTATATATATCAGGAGTTTTTCCAGCTTTAACCCTCACAAATTCCAAGTGAGTTTCTCATTGTTATTTCAGAAATGAGTTTTGAATTAGCAATTATGTAGCAAACAAACATCTAAATATAATTTCTGAGCAATCTTTTTAATCACAGAGAAAGAACTTTAAATACAAAGAATGGTGGGAAAATAAAACTGAGTAGGGAAGGCTTACCTTGGGCTTCACCATCGCCGGTGGTGGCCGACCAAGCAGAAATCGAAGAAGATGATGGAAAGGAGGAGGAGGAACGGTGAAGAGAGAGTGTGGTTTGAGAAGTTTCCAACTCTCCCCTTTTGATTTTTTGGGGTCAATCACAACATAAGGACTTTTTAGTCTTTTCCAAAAGAATCTTTATTTCATTTAAGGACCTAGGGTGTGCAGAGAAATTTCAGAATGTTTTGGTCCTGTAGAGAAATTAATTCTCAATTTTGGTCCTAAAATGAAATTCTCCCTTGTTTGTTGAAAGATAATTTTTATTAACTTTGTTTAATACTCCATTTAATGCATTTAAGAGTAAATATAAGAGGCAAAATTTGAATGATTTAGATAAAAATATAAGAGTTAATCTTACACTCTCTCCTCATTTATTGCATTATTTTCTACTTTGCCCTTAACCATCTTTCATATTTATTAATGTTTAAGTATTTTTCTCTCTTAAAGTATTATAACAAATATGAGTAATACTGGAAAACAAACATTAATTTCAAACTCTCAATTAACTTTTACATGTTTACTTAAGAAACTTTTTTTGTTGCATAATTCTTTTATTAGGGATGAGAGAGAAGTAGTTTAAATCAAGAAGTATTAACTTATATATTAATAGGATTGATGCGAACACTTAGCCAAATTGTGGATAAGATATTTTGGATAATAATATATTTTGGGCAAAGGTACAAAAATAGCTACCGTAAATTTAAATATGGACACCTATAACTCTGGTAAATTTAAGGGGGCAAAACCGTACACTGTAAACCAAAATGTGGCAAAAGTAACCATCTCTCTGTTAGGCCGAGTTAAACAGACGTGGACTCTACCATCAGTAAATGACGTGTCAATTCCAAAATCCACCATAGAAGCTGAAATGCATCCATTTGAACCCTAAATCACTTGAAACGAACCCTAAACCCACAAATATTTCGATAAACCAAATAGAAACCCAAATCATGTGAAATCCACCTTACTTCTTCGTAATCATCTAAAATAAAGTCTCATCAACATATTGCACTCTTAAATGTATGACATGTCATTTACTGATGGTGGGGCCATGTCTGGAAAATGCCCGTTTAACTCTGCCTACAAAGATGTCACTTTCTCCCCATTTTGGTTTATGGTGTACGATTTTGCCCCCTTAAATTTACCAGAATTATAGGTGCCCATTTTTAAATTTACGGTGGCTATTTTTGCACATTTACCCATATATTTTAATATTTAATTTATTAGAGCTTATTAGAGTTGTGATATCCATACAATTGACATCACCTAGTGAGAAAAGATTATTTTGTGATTCATACCGCATATCAATAGATGCTCCCTGTAGTCCTTAGTATAAGTCACCAACTAATTTTTCTCACATGCCAATAAAATTGGTTAAATGCATTTACTTTGTCCTAAAATTCAAGTAATTTCCAATAGGGCGAAGGGGCAAAAATAGCCACTGTAATTTTCAAAATGGACAACTTTGACACCCGTAATTTCGAGGGTGCAAAACCGTACATTATAAACTAAAATGGGACAAATTTAGCACTCTCAAACAGAGGTATTAAGTTTGACCGTTAGTTGACTGGGAATGGTGATTTGGCATGCTGACATGGCGAAATAAGGAATTATGTGTCACATTGCATATGACTTGGCAAAAAAATAAACAACAACATGTCATATTGGGGCCCACCCGAATACATATGTTAACTAAAATGAAACAAATACAACTTTGCCCCAAAAACAAAACACACTATCATGCCCCAACAAAACACAAACATAACACACTCAAAGTCAGGCACGACAATAAATGGAGGTGGGGTATGGGAATCAGGCGCGACAATAAATGGAGGTGGGGCTGGCGATTTCAGGGACGAATTCGAAAATGAGTGTGGTGAGGATGTGCAGAAATTTGGGATTAGGGTTTTACATTTCAGATTGGGGATTTGGTGATGATGAGGTGATGTGGCAGAGCTTCCAACGTGGATTCACTTCAGATGCTGACTGTCATGCCACATCGTTTAATGAATGTGGGCCCCACGCCAAAACACACGTCTGTTACAAACAACTTAACGGCGTGGCTAGATTTGTCCCATTTTGGTTTATAATGTACGGTTTTGCACCCTCGAAATTACGAGTGCCAAAGTTGTCCATTTTGGAAATTACGGTGGCTATTTTTGCCCCTTTGCCCTTTCCAATACTACCTCCAATAATTACACTTATTTCCAAAACTATATATTAACTATTGTTCTTTCCTACTACTCCTATTAAATATGAGTATATATGGGGAAAAATAATTAATGCACATTGAAAACAATGAGGTGACTTATAAAAAGGATCAAGAAAAATTGGTAGTTAATGACTTATATTAAAGACCAAAGGGACTACATATGTATTTTCTTCTTTCTCACACAGCATATTAATACATACTCCCTCCGGTCCTATTTATAAGTCATCAACCACCCAAATTGTACGTACCAAGAAATAGAGGTTAATGGAAGTTGCATCATTAAATTGCTCTTATTTTTTGTCTTTTCCATTTTCGCTCCTCCCACCTTTATTACTATGACCAACTACCTTTTTCATCTATAAGTATATATACATGTGCCTTTTTCATCGTCTCTCTCTTCTCATCTTCCAATGATAAAGATATATTGAGAAAATTTCAATAAATGAGTTAGTTAATGTTAGTTGGTGACTTATATTAAGGACCAAAATTCAAAAGTGATTGGTGACTTATGATAAGGACAGAAGGGAGTATTTTCTCATTCAATATTTTCATCACATTATTCAATTATTTCTTGTCCATAATTTTTTACCCCATACGCTCATCTATTTCAAGTGATTCTAACAAGTTATTTGAAGAAATCCATTACTCTTGTGAATAAAAGAGCTAATTTCTTTTGAACAGAAATAAAAGAGCTAATTTCACAGAACTAGATTAGAAGCATTGGCTGCAAGTAGAGTCCAATATTACCCAACAATTTAAGCAGATAATTTCATTAAATGAGATTCGGCTTATTGGATATTACTCCCTCCGTTCCTAAATATAAGATCACTTTGGGGAAGTGAATAAGTTCCTAAATATAAGATCACTTTCTATTTTGTCTCAATTTTGGTCCAAATTACCCCTATACTTAGCTCCCTCACTTCTCTCTCAAATCCCTATTTGTCTTTTAAATTTAAGTGAAGGGTATTTTGGGAAGATCATGTAATCCAAATTCATTGGAAAGTCTTCCTTAATCTCTCCAAATTAGCCAAAGTGATCTTATATTTAAGAACGGAGGTAGTATATTAACAACGACCGTATGGAGTATTTGATATATTCCCCTCTTTTAAATCAAATCCAATCCAATTGGAAACATTATGATGAACACTAAAACCACAAATTGCAATAAAAATGCAGCACTCAGCCAATGGCACAAAAATTTCAATACAAATTACCACTACCAAAATCAAAAACTATCAATTCAACCCCCCTTTTGAACCCATCTGCAACATTAACAGGCCCAATTAATTCAACTCACTTGTTCAACATCATTCTATCTGAACATGTAAGATTCAGATTAGGCATTTGTATATCAGCTAAGGCTCTAGCCTCTAGGTGAGGATGATATGTCTGAGGATTTTTTTGAATACGTTGACCATTCCCTATCTTTGGCTTTGTTTACATCTTACATCTACAACAAGATGGCGAATGTGTGGAGCATACCATTTAACCCTCTCCACATGTTCTATAGAAACTTCCCAACAATAACCTGTGCAAAACACATCAGGTAAGATTCCAACTTTGAACAACAGTTCTTCTAAAAACCCAGATCTTCAGAGTTAGAAAGTACTTTACCTTCAGATCTAACAATTTCTTGTATCGACTTTAAAACGTGTTCAGTCCACTGGCCTTCCTCGGAGTCCTTTGCATTTCCATGCACATGCAGTACTCCACCTTCACTCCTGCAGTGTTTGATTACATGACAAGTTCAGTTTTTGCTGAAACTATGTGGTACCCAACAAACAAGAGACTTCCAAAAAAATAATGCTGCAGAAATATAATTTAAGGTTGTTGGAGGATTGGAAAATTGCAAAATATAATTTATTGAAAGAAACTATATACACATGCAACCAAATTACCTTAAGGCCCTCACGGCTGTCACCCAACTACACTCACTCGACGGAAGGAGACCGAGACAAACTCTATTAGCAACACCCTGGATGCATGAAATCAAATTAAGTCATTTCCTTGTACATACAATCATACTATTTTAAAAATTGACATATTTATGAGATAACAGTAAAAATGATCAACAAAAGAAATGAACTTGGTACTATACTTTGGGAGCCAAACTTCGATTATCTCCCGCGAGAATGAGACATTTGTCTTCCACAGAATTTGCTTTCACATTACGTTGAAGTGCCTCTATGGCATGGGGATTCCACTCACAAGCATATACAAATTTTGCCTTGCCCCTGTCCAAGATCATGCAGAAAAAATATTAATAAAAAAGAGACTGTCAATTTTAAAGGAAGCTCAAAAAGCATACGTATAAAGATAGCTAAAGCCACATTTTTGTTGCAGTGGATGCTATTAGGGAAAATAAAATCAAAACATAACATTGAATGCAGACAAAAAGTGTTTATGTCAAGCTTTACAAAAATCTTTACAGGAGGTTGTTTAAGATTCACAAAATTGTACAGCCTTCTATGTAGAAAACAAACAGCTTGACAGAATACCTGACAAGAAATGGCAGCGTAAAGTATCCAATGCCTGCAAAAAGATCTACTATGATCTCATCCTGACAATTTAACTGGGCCATCCGAAGTTTCTCAGAAAGATTACCCCATGAAAACATGCACTTGCTAGCATCAAAAGAATAGAGTATTCCATTTTCTCGATGGTCAACCCATCCATTATCTCCAACAAGAATATGTAACGTACTATCTCTTGTGCCGTTTGCTGCAACTGGGCCCTATAATAGCCATCTTATTAGTGCTGAATAAATAAATTCACTATAATGATAATGAAATCCCATTGAAGACAACATTAAGTTCAGAAGTACAATCATCTCTAAAATATTAAAGAACAAACACTTTGACAGTTAAAATCCACTGATAATTCCAAGATTTCATCCTCTCAGATACCACTAACAAGCAGATCCATGCATTGCTTGTTTATAGGCATTTTGACCAATGTGATGTAACCACAGATTAATCCTTTTTTTTTCAATGTTTAAAGCCTTCATAAGCATGTTTTGCCACAGGTTCCTCCTATTCTTGCCTTTATAATTTAATCAGGGAAAATTATTATTCCATTTCTCACAATTGACAATTTGGGTGATTCTGTTACACCATACATGTTTCATACATCCCCATAAAATGTTCCCTGATCTTTGCCACAATATTATTTATACGAAATCTCCAATAATAAAAGTCTCAGGTAAAAAAATATATACTCCCTCCGTTCCTAAATATAAGATCACTTTGGGGAATTGGATAAGTTCCTAAATATAAGATCACTTCTTATTTTATCTCAAGTTTTGCCCAAACTACCCTTATACTTCCTCTTTTCATTGAAAACCCCTCCTTCTTTTAAAGTTAAGTAATTGAGGGGATTTTGGAAAGATCATGTAATTTTATTATCTTCCTTAATCTCCCCAAATTAACCAAAGTGATCTTATATTTAGGAACAGAGGGAGTATTACAGAAAATATTGTTAGTCCCAAGGTGTTCAAAAAAGCATATCAATCGATTTGATTACAGGTAGAGCACGATTGCGTTGTACGATCCATATAGCCAACCCCACAAAGTAGGATAAGTCTTTGTTGTCGTTGTTTTTGTTTGTTTGATTGAAGTAACTTGAAGAATAATACAATGTTTATGAATGTTGATACACATTCAACTTGTGCTATTTATGCAATGTTAATACTCTAATTGATTTGTCTACATTAAGAATGTAATTAGTGGATCTGACTCAAACTAAATGGAGCAAATAATTCAAACGCAATCACTGCAAAATTCAAGATGACAATCAAATCTTGAGAGAAGGAGATAGAAGGGGCGAAACACGGGACCTTCACGCTTGCTTAGGTCAAAGAAATTTTGAGCTATAAGGAGATTACAGGCAAGCAAGATAAGAAATAGGCACAAGCATATTATTAACTTTACTGAAGGTAAAACACCTGTGCACATCAGCAAATCTCAAAGAGAACATGGTCAGTGTTTTTGGAAGATTACTAGTCTTTCCACCCTTACAAAACGAGTTGCTTAAAAGAGGCAAAACATGCAGCTGTTGAGATTTATTCATATATTTGTTGATTTGACTTATTTTCATCAATCATCAACCATTGAATCAAACAAATGAAGCCCAGGCAAAGTAAAAGAAAGCATAAATTATGAATTACTCATAAATATAGTTACCTGGTGAGCAAGACGATTAGCCTTAAGTGATTTGGCAACAGTGGGCCAAAGTTCTTCTGCAATGGAGTTCCACATTGGATCTTTGAAAGACGTAGTTGGAAGTATAACAATATCTCCAAGTCGATCCCACCTGGAATGCTTAATGACATAAGATGGCTAAAAAACAAATAACATAGGGGCTGCATTTATAAACAAAAATACCAAAGGCATGAAGCATGAAGCCTTGAAAGAGAAAATGAGGCATCACAAAAGAAAATTAATAGAGAAATGTAGCAGAACCTTGTTGGTAATTCCTCTAACAGCCGGGCAGGTAGGCCGTGATGCTCAATCAAATTTGTTATTGTTTCAGTCATCACTTTCAAAGGGGTTTTTGCAGCTTTTCTCACTTCAATAACTTCATCTTCCTGTATATTTGTACCATATTCAAGTAAAAGACTCAGGGCCTCTGGACTGGATAATTCATTCAATATGCGTCCATTTCCTGATGGCTTGGAGACGCTGACTTCATCTTTTCCTTCAATTGTGTCTCCTAAATGATTCTTTCTTTCATGGAATATATGAGAAAAATTATTAATCACTGGAAAACAGATGTTCAATCCATCCTCTTGTGAGTATGCCTTCCTACTTAGGTCTAACCATCCAAATTTCTTCAATAAATCTTTCCCTGATTTTGCATATCTCTTGTCTAACTTCAGAATATAATGTGACGTAGAAATCCGAAATTGGTCATTTGGGACAGGTGATTCATCATCAAGATGCATGTCACCATTGCCAGATATATCTGGTACATGCTCAAGTTGTGGTTCTTCGAAACTATGGATCTTGATCTTATTTTTCCCATTGTTTTGTTTATCCTTATCCCTTTTCTTGTTTTTAACATCTATATGATCATCATAAGAAGGCATTAAATCTAGCAAACTAACTTTTGCAGGCTCACTAAACTTGGTTCCAAATGCATAGCAAGAGGCACCACCACCAACCATAACAAGGTCATCACCAACAACACATGCTGTACTGCGCACAAATAAATCTTTGCCAACAGAATCAAGGACTACATGGTTCCATTGGCGACGCTGCAAATCAAGTAAAGCCAACTCTTGAAAATTCTGTCTAACTGGACAACCACCAATAACTCCAATATAATTTTTATAGACAAACATTGAGTGGGAAAACCTAGCATGCGGATTTCTTCCGGCTGTCTCTTCCTTCTTCCATTGACCCTTCTGAATATCAAAGCTATACAGATCATCAAGTGCTTTTGCACCATTGTATCCACCAAACACGAAGATCTGAGAACCATGTGCTACCATTGCATGAGAATGACGAGCACAGGGCCACTCCCCCGAAACTGGCACCTCTTTCCAGATTAAGTTAGTTGTGTCAAGAATATAAAGGGAGGAAAAGATATCATCATTATCAAGTCCTCCATATACATAAATGTTTGAGCCCACAACAGCTGCCGCTTGACGATGTCTATCCAACATAAAAATTTAGACTAAGTGAGTTCAATCAATCAAAACACAAAAGATGACATTAGCACATACACTTTCCATTGAGTTATGAGAATCTACGCAGTCGAATTTCAGACACAAGAACTCAGGGAAAATATAAATTCTTCTTAATTTCACTTGTTTCATTTGTGTCTCATTCAAGGCTACAAAAGAAGAATGCTCCAATGCATTACCTGGGATGAAAGTAACTGCCTCCACATTGCATTAACTTCCAACAGTTCTTCACTGTATGAAAGGCCCAAACTTCATTCAAAATTTTATCAGGACCAGTCCGGCCTCCAATCAAGAACATGTGATCTCCAACTACAGAAGACGTATGGCCAATGCGAGGAGATAACGATATATTACCAACGGTTATGATCGTTTCCAGTGTGCCAGAATATGGATCAAGAAGCAATAAATCATTCCTTCTGGCATGTCTCCCCATGCCTCCAAAGCCACCAAACACAATCACTTTCTTGAGGCTAGCATTATCCAAAGCACAAGCAGAATGCCCCCAAAGGAAAAGCTTTTCTGCAGGTTCACCTACAATATCAATATGGACAATCTGCATACTACAACCAGGAACATCCACAAGCCCTGCCAACAATTGAAGGATTCAGACTTTTGTTTGATATTAAAAGGAATGTTGTCCTGCAATCAGTTACATGTCAAATATGAGTAATGATTTGATTAAATTTAATCATTAATCCATTATCTCAGGACTCCAATCACACAATAGAATTTCAAGCCACCAATATTAGTGGAATAGGAGTGAATTTAACCATAAATCGCTCATACACCCAGTGTTGTAAAAGCCAGACCAGAAGGCGAGCCGGATAGGGTTTAGGGCCATAGTTCAACACAGCCAAATCACTCAAACAGATGGTTGAACCAATAGTCAGACTGATAACTGTTGAGCCGAAACATGAAGCAGGCCAACCATCCGGTCCGGTTCTTACAACACTGCATACACCTCATAAATGCTGAAAACATTAAACTATACAGATACCTGAAGAGCTTTCACTTTCAACATTCTTCTTATCCAACTCATCACCATCTCCAACTTTAACAACATCATCATTATCACAAGCAAAACCATCTTCACACACAGAAACAACATCAGTACCATTCAATGAACCATTACTATTAAAGCCATTGGACTGCAACAAAGCAAAGAACCTCTCAGTCCTCTTCCTATTAGCTTCCATCTTCTCATTGGCAACCTCAACAAGGTACCTAACATACTCAGGAGACACCATAATCCTATCACTATCCCCAAGAGGGACCTCCAATCGTATAGAACACCTAATAGCAATGATCACACGCTTGTTAACACTAGTAACACCAGACTCTCGAAACCCACAAGAGATAGCCAAGGACACAAGAGACAGAGCGGAAGCAATGTCCCTACACTCAACAGCAACAATGAGGGGCTCAAATCTGAAGACAAGTTGACATGTTTGAGATGGTGGGGTTGGATTGGGAGGGAAAAGGAGGGTGAGGATTGAGTCAGGATTGGTGGGGTCGTGGGAGACGAAAAGCCAAGAGCCTCCTTTGGCTTTTTTGTTGGGTTGAGAGAGGATTGAGATGCGGCCAGAGCAGGAGCTGGTGGTGTAGAAGGAAGGGTGGGTGTTGATGGTGGTGAGGAGAGGGATGATGGGAGTGTCTAGGGAGCCTTTGGGAGATTTGTCGGATTGGGAAGAGGAGAGAGAAGCTAAAGTTGCAGCCTTTCTCTTCTCGAACTCCATGGTTAATGCCTTTGTCTCTGGTTTTTGTGTTTCTGAAGCCGCACGTACATATCAATCATATAAACCTCCGAATACGCGAAGAGAAGAAAGGGGCAATTTAGGGATATCATATTCCTAGACTTTTTCTAGAAAATCCTTAAAAAAGTAAAATAAGTTAATTATAAATTGATTTACCAAATTTTTTTCCCTTAAATTAGTTTATTTTACCGATAAATTAATGGATAATCTAAAAATATATCAAATATGTCATCGTTTAATAACATATTTCGCAACATTAATCTCTCCAAAAAAAAGTTAATTGGGTCCTATATTTAGGACCAGGGGTAGTAATATGTTTCTAATATAGTCATAGCTCATGGCATGTTTTTTTTTTGGCAAAAGCGCTGATCTAATAATTAACTATTTTTATTTGGGCAAAAATAATAAATGACTATTTCGCAGTATATAAATAATAACCAACTTTGAGACCCAGTGCAAAAATAATAAAACCGGTACTAAATGTTAATTTGTTGTTTTGTGGAACATTTCTGATATTATTTTTTTTTAAAGTAAAAATACCTTTTTACCCCTTCACAATTAAAACTCAACTCTTCTTCCTCTTGCCTTTCATCTTCCCATGCTAACTATTATAAAAAAGATTTTGATTGGGAGGGGCAAAAATGTATTTTTCACTTTGAAAATAATATTAGAAATGTTCCTCATAACTACAATTAACATCTAGGATTGGTTTTATCATTTTTGCACCGGGTCACAAAGTTAGATATAATTTATGCACCGCGAAATAGTCATTTATTAGTTTTGCCCAAACTGAAATAGTTAATTATTAGATCAGCGCTTTTGCCCTTTTTTCTTAAGTTTTTAATCCGGTAGTCTGAGCCAACCCTAATGTCACGGAGAACTCAACTAGCTCAGACTAATCCAGATCCGCACCGGTGTTACAATTAAGGGTAAAATGTTGGCTATGGGGCAGACTGCATTCCCAGAGCTCGAACTCAAGACCTTTGATTAAGCGGTGAAATGAAGTAACCACTAAACCAATCAATCATATTTTGTTTTATGACATGGACTTTTACTTGAATGTATGGGCCTTCTTGCTATAGTTGAGGAATTTATTTGGTTTTAAATAATAGTATCTTCATTTAAACTTTCACAAATGGTTTCATTATGCTATGTGTGTTACTATTTGTAAAATAATATGTATATATTTGATATGATTATATTATGATTATTATTTAATTTAGAATGTAGAATTTAGAATTTAGAATTTAGAATTAGTGCTCTATGTTTTACCAAAAAAAAAGAATTAGTGCTCTATGTGGTGTCTGTAACTTGATTTTGATAATATGTATATCTTAAATTAAAAAACTTATTATTTAATTTTATTTGTTTATTTAAAAGGAAAAAATATGTTTTTTTAAAAGGGCCGATCATTTTAAGCCAGAGTCCAAGCAATCAAGGATCATGGTTTGAAATATGATCAAATTTGTGAAAGCGGACCTAAAAGGGTCGGATATTTTAAATTCAAACCTTTAAAGATCAGCATTGCATGGTCAAGCTGGCCCTTTTCCTCAGATTTACTTCTTACCTTTTAACCCAAAGGAACTATTGGATCAGTTTTAAGATAAAAGCTTCTTATACAATGAAAAATGTTTTAGACAACAAATTCTCTGAGGGTTTAGTTGTGGGAAATGAGGGTTTGAAAATGGAAAGTTGAGTAAGCCTCTATATGTACAAAATTGTTTGGTGGGACTCATTTCTGATGCAATAATGACAGTGGACAATCGCACCACTACCCTCGCCTAAAATCGATTTTAATGGCTTAAAATCGATTTTAAGCCATTAAAATAGATGTTTTTCAATAACAATATTCATAATACTTGAAGGTTCCTTATTAAACAACTTATTAAACGACATTGTTAACCATAGAAGCATTTGATTTAATCTAACTCAACTTCGTAAGATTTCAAAACAATTATAAATATAATTGTTTTATGGGGCCTCACTACTGTTATGTTAATGGTATTCATCAATAGTATATTGTTCCAATTTTTCATATATTTTTCCCATATGAAATTCATATCATTGCTAAGAAATCTAATATTTGCTGGTGTACTACTGTACTTGGTAGTTACTCATGTTAAGTAATCTAGAGTCGAGAGCTTTGCTTTTGTAGCTCAAATTACACAAAATACTTATTTTAAAATTGTTTGGTTATTTTATTAGGGAAATGACCCTATTTTGCCCTCCAAGTAACTATCATTGACTATTGGGCACCTTAAATTAACACTGGGTACAATTTCACCTTGAAGAAACCAAAGTGGTCCACTTTTACCCTCGGCGAATGTAATGCTGACACGTGGATGACACTCATTGGTGAGCTTGTCCAGTCAAAAGGAAATTGGACCACTTTGATTACTTCTAAATTGAAATTGTACTAGTATTAATTTAAGGTGCCCAATGGTTTATGGTGGTTACCTGAAGGGCAAAATAGAGTCATTGTCCATTTTATTATTCTGATGGAAGTGAGAGTTATTGGGGGATAACATCTATTGGGGTAGATCCCATCATCCCAATGTGACAATAAAATACATACATATTGAAATTGTGGACAATATAGAATTGGATATTCCTACAATATTAATTAAGAATTCAAACTTTGGAAAAACCAAGATAAAACTCATTTTGAAGAAATAGTTTCAAATGCTACAGAGTTTTAAGTCCCTATAAACTTAATGCCAGATTGAATTATGCATTTCTGCAATACAAGAATTCACCACAGCTTTCTACGATTTGAAACAAAGGCACATATGTATCAACCGCAACAACAATCTATATAATAATATTCATTAGTATAATAATCTTTCGCAAATACTACACCCAATTAGTTTAAGTGAAATTAAATATAATCGCGCGCGCGCGCAAAAATATAAGCTAGGAATGAAAGTAGGTATGTAGTCATGGAGAGCACTTAGAAGTCCAGTACTTTTCTATCTCTTGTGCAGTTCTTCCAGGTATTCTCCCTGCAATCAAAAACCACCTGCAACACCTCAAACCCAACAAAAATACACTTATTACAATTTTGAAAATTTATAATTAACAATCTCATGGATGTGTTATCATCCACGGCAATGAATGGTTGAGTGTACTGTGCACTCACTTATTTTGTTCCCACGCGGTAGTTTTTTATACAAATTATATTAACTTATCTACCTTTAAATAATATAGGTTTTGTATTTTAATCAAGAATAATATACGTTTGATTAGGATTAAGTATTTAAAAAAATGTGACACGCATTTTGGAAGGTTGAAGATATTTTCACTAGACTATTCTCCCAAACCTATGCGCAACATAGTCATAAATGTAGTAGGTTTAACTTTACACAAACATGAGATTTTCCAATGACACTCAATTTTCCCCTCTTAATTTATCCGAGTCTCACAAGAACTTTACAATCTATTACTGCAAAAACTCTAGTAGGTGGGTGCTGTGCTGTGTGAGCATAGAAAATTTTGTGAAGGATAATACTTCTTCCGATATTTAATATAAACCCTATTTTTTTGGACGATATAGCTAGAAACCCTATTTAATGGAATAATTTTGGTTATACATATAGGGCCTATTTCCAATTTATGACACTTTTTTTCTACATCAACTTTATTAATACTCCCCCAAGTGAATGATATGATGAGTAAGAAGGGTCATAAAAAACGAACCTGTTGCCAACCAATGTGAACATTCTAGCAATGAGTGCTTCCTCATCTTCAGAGAATTCTACCTGCTGCTCATCAGCATCTTCAGCTTTTACATGTAGTAACAGACAACAAAGTGAATTAAAGAGATGCCAAATCCCCCCCAAAAAAAAAGAGAAAACAGAATCTTGCTTTGAAATAAAATAAATTATTAATCTTGGATCTAGTATGTTCGTACGTTTGGCAGTTTTGCTTGTATGATTTGAGTTCACCTCGTTCTTCGCCTCCATCACAAGATATAATAGATGATGTTGATGATTTGGTAGTTCAGAAAAATATGAAAGACGAGTACATCTTTGATGTATATTATGGTTATATATACACACACACACACATAGCATTGAAAGGTAAAGTGTGTAGGCGTGATTTAGCTTTTTCGTGCGAGACAAAATCCTTAATTTATGCCCAAAAACATGGTAGTAAATGGATCTTATCCTTCATCAGTTCATCCAATACCACTCACTATTCAGCATGTTCAGCAATCATGTTAGGTGCTGAACTATTGCCTATTGATGCCCATAATAATATAATAACAATATAAGGTGTATATTGTGTATTGCTTATTTGATTTAGCTAGGGGCCCATTTCATTTTAAAAATAAATTATATCATTAAATCTTAATATATTAATAAAAGTGGTGATAAGGGTCTGTTAATAGAATTATTAGATTTGATAAAAAAAAATAGAATTATTAGATGAGTTGGTGTCTTGTTGAAACATTGAATCATCGAGCACATGGATGTAGTGGTCCGAAATTTAATTCAATCAATAATCACGATTTAATAATGACTCAATTGACAATGATTATGGTAAGAAATCATCATAATTTCGATCATCTATATTATGTGCATGTTTGATAAACTTGCTAAACCTAGGTTTTGATCTCAAAACCTAGGCTTCAGAATAAAGGTAGACAAACACTTTTAGCTTTTTAAAATAATCTTTTTCTATTAAAACTTAACCTAGGTGTTAATTAAGTCAAACAAACACTCATAACTTTTTCTGAATAATTTTTTTTATCTAAAACCTTTCTAGGTTTAAAGCAGAAAACTAAGTTTTGCTAGAAGCTATTTTTTTCAGCTTTTTCAAAAGCTATTTTTCAGAATCTATTTTTTTTTTATCCATGATCAAGGTATCCCTTACTCGACAAGTGAGAAACTAATCTCGCTGATAAGTAGGCACCTCAAAGGGTGGGACAGCTGGCCTGAGAGATTTAATGTTTCTCCATTCCCAACGCCAAGGATCGAACCTAGACAATTGGTTAAGGGTGATTTTTCAGAATCTATTCTTTAAAAGAGTTTTTTCATCTTTTTTCTTATAAGAAATTCTCTAAAAGTTATATCTAGGGTTAAGGGTCAAATCTAGCACTCTACTATTGCCAAAAGTTCACCCAACATAAACAAGTATTCGATGGCTCAAATGTAGCACACATCTTTTCAAAAATGGCTCAAATCTAGCATTTCCGTCAACTTTAACGGGTTTGACCGTTAAGTTTGACTTGAACATGCCACGTCACCCGCCACGTCACCCAGTTTTGCCACGTGGCATGCCACGTCACCCAATAATGGATAAAGAGTGGGTCCATTGGGTGACGTGGCATGCCACGTGGCAAAACTGAGTGACGTGGCGGGTGACGTGGCATGTTCAAGTCAAACTTAACGGTCAAACCCGTTAAAGTTGACGGAAATGCTAGATTTGAGCCATTTTTGAAAAGATGTGTGCTACATTTGAGCCATCGAATACTTGTTTATGTTGGGTGAACTTTTGGCAATAGTAGAGTGCTAGATTTGACCTTTAACCCTTATATCTAAATAGACCCATACCTAACAATACAAAATTTAGAGCTTGATGTTATCATAAGACCTGCAACTTGAACCGATTAACCAATTCTATCCGAACATTCGCACCTTGCCTACTACATTCATGTTAAACTCAATTGTAAAAGACACCTCGAAACATTCCACATTCCCTAGTGTTTTTTTGTTTCTTTTTTCTTTATTTATTCACTCTATAATATAAGTAACATTTTGGTATTTTATATGCTTCAAACAATAACGTTTTGACTTTTGAGTTTTTTCAAACTATTTTTCAAGAATTAAAAACAAAGAACATTAGATAAACCCCATGCCACATAAAAAATGGCACCATGAATGAATGCTTGCCTCATGTGTCATGCACTAAAAAAGAAGGCGCCTCAAGTGTTCTCTCCTCTCATTTCGCTCTCTCGTCCATTTATTAAGTTTTGTTCCATCACTCTGTCAATCGCCACGTGTTTCCTCATTGCCCCAACTCTGTAAGTGCATTATTTCTCTGTCTATGTTACTTATTGTACGTATGTGAGGTGTTTGAAGAAAGTACTGAGTGTATAACACTTCACACATCAAACACCCACAAATGAAGCAAATCCACACTCGATGTTCATAGGAAGTAGACACAAGCAACGGGCATTGCTTGAAACAATTGAGGAAAATTAGGGAAAGGACTGAAATGAATAGGTGTGGAACTTGCAGTGCTTAAGAGACTTCCTTCAGGGGAAAGAAGTGAGACGTAAGTACATGGTATACTTGGAAAATTCTTTCAATGCTTTGATCTTAGGTATAGTCTCCTCAGGGATTCCATTATGATCGTATATGAGATGTGTTTGCTCTGATTGCATGTTAAGAAATAGTAACTGATATTCAACTAATATGTCATTGTTTTATTCACCCTTTCAAGTTTCAACAGCCAGCTTCTTCTTGCAGCCTACATTTGCATTGTGGGCTGGGCCTTTGTTACTTTCATTTGACCAAATAAAGCCCTTAAGGTGTTGCTCGTATTGCATGGGCTTTACTCACATCAGTATAAAGTTAGAAAGGTCCAATGATGGCCATTAATCCTTAGTTGCATTTCATAGTTCAATTCCTGGTGATCTTGTAGCTGAGAGTTCGAATACATGTGATTGTAGTTTTTTTTTTTTTTGGCCAACACATGTGATTGTAGTTTTGCTTTCGAGATAATTACTTCTGTATAGGTCGAATAATGCTTGAATATAAACCAGGCAGATTTTGAAAAGAAAATAATATCTATGCAATACCTATGTGAAACTAAAATGTTGAAACATTGATATTATTTTAATATATTCTTTCATTTATAATAGATTTACCATAAATCTAGGCATGGTGAGGAATTCATATTGGAAAAAGGGTGAAGGGGCAAAACTAGCCACCGTAATTTTCCAAATGGACAACTTTGGCACCCGTAAATTGGATGATGCAAAACCGGACATTATAAAGCAAAATGGGACAAATTTAGCCACGCCGTTAAGTTGAAGCTAGAGGTTAATGAAGGTGGGCCCCACGCCAACACTCACGTCTGTTAGCTTCAACTTAACGGCGTGACTAAATTTATCCCATTTTACTTTATAATGTCTGGTTTTGCACCATCCAATTTACTGGTGTCAAAGTTGTCCATTTGGAAAATTACGGTGGTTAGTTTTGCCCCTTCACCTTGGAAAAATTATTAAATCTTGATAAACGCATGTCAAATGGTGGGTTTGAGCCAAATTTTTCTTTTTAGATCACCAACTAATAGTTAGTCTATCCTGTAAAGTCCTGTTAAACCCCTTGAAGTTTCGAGTTTGAGTCCTAAACACATTTGTGTCCAGAAAGAAAGCTATGAACTCCAAAATCGGAACACTGCCTAGATGCCCTGTAATATGACCCATATTTAAGAGTTTGTATCTGATTAAAATATAAGAAAAATTTTGTTAGAACTGAAAAGGGAAACACATGGAAGATAATTTTTCTATAATCTAAATGTTTCAAATATGTTTAACTCTCTCTAGTAATCATAATCATTTGAATAAAAGTTGGAAACAAGTTCCATGTTAATAATTCTGACTTTCTGTATGATGATTGGAAATTTTAAGGTGGTTGAAAACTGAAAGAAGAGAATAACCCATCGACCAGCCGCATATACTCCCCTCCATGCAGCCTCCGAATCTGAACCATCATGCACTGTCATCCACTCAGAAGAAACCACATCAGATTGTGGGGCCCACACAAAGAACAAGTGATTTATAACGTTTCATACTACATACTATTTTGAAGCTTCAACTCATGTCCTACAGTCAAAATCGTTATCCTTACACCTCATCCACTCCCTCCCTCTCCCTCCACTCATTCCTCCTCTCCTCTCACCACAATCTCCATTCACTCCCTCTTCAAGATAAGATCTTCACACTCCAAAAAACACAACCAAAGACTCCACCTTTACCACCCAAAACCCAAAATACAATACCAAACATTCATTTTTTCATCTTCTTTGAATTCCCACTAGCAACCATGTCTTGCTCCAATCTCACAATGTGGGTATCTTCAAAACCTTCTCTATCTGATGCTTCTTCACTCTCCTTCCGCTCATCAATCAGCCCCTTCTTCCACATTCCTTCCCAGAGCTCATCACCTCCTTCCAAGTCCACTTCTACACAAATCCAGTGTGGTCTTCGTGAGCTCAGGGATCGGATTGAGTCTGTCAAGAATACCCAGAAGATCACTGAAGCCATGAAGCTTGTTGCTGCAGCTAAAGTGAGAAGAGCTCAAGAGGCTGTTGTCAATGGCAGGCCTTTCTCTGAGACCCTTGTTGAGGTTCTTTACAATATCAATGAGCAGCTTCAAACTGAAGATGTTGATACTCCTCTCACTAAAGTTAGGCCTGTTAAGAAGGTTGCTTTGGTTGTTTGCACTGGAGATAGAGGTTTGTGTGGGGGGTACAATAACCAAATCATTAAGAAAGCTGAGAGGAGGATTGCAGAATTGAAGGAACTTGGTCTTGAGTATACTGTTATTAGTGTTGGGAAAAAGGGGAATTCTTATTTTATTCGCAGGCCTTATATTCCAGTGGATAGGTTTCTTGAACAAGGGTCTCTTCCTACTGCAAAGGAAGCTCAAGCCATAGCTGATGATGTTTTCTCTTTGTTTGTGAGTGAGGAGGTTGATAAGGTTGAGTTATTGTACACCAAGTTTGTGTCTTTGGTGAAGTCTGATCCTGTGATTCATACTTTGCTCCCTCTTTCACCAAAAGGAGAGATATGTGATGTGAATGGTGTGTGTGTGGATGCTGCTGAAGATGAGTTCTTTAGGTTGACTACAAAGGAAGGGAAGTTGACTGTTGAGAGAGATGTTGTGAAGACCAAGACAGATGATTTCTCCGCTATTTTGCAGTTTGAGCAGGATCCAGTTCAGATTCTTGATGCCTTGTTGCCTTTGTACTTGAATTCTCAGATTCTTAGAGCATTGCAGGAGTCACTAGCTAGTGAGCTTGCTGCTAGAATGAGTGCTATGAGCAATGCTACCGATAACGCCGTGGAATTGAAGAGGAACTTGTCAAGAGTGTACAACAGGGAACGTCAAGCCAAGATCACTGGTGAAATTCTGGAAATTGTTGCTGGTGCCAATGCCCTTGTGTAGAGGAACACAGTAATGATGATAAGAAGCTTTGGTACATCAGATTCCACCCCATACTACAGATTTTGTGGTGTTGTAGTGTTCTGTATTTGTGCAAGTACACATGCTTCTTATTAAATAATGGCTCTTCTTTCACATTTGTGTCCCAATGTAGGTATTACATAATATGGTATATTTTTTTTGGAAATCCAAATATGATTATTTAAGAACAATTGTGCAAGATTTTAGATCCTTTCCCCCTCTTGCTTTTAAGGGAACTGCAATGTAATAATCTGAAACTGACTGAGCATTCCAACATTTTCTGTAAGCTGAATTCTTCTTCTCTCCCATTTATATATGTAACAACAGTGCGTTTAAAAATTTTCCTCATAAGGTACCCCTCTGATTCACATATGTACTGCTTTACTCCCACCCTCATTTTGATTGTTCTTTCAGAGCAATTTTCTCCTAAACTCGTCAAGTTCATATAATTTCAAGCTGTATGTGACTGTGATGGTTTGTGTTCTGAGTTTTGTAGAATTATTCATACCATAGATCTAAACTTTGGGCTTTGCAACATGTCATGCTTGCTTTCTCTTAAACTTGAGTTCAAATTTTTGCAGAACCTTTTTTATGCCACACCAAATTCATCCAACTTGACCAGGGCAGATAATGAATTAGCTACTTTGATTGTTCGTTATATGAAATCTGTGTTTGATGGCTGATTGCTAAATTGGTCAGCTAGATTTCTTTTCATGGCTATAATTTATTAGGCATTCCTTTTTGGCAATAACCAATAGTTTTAATTAGAATTTCATATCAACTTCCAAAGAAACATAGTAACTGACCCCCTCAACATTAGATCATGGATGTCTTAAGATTGCTTTTAGGATAAGTCGGTTGATGACTTTGTGCAAAAGCTTCAGTGACAAAGTGGTGAGGAAATGTGCCACTCTAATCTCCATGCCTAATAATTGAATGAACTTTCTTCACTGTGTTGGAGATTCAGGTCTAAAAATTCTTCACTGGAAGAATGTGCTAACCAGTCCTTAGCAATAGAAAAACTACTTAATAATCCATGTCTTGTTCCTCATAAAAATATGCAGTTTAAAATGCATATAAATTTTTATCCAATCCAACTTTGGCCTCTTTGGAATTCTGGTTTGGCCTCATATCTGTTGTCCAAAGAGATCACGCATCTTCTATAGGTTTGGCAAGCTGGTGCATGCACGATTAGAATGCCACTGCACTACAAATGATATTTCCGTAAATATTTGTGTAAGTTGCTCTGTGCTTTCACCAAGTGGGTGGTACATGATTGATTCTGTGTATACTGCACTTATTTTCTTTTGACATGATATGGCTACTCTGTGTTTTGTTGTTGCTGTGCAAAAGGACATGCAACATACAGCTAAATATTTACTTGACACCTTGATCACATAATGTGTCATATTTTGGTCCACTGCTTCATTTTTTTCTTATATAATTATTTGGGATTCGGTGGCAGTGGGATTATATTTTAGTGGGTAACTCTTTTAAACCGATTTTTTCCGGTCACATTATTCGAACTCTTTTTTTGATAATTAAACTCTTGATTTTTTTTTTCTTAGAACCTTCGGTGTCCTACACCCTTACGGATTTGGGACATTAACCATTAATGCAATATCAAGATACCAAATTCGTCTAAAGGAATACCAACTTTATATATAGGATTATCAACATCAATATGCTCAACTAAAAACTTACCTAAAATCTAATATTATCCATTACCAAAAACAATATAAATGATTATCACGAAAAGAAAATGATGGGACTATTTCATTTATGTGTGTATACTTGATTAATGATGAAATTTGATACTCACTCCTCCATTCCAAAGTATAAGCATTTAACCTCATTTGATTTGATTAAGGATGTTAGTTACCAATTCACCTCAACATAACTGTTTATCTTTATCCCCATTACCTGTCTCTTGTTTCTTTAATATTGATAAGCATTAGTAGGGTTAATTTGGGAAAAAGTTAGGAGCAATTAGAAAGTGGTCTTATATTTAAGAACAAATTGAAATTTAAAAGGGATCTCTTTTGCTCCTAAATATAAGACAACTTTCTCCAATTCGATTAGATTAAAGATGTTAATTAAGTTAGTTATTAGTAGGGGTGGAAATAGCGTAGGCCAGCCTAGGCCACCACCTTAATAGGCCAGGCCTGTGATGTAGAAAGCAGGCCTGAGCCTGACCTATGATCTATCATAGGCCACTTTTTCAGGCCTAAGTCTGGCTTATTAAAAAGTCTGGCCTGACTATAAGCCTATTAAGAGGTCTCATAATATATTCAAGCTAATAGACCATAGGCTAATAGACCTAAAAAGACAAAGAAAAATAAAATGAAATTCAATAATCTAGAATATGCATAAATTAAAAATGAAATGTTGAGATTTGGGAACTAACAGAGAAGAATTTAGAGATGAGTAGTGTAGCCAAGGGAACCAACCACACAGGGGAACTAAGGGACTCTTGTGATCACGATGAAATAAAACAGGGGAGTGTGTTAGGTTTCATTGGGGGACTGTGGGAGTAGCGACTAGCTAGAAAGGGGGCTGACTATTGAGGCACTGTATTAGATTTTAAAACAAATGGGGGGAGAATGAGCTCAATGAATACTAGCCCAATGAATATTAGCCCCTATATTTATATTTAATAGGCCGGCCTGCTAGGCTTTATAGGGCTTTTTTTAAACTTAGGCTTGACCTATTAAACAAAATAGGCCAAGAAAAAAGTCTATGACTGAGCCTGACCTATTAGAATACCAAACAACCAGACTTTTAGTAGGCTAAGCCATACGCCTTAATAGGCCGGCCTGAGCTACTTTCACCCCTAGTTATTAGCACATGATATTACCATATACCTTTATCCCCACTCTTTCTCTCTTATTGTTTTTCATAGATAAACATTACTAGGGTCAATTTGAGAAAAGATTGGGAACTATTAGAAAGTAGTCTTATATTTAAGAATAAATTGAAATTTAAAAGTAATCTTATATCTAGAAATAGATAGAATAATTAGGTAGACCGTTTACGGAGTGACACTCCAAGTTGATGCATAAATTTGTCATGAATTAAATCAAACCATGTAATTTTTTTTTATGAAAATTCATGTAATCCCATTACATTAGTTATGCACTCCAATGACTCCATAGTTTTTTTTGTTTGCTAAAATGATTCCATATTCAATCCTAGGTGAAAGACCATAAATATATTTACCCTATTCATAAATCATCATTTTAAATATTTGTACCCTTCATTTTTTTTATAACATGACCTTCATTTTCTAATTTTAGTAGAGTTAGGAAATAATAATTATTTTCTAACTACTAAATTTATTTTTTAAATAACATAACTTTTTTCGCTAAGAAAATCATAAATCTATTCCTCCATTGTTAGCATACCAAATAAATATTCTGCAACAATCACTAGATTCATTACATTATACTACCTACAGTTCTAAATATAAGACCTAATTGACTTTTTTTGGAGAGATTAATGTTGCAAAATAGGTTATTAAATCATGACATATTTGATATCTTTTTAGGTTATCCACTAGCTTATAGGTAAAATAAACTAGTGTAAGAGAAAAAATTAGATAAATCAATTTATAATTAACTTATTTTGTCTTTTTAGAATTTTTGAAAAATGTCAATTAGGTCCTATATTTAGAACGGGAAAGAGTATTACAACCCTTTATATTACCACTCATCACATTCCACTGCATTGGTGAATACTCTATCAACCAAGAATGTCACTAGTTTTGGCCAAAAAAGGGATCATTAATTTTATCTAAACTAACATGAACATAGTCTCATAGACATCATTTTTTTTGGTAAATTCGTAGACATCATTTTTGGGTTGAGAAATATTTCCTCTCATTTTCTACCATATGTCATTTTCTACCATATGTTTGTACCATCTCATCACTTTTTTCCCTGCAATCACCAAACCTCAAACCCCACTTTCATCACCTTTGACATGACACGTGTCCCATGACCCGTGATTTTTAATGGCTATAAATCAATTATAATCAATAATCAATGCAGGAATAAACCAACCGTGAATATTCATTCTGACGTGGCATATCCCTGTTGGCTGCTGTAGATTTTGGTTTGTTCTGTCCGTTGCATCCGATCACTCCCACAAACCTCCGAAATCCTAACATAACAGCTAGTGCATCTGTCCATGAATCACAAATCTCAGACACACGTGTCTTCATTTACTACTCTGTCACTCACCCCACAGTACACAAAACTCACTCATCATATCCACCGTCCGATCTCACACCCCATCATCTCAACTCAGATCCAACGGTCCAAAATACCTAGTAGGATTTATAACGTAACATGAACATACACACTAAATTTTATACGTATGGCTGAGAATGGAGCTAGTTTCGCCGCCGTTATCAAATAAACAGAAGCATAGGCACATATTACTAGTAAAAAATCATTTTTTTATTCATTGGAAAATGGGGTGTGAGAGATTTATATTTATTTATTAATTTATTCCTGTTTATGAGCTTGCATGTAATAATTCAATGAGAAACATGTTTTGGTGATCATTAGTTTATTATTATATATAGTGTTGGGGAAGAAGGGTGATTGGAAAAGGAGCAAACTTTGAAGCAGAAGCTATGGATATGTCTTTACATTTGCAGAGGCCATTGAATTGTGGAACTTTGTTTGGTGATAGAGGCTGTGTTAAGTTCAAATCATACCCTTTTGGAAGAACTGCTACTTCTGCTTCATATCAAGTAATCACTTTGCTTTTTCCTGTTGCTGAAATTGTTTGTTTCTTGGCTTTGTGTATCTTTTCACTGTTTTTGATTATTGTCTCAAGTTTTGAACTGTTGTAATGGCTTACTTTCTAATTCTGTGGAGGGATTTGCTTTGATTTTTAATTTAGTACTATTTTTTTCATGGTAGTCATGGTATTGGGTTTTCATTCAATTATTCCATATCTTTCTGATTGCAATATGGTCATTTTCTATTCTTTACCCTCATCACGTGTACAATTTGCTCTTTTTCGAGTTACAAATTTGAATTTTGAACTGTGACTGTGATTTTAGGTGTTTAGTTTCCATGCTGAATAAATTGAGCTAATCCTTGACTTTACAGTGTTTGGTGCAGCGCAAAGAGTGCATGACGATTTCGGGTTCTTATTGCATCAATTCTAGTTCAGGTTTGGAAATGACCTCCTACTTGTTAAAGCATGCTTCTTACCTGCCTTGGTGTTATAGTTCACTTTTCTGACTTTTTCTTTAACTGGTGGATCTTTATGTTTTGTGTAGATTTTTCGCGTAGGAGACTGAGGAGAATTTCGTCTGCAAGGTCTAGGGGCCCTCCTCCAAAGGGTTTTATACCACGATCACCGCTTGGAGCAAGTAACCATAAGAGGGGACATAAGAAAACTGGAGTCAAAGGGGACTCGTATACTCCAACAGCTAGTGGTATCTCAGGGGCTGATAAAAGAGCAGTTGATGTTAAGGTTGAAACTGAGGATGAGGGGGCAGTTGTATTTAGCCAAGAGAAGAGACCTGAGGTAGATATAACTGATGAGAGTGCCTTGGTATCTAATGAATTATCATCATTACATGATACATTGGCTCTTGGTACAACCGAAAACGAAGTTGCTTCTATTAGTGAAGAGGGTGTTCTAGAACCACATGAGGAGGAGGAGGAGGAGGAGGAGGAGGCTAATTTACACAAAGAGAAAGGGACTCAAAAAACAAAGTTAGATATGGAAGCAACAGTTAAACAAGATGAAGCTTCCCCTTCATTGAACTTGGAGTTGGAAGAAAATTTACAAAAAATAGATGAAGCTTCCCGAATTTTACAGTTAGAAATTGAGGAAAATTTACGCAAACAAAGGGAAGCTGCACAACTATTGAAGCAAGAGATGGAGGAAAAGTTGCGTAAACAAGAGGAAACTGCTCGGCAGTTGAAGTTAGAGATGGAAGCGAAGTTACGCAAAGAAGAAATTGGGAGGATTGCAGAAGGAAATTTTTCTAAAGGGAATAAGCTATTTGTATATCCTTCTGTTGTTAAAGCTGATAAAGAGATTGAAGTATACTTGAACAGGAGTTTGTCAACTTTAAGTAATGAGCCAGATGTTCTTATCATGGGGGCTTTTAACGATTGGAAGTGGAAACCATTTAACCAACGGTTGAGTAAAACACAACTGAAGGGTGATTGGTGGTCTTGCCGTCTTAATGTTCCAAGAGAAGCTTATAAAGTGGACTTTGTGTTCTTCAATGGGCAAAATGTCTATGATAATAATGACGAAAAGGACTTCTCTATATCTGTTGATGGCGAAATGGATGCATTGTCATTTGAAGATTTTCTCCTAGAAAAGAAGCGTAAAGAATTAGAAGATCTTGCCAAAGAGCAAGCAGAGAAGGAAAGGCAGGCAGAAGAGCAGAGAAAACTAGAAGAAGAGAAAGCCGCAAAAGAAGCTGATAGGTTGCAAGCAAAGGCAGCGACTGAAAAATTGCGAGAATCATTTCAACATTTGATTAAGAAAGCTATGAGATCCATGGATAATGTTTGGTATATAGAACCAAGTGAATTTAAAGGCAAGGACTTGATCAGGTTGTATTATAACAGAATTTCAGGTCATCTGTCACAAGCTAATGAAGTATGGGTTCATGGGGGACACAATAATTGGAAGGCTGGGGTATCGTTTTCTGAACAGCTTGTCCGTTCTAGCTCAAAGGATGGTGACTGGTGGTATGCTGATGGTATGTTCATTTATGTCATATCCAATGTCTATATGATTATACATAGATACTATCTTGGAAGTCTGTTGTAGATCTTCATCCATTGCTTGCTTTGTTTGCTGGAATTAAGTTCATCTCACTTAGAAATTGATTGCTAGTGACAACATATTCTTGATTAATTCTATTTTAAGCAGTTGTTGTACCTGATCAAGCCTTTCTCCTTGATTGGGTGTTTGCTAATGGTCCACCACATCAAGCATCTGTTTATGATAACAACCAAAGGCAAGACTTCCATTCCATCGTTCTAGATGGTATGCCTAGTGAGCAACATTGGGCTGAGGAAGAGCAGCTGATATACCAAAAACTGCAGGAGGAGAGGAGGCTCAGGCAAGAAGCTATACGTGCCAAGGTTTGCTTGTTTTGAGAGTCGAATTTCAGATGACAACATTAAGGTTTTTCCTTGAATAAATAGATAAAAGCCTATTGAATCTCCTGGTTCCATATTTTGGTCTGTGTAAAGTTATATGCCCTGTAGATTTATAAAATTATGGTGATAGAGTGGGCCCTAAAAAATATTGGGTATTTAAACAACTCTTCTCATTCACTTGGTCTGTACTTGTTGTAGGTTGAAAGAACAGCACGTTTGAAAGCTGAAACAAAGGAGAGAACTTTGAAAAGATTTTTGCTTTCCCAAAAGCATGTTGTCTATACTGAGCCTCTTGATATTCAAGCAGGGAGCACAATAACAGTATATTATAACCCCACCAACACAAATTTGAATGGGAAACCTGAGGTTTGGTTAAGATATTCATTTAATCGTTGGACTTATCGTAAAGGTCCACTCTCACCTGTGAGAATGCTGCCAGCAGAGAATAGTACTCACCTCAAAACAACAGGTGAGTTTTCTCTATTGATTCATATTTGAAGGATGAATGGAGTACTAGTTATGCAATTAGTAGCATGATGGATTTTAACGTTTTCTGGTTTTCAGTCACTTATTTTTGTACTAAAATTTATTACAATGATCATGGCTTATGTAATATGATCAAGAGAAATGCCAAATTTACGTATTATGAATTTTGATGTCGTATTTGCTAATAATAAGGCTAAGAATGGTACAGAATAGGCCCAAGTCGAAGCATACCCATAGCCTGTTTCAGTGAAATCTAAACTCAGTAAACCCAGAATGGGCCAGGCTGGATTAGTCAGATATTCTGTATTTTTCTTTAAAGTAGCACCTGTAATTGATGCAAAACAAAGAAAATGAACTGAAAATATCCACAGAGAATCACATATTTAACAATGAGATAATCAATTCAACCATAAACATAATTTATGGGACCAGTAATAGCACCAATTCATCATTCAACATACACATTCCATACTCAACACTCAACCTTAAGTCTACAACAACATACAACTCACACAAACATTACCCTTCAACATTAACCATAGAATTTTAAGAACATTGAAGATTATTTTAACACCATCGTCATGCATAATATGCTGTGGAACACAAATAAGCAACAACAATTTGCAGCATGTGCCCTCCCAAATTTACCTAAACAGTTATCATATATCAAATTTTTTAAATATCTACATAATACAGAAAAAGGGAGGCTGAACATAAGCCAAACTCAGCAACTCTATATAATTTTTAATACAGCAAGAAAAGTAGGACAATCACAACAAGAAAACGAAGAGTCAAATCACTTGAAGAGGGATATGATAATGAATCAGTTATTTGTTGACTCATAAATTTGTTACTGAAGAAGCTTTATATTTTGTTTTCTGCAGTCAAGGTACCATTGGATGCATACATGATGGACTTTGTTTTCTCTGATAGAGAAGATGGTGGGGAATTTGACAACAAATTTGGAATGGATTATCACATACCTGTTTTTGGAGGAATTGTGAAAGAACCCCCTATGCATATTATACATATTGCTGTTGAGATGGCCCCTATTGCAAAAGTATGTCAGTAACATCAATCTTATGTCAACATCATCTGCATGATTTGGTGTAGACTTATTGATTTGACTTGTGACTTAATATTTTTTGGTATATAATGAATTCAATTAAAGTAATATCACCACTTATCTTATGGATGTGTTATGGTAAATACTTTTGCCCAGGTTCTGGTTTTGTGACCTTTATGTGCTTGTTGTATTTTCGGTAGCTTTAAATTCCCTTTGCATAAAAAAATTACAGTTAGGTTATGTGTGTGGCTGAATTATTTTGGCGTGGTCAATGATTGTGAACTGAATTTTACTAAATGAGAAACAAACAAAATTTTCTTTCTTCTTAGTGTGAACTGAATAAAGAATATATTAGTGAATTGTTAACACTCTCCATCTCTCTTTTCTTGCCTCAACCTCAAGGTATTGGCATACATTGGTCTTATACGGTTTTCTACTGTACTAAAAATAATTTTGTTCTGCCCAGTGTTTGTGCTGCTCTCTTTATCTGATTTAAATTAATAGTATAATTACATTAAGATGTTTAGTTTGGTCAATGAATGACTGATTGACTTATCATTTTTTTGCTTTTGATTAAGAAAGGATAGTTAGTTGTTGCATTATTTTTGTATTATGTATAACTTTAATTACTTTTCAAACATAGGTAGAAGAAAATAAGCTAAAAATTGAAGAGGAATATACATGATCATGATGTTTATGAAGTTGTATAGAGAAGTTAGAAATTATTATTGTTATCATTATTATAGATATAGATTGATATATGAATATGGTAGAAAGCTATTAAGCAAAAGAATTTCAGAGAATTCAGTTCAAATATGTGCCAAGTGTTGGTTGTAGTCAATCATAATTTCTCCTTATATAGCGTTGCTGGGATGAATTTACAATTATCATAGCTTTTCAATTATGATTTCTTCATATTTTACAGGTTGGAGGCCTCGGTGATGTTGTTACCAGTCTATCTCGTGCTGTTCAGGATTTAAATCATAATGTAGACATCATTCTTCCAAAGTATGACTGTTTGAACTTTGGCCATGTAAGTTCTTTGCCTCTTCTTTTGTCCTTAAATCGGCTTTAATTTTTTAATGTCTTGAGAAGAGTCTGTGGTTATATAAATGTTGTTTGGAGTGTTATAGCAGAAGTTTGGAGGTGAAAATATTCATTTTGCCTATCTGCAAACAAATGTGATGAATTATTTCATTATATTTGGAATCACTTGTTAAAATTTCTATGGCTAACCAAAACATCTATTTATGCAAGATTATATGCATCTCTTCGCCTTATGTGGTTCCACTGGAGTATTGATGCTACTGTTTAACATGTTTATATGCATTGGTTGAAATTTATTATATTTCACCTTTTTTTGAAATAGCTGTTTCAAATATTCCTTCTGTTGTAGGTAAATGATTTGCATTATCGGAAAAGCTACCACTGGGGTGGAACTGAAGTAAAAGTATGGCATGGAAAGGTTGAAGGCATCTCTGTTTTCTTTTTGGAGCCTCAAAATGGGTAAGATTATTTTGATTTTCCCATCCTGGTATTTCTTTTTGTTTCTCACGTTTCTTATTACCCATTTTCTGTCTTAATAGATGATAATTAACATTTTAAATTCGTCTCTCAAATTGGCTAACATTTTGTTTCTTATTATTGACAATCTTCTGTTTTGTGCATTTAACCTGTTCATAGTCATTTCATAATAGCTGGCTTGAGAAACTTCAACTGCCTCCAAAATCAAATTGTTCTTCATCTGATTTATAATTTTTGTTGCAGATTCTTTTCCGTTGGGTGTGTATATGGACGTGGGAATGATGGTGAAAGATTTGGTTTCTTTTGCCATGCTGCTCTCGAGTTTCTTCTCCAAGATGGATTTCATCCTGTAAGATAACTTTTTCTTCCAACTGAGTTGTTTCTTTAAAACTTTGATGAAACATTTACTGCCTTGATAAATAAATGTGTGCAATTTTGTTTGTCAATTATTAGGTATCCAAAGTAACTTTTGGTCTTACTTCCCTCCTTATTACAATTTTATTGAATGGTGAGATGCTTATGTTGACTTTTCCAGGCATGACTGTTGGCCATGAATATTCATGACTGTTTACAAAATATTGTTGTATATTTGAGAGAAATGTATATCTTCTTGATTTGAATCGCATGGCACATCCGAATATATACACAGAAGCTTAGGGATTGTATTTATAAGTTACATGGTGCTTCAGTTGAGATTTCTAGTGATAGAGGCCCTGCATTTGTTAGCAACTTTCGGAGAGAATTTTTAATGGTTTTTGGTGTCAATCAAAAGCTATCTTCAGCCTATCATCCACAAACTTATGGGTATACTTATGTGGATAGGAGTTTTGTAGCAAAGGAGATGTTGGTTGTCTTAAAGCATCACGTTCATAGGGCATCCAACTGAATGAAATAAAAAGCTGATGCAAAGACAATGGGTAGAGATTTTGAACTTAATAATCTTATGGACAAATTTCTGCTGCAACAAGAAGCTCATAGAAACTTACAGCAATATATTTTGGGCCTTACCAACTCAAAGAAAGGGTTAGTATAGGAGAATAAAAGTCAAACTACCTCAAGAATTAAGAATACTTACTGTTTTCACTTATCCTTGCTTTAACTTTGCTAGGATCCATTGCTTATGCCACGTCACCCACTCTTTGAGTAGCCAACAGTACCTACACACTCTGAACCACAGACTATTCTGAAATGAGTTGGTAGGTGCAAGGGAAGAATTATAATAGAAGTTTTGGTGCAGTGGAAATTCATACTTGATGAAGAGGACACTTGAGTTCTCTTACATCTGTTTCAGCAACAGTTTCCAAGTTTGAAAACTTCAAACCCTTGAGAACAAGGATCAATGGGAGAAGGGGGGTATTGTTATGTAACAGTACTGTGATAGTTATGATTTAGATTTATATGTCTTGAATGTAAGACTTGAGACGAGTATCAAAAAGGGGCTACTATGCGGTTTGTGTTATATTGTCGTCTGTTATTTGATCGATCTGGTTTTAAATTCTCTCAGTTTCCCTTTTATCTCTTTCTCTCCTTCACTCTGTTTACCCTTTTACCTGCATCACTTTCCTATGCGACTGGGTTGTTTATTTGATAGTATTTTCCAACTTCATAACGAATTTATCATTAGAAGTGTTAACCTGTAACAAATCATTCTTCTTTTGAAGAAAAAAATTCATCTTGTATTTGATTATTTGTTTCCTACGATGTATGGTAATTGATGCTCATCATCTAACTTTGGCCAGGATATCATCCACTGCCATGACTGGTCAAGTGCCCCAGTTTCATGGTTATATAAAGATCATTATATGCAATATGGTCTTAGTAAAGCACGGGTTATCTTCACGATTCATAATCTTGAATTTGGAGCTGCCTTAATTAGCAAAGCTATGGCATACGCTGACAAGGCTACAACTGTAAGTGTCTGTCATGCTCAAAACTCATGAATTTCGGTAACTTCATGGTTTGTAATTCCTGTTTATGTTGGCAGGTCTCCCCCACTTATGCAAGGGAGATTGCGGGCAATGCTGCAGTTGCTCCTCATCTTCAGAAGTTCCATGGTATATTAAATGGAATCGATCCAGACATATGGGACCCCTACAATGATAAGTTTATTCCTGTAAGTCAACATTTAAGACTGGCAGATAGTTCTCAAACTGACGTCCTGAGATTTAAACCACTTCATCCATTTGTAAGCTATATATGCTTTATATGGTTGGACAGTTGGTATTACATTTCTGAATGCTCGTTTTTAACCTCAACTTTTTGTTTCCCTTGTAATGACTTACTCATCATTTATGAGATCTTTCTATCTTTATACTCAACCCAATCATAATGCACTGCCAATTATATTGAAGATAACTTCCTTACATTTTTTACAACTACGTTGGGAATGGTTGTTATGGAGTGATACGAACATGTACTTTGTTTGTTCAAGATCTGTTATTTCTACTAATCAAATTATGATCAGTTCTGTTATAACATTATTTCAGGTACCATACACTGCAGAGAATGTTGTTGAAGGCAAAAGAGCTGCCAAGGAAGCCTTGCAACAAAAGCTTGGTCTTAAACGGGCTGATCTTCCCTTAGTAGGAATTATTACCAGGTTGACTCATCAGAAAGGAATCCATCTCATCAAGCATGCTATATGGCGCACCCTAGAACGTGGCGGACAGGTCTTCCTTAACTTTTAGCTTCAAGCTCTACTCTCTTGGTATTTTATAGATGTGCATTTCTTGCGCAATGTCACATCTATTTTCAGAACACAGATATTAACAGATCCAATTGTAAGGCTTTCAACAATACTTAGGTTTTGTAAATGTGCAGGTTGTGCTGCTTGGTTCAGCTCCAGATCCTCGTATCCAGAATGATTTTGTGAATTTGGCAAATAATTTACTTTCTTCGCATCATGACTTTGCTAGATTATGCCTTACATATGACGAACCCCTTTCACACTTGGTAACCTACTTCTTAAAACAAGATTCTTAGCAATTCAGTATCATTTATAAATATAATGCATAGCAGCACAGGTTATTGCTGACTCATTTCTCTCTCTTTTCCCCCCTAGATATATGCTGGTGCTGATTTCATTCTAGTTCCTTCAATTTTTGAGCCATGTGGACTAACTCAACTTACAGCAATGAGATACGGTTCAATACCTGTTGTTAGAAAAACTGGAGGTTCGTATACTTATTACCAGTAAACATTTCTTTCTTCAGTAAATGCTTTGTGCTTTTTCCCCCTCTATATATATAACTTTAGTTATTTAAGATGAATAATATCAACTATCATAGCTCTTTAACCATTAGCAATCACTTGCTCTCCGTCCGCAGAACAGACTCATTTCCAATCTATGAGCATTCCTGGCCAGTAAATCAGCACATCTGATTTACTTCTTAATTCATGCAACTTTATGATTTGACCATCACCGTATCCATGGAATGTTTGTTTTCCTTTTGCAATTTTCATGTAGTATGTTTGTAGATTCCTTTGTACTCCCTCCAATCTCTATTATACTCCATCCGGTCCTAATTCATTAATTAGATGAGTAGGTTTAGTTGATCAAGTGGTTGTTTGGTTTGTTGTGAAACATGAACACAAAGGACAACAGGGAAAAAATAGTGCCTTACACAAAGTTTTGTATTACATTGGGAAAGGGTTTTGTATTTTTTTTTTGCCAAGGAAAGGATCTTATAATAAGTAATGGAGGAAGAACTGTTATTTCACAGTCTAGTTTTCTTTTGAAGCCAGTCATTCTTCCCTAACAATGATAGAATTGATGACCTGAAGTGATTGCTAAGCATTATTTTTTTCTGTTGCTATGGATTTGGGGTATATTTGATCAAGCATCTTATAATTGTGCAGGATTATATGATACTGTATTTGACGTTGATCATGACAAGGAAAGAGCACAAGCGCTAGGTTTTGAACCAAACGGATTTAGCTTCGATGGAGCTGATGCTGGAGGTGTTGACTATGCTCTCAATAGGTGAGTTATCTTATTGGTAATATTAGGGAGTTAAAATTTCAGCTGAATGAATTTTTACTTGCCACCTCCAGGACTCCAAGACCACTTGACGGTTAGCTTAAAAGGTTTAAAATAAAACCATCTACATCAATTTATTTTGGATTCCAAATACAGCTTACCTTAGGTCTCCTGTTCCTAATGTTGTATGTGCGTTGGAAATGCCACATTTTTTCACTTATTCGCTAGCATTTCTAGAACAAAGGACAGGCCTATGCGCAATAGTAAGGTTATTGCCATGTGACTTGAATATCACGAATTCAAATATGGAAAATAGTTTATAGAGTATGCTTTAAATTATAAGACATCGTACTTCTATTCCTCCCCAAACCCTATTTGTAAGGAACCTTGTGTACTAAGTAGTCCCTTATAAGTCACCAAAAAAAATGTAGCCCCTTATAAACATTTCTTAAAAATTTAATGCTTTCTCATATCTAAATCTCTAGTGAAAATTTTCTTCAGGGCAATATCTGCATGGTATGAAGGCCGTGATTGGTTCAATGGATTATGCAAGACTGTGATGGAGCAAGACTGGTCTTGGAACCGGCCTGCTCTTGACTATCTGGAACTTTACCATGCTGCTCGCAAGTCAGTATGAGATTGGGAATTCTATTGCTAGTAAATGACACATCTGCAATTTCAAGTCTCATGTCCTTCACTGTACAGGCTTAGTGATAAGCTTTAATTTAAGCATAAAATTTAATAATTGTATATATTGAACCCTTTTTGGTAGCATGCAATAATAGGATCAGTCATAGATTAGTTTGTAGTTTTGTTGAGGGGGACAAGTGATATTTTGTTGATTCATACCTTTGAAATAAATACAATGCAGAGTAAATGGAGGTGTTCAAGTCCTTTTGTTGATAGGATTTCAGTGAAAATGGAATAGTATAAATTAATTCAAAGCTCAACTTGTTGGAACCATTGATGTGAATATTTCCTCAGAATATAGAATGAAGTGATTGGCATTCTTTGATTGGAAAAAGATTGGATGAATGGCTCCAAAATGTTGCATTATTAGGATGGAACGGTGTGAAAGATTGCATAAATTGAACGAAATCAATTCAAGAATTGACTTTGAAGTATAAGGTCAGTTTGGATAAATGGAAAGTTGAGAGGGAAAGTTGAAAAGGAAATCAAAATAGTCATTTCTATATATCTCGGGATCCATAAGCTTTCTCTCTCCATCTCACACATTTTCTGAGTCCCACAAACTTTTACATCTCATCATTACCTAATTTACCTCTATTTTCCAACTTTACCCCCTTATACTCAATTCCATTTCCATTTTCAACACCCATTTTCAGTCCATCCAAACAGGCCATAATATCTTTACCTACCTCGATGAGAGTGAAATAGAACATGAAGTGGTTTATAAGTTTTCAGGGTCCCGTTGACCCAAAAGAAAAAAAAATGTTGACGATTTATCTAACAAATGTTTGATGATGGTTAAGAAGATTTTTTTGTACCAAATGGTTATTAAGAAGTTGGCTCATATAAAGTTTCCTTCAAATGGTGTTATTGATGAGTGCTTTAATGGTGGACAATTTATAATTATTTTTGTAAGCCTTCTCTAAGTTTTAAGGCATGTTATGATAAGCTTCTAAGATTTAACTTACTCAAACTTTTGTTTTTAAAAAGCAAGTATAATGACTGTTTTTACTCCTTATTTAAGTTATGTGGAAGTTTTTTAAATGTCAATATTCTTATAATCTACCCCATTTGGAGTTAGTCTTTGTAATTTGTTCTGTTTGTTATTTTTTTAGGGTAAATGGTCAAATCTAGCACTGAACTATTGGCCAAAGTACACCCCACATAAAAATGAATTTCGGGGCTCAAAACTAGCACTATTCAAGTACAAAGTGGGTCAGATATAGCAAGTCCGTCAATTTTGAAGGAGTTGACCGTTAAATTTGACTTAATTAGTCTACATCACTTGCCATGTCATCTTAATAACAATAGTAGGGTTGATTAAGTGGCTGAAATTGTACTTATAAAAATTAAGAGACAAAAACCAAACATTGTATAAAGTTAAAGACAAAATGTGTACTTTTGGTTTTAAATTAAAATTGTTGGATTAAGGATATTTTGGAACAATGTTTAGAGATTGCGAGTCGAACTCATCACTTATAGGCAAGATATTTTGCTTAAACCAGTATGCTATGAACTCGAAAGGTTATTTTTAACTACTTTATTTTTATTTTTCACTTCAAGTACTTTCTTTGTTAGAATCTTCGATAGTGATTTTCAGATTTGTTGCTGAAGCTATAGCCCACTTTGCTCGTGAATAAGCAATAGAAAATCATCAGCACAAACTTTTTCAATTTTTGTTTAGTAAACATTTTGGATCTAAGTTTATTTGTTTTTGTTGGCAAATTTGTCATGTTATCCAATTTAGAAGGCAAATAAAAATTAATCTGACAAACAATTCAACAAAATAATAATTATAAAAGTTTGGGTTGAAAAATAAGACAAATACGAGTATATGAAATGAGAGTTATAATTATTTACAAAAAAGTAACTGAGACTTAATTTTTTTTAAAAAAAGAGCATATATATTAATGTTCAAAAATTTAGTTTGCCCACTTCAGTAAGAATAATAGTTTGCCCAGGATTTTCAAACGTTCACGTGCATACGTCCTTTTATATGCCCAGCATTTTTTTTTGGATCAAAAATATGCCCAGCATATATAAAGCAATTCCATGCATTTCAAAATGTCCCATTTACATCCGTCTTTTAAAGATTTTACTCGTAACAATTTTGTCTTGATTCGGGATTAAAATGACATTAATTTTTCACCATAACTGGATTTGGTGAATCTTGACATCATCAAGTTTAAAAAACAATCAACGGCTCTAATGATTCCAACGGCTCCAAACATTTCCAACGGTCAAATCTCTCTTTCGAATTAAATTCTTGGTTCTCTCCTCAGATTATAGCCGTTACATTCTTTCCTATTCCCTTCACAACCTTCTCATATCACTCAAATTCTCTCCTATCACTCTCTTCATTCTACTTCCAATCTCGCCATTCTCTCTCTCTCACATTCTCACATTCTCTCTCTCTCTCTCTCTACATTGAAGTCTTTGTCATTGGCTATGCCTTCAAGCAGATCGAATCCCAATCTCAGAAGCTCTGAGATCAATAACTCTATCAGAAGAAGTTTCAGTGCAAACCCTTTTCACAAACCCTCCATTATTTCAAACCCTCGAAGCTTTAACCCCAACACTCCAGCCAATAGTCCCTCAGGTTTCACTTCTCTTCTTTTTCTTTCAAATTTTTCACTTCTTTCAGGTTTTATTTATCTTCTTATTCATTATTTTTGTGCTGTTAATGATGAATAAATGGCTATAGGAGTATTACTTTTTTTCCTGAAAATAATGTTTGGGAATCAATCTTGGACTGGATAGTATGTGTTTCTTTTGTAGGAGAAATCATAAATTTATTATCTTTAATGGAAATTTGAATTTTTGGGATTAAAATGAGCATGTGATGATGTGGGATTTGTGGGTTTTCTTGATTCATTTAGATGAAAGTTTTGTTTTGTTTTTTGTTTGTAGAAGTTGTACCAAGAAATTGTAGAGAAAGCATGATGATGGGGTCTTTGAGTGACCTTGATGACAAAGAAAATGGGAAAGATCATATTTTGAAGTTACCAAAGGTGAAATCCCCAGCTGGTTCAGTAAAGGGCATGAAGAATTTCATGTGTCCAACAATTTCTGCTGCTTTCAAGTTCACAGAATCTCCAAGAAAGAAGGTTCTCACAGACAAGAATGAGCCTGCAAGAACCCCAATTTCCTCTTCAAGCCCCCATAAAAAAGTGGTCTCTTTTGATGATTCTAATGAAGACAAAAAGTCATCTAATCATCGTAAGGTGACTTTTTCAGATGCTGTTGAAGAGAAAACTTTTCAGCCTTTTCCTGATGATGGGTTATGGGAAGAGGAAAGTGATGAACTTGCAGGTTCTTTGGTTTGTGAAGAAGATTCTTCCTCTTTAGATTTTATTGAAGAGAAAAAGCCTGAGACTTTTACTGAGGATTTGAAAAATGAAGCTGTGATTAATGAACCTGATTGTGTTAATCTTGATCCATCTTTTAGGCTTAGCCCTACACCTCCTCCTCTAATTTCTTCAACATCTACCGAAATTGCCCCTCTTGATGCTGACCCTTTGATTCCTTCATGTGATCTAAAAGATGATACTTTGATCCCTCCATATGATCCTAAAGTGAATTATCTTTCACCAAGACCCCAGTTTCTTCGTTATAAACCAAACCCAAGGCTTCAGCTTTATAAGGAAATGGCTTCTTTGAAGTTTGATGGTGAATCTTCAGATACAGAATTGACAGAAGATGCATTGTTTGGTGAATCAGACGTTTCTTCTGATGAAATAGCCAGTGAAGCTGTTCAGAATTCAGCAAGTTCTGAAGAAATTGCTGAATCAAAAGGAATTGCCAAACAAGGCTTTTCTATTAAATCAAAAGTAATAGCTTTGCTTTTGCTTCTCTCAGTCGTTTGTTTTTCAGTCTCTTATATAAATCCTCAGGTGTTTGATCCACTGCTTAAAGAACTTCCCACTTGGTCTCACACTAGTGATTCCTCAGAAATTTACCAGTTTGCATCAGCCAATTTCGACCGTTTTTCTGAGTTGGCAAAGGCGAAATTTGATGGCCTTCACATCTGGTTTACCAAGCTGATGTCATCATTTAGAGGAGTACAATATTCTTCTGTTCAGTGGCATTATTTGAACATGACTCATTTGGATGAAAACAATGAATGAGGCTTATCAGTTTCCCACATTTGGTCAAGAACTATATCTACCACAAGAAGCTCAACAAGTGACCATGCCTGTTTTGGAAGCTGAGGAGACTGAAGATTTCACAGACACTTCTTCAACTGTTGGTGTTATTGCAGATTTCATAAGTGACTATGCTTTAGCTTATGAAGAACCTGTCCCACCAATCATTGATTACAGTGATATTGATGCAGTTGTGATTGCTGAATTTGGAAGTGTTTTATTTGCTTCAGAACTTTGGGATCCTAGTGAACCCAATCACTCAGAAATTCATGCTGAAGTTGATAGTGTTGAATCTGCCTCAGAAGTTGAAGAGGCTAGTGAACCAAATCAGTCAGAAGCTAACACTGGTTATTATTCACAGTCAGGGCCTAATAAGATTCATACTAAAGAAGGAAATAGTTTCCAATCAAAGCTGTCTCCAGAGAACAATGCTGTTAGTGGAAGTGTGGACCATAAGGTTCATTCAGATTTGAAGTATGAAATTCATACAGATGGCAAGCCTGAGTCTGGTGTTCATACTACAAATCCTCATGATGTGTTACTGAAATCAGCAGAGGAGAAATCTCTAGGACCAGTTATTGTTGCTTGTATCATTCTCCTTATATCCATAATTGCAGGTGCAGTGGTTACATACTTAAAGAAGAGAGAAGCAGGAAGAAGAAGAACAGCAACTGATGATGCTGCTTCTTCATTGGAAAGGCCATTTCTGAGGAAGCATAATCCTATAGAAATGGAAGCTCTTGGAGAGTCTTATCAGCCTTCAGAAATCAGCAGCTATGAGAGGAGCTCAGAATTCTATTACAGCCAAAGGGGGTTAGTGAAGGAGCATGGTGAAGGCCAAAGTATGGAGAAGAAGCCAAGGAGAAGCAATAGGAGAGAGTCTCTTGCTTCATCTTCTGAGATGGCTAGTGGTGGTGGTGGTTCTGCCTCCTATGGAAGCTTCACCACTTATGAGAAAAGGGTTAGTTTCACTTCCTTCATTAATATTGTTTTTAATGTTTTTTTAAGACATTAATATAACAATATAATGTTGTTATTATGTGAAGAAATGGTGTTTGATTTTTGTTGTTTCTTCTTCTCAGGGAGAGGGAGCAGAATCTGTGACACCTGTGAGGCGGTCAAACAGGATTAGGAACTTAGGTGCTTCACCTTCTACACCCTTGTGAAGATGGTGATGGTGTTAGTTAGTAGTGTACTGTGTTGCTGCTAAGCTAGGATTTGATTTTTTTTTTTTGGTTTAGGCAGAAGAAGCTCTATCTTCTGATCTTTCTAATCAATTTGTATGACAATCAATATATGACTGATGGATTATGGTTATGATTTCATCACTAATCTTACTTAACTTTCTTAGGTGCGGGAAGTTCCTCTAATGACTAAATCTTTTCCTTTCACTCTTTTTTTTGGGTTGAGCATTTTGTAGCTTATGATTCTGATGTCATTCTTTTAAGTTACATTACTGACATTAGAATCATTCTCCACAGTACCAGGGCATTTTAATCTGAAAATAAAATGAAGGTGATTTTATCAGGGTATTTTTTTAATCTTGTTTAACAGGGAATTCAACCAGAAATTACCACATTATCAAATCTGATTTGAATATGTTGTTAGTTTGATTTTTATTTGTCTCCTCCGCCGTATACAAGTTCTTAAGTTCTATGTTCCAGATTTTAATCTATGATTATTACTTTTATAATAATATTATGTCGAAGGTGGTTACATTTTTAAAAAATATGTCAAAGGTATCACATTGCGTTTTAACATTGTTTTATTTTTTTAAAACCAAATAGTATATGCTACAGTATTGCTGATAAAAAAAAAATATGCTACTCATGCCGCATGCATGCTTCTCCCGATTTTGGAGTTCAATTTTAATTTGTTACCATTATTTTCTCTAATTATATAAAGGTAATAGTTTTGAAAAACTTATCTTAACTTGCTCATATCTATTTTTATTTTTTAAATTTCCTTACTTTATATTCATAGGTGCTACTTGTTAATGCCTATCTTTTCACTTAAGAAAATACATGTGCTACTTGTTAGGAATTTTTTATGGGGTTCAACAAGTGATAAGAAGAAAGCTCATTTGGTGGCGTGGGACAAAGTTTGTTATCCTAAAGTGTGTGGTGGATTGGGTCTTCGTCATGCTTCTCTTCAGAATAAGGCTTTTATGATGAAAGTGGGATGGGGGTTGGTGAATAACAAGGATGCATTATGGGCCAGAGTAATTAGAAGTAAATATAATTGTGGTCAAGATTTGATCCCTATTAGCAAAGAAGCCGGGGTCAAGAGTGTGGAGTGGAATTAAAGCTGTTTGGGAGAATGTTAAGAATGAGATTGAGGTTGTTCACAGGAATGAGGAGTATAAAGTTAGATGGAAGCTTGAGAGGAGTGGGATGTTCTCTGTCAGATCAGCATATACGAAAGTTGCTGATTTTAATACTCAGGAGGATCAATGTTGGAGGAACATTTGGAGACTCAAGGTCCCTCAGAGATGTAAAATGCAGATGTGGTTTTTTATGCATGATAGACTTCCTACTAATGAGAGGTTGCTTGAATGGAGAATTCATCCAGATGGTTCTTGCGCGTCGTGTCATTCGCAGTTGGAATCAACGGTACATGTGATAAGAGAATGTGGTAATGCTAAAGAGGTTTGGCTTAACTTGGGAATCTCTTTTGCAAATAAAGAATTTTGGGAAAGTAATTTACATGATTGGTTAAGGAAGAATGTGAAGATGTGTAGAGGGTATGTGATGGATAACTGGAATGAAGTTTTTTGTGTGTCTTGCTGGTTGATTTGGAGAAGAAGGAATGAAGTGACCCATAATAATGAATGTTCAAGTATGTATGAAGCCATAGCAGAGATCAAAGGCATTATTAGATGTATGCATAGGGCGAAATCTGTCTTGCCCAATTTAAGGATGTAGGTTAATTTTTTGTTTGTATTTTCCTTCCTTTTTATCAAAAAAAAAAAAAAATACATGTGCTGTAATTGTGAATATGAAGAATTAGGGCTACATCGATTGTTTATGATTTGACCAATCATATCCAAATACAATATAGTTGACATGTAATTTTTAATTGTCACCTTGGTATTTTTTTTTAAAAAAAAATAGATGAAAACATAATTTTGAACTTATGAAATGAGAGAAATTCAGACTTAAATTTTTCCGATTCATTTTGTCGGCTTAAGTTCATTTTTAATTGGAGAATTAATTAAAAAATTTCATGAAAAACATAGTAATTTAAATGATGTCACATAAAGTGAGGGGCTGTCTGAAACATTATTTTTTTTATTCTTCCCTCATACATGGTTTTATAAAAGGAATGCACAACGCAAAAAATTTATACTACATTATTCAATTCATTATTCTTAAATAGGAGTAGAACCATTCTTATTGATCATTTGAGATGCAAAGCAAATCATAGCAGTACAATAAGTATTATTACAAATGATGATTTATCGAGCGATATAGTTAAGGTGATGAGGTGAAGTTCAGATATTAAGTAAGGGGAGGTCCAGTGCAGCATTTACAAGTACCATCACAAGAATATGCTGAACCAAGTCCAGGACATTTCCTCCCAGAACAGAAACTGCTGCAGTCTGAACTCGTCCTACACTTCGGTTGTGCTGTTATCACTGGCACCACTCCTGTGCACATGGAATATTCACACATATAAAACACTCAAACACAAAATAGCATATTGTGGTTCTTAAAATTTTCAAGACTGCATTGTTTCATGCTAGAAAATGAAATAGAAAAAAAATTCAAGTTCACAGTTTTATTGGTTTTCTCAAGCCAACCTGGAGCATGCTATTAATAACTCACAAATTGCTAACCTATGCTTTTTAGAACCCGAGTGCATGGCCTCCCGCTAATAGAGAGAGCCTCATGACACTCTACTATGAGGTGATTATATTGACTTATTGTGTGGTTGTGTGTAGAGAGAGGATAGCTAAATGGGGGAGGGAGTTGAGTTACCAGATGCAATGATGAACAAAACCATGAACCAAACCAAACTATGAGTAACTTTTGCCATTCCTTTACTCGCTTTGTTCTTGTAATCAGCTCCTCAAAATATACTTTTGTGTTGGATGTGTGATGGAGAATGGATGGCAGCTACAAATATATATATACTTAAGGGAGTTGAAATAGATAGAAATAAATTGGTTGACTTGTACTATCATGGGAATAATATAATCATTTAGGATATATATATTTGGTATTTCCTATTTAGATTAATGAATAATGTAGACCCTTGCAATTTTTCAATAAATCTTACTTCCTTCAATCCTAAATATAATATAGGGAAAATTAATTTGAGGTCCCCCACAAGGGACTTTAATACTAGAAAAGTCCCAAAAGTTGAAATAATTAATGTAGGGTCCCAAGGGACCTCACCTTAATATATTTGAACATTGAAAAGATACTTTTGCCCCTGCCCTTTTATTGATGGGAAAACCTGACAACTTAATGGGCAGCCGTGACAACTCGATGGGCATAACTTGACAACTGAATGGGCAAATGTGACAACGTTTTTCCCATTAACTTAACAGAGTTTGGGCAATTAACTTAAAGCACATGCCCGACAAGTTGTCACATTTGCCCATTCAGTTGTCAAGTTATGCCCATCGAGTTGTCACGGCTGTCCATTAAGTTGTCAGGTTTTCCCATCAATAAAAGGGCAGGGGCAAAAGTGTCTTTTCAATTTTCAAATATATTAAAGTGAGGTCCCTTGGGACCCTACATTAATTATTTCAACTTTTGGGACTTTTCTAGTATTAAGTCCCTTGTGAGGGACCTCAAATTAATTTTCCCTATAATATATAGTTGACTTTTCCTGGAAAACCCTTAAAAAAACAAAATAAGTTAATTATAAATTGATTTACCTATTTATTCCCTATAAACTAATAGATAATCTAAAAATATATCAAACATGTCATAATTTAATAACCTATTTCGCAACATTAATCTCTAAAAAAAAGTCAACTAAAGTCTTATATTTATGATTGAAGAGATTGTAAACAAGGTTGTCAATCTTGTGAATTTAAGAAAACTCATGAAAAAAATATAAAATTGTATTGTAAGCTAGAATCAATAAGCTCTTATGTCATAAGATGATAAGAGTTTACCTTCTTAATAAATAGCTGCTTTTGTTTATAATTAATATAATTTCTTAAGGGAGTTGAATTGGATGGAATTGAATCTGTTGGCTTCTACTATCATGGGAAAAACATAATTATTTGCGTATATATATCCAAAATTTCCTATTAAGATTAACCAATAATGTAAATCCACAAAATTTTTTCATTAGATACTATATACTCCTTCCCATAGGTGTGTTTGGTTGAACTTATAGAAAAATGATTTATTTTTAAGTTAGTTTAAAAATAAGTCTCTGTAATGAAATTTATATTTGAATCAGCCGTGAAAAAGTGACTTATAAGAGACTTAGTTTCCATAAGCCAAATTGTGTGCTTGGATTAGTTATGATTGGATGTGAAATGAAAAAGAATTTGCGGGGTGCACATCATCATAAACTACTTAGGAACTAAAAATAAGTCACCTTTTTCTATTTATGAATTAAACTACTTATTTCAATTAGGTCTTTTGAAAAAAAGTCCAGCTAAATATACAAAAAACACAATCTACTTAAAATAAGCTACATTTTCAAAATAAGTAGCTTATTTGGCCAAAATATTCCAATCAAACACACATAAACTGAAAATGAGCTGCTACTTTCTACTTATAAAATAAACTACTTAATTTAAATAAGTTAGTTAAAAAAATAAGTCTAACCAAACATCCAAAAAGCACAATAATCTCCTTAAAATGAGCCACACTTTTCAAAAGAAGAGGATTATTCGGGCTAAATAAGTCCAGCCAAACACACACAATCTGACTTATTTTTAAATTGACTTAAAAATAAGTAAAAATAAAAAATTATCTATAATTTCATGTAGAACTTTTTAAAAATCTTAAAATATATACATGTATACATAGTCTCTGAGAGTTAGTCCATTTTTACTACGGAGTAAAAGTAAGTGTTTGAAGTTTTATTATCCACTTAAAAATCATAGGAAATAAACAAATAAAAAGATTATTTAAGCTCCTGAAACATTCCATTCAATAATATCACCCACTCCTCTAAAGACTTCGGGGCAATTTATAATGACATTTTAGAATCAAATTTTTTATTTATTACTTACTATGGACCTATATTGTAACTCTCCCTCTATTGATGAAGGTTTTGGCCAACCATTACTCATTAGATGTTTAAATTTTTTAAATTGTTTTTCCCATAAAGTATTTTCTTTCTATTACATTTTGAGTTTTAATCCCGTTTAAAATCAAGACCTAAATTTAACATTTTGAACTTGATGATTTGGTGAATTAAAATTTATGCATTAACTTGGAGTATTTTTTCTGAAGTTCTGTCCGTGCTAAATGCATGTTCTCTTAATGGACTTGCTGAGTAGTTATTAACATTGGTTAAACTGTATAGAGAAAATTACATTAAGGCCCCTGAAAATGAATATATCATGTAAAATATATAGTTTTACATATATAATTATATTATATATTATTTTAGTTTTAAGAAAGTGAAGTTTTCATGCTTAACATTTAACATGGCGATCCATTAACTGCAAAATTTTGGGCACGTCTTATTGGACTTAGAGGGGTGGGATGGGAATCATTTAAAAAGTTTGTTTGAAAAATCATTCTTCATATGCAATAAGGCTTATCAAAGGCGCCAATAATAATCTTTCTTTTTTTTTTGATCGAAACAATAATAATCTTTCCGAAAACTGGAATTTAATCTTTGAAAATCATGAAATAATTAATACGGATTGGCTGATTTATATTTAACACATTCACAGAGATGATAGCTGATATAGTGTGTGTTTGGGAGAAGTGGTGGAGAAGTGACTTTTTTTCAATTTGACTTTTTCATATGTAAGTTTGGATAAAAGTCAGTTTGTGTAAACTAGTCTTTGTTTGGATCTCTAGTTGTAGAAGTGGTTTTTTAAAGCTGACTTTTACAAACATGTTTGGATGATTATTTTGAGAAGTCAGTTTAGATAGAAACATTAATTTTACTGAATAATACACAATTACAATATTAATATATTTTCAATAATTTTAAATTACAAAAAATTAATAGATTAAATTTCATAAAATTTTCAATAATCGAAAATAAAAAATTACATTTGGATGGTTGAATTACATAATTTGTTGTATATGGTGTTGTGTGAAGGAGGTGAGAAAGGTGAGATGTAATGAAAAAGGAAATTTGGTGGTGTGTGATATGAGAGATGTGATGAGTATAATCATCATAAATATTATAATTACTGTATCATAAATGCACAGAATCTCCATTGGAAAAGCTAGTCATGGACGCCCAAAAGCTCCAAATTGTAACTTCTCAAAATAAGCTGCTTTAACCCATAAGTTCTGTGAAAAATAAGTAAGACCCAAACATGCACTAAAAGCTGAAAACAATTTATCCAGTCCAAACCAGCTTTTTTTGTTCCAAAAGCTGCTGATGTTCCCTAGAAATGCTATTCTTTCATGCCCATGTAAATATGAATCTCATTAAAATTGAATTATAATTAAATCTCTTCATTTTTCAAATGTTTTTTTTATAATAAAGCTAGAGACCTCCGCCTAACCGTATGGGTTGTAAACACCCACTACAATCCTTTCCAAATAACTTATACAGATCCTTGCTGGTTCGTCTTTCTATGCAAATAAAGCATTCCATATGTGCTATCTGCAATCCCAATTTGTAACATAGTGATATGTCATTTTTTTGGTAAGCAAAATGTTCGATCTCGTTTGTAACTTTAGAGTGTTAATGTTTGGATGTTTGTTTTTTTTTTGTAAAAAAACTCATAGTTTATTTCCATGTTCATATATATAGACAAAGAACCCAGACAACAATTCAATTTAATTACTCATGCCGCATGCTTTCCCCTATTTTGGAGTTCAATATTAATTTTTAACATTGTTTTCTCTAATTATTTAAAATCTTATTTTAACTTTCTTATATCTATTTTTATTTTGTAAATTTTCATTACTTTTATTCATAGGTGCTACTTGTTAATACGTATCTTTTCAGTTAAGAAATTGACATGTATGTGCTGTGATTGTGAATAACTGAATATGATGAAATAGGCGGTTCACCGGTTGCTTATAGTTTGACAATCATCTCTAATCACAATACAATTGACATGTAATTTTTAATTGTCACCTTGTTTTTTTTTAAAAAAACTAAATGATGAAAAAATTATTTGGAACTTGCAAAATAAAAGAAATTCAGATTTAAACTTTTTCCTGTTTTTTTTTTTTCTATAACAAATTAAAGGAGAGAAGTTCCCTCAACAAACTACTTAGCCATAAGGCTATCTAAGTCTTGCTGCAGCATTTTACATAACTGACCCAAGGGCGTTCAATGTCATGGAATCCTGGAGGTGCTTCAATTGCATGCTTTGCTAGCAAGTCAGCTACTTGGTTCGCTTTCCTTGGGATGTGTTTAATCTCAGTCTTCCATTGCTGTTCCCAAAGCATAGATATTTGATCTCTCATCTCTGCACCAAATTGACAACTTCTAAGGAGTCCAATTCAACTATATCACCTGGTGCAGCCCTCTATTCTAAGCCATCTTCAATCCATGAAACACCGCTCTTAATTCAGCATGCAGGCTGGAACTGTTTGTTGTATGAAAGACGAAACCAGTGACATTATCATTTCTAATAATTCCCCCACATCCTCCATGATTTAATGAAGTAACAGCTCCATCTACATTTATTTTGTACTACCCTTCACGAGGCAACCTCCATCCTTCCTCTCTATTAACCACCGCATGTCCATTTAAGTTGCAAAATAAAAGAAATTCAGATTTGAACTTTTCATGTTTCTTTTTTCCTGTTCTTTAATTTTTGAAGGCTAAGTTGATTTTTTTATGGGAGAATCAATTAAAAATTTCATGAAATGATGTAGATGATAATTATTTTTGAATACGTGGGCCCCACAGAAAATAATAAAATATTCCCCCACCCTCCCTTCTCTCTCCCCTTTCCTCTCCCTCAACTTCTTCTTCTTCCGGTCGGCAGCCAACACCCCCCCACCAAAAAAAAAGCACCACCCTCCAGCCTCCACCAATCCTCCCCCACCCTTGAAGTGTAGTCCCTAGGGACTCTACTTTAATTTCCTAAGTTAGGGGGACTTTTCTAATATTAAGTTCCTTACAAGGGACCTGTAATTAATTTTCCCAAGAAAATTTATTTAATTTATAAGGTCATTTTAGACTTTTCATGTGTAATTTTATTGTCATATTAGTGAAAATATCATTTTTGATTCATAATAAAAGTTATGTATCATTGGCGTCCCTCGAAATAGTTATGTATCAGTTTTGTTGCTTGGCTAATAGTTATATATCATTTTTGGGCCTTACCCCAAACCGAAATATGAGAAACTTTTTCCATTCCTTCTTGTAAATCACCTCCACAAAATATAGTTTTGTATTGGATGTGTGATGGAGAATGGAGGACAACAACATATCTATACAAGGTTGTTGAACTCGTGAATTTAAGTAAACTCGTGGACAAAAGTTAAACTCGTAACAGTTTACGTTTATTGATAAACACGTGTTCCTTGTATATAATTAAATAGAAAATATAAAAAAAATTGTACTTGAATATATTTTAAATAAAGATAGTATATATTTAAATATCTCAATATTTATACTATATCAACCTCAATAGAGAAATTTCTATGAAATATTTATATATAAATTTATTGAACTTGGTCAATTAAAAATAATTAAAATGAGTTTCGTAACAATTTAACACAAATATCAGTAAAATAGAAACGTGAAAATCGTGAATTCAAAATGCAAACACCTAAGTTTCTACCGATATTTCAACCACAAAAAATTTAAATAACTCGTAACACTTTTTGGTTAGATAGTAACGTAAAAGTGGTAAAATCGGAGTGTTCACTTGTGAATTTTTTTTTATCAAATCAACTCGTGAGTTTGACAACCATGAATATATATATATATATATATATATATATATATATATATATATATACACTTAATGGAGTTGAAATAAATAGAAATAATTTGGTTGACTTATACTATCGTGGGAATAATATAATCATTTAGTATATATATTTGGTATTTCCTATTTAGATTAATGTATAATGTAAACCCTTCCAATTTTAGCTTCTCCTCACACATTGAAATCTGCACAATTTCTCCCTATTCAAATTCAAAATGTGAATTAATATGGAAATTTTGTTAATGTCCATGAATCAAATCAGCAAATGTCTTATTCCAAGCATGACTTTATTACTTGAGAAGCAAATCAGGAACGATCCACTAAAAGTCTTCTGATTTCACTTTTAATTTCAACATGTGGCAATAGAAAGGAATCAAACACTATCAAAATCGAATAGACTAAAGTATACTTTTGGTTTGCATCAAGTTTCAATTTAATCTTTTATGTTCGGAAAGTACACTTCTAGTCCTTTTTTGTTAACACCGTTAGTTTAACTTAAAGGAAAATGCTAATTTAAAAATTTTAAATGACTATTAAATACTAAAAAAATGTTCTGATTAAAATATTTGAGTGTTAATTTTCTTATATTTTCAAAATTTATCATTTTTGGTCCAATTTCATTGTAAAATAATCTTTTAAAATTGTTAACTTAGCATTTTCCGTTAAATTAAACTAACGGTGTTAATAAAAAAGGTCTCAAAGTGTACTTTCCAAACATAAAGGACAAAATTGAAACTTGATGCAAAGATAAGAGACCAAAAAGTATACTTTAGCCAATCGAATATTACAATCATGGTTTCATTCCAATGCATTCACCACACTTACTCAAAATTTCAAAATATACCTTTTGTTGCCCCCTAATTATTTCCTAATGCATTTTCCCTTAAAAAATTTCTATTGAATGCCTCCATGCTTTCTGATAAAAAAGAATACCTCCATGATCAACTTCAAATTGATATTTTCCTTTCTCTTTCATTTTTTCGTTTTTTATAATTAAATTTTATTTTTAATTATTTTTAAAATTATATTCTAAGACATAATTACTATATTTATTTTTGCTTCAATTTTATATTCTTCATTTTTAATATTTTTTGAGTTCCAAACAAAATAGGGTGTTTACACTGTATTACACATTACACAATCTACGCCCACTAGATAGGTTTTTGAAAAAAATTAAAAGTTGAAGAGCTAGCTGTAGCCTGTAGTTATTATTGTACTTACTATTACTATTCTGAAAGAAAAAATATTATTGTACTTGATAAATAATGCCCCCTAACTGTTTCCGCTATTTAAAAAGCATGATTGGTTATTATAGCTATTGCAATTTGTTCCGAATCAAATACAATACACATGTTCTTGATTATTCTTAATTAGATGTGTGTATGTATGGGTCTTTCATTAGATAAATAGAGATTTGCTGAACTAATTAGTTAGATTGACTAACGTGATCTGTTGACGAAGAAGGGGAGGGGGTTTCTCACAACAAACAACACACCAGTCACCAAAGCACTTTTTCACTAAACCAGGGCAATTTCCAAAATCGCAAAGTGGGTTGCAATCATCATCTTTTCAACATAATTTCACCTCTTCCTCGTTTTGTGCCCTTATTTTGGGGACAACTCCTACACATACACATTGGGGAGGAGAAATGGGAGATTACTGCCGGTTGCAATGAGAAACAAAACCACCAAGAAAATTAAATTATGCTAAACTTTTGCCATTTCTTTGACTTCGATGATCGATCTCACCCAGCAAATTGTCTTTACTATTTCTGTATGTCGCAATGAGATTGCCTTCCAATACACACGCAAGCACACACATATCGGCAATCTATGAATTACATGGAAATAAAATACGGTGCATTGAAAATTTAACTAATTTCGTAATGAAATTTGAAAAATAAAGATATGGCCTTGAAAGGATTGGATATTACTCAATAATTGGCTTGGGATAAAATCAATCCGATGGGTTTATATTTTCCATAGTATCTGATGAATTGAATGCTATTTAGTCTTCAAATCAGAAATATTAATTGTTAGCCCCCATTCCTTTTTGGGGTGTCTCTCAAGTGTATCCATTCAAAACAAATGTAATTCGCTTATTGCAATATATAATCAAATTATATATAAACTTATCTCCTATGTGAATATAAAATTTTAATTGTTTTATGGGGTCATATGAAATCCTTTGATTAAAGAATTGAACTCTTGGTAACTAACAGCGTGCGGCGCTGCATGTCATATATTAAAGAAATTAGGAACAGAATTTAGCGATGAAATTTTTATTCAAAAATTAACCACTGCATTTCTATTGTTAATTTAGCCTCAGAATTTGCGTCACAAATTCATCACTATTTTATTAACGGAACAAATTTATGGTAAATAATTGATTTTGCAACCACAAAATAACGATGGAAATTCCGTCACAAATATCAAAACCTAATGGCTTTTATCAAACCTATGAGGTCGTATTGATTACTTTTATCAAACCTAATGGCTTTTTTATATCACTTTTAACATAAGTTTCTTTGTTGAGTAACAATATGAACGTCTTTAGGATTAATTCGCATTGTTTGGATATAAAATTTTATTCAAACCAAATTGATGTTATTCATGGGCTTCAATCATACATTTTCAATTATAAATTCTTACGAGACTTTATAACTCGAGTTCATCATCGGCTCTTGTTTTCAAAATTTTGCATAAATTCATGAGTTTGACAGTCTAACACACACACTCTCATTCAATTCATGAGATAAAGTGAATTATTCTTTATTCATGTCAAAAGAATTTAATGACTATAATGAAAATATTAAATGGGTTTTTATGTAGGATGTTGATTTAGGATATGTTTCAGCACTTATTTTGTATATAATATAATATAATGCAAATACGTGTTTTATTTGTCAATGACCCTGCCTATTATTCTCACTCTGGTTTAAAATCTCATTCAATATAAATTAATTGAACACAATAAGCTTAAAATAACTCTAAATAAATTAACTACAATATAATAATTTTAATAAATATATTTATAACCTGAGTTCGATTCGCTTCAATGAGGGGTCATCCGACACGTATTTAATTTATTCCCTCATTCATCATTTTATTAGAAGAATGTACAGTGTAGAAAACTTATACTACACGATTCAATTCATTATTCTTAAATAAGAGTAGAACCATTCTTATTGACCATTTGAGATACAAAGTACATATATCATAGGAGTACAATAAGTATTAATGCAAGTCACGCTTTATCGAGTGACAGGTGATGAGGTGAAGCTCAGATATTAAGAACGGGAAGGTCTACCGCAGCAATTACAATTACCATCCGTTCCACGCCCTGCGCCTTCACAAACAGGACTTTTACCGGGACAGCCCCTCGGGACACAAAAATTGGTGCATTCTGAATCTGACCTACATGTCTGTGCTGTTATCGTTGGCATCAATCCTGTGCACATGGAAATTCACACGTATAAAACACTTAAATATAAAAATAGCTTGTTGTGGTTCTTAAAAATTTCAGGACTGCATTGTTTCATGTTAGACAATGAAATAGAAAAAAATCAAAGTTCACCGTTTTATTGGTTGGTTTGCTCAAGCCAACCTAGGGTATATATGTTATTAATAACACATAAATGGCTAACCAATTTTTTAGATCTCGAGTGCATGACCTCACACTAATAGAGAGAGCATCATGACACTTTACCATATGGTGATTGTATATTGACCTATTGTGGTTGTGTGTAGAGAGAGGATAGAGGAGGGAGTTGAGTTACCGGATGCAATGATGAACAAAACCATGAAGCAAACCAAACTATGAGAAACTTTTGTCATTCCTTTGCTTGCCACAAAATATAGTTTTGTATTGGATGTGTGATGGAGAATGGAGGACAACTATATATATACATATACATATATATACATATATATATATATACATATATATAGATATACATATACATATATATATATATATACAACTACATATACATATATATATATATATACACACAAGGTTGTTAAACTCGTGAGTTTAAGTAAACTCATGTACAAAAGTTAAATTCGGATAGTACACTCGAATCGTAAACTCGTAACAGTTTACTTTTATATTAATGGAGTTGACAACCATGAATATATATACTTAATGGAGTTGAAATAGATAGAAATAATTTAATTTTCTTGTACTATCATGCGAATAGTATAATCATTTAGTATATATATTTCATATTTCCTATTTAGATTAATATATAATGTAAACCCTTCCAATTTTAGCTTCTCCTCCCACATTGAAATGTGCACAATTTCTTCCTATTCAAATTCAAAATATGAATTAATATGGAAATTTTATAATTACATTTTATTTTTCGTTATTTTTGAAAATCATATTTCAAGACATAATGACATAATGCACACAAGTAATAATGACTTTATTACTTGAGAAGCAAATTAAGGACGATCCACAAAAAAGTCTTCTAACTTCACTTTTAATTTCAACATGTGCCATTCAAAAGGAATCAAACACTATCAAAATCGAATATTACAATCATGGTTTCATTCCAATGCATTCACGACCATTGTTGTCAAACTCGCGAGTTGACTCTCCGATTTTACCGTTTTTACGACACTACCTATACAAAACGTGTCACGGGTCACCTAAATTTTCAGTCTTTGAAAATTCGGTAGAAACTTACGTGTTTACATTGTGAATTCACTGTTTTTACGTTTCAACCTTACACAAAATTGTGTTAACTTGCTACTAAACTCATTTTAATTATTTTTAATTGACAAAATTCAATGAATTTAAATATGAATTTCATAGAAATTTATCTATTGAGATTGATATGATATGAATATTGATATATTTAAATCTACTATCTGTATTTAAAATAAATTCAAGTCAATTTATTATTATTTTTTGTATTATTATTTAATTATATAAAAGAAATACATGTTTTTTTATAAATGTAAACTCTTACGAGTTTACTATTCGAGTTTACCTTATCTCCACGAGTTTACTTAAATTAACGAGTTTGACAACCTTGTTCACGACACTTACTCAAAATTTCAAAATATTCGTTTTGTTGGCCCCTAATTTCCTAATGCATTTTCCCTTAAAAAAGGTTTCTATTGAATGCCTCCATGATTTCTGATAAAAAAAAATGAATGCCTCCATGATTTACTTCAAACAGATATTTTCCTTTCTTTTTCATTTTTTCGTTGTTTATAATTACATTTTATTTTTCATTATTTTTTAAAATCATATTCTAAGACATAATGACTATATTTTTTGTTTTTATATTCTTCATTTTTTAATTATTTTTAAAATCATATTTTAAAATATTTTTTTTGTTTTTATATTCGTTCAATTCATGAGATAAAGTGAATTATTCCTTATTCATGTCAAAAGAATTTAATATGATTATAATGAAAATATTAAATGGGTTTTTATGTAGGATGTTGATTTAGGATATGTTTAAGCACTTAATTATTATGATAGCATATTAGTTTGCCACATTATATATGATTTCCAAGACCTGTAAATCATGTATGGGTAGCATATTCTTGATATTTTTATTTTTTTTATTTAAAGGGGCAAGCACTAACGGCTTGAGGTTACAAGCGGGATTGAACCAGCAACCTCCCACCTAATGGGGAGATGTCATACCACTAGGTTATTATTTTGTATATAATGTAATGCAAATACGTGTTTTATTTGTTAATGACCTTGCTTATTATTCTCTCTCTGGTTTAAAATCTCATTCAATATAAATTAATTGAACACAATAAGCTTAAGATACCTCTAAATAAATTAACTACAATGTTTTAATTTTAATAAATTTATTTATAATGTGAGTAAGAAGATAGAAAAATTTTAGTTGACTTGTAAGATATAAAAACAAGCAAAACGCGTGCCATTGTCTTTTTAACAAACTTATTTTTCTAATCGCTTAAATGAGGGGTAGTCCGAAACGTTATTTAATTTATTCCCTCATTCATCGTTTTATGAAAGAAATGTACAGCGCAAAAAACTTGAATCGTAAACTCGGAAGTCGTAGAGTTTATGTTTTTTAGTAAACATGTGTTGCAGAGTATATGGACCAAAGGGCAAATCAGCAAAAAGAGGATATTCTCTTCATTTTTATCGCAAATTCATTCATACTCATATATTTAATTAGCAAATGTGAGAGAGTAATTAATATTACTCATAACTTCAAATTCGTAATCACATTTTATAGGATTTGTTCTTTATAATTTAAATCTATTATATGAAACTTAGAAATAATTAACCCTATCTCATTTACCAATTTACCATTCATCATACTAAATACTTAATTTTAACATAAGTTGATTTTTATTGGTTTTAGAGTTTTTTCGTATAATTTCCTTTCTTTTCTAACACACTGACACACACATGATGACATGATACAACATATTAGCGTAATGTAAAAAATGGGGAGTGACACAAAAAAGGTTTTAAATTTCAAATTTTCAAATAGATTATTTGCTTATGTAAATACATAAACTCAACTAGTTAAAATTTCCTATTTAGGATTTTGAAATTTGAAAAGTATTTGTTTGTCATTTTCCTAAAAATATGATCAATTTTTATATAAATATAAGCTTGATGAAATATTTTTATAATTTCATGTAAATTTTTTAAAAATCTTAATATATATATATATATATACACACACACACACACACACACACACACACACATAAGCTCTGAGAGTTAGTCCATTTTTACTACGGAGTAAAAGTAAGTGTTTAAAGTTTTATTATCCATTTGAAAATCATAAGAAATAAAGTAATTAAAATATTAACCTGGGGTGTGTGGTTGAGTGGTAATGACTCATTCACCCTTAACCTGTCTGGGGTTCAATCCCTGGCGTTGGATATGGAGAAGCATTAAATCTCCTATGCCAGCTGTCCCACCCTTTGAGGTGCCTACAAATCAGCGGGGGATTAGTCTCTCACTTGTCGAGTGAGGGGATACCTTGATCATGTATCAAAAAAAAGTAATTACAATATTTAAATAATCATTTGATATCGATAACTCAATAATTTGTATTGACAACTCCTGAAACATTTGCAATACTAGAAAATAGGCTTTTCACGACCATATTAAACGACTAAAAAGCCAATGTTGGTCGTTAAAAAAAACGCGATGGCATAGCATGTAAATAACTGTCCAGGCGGAGACTTTTCACGACCACATTATTACATGTGGTCATGGAAAAGGCATCTTCCACGACCACACTTTTAAAAGTGTGGTCGTGGAAGAGGGCCCTTCCATGACCACAGTTTCCAATTTGTGGTCGTGGAAGGTGGGAAAGTTTTTTCTCCTGCGCCCCAAAAGCCTTTTCATTTCCCTCCAACATTCACTCTCAACATTCTCTCTCACCTTCACTTCACTTTGCCAAACCCTCGGCCGTCTCCACTTCATCTCTTCTTCATCTCTCCTCACTTTGCCAAACCCTCGGCCGCCGTCTCCTCCACCTTCACTTTGCCAAACTTCATCTCGCCGACGTCTCCTCTGCCACTCCTTCACTCTCACGCCCACCGCCCGCCACTCCTTCACTCTCCCTCAACCTCTCAAACTCACAACCTCCGCCGCCACTCCTCCGCTCTTTCTTCTTCTTCATCTTCGCCAACCGCCGCCGCCTTCCTCTCTCTTTTCCCCTTCACTCGGCCGCCTCTCTCTTCACTCCGCCGCCGCCTCTCTCACTCTCGGCCGCCTCTCACACTCTGCCACGCTCACTTTGGGTAAGAAGGTCATTATTTTTTTTTTTTTATTTTTTTTATTTGCTTCCATATCTTTATAAATGCCATTCTGGTGTAATAGTCATTATTGTGTGTGCTTATGATAAAACTGTTGATTCTCTAAACGATATAAAATTTTCATTTCCCTTTGACTCTCTTTTACTTATTAGTCTTTAAATTGCAACTTTGTTTTTTCAGCATGTTGTTCACTGTTATTGTCCGATTAGAATTAGAAATGAATGATTTGGATAGTTTAATTTTTGTGTATAGATAGTGATGTATTGATAGTGTACATTGATAATGTACATTGGAAATTATTGTTACTCCTTTCTGCCATTACTGAATGAAATAAGGACTAAATGGTGTTTGGTGTATGTTAAAATCTGATTTGGAGGAAAAGTTAGGCATAAACTGGTTTGATTAGTAATGTTATGCTGGCTGATATGGACTTGATTAGAGAGCTACAAATTGCTAGCTAGTTATGAATTGTGGATTGTTCTAGTAATATTCAAAAGTTAAGTAACCAAAGCTTGTAGCCATGGATCGTGCTTGGATGGATGCTTTGTAAACTAGTGAAGAGTATCAAAGGGGGTGGAAGAGTTTATTGAATTTGCCAAAAGAAATGTGCCGAGTAGAATGGAAAGTACCTGTGCCCTTGTTGAAGTGTGTGAATGTTGATCGCAAAAGCCTTGACTTTATAAGGAATGACCTTATTTGTGAGGGGATCAATAGGTCTTAAAAATCACCCACTCATGAAACATTTGATTCAATAATATCACCCACTCCTCTAAAGACTTTGACGCAATAGAATGAATGTTTAGAATCAAATTTTTGATTTATTACTTACTATAGACCTAATTGTAGTTCTCACTCTTTTGATGAAGCTTTTGGCCAACCATTACTCATTAGATGTTTAAACTATATTGAAATTTGTCACATGTACAACCGAACTACATCACCTTCTCTTTTTTTTCCCTCCTCCACCCCATCTCTATCCCATCATTCCTAAACCCTAACCCAAATAAAAAAAAATGACCCTCCCGGATTGAACGAACGTGAGAAGTGTATTACCAAAGAAAAAGCTTTTTCTCCCTCTTCGAGTGATTTAACTTGGGAATGATTGAGGTTTAATTTTTTTTTTGTTCTGCAAAAAAACCAACCCTCCCTGATTAGACGTGAGACGTAATGATTGAGGTTTTAAGTTGTGCTTTCATAGATGAAAACAAAGCACAAACCTGGATCAGTGATAGATTGGAGGAGGGAGGGTCAATTTAATTTTTTATTTGGGAATGATGGGTTAGAGATGAGATGGAGGAGGGAGAAAAGAAAGAGAAGGTGATGTGGTTTAGTTGTACATGTGTCAAATTTCAATTGAGGAACTTGAGCAAATGAAGATAAGAAAATAGAGGTAAGTTTTTTCCTATTTTAAATTGGTTTTCCCGTAATGTATTTTCTTTATTTCTATTACATTTTGAGTTTTAATCCCATTTATAAAATCAAGACCTAATTTTAACATTTTTAAACTGATAATTTAGTGAATTAAAATTTATCCATTATCTTATACTACCTCCGGTCCTAAATATAAAACCTAATTGACTTTTTTTTGGAGAGGTTAAGGTTGCAAAATAGGCTATTAAATCATGACATATTTGATATATCTTTAGATTATACATTAGTTTATAGGTAAAATAAAGTAATCTAAGAGAAAAAATTAGGTGAATCAATTTATAATTACCTTATTTTGCTTTTTTATAGGATTTTCTAAAAAAATCAATTAGGTCTTATATTTAGAATCGGAGGGAGTAGTATTTTTTTCTGAAGTTCTGTACGTGCTAAATGCACGTCCTCTGAATATACTTGTTTAGTAGTTATCAACATTGGTTAAAATGTCTAAAGAAAATTACATTAAGGCCCCTGAAAATGAATATATTATGTAAAATATAGTTGTACATATATAATTATTAAATATTATTTTAGTTTTGAGAAAGTGAAGTTTTTTATGTATCAAAAAAAGAAAGTGAAGTTTTCATGCTTAACATTTAGGGTGTCGATCCATTGACTGCAAAATTTTGGACACGTCTTATTGGACTTAGAGGGTGTGGAATGGGAATCATTTAAAAAGTTTGTTTGAAAAACAATTCTTCATCAGCAATAAAATAAAGCTTATCAAGGGCACCAATAATAATCTTTCCTAATACTGGCCAAGTTAATCTTTGAAAATCATCAAATAATTAATACGTATTGGCTGATTTATATTCAACTCATTCACAGAGATGACAGCTGATATATTAGTCAGATGTTCCCTAGAAATGCTATTTTTTCATGCCCATGTAAATATGAATCTCATTAAAATTGAATTATAATTAAATCTCTTCATCTTTCAAATGATTTTTTTTATAATAAAGCTAGAGACCTCCGCCTAACAGTATGGGTTGTAAACACCCACTACAATCCATTTCAATTAACTCAGACAGATCTTTGCTGGGTCTTTCTATGCAAAGCATTCCATGCGCTACCTGCAATCCCAATTTGTAACATAGCGATGCGTCATTTCCTTGGTAAGCAAAATGTTCATTCACCTTTGTAACTTAAGATTGTTAATGTTTGAATGTTTGATTATTTTTTTTTTGAAAAGAGCTCATATGTTATGAATATAAAGGATAAGAAGAAAGGATGAGAGAAATAAGAAGAGAGTAGAAAGTTGCATTCATTTGTATATTGTTAAAATATGAGTTTTGATGATGATTACAGATGATGACTAAGTAATAAAATTGGTTGAAATTGAATATGAGTAGATGCAGTTCAACCTAACTTAGAACAATTTATATGAAATAATACTGTAACATTCTGTTACTAATTCCCTAATTAACAGAATATTATCTATTTCAATTCATTAATCTCCTTACTAACTATGATAGAAAAAGGAATAACCATAATAACAATATTTCTATCATAGTTAGAAAAAGAGTTTTCTAATCCTTTTTATATATTATCCATGATAAAAAAGAATTTCCTAATATAATACGATAACTATCATGGATAATTAATAGCTAACCATGTTAGAAAAGATTCACCTAACATGGTTAGAAAAAGAAGCAACCTGATATTAATTATCTAACTATGATAGAAAAAGGCTTTTCATAGTAATACAACCCTATCATAGTTAGAAAAATATTTTCCTTATAATATAATTAATAATCAACATCCCTAAGTCTATTTTCCAGTTTCATAAGAAAATATGCGGAAACGAATGCAGGCCTATATAAACTGGCAATATACAATTCTGAATAATGTAAGAAACCTCTAAAGCCTAATTCCCTTTCCTGCTGCTTGCACCTGTGCATGAATACCTGCAAAAATGTCAGTAATCGTGGGATGAGACAATTTGTCCCAGTAATCACCGCTTAACTCACTATAACAGTGAGATGTGCGGTAGTGAGGGCGTCTAAAGGGTACTACAGTTTTAAAAACAATAATAATATATATAACCAGATCTTCTTTCATTCCTTACTCAAGTCCCTCCGTCATATCCAAATCAAGTCAAAATCACCATCTCTACTTTTCCAATTCAACCATCCTACTGCCCCAACTCTCACACTCACCTATAGATGCATTGTGCCATCATGGGGCATTCAAGCATCTAATCTTCACTATATGATTTGACACTGTGTCCCTCGCCATAATGAGGGGACAATTTCCCTCTCTGGCAATCTCCAGAGAGGGAACCCCAATTCTGTTTCCATTACAGAACGGGAACGGTTGGGCTCTCCAATGCCAAACAACCGTAGGTCACTTTCTCTCAATAAGTTGACCTATGATCCCCGGTCTAATCAATCCGAAAAGGATCATCACTACAAATAACTGTCGATTGGCCAATCGACAGTTATCATCGCGCGATGGTACATATATATATCAGTGTCATGCAAACCTCACAATATCCACCAATTTCAATCTCATTCAATATCACAATCTCAATCAACATCAATATCATACATTCTTACAATTCCCTTCAATATCTACAAATCAATAGTTTTTTTTTCCACAACATAACTCTTAACAATCTCAACTCAACATCTAACCCTCTTTTCTTTCTTCATCACCTCTTAAACCACTACCCAACACTATCCCTATATACATTTCACGCCATTCCAGATCAATGGCCGCCACCAGGCAGGATAATAGTGTATATATAATGTGTAAAAATCTTTTATACAAAAATAATCGTGTTTGAAAGGCACCCGATAGCCTGTTTTGTATAAAAATACTCTTTTAAAGATAATATATATAGAGGGTGAGAAGGGATTTTACAAAATCCCTAACTAACGTCACCCTCAATGTTATAGCAAGGTTAAGTGTGATTACCTGTCGCCCTTTGCACTGTTGTCTTTCCCTTTACTTTACCATGCCTCGAGGAAACTATGCAAATCATATCCTTTCCTATTATTACACCATGTAATAATAGTAAGTTAATAATTATTCTAAGTCATAGATTAGCTAACGCCTCTCACATTCGTATTACTACCCATTTTCCCCTTTTCCTTAATTCAAATACTAACTAATTAAAATCATAAATCACCTTAATCAAATATAAACACACCATCACAATCACACATTTATAGAATTCTTCAACATCACCACAACATATGTACATTACTACAAAAAAGACTTTTTAAACCTCATAAAAAAGGCTTTTTAAACCACATTTAAAAGTGGTTTAGAAAAAGGGGGTTTAGAAAGTATGACTTTTTTAAACCACATAAAAAAGTGGTTTAAAAAACATACTTTTTAGACTACTTTTGTAAAAATGTGGTTTACAAAATATTTTTTAAGACCTCTTCTTATGTAAATATAGTCTAAAAACATATACTATTCAATATATATATATATATATATATATATATATATATATATGTCGATTGATAACCAATGGAAAGAAAACTAACAAATGATAATAACATAATACATTCGGAAAATTCAAAGCATTCTAGTTACAATTTTAAAACTATGCTTTCCAACAATGTAAATTTAAAAGTCTACATGAGTCTAACAATAAAGTGAACAAAGAGAAATTCATAAGCTCATCTCTTTGTACAAAGCTGATGTTATATGAAACAAGAGGAATATTTAAGCCAAGTGTGCAAACATGTACTGTATAGGCCACCTATGCGCAAGTGCTTCACTCCACGTGTACCAGCAGACTTCAAATCCTTGAGGATATTCACAATACACTCAACATTGAGTCTTGTTCATCCAGGAACACTCAACTGTGAAGTATAGAAATAAATTTATCAGTTTGATTCACATACACTTGACAATAATGCAGCAAAAAATTATTGAAATGAGTTATTCTGCATGAAACAAATACATCACTGGTTTTCATTTCTTTTCTTGTTCCTTCTGGATAACAAGGAATAATTGACCAATGATAAGAATGATGGAAGAGCAAATAAAGAAAGTAAACTCAAGGGGTGAGACCAGGGAAGTAAGGAACACCAGTTGAGTTCAACCACTCAACACCTTGAATAAACTGTGCAACAGTAAACTGAGAGGCCTCCGTGGAAGAATTAATCACCCTATAACCCTTCCACGTCACCCTAGCACTAGTATTAGAGCCAGGACCCCTATTCTGATACTCCCCATAATACAAAGTATCCAAAGCAAACGTACCATTCCACTTCAGCATATATTGTCTAGCACCTAAAAGAAAAACTCATGCTTATCCTATGCAAAGGACCATCCCATTAAAAACACCACAATAGGCAATCTACCACTATCACTAGTATGTTGCACTGCATTCCTCATTAAAAACTAAAAGATCAGTCTGTGCAACCCATAAACATACAAGAATGAAAGAAACAAATCGTATATGTACTCAAAGAAAAGATGTGCTAAACTACACTTGAATCCAGACAAGTCCTACTCAATTTCTTTCACAATCTGTTATAATAAAGAAACCAATGATCATTTGTTCAATGTATATATATATATGCATGTCAATTGATAACCAATGGAAAGAAAACTAACAAACCATAATATCATAACACATTGGAAAAATTCAAATCATTCTAGTTACAATTTGAAAACTATGCTTTCCAACAATGTGAATTTAAAAGTCTACATGATTCTAACAATAAAGTGAACAAAGAGAAATTCATGAGCTCAATAATAATGTAAACTTACCATCAATTTACATTGTCAACAAAAAACATCCCACTCTCATCATTAGCGTTTCTTTCTGCAAAGTCCAAAAACTCCTTCACCCCATCTATGTACTCATCACTCGTTCGTTTAGCATTTATCCAAGTACGATCCATATCAAGACACCTAAGCACAATTAATTTCACACATTTTTCCAGCAACAAATAACAACTTTAAAAACTAAAGGAGGTAGTATTCAATTATATCAGAAGAGAATCTTACTAAATCCACTGATAATCAGCTGGCTTCTGTTACTTAACTGCAATAGATAAAACAGTAATATAATGATTAGTCATAAACAGAAAAGGAACTTGGATCCCATGGGTTGTATATGGCATCAACTGTTTGTTGTGAAGGAATCACCTTCAAAGGTTAAAGCACAACAACAAATTTAACTTATACAAGACAAATGGAATTCAGAACACTGAGAGTTAAGAATCATAATAAATAACTTATACAATTAAAACATAAACAAGTATTGCAGTAAACCGAAAAGGAAAGCAGAAAAAAAAACTTCATTTCATTTAGAGAGAAACCCAGAAATGAAAATAAAAAGACAAGTTCAGTGTAAAGATATATAAATCAACAATACAATGTCAAAGATGCAGATGACAAGATGCAGAAAATATGTACTAGTTCAGTCAATTCAGGAGCAAGAGAAATCAGTGAACATAAATTTTAAATGACATGAGATCATGTTGACTTGGAATTTTTGTAACAAGACCTGATAAAATAGTAAAAAAATCAGATGGTTTAAACTAAAGATGAGAAGATTTTAGAATGTTCATTCGAAATTAAAACATCAAAAGAGGTAGGAAAACAGGACAAATGGTAGGGATGGTTGTCCTTACTAGAGGGAGCTCATCTGGAAAAAATGGCATGTTATTTGTTCTGATTTATGACACAGACACTATAATGGAACTCATAGTATTCCTTAACATAGTCATGCATTTATAAGCATATATGTGAGAGTGTCTGATGTGTTTATCTTATTTTACAAAGCCAAGAAAATCAAACATGCAAAATGGCATCAGTCAAATAGCATTGGACATAACTGCAATAACCTAGTTTTATAAGGACTCAAATAAATGAATCTGATCAACACTAGAGACAGACATCTGATAACAAAAGGTAACACTAATAAATCAGTTACTCTTGCTTACCAAAGAGTGATCACGATGAGTTACCAAAAGCTGAAGTTCAGTCAATTCTGATTTAACCTAAACTGCAGATGAGAAGATGCATTAACATGAAGATATAATATAAATGATGAGATATAATATAACATTCATAGAATAATTCTGGCTGTGTCTACTGTTCCGCTAAAAAAAATTACTAAAATGTACTTAGAAGGCAATTAAATTAGAATAACTAATTTAATTAGAATAACTAATTAGTAATAACTAATTCCAGGTTGCCACTTCCCATTCATCACCCATGTTAAAAACTTTGTGAGCCATATCCACTAAGCCACAGGAGTAAAACACATGTATAAAACCCTTCTGAATAAACAAATTAGAACCAAACCCATATTTTATTGCATGGCAAAACAACTCTTTCTCACACAGCAAATCCTTGCCATGTTTAAACCCCTTCAACAAGAACGGGAATGTATAACGGTCATAAACACCATTTGAATGACACTCTAATCTAGAGTAGCCTTTGATCAACGTATTCCAAATAAAAACATTTGGTTCAGGAATTGCAGAAATAGCTGCACCACCATCAATCTCAGCTCTGCTATGCTTCCTGCTTCCCTATATGAAACCTGTGTTCACACAAAAAATTGCATGCAGAAAATGAACAGAAACTCAACACATTGTATTGAATATCTAATGGTGTGCATATGCTTTTCCTTCTTTAATTTTGCATCAAAATATCATTTTTGTCATATTTTTGTTCATTGTTCATTTCTACATGTTTTCTTCATAATTTATATAAAAGAATCTCATTAAGAGTGTGTGTACTATAGTAAGGTATGTTGGTCTTACTTCCTCTTTTGCTGTAAGATCTCCATAAACAGCCTTGTAGGCTAGGCTAGTGAAAAGAGTGAGAGGGGTGATTGATAAAACCACAAGAGAGACCTTCCATGATCTTAGAAACCCAACTGTGTACCCACAAATGAATGTAAATACATGATGGATGAAGTGAGCCATCTGCAAAAATAAAAAATAAAAACTGATTTTTTAAATATTTCAAAATATGAAAATTTTAATCACTCTAGATAAATTAATGAAAGAGTTGCTAGTAATGATCATCTGAACCAAATGTTTTTATTTGGAATATTATCAAACAGTTTATGAGCATAGCTTACATCCCCTGAACCAAATATTCTAGCAACGAATATTATCAAACAGTTTATGAGCATAGCTTACATCCCCTGAATCCTTCGTGAAACAGAAGACTATAACACTGTTTTGTACTGAACGATTGGAGCTAAGACCTATTTTGATGGTTTGTGAATGGATTGGAGCTAAGACCTACATTAACAAACCAAATGCCTATACACAACAAATCCAGCGCAAAATAACACAATCCAAAGCGTAAAAGCTTCAATTCAACCAAATACTTTTTTAAAAAATCTTTAAATATTCTCAAATTAAAATTCAAATTCAACATGCGAACAATTATAAATCCATATTTAAATCAAAATTAAAGTCAAAATGTCAAACGAATCAAGAACAGCTACTCACGGAACAATTTCAAATCCAAATTAAAGTCAAACAATCCTAGGCGGACGAATTCCAACGTAATTTTACGACTTATCTATCGACAAATAAAAATAGATCAACTACTCAAGAAATTGAACATTATCACAGCTATAAATTTATAATTAATTTAGGCAGAATTAGAATTCATTACTCGAATAACTAAAATCTTGATCCTAATCTCAATGTAATGCAAAATAAAAAAATAAAAAATAATTAATACCTGATATGATGATACTGAGCGAAGTGTTTGAGAGAGGTTTTGGTGAAGTTGAGGTGTTAGGAAAAAAGTCAAGATCGGAGGAATCTTCCGACAGACGTCTACAGTTGAAGAGCAAGAAGATGAACTTGTTCTGAACGAGAACGAAGGCGAGAGAACGAAGAACGAAGGTGAGAGAACGAAGGCTTTCTGAACGATTTCTGAACGAGATCGCGAGAGAAGGGAAGGCTTTGCTTATATCTCCAGTCTAATAAGAGTTCTCATATTTATAAAATTGCCACTGCTTATACTTTTTAAACCACATTTATAAATAAGTGGTTTATATAATCACATTTTTTAAACCACATATATTAAAAAAGTGGTTTAAATAAGTTTTTTAAACCACATATATTAAAAAAGTGGTTTAAATAAGTTTTTTAAACCACATGTTAAATAAGTGGTCTAAATATGGTGATTTAAATTACTATTTTTGTAGTAGTGGTACTACCTTCAAAATCCTACTACCAATTATCACTTCATACAATTCACAAATTATTGACAGCTTTTAACCAAACTTATCACACATTCCATAACAATTATAATCTTCACTATCTCATAATTTAATTCACAAGATAAAGCCAAGCAAAACAGCGCCAACAATAAAAACAATGTGATTAAGCCAAAACATAAACTCCAATCAACAGATCAAGAGATCAAGGAGCCACATAAATTTAGAGAACTATAGCTATTACCTAAGATTCAAATAAGGAAAGATTCTGGTAAATAACCAACCCAATAAGTCACAATCAATCATCACCAATCTACCAATCAAAACTTTTACCATTCAAAAGAATCCATATTATCTTTTCACCAATTAATTAATACATATTCCACCATCCATTCCTCCTTGACTCAATTATGTAACATTCTTAATTCAGATTTCTCAATCAATTAGAATTACCAAAGAGCATTTTATTTTGCTCTACCAATATCTTACACTTTACCTACATTCCTCACTTTATATCTAGTGCACTTTAATCACCATTAAAAACATCTTCTCACCTGAACCATCCATTTTCTGCATCATTCTTAAATTCAATGTAATTGCAGAATTTGAATGAAGAATTTACAAGATATCGCCAAATTAAATCATCTAATTACTAGATAAAAATTGAGTGTGCAACCAAAAGGGTTTCATATTCTTTTAATTGATTCTAAAACATCTCCAGCCCTATAATAGTTATACATCTCAGAATAAAGGACATGAATATTTTAAAGCACACCTACATGAACAACACTTTAGCAGTACCCACTCCTTAAGCATGCATACATCACAATTCATTACCAGAAACACCAACGACACATAAAAATCAAATAGGTGAGAAATTTCCTCAAATTCAATAAGCTCCACTAATCTTATATGCACATACAAAACAGTATGCATTCACTAAATTCATCAACCCAAGCAACATTTATACACTTATTAACTTCATTTTAAATAAAGAATCACAGACATATGTTCGGTGAATGGTAATCAGACCAGAAACAAAGAAAGAGCAAGTATAAGAAGTCAAATCCAACAGAAATCGAACATATAAAAACATGTATAACTCAAAGAGTGTCCAATTCTTCTCAAAAACATCAAAATTTGAAGCATAAGCATATGTTCAATTAATTATTTAACCCCAATCTCAAACCCTAACTCAGTCTTTCTCTGGAAATTGCTCAAACCGTACATAAAATAGATAGGAACGAAAAAAATAAAGCTCACCTGAGCTCCAAACAGAGACCGCAGCCGGAAAAATCGAAAGAGCGGCGGAGATGAAGTGAGGAAACGGAAGGAGGACGAGCAAAACAAAGGGAACCCGTGTTTGAGAGAGACGAAGTGAAGGCCGAAGGTTGGGGAAGGGAACATGTCGCTGCACCGCCGCCTGAGCTTGCCGTGGGTTCGCCGGAGGTCGCAGGGGAAGGAAGAAGAATGGAGGCCGACGGTGAGGGAAAAAGAACACGAAGAAGAAGGGGATCCATTGTGAGCTTGTGGCGGTCGACGCCGCCGTGTGGCCGCCGGAAGCTCGCCTGGACGGCGAGCACACAGGGAGAGGGACAGAGATCGAAGATGATGAAGTAGAAGGAGGAGGGAGATCCGTTTGAGGTGGGGAATGGCTAGGGTTTTGAGGAGGAGGAAGGAGGTGAGTTTATATATATACTTTAGGGAAAATTACAATTAACTACCCTAAGGTTTATTCGTAATTATATTTCTAGCCCAGAAGTTTGTATATATTATTATATCCCCTTCTTTCCATCATAATATTATCTACTATTCCAAATACTTGTTCATGAAAGTTTCTAACTCCAAATAATTATTTTAACTATATTTCCTTAAATTCCAAAAATTAAGATTTAATAACAATAAATCTCCATAAATATCTCCCTAAAACTCAAATTTCCTAAATAACACCTCAATAATTTCTAATTAACCTTAATCAAAATTTGGGATATTACAAATACATATCGCTATAATGTCAAAGATAGCGCTAGGAATACATAGGATGACTTATACTTAGCGTTGATTAATTGTTTAAGTCACAAACATAGCACTAGGTTTCTTGAGATATCACTATATAAAATTGGTTAGAAGTTTATCTTAGTGATAAGTTTCAGAACGAACGGAAACATATCGAAACATTGCCTGAGATAGCGCTAGAAGAGAGGAGGTTGGGAATAACTTGTCAATTTCATTCATGAGAATAACGATAAGTTACATCCCTTTTTTAATAGAGGGAAACTGAAAACAAACACATGGCCCCTAGCACTACTGCCATGCTCTCTAACTAACCAAGCCCACTAACTGAAAACTTGGTAACTGAATGAATAATTAAATCTAATCTAAAAGGGAAATACAATACTAAAAGGGAAATACACATGCTTAAATCACAAATTATAAGATAAAAGAATTATATCGATCAAGATTAGAATATAGCGATACATTGTATTAAGAGGAAACATATATCACTATGTCTTATGAGTCATCGCTATATCTTCACTAATGTTTAACTGAGCTTGCAGGGACATAGTGCTACATGCAGCAACATAACACTACACACGCAGTTAATTCAAATTTTCAAACTTTCGTACTCTGATTTGACAAGAATGTTTCTAGTTGTTAGACATAAGGAATGTTCAGATTGTCTATTTTAATAAGTCTCAATGTGCCTCTACCAGAAACAAGTCTTCCTAGGTAGGATCAACATTAATGAGCACACAACCACAACGGTTCTCGACATTTAATGAAGTGGTTGAACGGATTTATTTCTCAATGTCTCTCTTCACTAGAACTAAAGTATAAATTGAAGACTTGGAGATTGAGAAAGCGACCAGAAAAAGATTGCACAAGCTTATCACTATGAAAGAATTCATTGTTGCATTCATTGTTCTCATCTACTGTTTGTACTAAAGCTTTATTACCATTTGTGAGTGAGTGAGATTTTATTTGTATGTAAGTGTTTATCACAATCTATTAATTAAGTGAACTTATTACTGAAATCTTTTATTGTTAAAGGTAGCTCTTAAGTTTGGGACTTGAGAGTTGGGTTGTTTACTTATAGTTTGCATGTTAGCCATTGCCCATTATTATATTTAAATAATACATTTGGTAAAACACCGTTTGTATTTTTAAAAAAGAAAACCCTACTTCCGGCTTTTTAGAAATGTCAATAACTGTTTCTGAATTTATAAAAAAAGCTCTATTTTCTGCCCTAATTTATAAAAATTAAGGTGCAAAATAGAGGGGAAAAATAAAACACAATCTAAACAAAAAGATGTTAACAATAATCAATATGCAAAAAATCAGAAGATCTAAATAAATTAACTACAATGTATTTATTTTAATAAATTTATTTATAAGGTGAGTCAGAAGATCGAAAAAGTTTAGTTGACTTGTAAGATATAAATACATGCAAAAAACGTGTACCATTGTCTATTCAACAAACTTAATTTTCTCGTCGCTCAAATGAAGAGTCGTCTGAAAGGTTATTTAGTTTATTCCCTCATGCATCGTTATATAAAAGGAATGTACAACACAGAATACTTATACTACATGATGACTCAATTCATTATTCTTAAATAAGAGTAAAATCATTCTCATTGACCATTTGAGATGCAAAGCATATATACATGATAGGAGTACAATAAGTATTTTTTGCAAGTCATGATTTGTCTTTGATAAAAAAAGTCAAGAGGTGAAGTTCAGATATTAAGTAAGGGGAGATTCGACGCAGCAATTACAAATACCAAGACGACCAGCCACACCAACACAAGCATATTTTGAACCGGGTACATGACAGATCATCCCAATACAGAAACTGCTGCAGTCTGAATCAATCCTACACTTTGTTTGTGATATTATCATTGGCACCACTCCTGTGCACATGGAATACTCATGTATAAGACACTCAAACAAAAAAATAGCTTATTGTGGCTCTCAAAAATTTCAGGACTGCATTGTTTCATGTTAGACAATGAAATAAAAAAAAAATTTACAGTTTTATTGGTTTGCTCAAGCCAACATGGGGTATGCTATTAATAACTCAAAAATGGCTAACCTATTTTTTAGATCCCTAGTGCATGGCCTCCCTCTAATAGAGAGAGTCTCATGACACTCTACTATAAGGTGATTATGTTGACTTATTGTGTGGTTGTGTGTAGAGAGAGGATAGATGAGGGAGGGTGTTGAATTACCAGATGCAATGACGAACAAAACCATGAAGCAAACCAAACTATGAGAAACTTTTGTCATTCCTTTGCTCGCTCTGTTTTTGTAATCACCTCCACAAAATATAGTTTTGTGTTGGATGTGTAATGGAGAATGGAGGGCAGCGACAGATATATACAAGGTTGTTAAACTCGTGACTTTCAGTAAACTCGTGGACATATGTTAAACTCAGATTCTAGACTTGAATCGTAAACTCGTAAGAGTAACGTTTATTAATAAACATGTGTTCCTTGTATATACTTAAATAAAAATATAAAAAAATAATTTTACTTGGATATATTTGAAATAAAGATAGTAGATTTAAATATATCAATATTTATACTATATCAACCTCAATAGAGAAATTTCAATGAAATATAATATATATATATGTGTGTATATATATATGTGTGTGTGTGTGTATATATATATATGTATGTATGTATGTATGTATCGAATTTGGTCAATTAAAAATAATTAAAATGTAAGGTAAAAATGTAAAATGGTGAATTCACAATGTAAGCACGTAAGTTTCTACCGATATTTCAACCACAAAAAATTTAAATGACTCGTGACACGTTTTGGTTGAATAGTAATGTAAAAACGTTCTAATTAGAGTGTCAACTTGTGAGTTTTTTTTATCAAATCAACTTGTGAGTTTGACAACAATGAATATATATACTTAAGGGAGTGAAAATAGATAGAAACAAATTGGTTGACTTGTATTATCATGGGAATAATATAATCATATAGGATATATATTTGGTATTTCCTATTTAGATTAATGAATAATGTAAACCCTTGCAATTTTTCAATAAATCTTGCTTCCTCTAGTTCTAAATATAAGTCTTACTTGACTTTTTGGATAACCCTTAAAAAATAAAACAAGTTAGTTATAAATTGATTTACCTATTTTTTTCCCGTAAACTAGTTTATTTGACCTATAAACTAATGAATAATCTAAAAATATATCAAATATGTTATAATTTAATAATCTATTTCGCAACTTTAATCTCTCCAAAAAAAAAAAACACACAATCTTCTTAAAATAAACTATTTTTTCAAAATAAGTAGCTTATTTGGGAAAAATAGGTCTATTCAAACACACATAAGTTGAAAATAAGCTACTTCTTTCTACTTAAAAAATAAGCTACTTATTTTAAATAAATTAGTTTAAAAAATAAGTTTAGCCACATCTCAAAAGCACAATCTCGTTAGAATAAACTACATTTTTAAAATAAGTGGATTATTCGAGCAAAATAAGTCCAGTCAAACACACACACACAAACTGACTTATTTGTGTAAGTTGAGTTGATTACTTGATTGATTAAATTTTCTTAGTTAGGAAATTGATTCTATGAAATAATTGATTAAACTTGTAAGAGTTTTCTTGAAAGAAAGAACAAGGATATGTAATCTCATGTTGGAAGAGTTGTTCAATTGATATCAAATCAACTTTTTATCTTTCTACTTTTTTGCATTTCAAGAAAACAAAATAAAATTAGAATAGATTAATACTAGTTGATACTCAAATCTGAATTTAACGTAATTTGTAAGAGAAATCAACAAGATTAAATACTAAGCAAGTCAAAGTCAAGAGATCGACCTAGGTTAACTACTATACTATAAAGTAGTTAATTTTAGTAATCTTGATAACCTCATGACAAGGTTAATCACTGAGCTAGATTAGATTAGAATAATGAGGGGAATTTTGGTAATTACAAACAGATTATTTAGGCCATTCTAGTTCTGATTTTGGACTAGGAGGTGGGGTTGCTTATAACTCAGTGCTTTGTCGATGATGGACTGAATTGATCATTGTGTTAATCGCATAGGAAAAATAGGGAGTGAATATATATAGTGATTCTAGCTCTGGTTAGGTTCATTGAACTTCAATTTTGGATGGCTGAACTCTGGGTGTTCTTGGTGTTGGCTCAGAGTTTGGATCACTGTGAAGGCATAGGTGTTAGTGGACTCTATATGGAGCTTTGGAATTTGCCTCAGTTGAACAGGGGAACCTTGGAATTAAAACTGATTCCCTTGAACAATATTTTTGTTAAATTTGAGAAGATGTGGACAATGGGTAGTTGGTTGAACTGGTAAGTGGTTACAATCCCCGCAAGGATGAGAACACGTGTTCGAATCCAATGAAGCGCTATCATTGGGAGAGGGGACAACCTTGCTTATGTGGGCAACACTCATATCCCTCGAGTCCGGATCAAACCAGGCGGTGATTAACAAAAAATGGATGGAGGGGACAATGGGTAAGTTGGGGAGTGAGAGAGAGGAGTGAGGACATCAGATGTGAAGGAGGAAAGGAGGGAGGGGGGAGAGAGGTGGGTGCAAGTGAGTAATTTTTTATTTTTAAAGGTGAGACCTACAAAATTATATTAATTAAGTCTAAAAGGTATTTTATTACTTTACAGTTAGGGATGGGAATAGGCCAGACTTCACCCTAAATAGGCCTGGCCTGTATTGTTAGAAGGTGGCCTAAGCCTAGCCTGTGGCCTGTTAAGGTGCATTTGTTCAAGCCTGAGCCAGGCCTGTGGCCTGATATGGCCTGGTCTGGTAGCCTGTTAATAGGCATGAAATTAAACAAGAAAACAATAAAAAAATTATTTCATTCAAAACTCATCAAAGATCAAACACTCAAAAAATGCACAATGTGACTCTGGAGAACCAAAACACTCAAGCAAATATCACAATTCCCATATAAAAAGTTCCAATCTTTACTACGCAAACTCTGTTTTCACCAGCAAGAGAAGTAGAAATGGAGGAAAGAATTTTTGAAACAAAGAAGAGAGAGAATAGGAAATGGGTTTGAAACTTGACACTAACAAAAAGAGAAATCTTTTTAGTTTTATAGTGAAAGTTTTAAGTTTTTCTCCCAACTCAACAGAAGCTTTGTTTTAAGTTTTTGAAACTCTGTTTTAAGTTTTGAAACAAAGAACAGAGGAAATGGGTTTGTCATCACCGTCGCCGTGGAAGGCCGTCACCGACGTCGGAAGAAGTATAAGCTCCAAATCGCAAGAACAACTTGCAAGCCCCAAATAACACGTGAAAGGTCGTCACCGGCGCCGGAAGAAGAAGAGAAATGGAAGTGAGAGTGATGAGGACAGTGAGAGAAATGGAAGAGGAAGAAAAAGAGAAAGAGTGGCACGTGAGAGAAAGAGAGTCTCATTATTAGGGTTTTAGTTTGGGCTTGAGTTTTGGGCTTGGTTGAGTGAGGCTTCCACTCTTATTTTTTTTAAAGAAGAACCCTTAACAGGCCGGCCTGAAGGCTTAACAGGCTTTTCTTAAAAGCCTGAGCCTGACCTGTTTTCAATAACAGACCTTAAAAAAAGGCTTGAGCCTGGGCCAGACCTAAAATTAAACAGGTCAAACCAGGCCCTGCCAGGCCAGGCCACAGGCCTTACTAGGTCGGTCTGGCCTATTCCCACCACTATTTACAGTAGTTAATTGGCCAAAATGAACTATTTTTATCGTTCATTGGTCAGAATGAGACCTTTTGTTCTTCGTTGGCCAAATTAACGCTTTCAAAATACTTTATTGGACAAAATGATATTTAACCCAAAATTTAAAGTTAAAGAGCTAGCTGAAGTTATTTATTCCCAAAAAAAATATTATTGTACTTGGTAAATAAAGCCCCCTAACTGTTTCCTTTATTTAAAAAGCATGATTGATTATTATAGCTATTGTAATGTAATTTGTTCCGAATCAAATACAATACACATGTTCTTAATTATTATTAGATGTGTGTATGTATATATGGGTATTTTCATCAGATCCATTAGATATATAGAGATCTGAAATAAATAAATGACATCAAAGAAGAAAGAACTAATTGGTTATATTAACATGATCTGCTGAAGAAGAGGAAGGAGGTTTCTCACAACAAACACACCAGTCACCAAAGCACTTGTTCACTTAACCAGGGAAATTTCTGAAAGCACAAAGTGAGTTGCAATCATCATCTTTTTCACATAATTTCTTGAAATCAGAAACACAGCAATGAGAATGCCTTCGAAATGTATGTGATGTCTACATTTATAAAAAATGTTAATGTATTTCACTTGCATTAAGGAGAGAAAATAGGTTGAAATTCTTTTTAAATTGAAAAAAGGATAATAAATAGAGAAATAGTGTAACGCGCTAACAAAATCTTATACAATTTCAAAAAAAATTACATTTACACTCCAAAATAGATATTTTTTTAAAATAAAACAAAGTAAAACATTAAAGGTTGAGGTCAATGACAAAATAAATATAAAATAAATGTGCTTACTCCTCAAGTGTCTTTCCTTGCTTATATTAAATCCTTCACCTAAAAATGTTAATAATGGGGTGAGATCAACATCTCAGTAACTACCGAAAAATCCTAACATACACCAGCAACTCATATACAAATATATTACACTCAATGAAATAATTTATAGTCTCTAATTACTCACATATTACACTGCACAAACACATAAACAAAAATAATAATAATTAACTCATGAAGTTAAAGAATGTATCATGCATGCCTCCCTTGTACCGCCTCCACCCTTATTCCGCTGACAGGAGCCATAGGCTAACCCATACACATAGTCCAAACAGAAACACATTCAATTGACTGGATTGTTTCAAGCTCACCATTACTTGAGATGTACCCTGCCAAAGGTACAGAGCTCAAGCATGGACTATGGCTCCGCTCCTTAAAGAACGAATGTAAGGAGGTGTCACATGTCCCATAACTTCTTGAAATCCCTGGTAAAGGAAATCATAGAAGAGAGGGCCCTGACAAAGTACCACTCACTGTGCACCGAGTGATGGCTTACCACGTGATATCACAATTCTCCATACAAATCTTCTCTAATCCTACTCATCACCATGAATGCAAATGCTATGACTATTTTATTAATCTCAGGGAAAATACATATACAATTCTAGTCCATAATATCATAACATTCTCACAACATATATAGTCATGCTTCCAAAAGGTCCAACTACCAAGTAAACGGTATTAACACATAAACATGCTTGAAAAAAAAAAACAAACTATAACACATTTCACATATATAGAAGACAAACATGCTTAAAAAGACTAAAATAATATTCAATCATAACAATACACATAAGCATGCTTGAAAAGGAACAAACTATAGCACATATCATATAATATTCATGGCAAACAAGCATGCTTAAAAAGACTAACGTATCATATAACAATATAATTTATCTTACATATTTCAATCAAGTCGTAATTATTTATAATACAGTTATACACAAATCACAGGTATACGGAAGAATTTTCCGGAGTTACCTATTACTCCTTAGCACACAGGTGAATTCACAAGACTTCAAATCTCTCACTGAGTATCTACAAAATCATAAGCACATATATAGCTATTAATACACTACACTATACTATCTAAAGTTTTCTAACACTAGCCTATACTCTCATACTACAACTAAATTTATAATTTAGTGACATATATATAAACTTTTCTATTTTACATACGTGAGTATAATTAAAATTCTTGCAATTATATTTTATAATGGTTATAACATGTTTACATTTTAATTCACATAAAAGAATGGGTCAAGGCAGAACAGAAATTTAAAGAGGTTGAAACCAATTGAATGATGTGTGTTACGTGAGTGTGCGAATACACATACATACATATACTAAATCCAAATTAACTAATGGGTGTCAATTTTATTCTTATTATTATTCCTATTTGGGACAAGCTAAGTCAGGCACGATTGTGAAGGATATGCACAAAGAAAAGGAAATAAAAGTAGACACGTTGGGTGTTGTGTAATATGCAGTAAGAGTTCAAGTTGTTTTTATCCTATGAGTATTTCACAGAAAAGAGAAGCTAATAACTATGGGTCTCAAGGTGAAGAAATAAAATGATGATAAAATCATTAAGTGTTGTTGTGATGCATCGAAAACAACAGTACATGGAGAAATAATAAAATGGACAAAAGACAAAAGTGAGTTGATGAAATCAGTGATGAGAAGAACAAAATAAATAAAAAAAATGGAAAGATGAAATCACATGTGGAAGCAAATGAAAGTCACCGAATAAGATAAAAGAATGAAGGTAAGGAAGAACCTTGGAGTGAGCAAAGGCTAGAGTGTTGTTTGTAGAGGAAAAGAGACAACTTTATATAGGAAAGAATTAGGGTTTTTCTTATTGGGCTTTCTACACTTGAAATATTAGATGGGCTTATACCCCATTTTACATGTTAATAATAATTTTTTTTTATCTATCTCACATTATAGTTACTCTCCTATTATGAAAGTCTTTTGAATATTAATAATCATTATTTTTGTATATATATATATTTTTTTTATGCAGTTTTATTACTTAATTAAATTCATTTTTTTTAGCCATATAAAAATAAAATAAATAACTAAATCCTATTATAAAATGAGGATGTTACAAATAGGAAAAAGGGTTAAGAAGTTAGAGGACGCAATGGATAAAAATAAGGAAGATTTTGTTTTTATCATACGCGTTAAGAAAAAAATTAGGAAACTATATTATAGTACTAAAAAAGTAAAAAGTAAAAAGTAAAAACTTCATTACCTTTATTTATCAAAAAAAAACTTCATTACCTTCTTTGTTTCTAAGTTACACTCTACCTAACTTGTAAATTCTCATTTCTCTTCCTTCTTTCTTACTATTTTTCTTTAATTCCGCCCTGTTTTGTTTTGTTTTCTAGTTTTGAGTTACCATATTTGTAACGTTTTTATTTGATATTTACAGTTAAGGATTTTCATCATGGCTGGGTCCGGTACTAATTAATAATATATTCAAGAGGCAAAATCCATTTGGTACATCCTTTTTACAATTTGATGTTTGGAGTTACACTATCTAGTTTCACTGAATTATGAGTGAGAAAGTGATGGACTGATGATATATTTTTAGGACAACACCTACACATATAAAATCAAATGACACACAACCAACAAGGTTTGTGTAGTTGGTAAAGAAGTTTGACTCATAATTATGTGGTTGTGGGTACAAATTCTGCCGATGTGAAGACCTTGTTGGTGGGTCATCTGTAACTTTGAGCCCAGAGGCCTGCTGGTCCCAGGGACCCAACTCACCTAAGCTTTTCATAACAAAAAAATAAAATGACACACACATACAATACACATTGGGGAAGAGAAATGGGAGAAATATTACCGCCGGTTGCAATGAGAAACAAAACGACCAAGAAAATTAAATTATGATAAACGTTTGCCATTTCTTATGATAAACGTTTGCCATTTCTTTGACCTTGATGTTCGATCTCAACCCATCAAATTGTCAACCCATCAAATTGTCTTTGCTATTTCTGTGTCGGAATAAGAATGCCTTCCAATACACACGCAAGCACACACATATTTTTTTTTGTTCAAATAAGCGCACACATATTGGCGATCTAGATATGAATCACATGGAAATAAAATATGATGCATTATTGAAAATTTAATTAATTAAATGGTAATGAAATTTGAAAAATAAAGATATGTATGGCCTTGAAAGGATTGAATATAACTCAATAATTGGCTTGGAATAAAATCAATTAGATGGATTTATATTATCCATAGTATCTGATGAATTAAATGTTGTTCAGTCATAAAAAATAGTCATAAAATCAGAAATATTAATTGTTAGCCGCCATTCCTTTTTGGCTTGTCTCTCCTGTCCTATGTATCCAAATTCAACACAAATTTAATTCGCTTATTGCAATATATAATCAATTTTTATATAAAATTGATCTCCTATGTGAATATAAAATTATAAAAGTTTTGTGGCATCACATGAAATCCTCTGATTAAAGACTTGAACTCTTGGTAACTAACAACATGCAGCGCTGCATGACATATATATATTAAAAAAATTAGGAACATAATTAGCTATGAAAATTTCGGAGGAAAAAGACAAATAAAGTTTTCCCAAATCCCAATTGGCAAAAGGACAATTGATGTTGCTAAATTATAAAAAGGACAACTTGGGTCATAAGCACCTAATACACATTAATAAATTTGAGCAAATGACTCAAATACTCTTAAAAACACACACTTACCCCACCCTCACAAAACACATCATTCGATTCTCACTCCACCCTCTTCAATCTCAAATTGTTAAGGGCATTTGAGTCATTTCTCACAATTTTGTTAGTGTGTATTAGGTGCTTATGACCCCGACTTGTCATTTTTACAATTTAGCAACCTCAATTGTCCTTTTACCAATTGGGAAGACTTTATTTGTCTTTTTCCCAAAATTTTGCCACAAATTAACTACTGAATTTTTATTGTTAATTTAGTCACAGAATTCACATCACAAATCTGTCGCTAATTTAGCAACTGAACAATTTTTTTGTTACTAATTGATTTTTTTTTTATAATAAAAAATTACTAATTGATTTAACAACCTCAAAATTACGACGGAAATTTCGTGACAAATATCAAAACTATCGAAAATCCATCAATAATTGAAATTTGCTACGGAAATTTGTCAGTAACTTCTATTGCTAATTCATTTATTGTGGCGCAATTTGAGTTAATTAGATGCAATATCTCATACTTTGAGCTACTATTGTTAAACTAGTAAGCAAATTGACTATTCAAATTTCTTTTTAAAGTACACAACTTACAAAATCATTGCAACTCACCCATAAATTCATGTTGTAAAAATTCTGTTAAATTCATGATTTGATCCATCAATTTTACCAATTTTACATTGCTAACCTATAATATCGTTTCGTTTTCAAACCTAGGGGATCGTATTGATTCTTTTATCAAACCTAATGGCTTTTTTATATCATTTTTAACATAAGTTTCTTTGTTGAGTAATTAACTATATGAACGTTTTTAGGATTAATTCCTATTGTTTGGATTTGAAATTTAATTTCAATCAAATTGATGTCATTTGTGGGCGTCAATCATTAATTTTCAATTATAAATTCTTGCAATTGATGACTTTATAATTCAAGTTCATCATAGGCACTTGTTTTCAAAATTTTGCTTAAATTCATGAGATTGAGAGTTCAAATACACACTCATTCAATTCATGAGATAAATTAAAGTGAATTATTCCTAGTTCATGTCAAAAGAATTAAATATGAAAATAATGAAAAAATTAAATGGGTTTCTATGTAGGATGATGATTTAGGATATGTTTAAGCACTTAATTATTTGATAGCATATTAGTGTGCCACATTATATATAGATGATTTCCATGGACCTGTAAATCATGTATGGAGAACGAGCATATTCATGATATTGTTATTTTGTATATAATGTAATGCAAATATGTGTTTTATTTGTCTATGACCCTGCTTATTATTCTCTCCATGGTTTAAAATCTCATTCAATATGAATTAATTGAAGACAATAAGCTTAAAATACCTCTAAATAAATTAACTACAATGTATGAATTTTGATAAACTTATTTATAACGTGAGTGAGAAGATCAAAAAATTTAGTTGACTTGTAAGATATAAAATCATGCAAAAACATGTGTCATTGTCTATTTAAAAAACTTAATTTTCTCGTCGCTTAAATGAGGGGTTGTCCGAAACGTTATTTAGTTTATTCCCTCATGCATCGTTTTATAAAAGGAATGTTACTTATACTACAAGAGTCAATTCGTTGTTCTTGAATAGGAGTAGAACCATTCTTATTGACCATTTGAGATGGAAAGCATATACATCATAGGAGTACAATAAGTATTATTGCAAGTCATGATTTATCCAGTGACATAGTTTTTAAGGTGATGAGGTGAAGCTCAAATATTAAGAAAGGGGAGGTCCAGCGCAGCATTTACAAGTACCATCTTGTCCAGCCGCACTGCTCACACAAGCAAATGTTGAACCGGGTACAGGACAGCTCCTCCCAGTACAGAAACTACGGCAGTCTAAATCGTTCTTACACTTCAGTTGTGCTGTTATCATTGGCACCGCTCCTATGCATATAGAATATTCATACATATAAAACACTTAAACACAAAAATAGCTTCTTGTGGTTCTTAAAATTTTCAAGAGTACTGTGTTGTTTCATGTTAGACAATGAAATAGAAAAAATTCAAAGTTCACAGTTTTAATTATTGGTTTGCTCAAGCCAACCTGGGGTATATATGCTATTAATAACAAATAAATGGCTAACCTACTTTTTTAGATCCCGAGTGCATGGTCTCCCGCTAATAAAGAAAGCCTCATGACACTCTAATATAAGAGATGATGATTATATTGACTTATTGTGTGGTTATGTGTAGCGAGAGGGTAGAGGAGGGAGGGAGTTGACTTACCGGATGCAATGATGAACAAAACCATGAAGCAAACAAAACTATGAGAAACTTTTGTCATTGTTTCGCTCCCTCTGTTCTTGTATATTTAGTAATAAGCTCCACAAAATATAGTTTTGTGTTGGATGTGTGATGGAGAATGGAGGACAGCTTCAAATATATATGTGTGTGTGTACTTAAGGGAGTTGAAATAGATAGAAATAAATTGGTTGAGTTGTACTATCATGGGAATAATATAATCATTTGGGATATATATTTGGTATTTCCTATTTAGATTAATGAAAAATGTAAACCCTTGCAATTTTTCGATAAATATTATTTCCTTTGGTACAGTAAAAAATATAAGACCTACTTGACTTTTTTGAAACATTCGTAAAAAGAAAAATAAACTAATTATAAATTGATTTATCTAATTTTTTCTTAAACTAGTTTATTTAACCTATAAACTAATGGATAATCTAAAAATATATCAAATATGTTATAATTTAATAACCTATTTTGCAACATTAACTCTCCATAAAAGTCAACTAGGTTTTATATTTAGAATCAAATGAAGTAGTACACAAGGTTGTCAAAGCTGTTAGTTTGAGAAAACTTGCGAAAAAATATAAAATTTTAATGTATGCTAGAATCAATAAGCTCTTATGTCATAAGATGTTAAGAGTTTACCTTCTTAATTTATGAATGAGTGTTTAGTTTATAATTAATAAAATTTCTCAAGAGGCTTGAATTGGATTGGATGAAATGAAATCGATTGGCCTGAACTATAATGGGAAAACCATAATTATTTGCGTCTATATGTCCGAAATTTCCTATTAAAATTAACCAATAATGTAAAACCACAAAAATTTGTCGGTAGATACTACTCCTTCGGATGTATGTTTGGATGGACTTGTGGAGAAGTAACTTATTTTTGAGTTTATTTATTTTCAAGTTAGTTTGAAAATAAGTCAGCTTGTATAATGAGATTTATGTTTAGATCGACTGTGAAAAAAGTGACTTATTTTCCATATATAAGCCAAACTGCCTGTTTGAAATTAAATAGTAATGATTTGATGTGTAGAATGAGTAAGAGTTAGGATGTGCACATCATAAACTACTTGTATAACACTATAAGATGAAAATAAGCTACTTTTTTCTACTTATGAAATAAGCTATTTATTTCAGATATGTCCGTTGAAAAATAAGTCTAGCCAAACATACCAAAAGCACAATATTACTTCAAATACACTACTTTTTCAAAATAAGTAGTTTATTTAGGAAAAATATAAGTCCAGCCAAACTCATATAAGTTGAGAATAAGCTACTTTTTTTATACTTATAAAATAGGGCGAAGACCCAAAAATGACACATAACTATTGACTGAGGAACAAAAATACTACCTCTGGTCCTAAATATAAGACCTAATTGACTTTTTTTTGGAGAGATTAAGGTTGCAAAATAGGTTATTAAATCATGACATATTTGATATCTTTTTAGATTATCCATTAGCTTATAGGTAAAATAAACTAGTGTAAGAGAAAAAATTAGGTAAATCAATTTATAATTAACTTATTTTCCTTTTTTTTAGGATTTTTCAAAAAGTCAATTAGGTCCTATATTTAGGACCGGAGGGAGTAGTACATAACTATTCCAAGGTACATAAATGATACTCAACATTTACCATGTGATAAAAAATGATATTTTCACTAATATGACAATAACATTAGACATGAAATGTCCAAAATGCCCTTATAATTAAATAAACTTTTACCAGGCAGCGATTAATTTATAAGGGCATTTTGGACTTTTCATGTCTAATATTATTATCATATTAGTGAAAATATCATTTTTTATCACATGGTAAAAGTTTGGTATCATTTTTGTACCTCGAAATAGTTATGTACACTTTTTATTCCTTTACCAATAGTTATGTATCATTTTTGGGTCTTCACCCTATAAGATAAGCTACTTATTTTAAATAATTAAGTTCAAAAAATAATTCCAGTCAAATACAACATTAGACAATCTCCTTAAAATAAGCTACTTTTCAAAATAATTGGCTTATTTAGGCAAAATAATAAGTCCAGTCAAACACACACACACTCTTACTTATTTTCAAATAGACTTAAAAATAAATCAACATAAAAATAAGGAACTTTTACGTAAGTCCAACCAAACACTTACTAAATAATTTTTTCTCTTGATTACTAAAAATTCTTTTAATTTTATTTGTTACTCATGTACTCCTTCCGTTCCTAAATATAAGATCACTTTAGCAAATTTGGAGAGATTTAGGAAGACATTCCAATGAGTTAGAATTAGATGAAATTTCCAAAATACCCTTCACCTAAGTTTTAAAAATATCCTCTTGCCTTCTTCAAACCACTATTTTTTGGGGTGAAGGGAGTATAGGGGTAATTTGAGGAAAACTTGAGTCAAATTAGAAAGTGATCTTATATTTAGAAACAAACTCTCCTCCCTAAAGTAATCTTATATTTAGAAACGGAGGGACTATTAACTATGTGTCTGTTACGAGAGGGAGGTATATATTGCAAGCAAGCTTACATGATTGGTGCTGATAATGGGGGAATGCCAACTTCTTTGGACCTTTAGAATTAAAAATCATAATAAGCTCCTGGTAGAAATGGTGGGGTATTAAACAGTTTGTTCAAATCATCAATCAACAACCTATCTAAAACCAATTAATTTGCCACTTTTACTTTGGTTTTCTATCCATTTCAGCCTGTTGAGATATGGAATGTCTGCTGAACTACTGAACCTTTCTCCCTCCTTCTCATCAGTTTATATGTCTTCTAATCTATGAATTTATTACTCCAGTTAAAAATTTGCCAATCGCTAGTTGCTTTTATGATGAATTTTGGAAACCCTGTTGGATATTACTTAAGTGATTTTTTATAGCATTTTATACTTCATCATCTCTATATGTTTAACAATATCAGTTATTGTTTGTTTCTTTCCTGGTAAAAAAATGTTTGTTTCTTTACCATGTTTATTTATATACTTCTCATCGCTCCGTGGGGGTGTATGTGGCTGTTATGAAGGTCTTGGACTATGATCCACATCTGCAAATGGGGAGACAACACCTTCCATTGGCTGGGCAGAACGACTCTAGTTAATATGGTTTTGACTTTGTGTTTGAAAAGTAAGTTGCTTTTGTTTTTGTTCAAAAGTTGCTTTTGTTAGAACCGTTTTGTTTAACAAGTTATTTTCCTGGTCTGAATTATGAAAACTGCTTTCCTTGGGTGGGTGGATTTCTAGCCGTGGCTTTTGTCTCACAGCTAGAAGAAAGACTTTGAACAAAAACATGGTGACATGACACATAAATTACAAGAGAATGTTAAAGAAACAATTATGAAAGTTTTTTAAAATTTGGCCTTAAAACCTCAGTGTATTCAACACCATGAATTTTTTCCGCATGAATTTTTTTCGCATTGTATTTTAGCACTTCAGCCCAAACATAATGAGTAATATTACACCTTTTATTTTCTCTAATTTTGAAAATTTTAACATTGTTAGTTTATATTGATGGTATGGACATTTTGTACCCATTTGGAAACTAGGTGGACATTTTTTTTGCCCTGAAAAAGTTTTGCTGTGTTGGTTACATATTGGACCAAAGTAGACTACATGATTATTTTTGCATATTTACTCTTTGATATAATATTTAATCATATTACATACGGTAGGATCAACTAAGGCACTGTAATAAAAAACACCTATTTAGCCATGGAAGTTAAAAGCAGAAGTCATATGATCTTATAAATAATATATAAAATTTAGAAGTATATAAAATTTAGAAGAAAAAACAAAAAAAAAAAATCGATTCATTAGGAAACCATTAACCCCTTACTACCCATTTACCTCCTTCACTTCTCAAGTGTTGGCTTTTCCACTTCACATGACTTTCTGTAAATTCCCTCTTCTCTTCACTTATCTTTCTTATTTTTCTTCTCTGTGTTAATTCCGCCTTTGTTTTGTTTTCCAGTTTTGAGTGAGCCATGTTTATGTGACTATTCAAGAAAGCAAAATCCATTGGGTACACTATGTCTAGCACTATTTGGCTTTGGTTTTGAGGTTCAAAGACAGGTGATGTCATGACCTCGTGAGAAAAGCTTGAGGCCTTTTGTACTCAACATGGTGAGAACTAGGAATGCTAAATTGCAGATCTGAATGGAGGAGATAGAGGTTCTTCCCTTTTTGCCCATTAATATGGGTCCTGGTTCTCTCCTTTTCTTTCTCTCCTTTTCTCTCCCTTTACCTTTATAAGTCATTGGATAAAATATCTAATGGTTCAAATTCAATGTTTTTACAACAATAATGTAATTATGATAATATTTTAAAATGTAATAAATAAATTTAATCTATCAAAATTTTATGTAAATTGTCCAAAACTTTAATAAACTGTTCAGAATTGTAGATTACTACTCCCTCCGTTCCTAAATATAGGACCTAGATGACTTTTTTGAAAATCTTAAAAAAAGCAAAAAATAAGTTAATTATAAATTGATTTACCTAATTTTTTCTCTTAAACTAGTTTATTTTACCTATAAGCTAATGAATAATCTAAAAAGATATCAAATATGTCATCATTTAATAACCTATTTCGCAACCTTAATCTTTCCAAAAAAAAGTTATCTAGGTCTTATATTTAGGAACGGAGGGAGTATTATAAATTTAAATTCATTTTTTAATACTGTCATGAATTATTCACACCAAATTTTGACTGATTAAATTTATTTATTCTATTTTTGAGTGTGTTGATAATTATTTTAGTATTGTGAAAACATTAAAAATATGAACCATTGGATCAATGATCTAATGGTGTCAAAAGGAAAAGGAGGGAAAAGGAGAGGGAGGATGAGGAGAAAACCCTCTCCCATTAATGTGGGGAGGAGAGAGAGGGAAAAGAGAGAAAAGGATGGACATGTTTGGAGGAAAGAGAGAGAAGGTAAGGAGAGTGATTTGGTGTGGTGGGTGTATGAAAGATTTTACATGTGTCATTTAATTAATGATGAACTGGTTATATTGGATGTAAGTTTTTTCCTAAGATATAACAGAATCAAAATACTTATAAAAAATCAACTTAATTTACTGGAGAAGAATATTAAATGAAGTTAGTTCAAATAAAAAATATAATAAATGAATAATTTGGAAAAAGATTGATGGGAAAATTAAGAAGATAATAGGAATAATATTAAATTAATTTAATCCAAATAAAATATATTATTAGTGAATTATCAAAAAAAAATAATTAAAAGAAAAAATTACGGATAGAAAATGAGGAAGATGAGAATTTAGGTTATCCAAATAATTTTAAAATTGAAGAGAAAAAAGGAGAAAAGTAGGGAGAAAAAAAAGTGAAATCAGTTAAGTTACGGATGATAGGCAATGGATAAAAATAGTTCGGGAGGATATCATGGATTGAAATAAGGATATTTAGTTTTTTGATTATATCGAGTTAAAAAGAATTAGAAAACTACATTATAGTACTAAAAACTTCATTACCTTCACTTACACTCTACATAAATTAACTTGTAAATTTTCGTTTCTCTTCCTTCTCTCTCATTTTTCTTTAACTTGTTTTGTTTTCTAGTTTTGAATGAGCATGTTTGTAAAGTTTTTGTTTGATATGTGCAGTTAAGGATTTTCATCATGGCCGGGTCACGTACTAGTAGTATATTCAAGAGGCAAAATCCATTTGGTACTTCTGTTTTAGAATTTGATGTTTAGAGTCTGTTACACTTTCTAGTTTCATTGAATTATTAGTGAGAAAGTGATGGAATGATACATATGGATGGTCAGCCTAAATCATTGATTGTTGATAAAAAAATTTGAACCTTTTCAACTTTGGATTTTGGGTTTTCTTATATAACTGCTAGAGGATCACCGATCTTCAAAAATCATTGAAGGGTTTTTTTGGTCTTCATTGATGGAAGGATGCATGTGATTATCTGATTCACCATTTGGTGTAATTGGAGTTAGTTATCAGATTCAACATCTAGCTTCAATGCCATACATACATATTTGTTGTTGCTATATTTTTTATATTCATATTTTTGTTACACCTCTCAATTCCTTTGTTTATTGCATTCCTTGATTTTTTTTTTGTTTTGCTTTTTGTTGGAACGTTTTAGAAATAAGGAAGCAGGAATGTTCTCGAATCAAAATCAAGTATCCTGACAGAATTCCTGTAAGATTACAATGAATCAAGTATAAGTTGTGTGCTTGTTTGTGTTTTTCCAAAAGTTCTCTAGTTGAAATCCAGTTTTTGTGTGCAGATTATTGTGGAGAAAGCAGACAGAAGTGACATCAACGAAGTTGATAAGAAGAAGTAAATGCTTTTGTGCCATATCTTTGTTTTCATTCATTACATTTAAATTCTAAAGCTATTTCAATTCCCGTTCAGAGTTTCATGTGATATTGTTCTTATTTGATTGAATGAATCTGATCAAAGTTGGGTGAGTCATGAGTGTACGTACTTTGTTCCACATAAATCAGATGATTCTCATCTATTAAAGGATGAGATAGAGACCAATAATTGCCTATTGCTTTTCAGTTCATTTATGGATTCTCAAATGATTCTGTTCTCATTTGGTTATGATTTCAGGTACCTTGTTCCTTCTGAAATTACTGTTGGTCAGTTTGTATATGTCATACGAAAGAGGATCAAACTCGAAGCACAGAAGGCTATATTTGTTTTCATCGATGGTGTTTTACCTTCAACTGGTAAGTGATGATATTTCATATTCATCACTAAGGATTCTAAAGCATATGAACTCAACCTCTTTATTGTCATTGCAGGTGCACTGATTTCTACTATTTATGAGCAACATAAGGATGAAGATGGCTTTCTTTACATGACTTACAGTGGAGAGAACACCTTCGGATCCCATTAGACCTAGCTTATGATAACCTCTGTGAATATCATTTGCTAGTGTCAAACACTTTTCTTTTTTGTTTATTCCATATTATTCAGCTTCTCGGCTAGATGAGAAACTCTGGTTTTTATCAATCTTGTTATTCATTTATTTGGTAACTTTGTTCACATCCATTTTATCATATAGTCATTATTGTGACATGGTATTCTCTTTCTTTTAATTACAGAATAAGCTACTTTGTTATGCTTTCTAAAGTTGAAATTTGATTATAGGCCAAGTTTGCTGAATAATAAGTCAAGCCTATTGTCTATGGATGGCACTTATTCTTATGGGTTGTGGGTGACGAATTTCGCTTTGTGATCAAATCAAAGTTATGTTTTAATTGACACAAATAATGGATAGTCTGGTTTTGATAATTTGTTTATTTCTATAATTTATTAATATACAGTCTGCAGCACGAGAGAAGCTTGTTCTGACTGGCTCTAAAGAAAAACAAACAAAGATGCCTTTTTGGTTGCTTCTTTCTTTGGTAGTTAAGGGTATAGTTTTGAAAAATTTTCTCTGAATTCCAGAAGAAAACAAGAATTAACAAAATTGGAAATTTCGTTGAATTGTTGTAACATGTAACATATGCAGATCTGGAAGGAAGAGTTTTGTCCAAGATTTGTGTGACTAGCCATGCCTAATCCTAATGAAGGTTATTTTCTCAGAACCATAAGATCCATTTCATGTCCAAAACCAAAAAAGTGATTCATTTGTAACACTTTTGAGATAAAAGAATCTATTTGTAACACAAGATCGTTGGCATCATGATATAGAGCAGTCATGTAAGCTACATTTACAAACATTCCACACACAAATAAGTGATTGATGTGAATCTACCTAGCTCTCTGGCATTTGTTTTTGATCCATTTGACAGAAGAACAAGTCCCAGTTCTGATCTTCTGCACACAAATCATGGCAGTTGTTTTGGCTTTGGAAGCGAAACCAAATTTTCCTTTCTTGTTCTTTGCTGTGTCATTTTGAGATTTCATGGCATCATCTTCCATAGCACCAAACCCTCCTGCTCCCCACTGATCAGCCCAACTCGGTGCTTCACTGCCCATCTTCCTTTACTTTCTGCTATGAAACAACCAAGACTAAGAACTTATAACTAAAATCTTGAATATGATCAAAACATTTCTCATGATTTAACATTTGTGTGTGTCCTTGTGTCTCAAAAAATCAATAGTGAAAGGCACATAAAAAGAAAGATTACCTGTGAATGTGATGAAAGAAGTGTTAGGAGGTTGAAGACTGAGGAGAATAAGGTTGAAGTCAGGTGAAGCTAATTTATAAAAGAAGGGACTTTTTTTTTATGTTAGTGTTGATGTTGCTGTTGTTAGATAAAATGTCTCTAAGACTCCCTGTGTTAATTGCTTTTAAAAACTTTACTTTTTTCTGAGCAACACGACGTGCTAACTCACTGATTTTGAGTATTTGCTTCTGGTTTAAGCAAACTTTGGTAGTATATTATTTTATCACAATTTCTTGCATATTATGGTATGCACTTTATTTTATTAAGTGTTTGTTAGTGTAAGTGTGTGATAGCTTCCCCACCACTACAAATGAGCTCTTGTCCTTTTAGTTTATACTTTTGAAATACTGCTGGACTTTTGTGTGTCAATTCACTTTTGTTTAAAATATACTTGATGCTTAATATGTGAACTATAAATCCACCGTACTTATATCAAGAAATTTGGGTAAACTAGTTTTTCCTGATGATTTCTAAACTAGTTTTTTTTTTAACAAATGTATATTGTTATACAAATACCTCCATTCCACTTTGATGTGTTTGATCTACTCTCTTCGTTCTTAAATATAATACCACTTTTAAATTTCAGTTTGTTCGTAAATATAATATCACTTAGTAATTGTTTCTAACTTTTCCCCAAATTATCCCTAATAATGTTTATCTATAATAAACAAATAAGATGTGGAGAGTGAGGGTAAATGTATATGGTTAGAGTGAATTAGTAATATCATATGGTAATAAACTTTTTTGGCCTAGAATATGCTAATAACTAACTTAACTAATATCCTTAATCTAATCAAATTAAGGAAAAGTGGTCTTATATTTATGAATGGAAGAGTATTTCTAAAGCAGACCCCTAAGCCTTTAACTAATACCTAAATTTAAGATTGAAGGTAGAGCATCTAATTACATTTATTCCATTTTTCAAGCGGCTTTTGATAATTCAACTATCAACTTGTCATATTATTTGTTTTTAAGCAGATAATCCTTAAGTAAGTAGGGTAGGCCTAACAAGGCAACAAGTACCAATAATAATACGATGTAACACATATTTACTTAATTAGATAAAAGATCCATATTAATTTTGGGAAAATCCATATTATGTTTTTATTAGAATTAACCTTTAGTCGGTGGCCCAAGAGCCAAGATCACATAATATAAATAGACTTATTTGTGTTAATACTTGTATACCGAAATCTCATCTCCATATCTGTTTGACTGTTTCTCACTTAAGGTAAAAGAAATCCCTGTTTCTCTAACTATTGTACCCCAAATTTCTGATTTATGGGAATTCTCAAAAGGGAAAAACTTACATCAAGTTCATTTCTCTAGGTTCTCAAGTTCTTTTAATATAGGTCATTAGATTGAATGGATAGTTGTTATAAAAGGACACGTGTCACTCCTATATTAAAAGAACTTGAGAACCTGGAGAAAGGAACTTGACCTAAGTAAGGTCCTTCTCAAAATAAAATTTTGGATAAAATCTGGATCAAGCTTAGTTAGTGATATATATTTTTAAAAATAAGATAAGGATGAGATCTCTCATTCAAAATTAGAATCTTTTTTAATACATCTTAACTTTATAGATGCCAAACAAAGAACCTTAAATATAGATGATATTAATACTTTAAAATTATAAAATAATATGCATAAATCAAAGTGTAACTTGTTCTGTTCATTCTGATAAAAAAACTTGTTCTGTTCAAATTTTGGGTCTAGGACTCTTCTAGGCTGTGTAAATATAAGGTTTGAGAAAATATCGGCGATTTTGAGTGAATTTTAGTTATTTAAATAATTGAAAATTAAAATAGCACAAATATCTCATTTTTTTGTATAAAAAAATTGTAAAAATATTAACACTTCCAAGCACAAAAAGTGGGCACATTCCCGCAGAACAGGTCCGGAATCTCTTTACTTAATTTCCAATCCACTTATTTCCATTTTGATAAAATTATGTTATTTTATAAAAACTGTGATCCAACAATTTTTTAGAAAGTAATGCTTCCTTTTATTTTAGGGGTAAAAAACTGAGATTTTATGTTTGGTGCCATTTGTACAATTGTTGGACACTAAATCTGCATTTATACAATTTTTGGATTCTAAACTATCAATCCCTATGCAATGCACTGACTGTAATTATTAAAACAAGATTTTTTAAAATTATTCATTGAATGTTTACTAATTTAAGAGTCAATAATTGTTATCAAAAAATGCTACAGTATGTTTTTGGTCCCTTAACTTTGAAAAGTGTGTTTTTGGTCCCTTAACTTTGGAGAAAGTGTGTTTTTGGTCCTTAACTTTGAAAAGTGTATTTTTAAAACTGAATCCAGACAAAATAAAAATTAATAATGAAAGGAATTCAGAAAATAAAAATTGATTCTATTTAAATTGTTTTTTGTAACTTTAAATAATTAAGTAACCATGTGGTCCAATCATATTGTTGCAAGTGATTAAATAGGAATGTTATCACCACTTTTAGTTTATATATAATAGATCTTACCCCTATATAATATAAACAATTATGGGTCTTACTTTCTAACGTCACAATTTTTAACCCTTTAACGGCGGCTTAGTTAACTAATTTCCTATATTTACAGCATTTTTATCTGTTTTATATATTTGCACCAAAAACATTATTTCATTCATCTTTGATGTGATTTGCATAATTGTTAGAGTAAATATGCACCCCTAATTCATTCAAACTTTGGTTGCTCACATATCAGGTTAGCCCTTTAATTTACATTAGATTCAACTTTTGAAGACTTAAAGATAAATAAGATGATTCAAAGTGATGGGAAATTGGGATTGCTTTTTCAAACCAAAAATTAACTATTGGATCGATTGTAATAATCAATTCATGCTATTAACCTTATTTTTATTTATTAAATTTCTTTAATTAATTTAGCTGAAATTTTATAGGTTAGATGGCTTGATAAATTTTGTATGTAAAAAATAACACTGGTAAATGATTAACACTGCATAATTTAATAGCTGGAATAATAAAACGTTAGAAATTTTAATCATGCATAACACTGGTAAATGGTAATAGTATGTTATAAAAAATATAATTAATTATGCAATAGTTATGAGTTCAACAAGTATATAACTCAGTCATTACGATTGGGAGCGACGGTGAGCTGGGTGAGGAGGATGGGATTAAGGCGGTGGTGAGGTTGTTGAAGGGCTAGACTTGTTGACCATACAAGCTAAGTTATGACGGATAAAGTTATAAAAATTGGGTTGGAAGTTTGATTCAACCATAAGGATTATATAATTAAATTTTTAAAAAAGGAATACTCGTATTATAATTTAGGTCGTTTGACTCGTTTCCATTAATAAAATTTTGAGTGGAGACTTGCCCTGTTTTCCATCAAATCTATTTTAGGTGAAAATGTTATTTGAAATGATTTGTAGGAGTATTTCTTTTTTTGATCAAATCAAAATGATTTGTATCTCGGAAAAGGAAAACATTAAATCGTTGAACCATTGACTAAAATGGGTTAAACTTAAATCTCCATACATGTACGTACATGATGCACGCATATATTCATACCCATGAACATACATTTGAATGTGGAACATGTTGGAAACGTACAAAATACATTCAAATAGTTTTTTTTACCTTATTTCGTTAACTTTAAATTCAAAACAAAATAACACACCCCTCTCAAACTCACAGCATCCATCAACAATGAATCTGCACACAAAAATGTAAGAACTTATTTTCATTTAAAACTCAATATTTATAGAAAAGGAGTTAGTGAGAAACAGACCAATATTAACCAATAATAAATACGGGATAAAATGGAAAATGATAATGAAAATTGCGTACAAGCTATCAATATCCCTTATAGATAAGAACGTCCTATGTTGTACAGACCATTCCTTAAAAAACTCTCTTGTACATATATAGTGGATTCAAGTGAGGGAGAGTATATACAAAAGAGGGGAAAGAATACAGAAGAAGTGATAGAAATGAATGAAAAAAAGGGAATATTGTTGAGGTTGTTTGGGTGCTTTGGAGTTGGAGGAGGAGGTGCAGGAGAAAGAAGAAGAGGAACAAAGGTGAGTAGTGAAAAAAGTGGAACATCAGAAGCAACAACATTGGTGAGGAGGACACAATCAGTGAACACCAATCGTCGTGCTCCCCCTAATAGTAATAATAATTCAGTTCTTCTTAGGGCTCTTTCGCATCCCCTTAGAGCAATCCCATAACTCTTGTCTCAGTTTATATTAATGCTTTCTTGATATTCATGTCGTCCCTTCTTTCTTGCTTTGTTTGCCCCATGCATGCTTTTGTTCTTGTTTTTAAATCCCCTTAGAGCAATCCCATAACTTTTGTCTCAGTTTATATCATTCTTTCTACAAGCCAATATGGTCAAATCACAACACACACACACACACAGGTGTGTGTATATGTGTGTGTGTGGATGTAAGGGATAGTGTGATGGTTACTTGTGAGACTTCGCACTTGGCTAACGCACTCTTTTTTCTTGCAAAAACTCATTTTCGCCTTTGTATGATATATTTTTAATATCGCATAAAATTATTATAATGTTTTTTGTATGGATTGCCGATATAAATTGTGTAGATGAGATTTTAATAACACCCTAAAATATATTTATTTATGCATAAATAATAAATTTGTAAATATTGAATCTGAACTTCTAGTATTTTTATCTATGATTTCATGAGATATATTTAGAACAAAAAATGAAAGATGATAAGAAAACTCCGACCCTAAAAATACAAGTCAAGTATATTTTACTTGTAATTGATCGATATACTAAATAACCTTAGTCCATTGTACTAAAAATTAGATCGGAAAACCATAAAATCTTGAAAAAACATGTGTTTGGCCCATGCTAGTTCAATCACCCTCCCCCCGGGGCAAAAAACAATTCCTAAGTTATAAGAAAATAAAGGCTGAAACACAACTTCCTCTTTAATTTTTGTCTAATTCAAAAAATATGACAGAAAATGGCCTGGGTAAGATATATTTAATTTTGTAATAGCTAATTAGAATCGACAAAATTCATATTTTACTTTTAAAATTGTGTTATCTAATTTAAACTTAGAACATTTTATTTTGATCTTTTCAAGAGTTTGGACTTGTACTGAGCTTTAAAACATGGCTGAACGAAATAAGAGAATTGTGCTTCTGAGCTTGGTTTTTTCTTTGGAACGATAAGCTTGATCACATTATGGGTAGAATAGATTGTCATTTTTTGGTTCAAATTCTAATAAGTGTATGGTTTTTTTCCATACACAAACTCTCCATCGTCAGCTTTGAGACTATTATTTAAAACACACCTGGACTCAAAAAGAAAGGAAAGGTCATCAACAGACACCCACACACACACACACACACAAAGGGACTGATATTAGATTTAGTAAAGTAACTGGATGAATTAAAGATTAAATGATGTTTCATCGTATGATGAGTAGTGTGAGCTCAATATATTGAAAAACATCATATGATTAATCATTGACAATATGATAAAGAATCGGTAAAACTTTCTCAATAAATAGTAGGAGCTTCTAATTATAATTTCACTTATAATCTCTCAAGAAGTTATGGTGTGCAACAATAATCTTATGTGATATGGTGAGGCCTGTGAGCTTGCGATGCCTTATATAACTAGATTAATGTAAGCCAAAAGATTGGGGGGACCAACTATGTGGTAGATTGGTACGGTGGTGCGTTTATCAAGATATAGGTTAGGTTGGAATTTTGAGACGTGTTAGAGCAAATAATGACATGCAATGCGGGTACTAGAAATTCATTTAAAGACAGATTCATTGACAAAAATTGAAACGAAGCTTTATGAGCTGAACATTAAATTAAGGGATCGGATTTAATTGAAGTAGGTGAACCTGCGTGGGAATTCAACTAAAGTGAGAGCCAGCAATACCATCAGGCCATTGTTGTTAGTTTAAGCTCATTTATAATCATAGTTAAAGTATAATTTTGGTTTCCATCTTTGAATCAAAAATAATTTTGGTCCATTGTGTTGAAGTTTAAGCTCATTTAATTGAAGTACACTTTTAGTTTTTTAATGCTGATTTCAACAACATTTATAACTTCTACAATTTATATCATTTTAGGAGTGTTGTAGGTGTTGCTTTCACAACTAAGGGTGCGCTTGGATGAAAGGAAAATGAGAGAGGAAAGAAAGTGAAAGGAAGGAAAATAGAGAGGAAAGAAAACTGGGAAGAAAATATAATCCATTATCCTACTTGGATGGAGGAGGGAAATAGGAAGGAAAGAAAATGGGTAAATATTAAAATAACTAAAATACCCTTATTGTAAACACTTTTATAAGAAAATTGTATTTACTTTCACAAAGAAATCAAAGTTACTTTTTAGATGAATCAATAAGTGGAACATCTCTTGAAATTAAATCAAATAAAGGGATATAAATATAATAATATATTATTTAATATAAATTTATTTTATGAAAAAAAAGAAAATCTCGTTCATTACAGTTGCCCAAATAATGCTTCCAACGTTGGGTTTTAGCTTGGTGGGGTTTTAGCTTCCAATGTCGGGATTTTGATTATTGCTTAGTGGGGTTTTAGCATAAGAAGGAAAAAACAGAAGACATCCGCAAAAGAGAAAAAACAGGGAGGAGTTAACGTTGAACAAAAGAAGATAAGCATTCTTACAAAAAAAAAAAAGAAGGTAAGCAAGCACAAACGCAGAAGAGAAGAAGATAGAAGGATTAATGGATGAGTAATAGCTAGTACCCCTTTTCCCTCCCCATTTTCCTTCCCCATATGGGGGAAAATGTTCTCCCTTACCCCATTTTCCCTACCCATTTTCCTTCCTCTCCCATTTTCCTCTCATCTAAGTAGGCCCTAAATGTGTTCTAAGTTGGTGAACCAAGAAAAACCAAAGAATAGAGAAGAAGAAGAAACTCTTATTCCAATATTCCAAAATATAGTTTTGGAGAAATGTTCTTCCACATATGTTTTCCGATCACAATCATAAACATATGATATAACATTGATATTATAATCTTATTAGACACTCTAAAAAATCACTTGTTGAATAAAAAAGTTATTATAATCCTACATATTTGTTTGTGATTAATAGAGAGATTACGAAATACGAGATGGAAAGGGCTCACTAAAAAAAATTTCTATAATTTTGGTTACTTCACAAAAACTTAAAAAAAGAATTTGGGGCTTAAAATAATCAACGAAGTCATAAAGATGAAATCACCATTTGTGAATACGTGCAATGTAAGTGGTGATTAGTACAGATTAGGTGTCATCACCTCCATGATAAAATCAAAATGATGGCTTCACCAAACAAAATTAGGGACAAGGATCCCACTAATCCATATTAATTCTTTCATTTACAGCTTCCTATCCCAAGTCATTTTTTTATCTTGAAAAGGCTATTTCTATAATGTTTCACCTACATCCACCATTATTAATACTCCAATCTTAAATTACATCTCTATCAAACAAGATTTTTTTTATCGGACCAAAAATTAATAAGATTTTGTTCAGCTAATATGTATTTATACTCTTATAAATTTTCATCGACAATTAAATCTCTTACATTTAAGGAGTGAGTACAAAGTGAACTTTTATTCATCTTATCTTAAAACCACCAATTTTATTTTGACATAAAATTGTTAACTCATCAAATCTTAAGAGGAATTATGTAATTATATGTTATTAAAAAGTAATTGAAAGTGTTATAAAAAAAGTAATTGAAATTCAAAATAAAAAAATGATTACATTATATAATTAACTCGAACTATATATATTTTGTTAGCATTTAATTGCATAATTGTAATAAAAAAGCATTTAATTGCATAATCACCTTTTAAATTTATTTAAACTACATTTTTTTCATTGAATTGAGCTAACGACATTGAAAATAATGAAATAAAAGGTGACAAATTGAAACCTGATATATAATATAGGGTCATACTTACCTCGAGTGTAGTATATCCAGCACAATCAGTTCATCACTAATTAAATAACACGTGTGCAAACTCTCTTACACCCATCACACCATATATCTCTGCCTCACACCTCTCTTTCCTCCCTCTTTCTCTCTCCTCCTACTTCTTCTTCATTCACGTGCCCCTTCTCTTTTCTTTCTCTCTCTTCCCACTTCTAATCCATTGAGGTCACGCCTTCTCTTCTCTCTCTTCATCATATTTCTCCATTCTCTTGATGAATCAATATGGTTTTTAAATCTGTATACAAAATCAGTTTTTTAATTTGAATCAGACCATGTGAAGGGGATTTTCGATCATATCTATGCCTATGAGTAAGCTCTCCATTTTTCAGATCTGAAGCCATAAGAAAGCTTTCAATTTTTCATGTATGGGGCCATGAGAAACCTTCAGTAACGCGAGTAAAACAGGAGGAGGAAGAGAGAGAGTGAAGAGAGAGGAAGAGAGGAGCAAGAGAGAGAAAGAGAGAGAGTGAAGAGGGAGTGAAGAGGGAGGACCAGAATCTAGGGAGAGTGATATGGTGTGGTGGGTGTATGGAAGATTGTACACGTGTCATTTAATTAGTGGTGAACTGGTTGTACTGGATGTACTGCACTGGAGGTAAGTTTTTTCCTATAATATATGCTTAAAGAAAATAATGCTTACTTTAATATTTTTATAATCTCCTTACCTTATACTAAAATGTTTTATAATGTTTTCACGTTATTTTTAAAAACTTCAAAAATCATTTATAATTAATTCAAAACATGTCATATGTCTAATGCATCACGAGTAAAACTTTTCCTTTTTTTTTCAAGTATCTTACCCTTAAACAATATCCAATATATTTTTTAGACTATATCACCATGTATTTAATTAACCGATTACTCTATATTTGGAATTTAAAACTTCTTCTCTCAAGACAAATAGCTCCTTTGAAATAGAATTCGAAACTATAGAAGAACTAATGAGGCCATGTATTTGTCTAATAGTGTACTTATTGCATTCTAGTGATCCTCTATATTTATGTTTCTCTTCAAAATTGTTCTACAATATATTTTTAACAAAATATGTCTTAATTTAAATAAAAATATTTAAATTTATTTGAATAAATACAATTACAAATTTATAATAATAATTAATTTTTTTTAAAAAAAATAATTAAATATTTTTAAATTTCAATTCAAAAATAATAAATAATTTAACAAATAAAAAAATTTTATTTACTTTTATTTTTTAAAAAAATCATTTTTTAGTTTTGAAATTAAATTTGCAATATTTAAATTCCATCACTAGATTTCTTAACCTCTTGTGTGGATATGGGTAAATATTTGGGAGTACCTTTACATTACAAGCACGTAACAAGAAGGACTCATGAGAATATATTAGGGAAGATGGATAGAAAGTTGTCAGCATGGAAGGCAAACTCTTTATCTATTGCTACTCGTCATACTCTTGTGCAGTCAGTTGTGTCGGCAATCCCGTCATATGTGATGCAAATTGTCCCACTTCAATCTTCAACGTGTAAAGGATTGATAAGCGATGTAGAGCTTTTTTTATGGGGGGAACTAATTTCAGAAAGAGAGTGAGTTTGGTATAATGGGTCAAGGCTTGTTCAAGGAAAGAGGATGGAGGGTTAGGCCTCAGGAAAGCTAAATTGCAGAATAGAGCATTTATGATGAAGTTGAGATGGGAATTAATCAATAGAAGAGATTCATTGTGGGTTAATTTAATGAGGGAAAAGAGAACAAGTGTGGTTCCAAATCAATCCTTGTGATTGATAAATCAAGAGTAGGTTCTCATGTGTGGCAAGGAATAAAAAATAATTGGGGAAAGGTGCACGATGGTTTGAGATGGAAATTAGGGAATGGAGCTAACATCCGGTTTTGGGAGGACAGGTGGCTACCAGACTAGTCTAAGCTTTCAGAAATGGTGGCTCAACCTCTTTCTCAGGTAGAACTAGAGATGAAGATTGAGGAGTTTATTTATGAGTTTGGGGAATGGAGACTGAATACATTAGAGTCCCTTTTACCTCAGGAGGTAGTTCGATTTATCCATTCTCAGCAAATTGACTTAAATATGGAAGATAGTCCTAGTTGGAGATATAATGCTTCTGGGGCTTTCTCTACTCGTTCAGCGTATATGAGTCAAACAGAAAATGGTAATGGGGAGTGGAAGTGGAAGAATTTGTTGAAGTTGAAAGTTCCACAAAGAAGCAGGATGTTTATGTGGCTTTTGTGTTCAGAGAGTTTGTTGACTAATGTAGAGAGGAATAAACAGGGTATGACGGATGTGATGGAGTGTAGAAGTTGTAAGGGAATACCTGAGGATGTACTTCATGTTGTTAGAGAATGTAAGAGAGTTGTGGAGGTTTGGAGAATTATTGTTCAGTAAATGAGTGACATCCTCTTCATAACCATACTGAGTTGAAAGCGTGGGTGGATTGGAATATTAAAGCTAATTTTGAGTACAATGGAATGCCATGGAATGTGGTTTTTCCTTTGGTTTGTCATCAACTTTGGTTAGCTAGGAACCAGAAGGTTTTTAATGGAGTGAATGTTTCTGCCTAATCGATTATAGCAAAATTTTTAGCTTGTGCTAATTGGGGGGTGAGTGTATTAATCCTTGTTTAGAAGTAGATGAGGGGAGATGGAGGCCGCCAATGAAAGGGTATGTTAAGATCAATATGGATGGGGCTACTACCTCAGAAGGGAATATGACTGCTTGTTCCTGTATCATGCGGGATTATAAAGGCAAGGTGAAAGGGAGCTTTTTGTGCAATATTGGAAGATGTAACAGTTTTTTAGCTGAGATATGGGCCATTCTGATGGGGTTAAGGTGGAGTTGGGATTTTGGAGTGAGACATGCATTAATTGAATCAGATTGTCTACATCTTGTTCAAGATATTGAACAACTTTGGGATCATGATGTTGAAGTTCAACAGGAAAAAGTTAGCGTTGAAGTCAAGGAGATTATTTCCCTTTGTAGTCGCCCATGGGATATTAGAATTGTGTGGTGCAAAAGGGAACAGAATGAGGCTACAGACAGATTAGCGAGGCACGCACTGGTAGGAGATTATGGATTCGTTCAACTACAACAGATTCCGTAGTGAAAGATAAGCAGTTTATTTTGCATTAGTATATGTGCTTTGATTGAAATAAAAAAAAATTTCTTAACCCTCATGTCAACAACTTAAATAACACTTAAATTAGCCAAAGATGCATAGATGAAAATAAAAAAGAAGAGTCAAATTAAATACATGTTTTGAGGGTACTATATCTGTGTGTTTGTATACCCTGTTGTGGGGAAAGAATAATAATACGTTTATGATTTTTGTTTGGGATAATGGTCAATTTTACCTTAAAATTTTTTGAGTGAGGATCCGTGGGTATGCACAAATTTTTTAGGATCACTCTCTCCTGTCATCTAAAGTGAAATTTGACAGTCCAATAAGTCAAATATCTTATATAGCAGCTCTTCATTGGGGTATAGTGGAAGAAGACACTCTATCTGTTCCCCCTCCTCCCCTATTATTTTCAAATAGGAAAAAACTTACATCAAGTTCATTTCTTCAAGTTCTCAAGTTCTTTTAATATAGGATTGATAGTGGCCATTAGATTGAATGAGTGGTTATTATAAAAGGACACGCGTCACTCCTATATTAAAAGAACTTGAGAACCTGGTGAAAGGAACTTGACCTAACTAACGTCCTTTCAAATATTATATACTTAACCCATCCAATTAAAAAAAGAAAAAGAATTTTAATATAATATCAATCAAAGAAAACCTTAATTAATTCTCTCTTAAAATTTAATAACTTCTATGTATCAAAAAAATGTAATAACTTTTCAATTTTTTTTTTTGATCAAAAATAACTTTTCAATTTCAATAAAATAAATTTAATATAAAATATAAAAAAATATATAATATAAAATATAAAATTTAATGTCACGTTTAAATTAGAAACATTCTCATTCCACCCCATAAATAGTGGCCGTTTTTCGGCCAAACCTCTCTCACTCCCCAACAAACTAATCTCTGTTGCATGTTAATATGAGAAAAAAAGTGCATAGCTAGCCGTTGTCAGTCTCATATTTTTTTTTTGGTAACATGTCAATCTCATATTTATATAACACACATAACTATTTAACTTAAGTTTTCCTTCTTTCTTTGTTTTCACCTTCATGAGTTTACAGTGTTCTGATCACTCCTCCCACACCCTTTTTCTGTTTTGCAAGTATACAACGTAACCTTGAGTTTTCTGCATGGCTCTCAAGTGTGCACCTTATGTCTCGTGTTCAAATAAAACTCCTAACTTAAATGCTTCGAGTTTTCAGCCTCAAAAGTGTGGTGGGATGGCTATGAGTTTGAGATATGATATTGGCAAATGCATGAAATGGAAGTGTTGTTGTTTACATGCTTTAGCTCAGAAAGCTGTGATTCCTATTGAAGATGACAAGAGGCCACACGTGAGTGGGGCTGACTCTTCTGTGTCCATTCCTGGAGTTCGGGAGAATCAATCCAAGGGGTCTCTAGACCTTCTTACCAGTAAGTTGTATCCATATATATCACATTTCTGATTATGAAATGTTTCATTTTTCTTGTTTTAATCAGAATTTGGAGAATGTTTTTTTCCTGGTCATTACTGCAGGTTCCCTCCATGCACATATTTGTTCTTTGTATGTTCTGTTTACACATAATTTTGTACTGGAAAGACCAATATTTATCACATTTATATGTGCTTAAAATGTCCGAGATTTTTTCCCTCGGACTCATGCTTTCATGAGTATTTAGTTGCTCCGATAACTGGTTATATGATCCAGAAATAACACCAGATAATGGATGATCCAGACGGTTGTGAAGAAAAAATTCTAAGCATTTAATTGACAATATGAGGGTAATTAAAGGGGTGTTGATGGAAGCAAGTCTAGCTCGCAAAGGAGACATAACAAGTCATGTTTTAAACTTTCACTTATCTCTCAAAATTACCTGACTTTTTTCTCTATCAGCTTCCATCCCCCTTCGTGGAAATAAAAACTAATAATCAAAGATGTGATTAGTCTTGTTTGCAAATGAAATATAAAGAGAAAACAAAACAATGTGATGATCTTGCACCGATAGCATATACTACTTGTTCTTCATATTTAATCTAGTGTTTTGCACATGGAGTTATTTTGGCAAATCCAGTCATATGCAGGACCATGTAGTTAGTTAAATTATCCTTATTCCCGTGGATAACATAAATAGTTAATAAGCTAAATATGATAGGATATTCTTGTATAATTCCAGAAAATTTACTCTAAATGCAATGGATGGAGCATGGTTTTCAGTGCTGTTATAATTGATCTCATAAAATATTAGAATGAGGTCTTGCTATACATGATTTCTGTAATGAGCTGAACTCTAGTTGTCAAAAGTACACTTGGAATCATGCCAGTATGCATGTGTGAGCATGCAGACAAATGAAATGTTCATATCAAAAAGCAACTTATGTCTTTCATGCTTTTGATAAGATCTCAAAACCTTGTCTTCTATTTATCATGTAACTTTCTTACTTGCAGAGCCATTAAGTGCAACTGACTTGTCACCTTCTCCTGGTGATGGGTCTAAGGTACAGGTTGCTTATCAGGTATAAGTATAGTTCTTCTTCATTTCCTTTCAAGAATGTTTTCACTCAGACTATTATGGACATTTCTTAGTTAATTGGTTGCCTGATACAGGGCCAACCAGGAGCATATAATGAGGAAGCTGCTTTAAAAGCTTTACCAAATTGTGAACCAGTTCCATTTGACGAGATTGAAGCTGCATTTAGGGTCTCAACACTTGATTCCTTATAATATCTCTTGGCATCAACTGATTGCTGTAATGATGATGCTATTTTATTCATTGATGTAGGCAGTTGAATTGGGGAAAGTAGATAAAGCCATTATACCCATTGAAAATTCGATTTCTGGAAGCATACACCGCAATTACGATTTACTTCTTCACCATAGACTACACATTGCTGGTGAGATTCAGTTGCAAGTTGACCATTGTCTTCTAGGATTGCCTGGTGTGATAAAGGAGGAGCTCAACTATGTTATAAGTCATCCTCAGGTCAGCCTTTTATTCTTAAACCATATACATTTGAAATCAATCGGTATCATAAGATAATGCATTATCTTTCCTATTCTGACCACAATGAACAGTGCAAGTCAAATGATATCTTTGAACTGTATCCATTCTGGCTATTGCAGATTTTTTTAATGCATTTGGTTTTATCATGTAGATAACCATACCTATTGGCAAAAAGTATATGTAGCTATAACCATGTCAATTTTTAAGATGATAATTTTACTTCCAGGCTCTTGCTCAATGTGAAGAGATGCTTGATGATTTAGGTGTTAATAAAGTTGGTACATCAGATACTGCTGGTGCTGCTCAGGTATATTAATATTTTCTCAGGTTGAGTGAAAGCAAGGACTGATCATGTAGTAGAATGGTACTGTCTAACGATTGGAAAATTGTGAACAGAAAGTGTCTTTAGAAGGACGAAGAGATAATGGAGCTATTGCCAGCTCCAGAGCAGCAAAAATATATGGCCTTGATGTTCTTGAGGAAAGAATCCAGGCATGACATTCATTTGTAGCTCAAAACAGTTTCAACAAAATGCGACCGATCTTATGCTATTCACTGATTAATATGTTCAGCTTATCAAACATATTAAATCCCATGCTTTCCATCCTTTTATGAGCATTTAGCCATTTACTAAAAACATGTTAGTAGTTGCTAGTATGTCAAATTAGAGTTGTGCTGATTCTTTCTATCTTGGCAGGATATCGATGACAATATCACTCGTTTCTTCATTCTTGCAAGGGAGCCGATAATTCCAGGAACTGACAAACTCTATAAGGTATAACAAACTTAGTTCCTTGTTTCTATATATATAAGGATATTCTGACATGTTCATGACATTTCTCCCAGACTAGCATTGTTTTCAGTCTTAAAGAAAGTCCTGGCTTCCTTTTAAAGGTCTTGGCAGAGTTTTCTCAGAGGAACATTAGTGTGACAAACGTGAGGAATGATGAAGATCTTAATTACTAAGTATAATTTAACTATTCAAAGTACCTATTTATTATCATTACTTTTCACTTTTTATGTGATTTCAGATCGAGACTCGTCCACTGAAACAATGTCCAATAAAGGTTGTTGATGACTCTAACGAAGAAAGTTTCAAGTGAGTGTGGATTTCCCCCATTTTTGAGATGTGAAGTCATAGATAAATCTCTAGTTTAGGCTTATATTGACTGTCATGCATGTTTGATTCAATCATATTAAGATGAACTTGAGAGCTAACTGGAAGGAGTTAAAAGAAAAAAGCTTTATGTCATTTCAGTTATTGATTCATCAATTACCATATCCCTTCATTATGGAAAGTTTTTTGTCATTACTTTCTTTCATGAGCAGAAACAAATCATTCTGGTCATCTAAATATAAGTTTGTCTAAAATTTTGATTATGACCTAAAAGTCTTTGTGGCAGGTACTTTGACGATCTATTCTACATTGACTTTGAAGCTTCTTTGGCAGAGGCTCGTACACAGTATGCTTTAGAACAATTGCAGGTTAGCCCATCATATTTATGGATCATGTGTAACATTTTTTTTTCATGTGGTGTCATTTCTGATGTTACTTGGAGAACAATCAATTGAATCAGTATCTTCTAGATGTTTTAGTATTAGTATTATTTAGGGATTTTGCTGCTATATCTGAAACTGTTTCTGAGAAAGCAGCCTCGCATATATATACGAAATTAACTCTACAAAATTACACTCTTGTTTTCAAGTCATTAGCATGTTACATTTATAAAACCGTGTATTTTATATGCGATACTCATATATTAGTCATATCCTCAATATGGTGCTGCCAAAGTATAGTTGTGATGTTACTTAGAGAGCAAACAATTGTACCGGTATCTTATGTTGTGGCTTTAACCATAGTAGTGAAATAAAATTGTTGACTTACATTATCAACATAGTCAAAATTTGTTTTCAATTTCAGGAATATGCACGGTTCCTTCGTGTTCTTGGCTGTTATCCTATTCACACAAGCATATCTCAGTGACTGAGAGAGAGGGGCGTCTGTCAACTCTTGTCCTGTATCTGTACAGTTTTAACTGATCCAAGAATAAGCCATTACTGCTGGAGGTTTAAATCTTTATATACAAAGAAAGAGGAAAGAGGAAAGAGCATAATATATTCTGTGATAGCATTATTGGCATCTTCTAAGGAGGCACACTTTTTTTTGGTCAGAATCTAAGGAGGCATACTGGAAAATAATGTTATGTAGTTACTCCAAAACAAATTAGGGGATTCTCCTATACTTGTGATGGGATATGAACAATATGGTTTGATCATAGAAGTTGGTTACCTTCAAATAGCAAACTTTATGGGCTTTTTACTTTATAAATTATAGCTGCTTCCAATTTTTTTCTGCCAAATATGTTACTTGTGGCAGTTTTTTTGTCTTCACTTTTCCTGCATAGGAAAAAAAAGCTAGCAACTTTGTTGCCCTACTTGCCTTTGATTTTCAATTACATACCTCTCTCTATGGGGCCATGTGAGTTTGTTACCATCATCAATTAAATATGTAAATCTTTTTGAAGATTTAAGATGCTATTAATCTTTGATTAGCCATCAATAATGCCGAATCATATCCCCATGATTCAGCATTAAAATTAGAAAGTACTACCTCCGATCCTAAATATAGGACCTAATTGACTTTCTTTGGAGAGATTAAGGTTGCGAAATAGGTTATTAAATGATGACATAGTTGATATATTTTTAAATTATCCATTAGTTTATAGGTAAAATAAACTAGTTTAAGGGAAAAAATTAGATAAATCAATTTATAATTAACCTATTTTACTCTTTTAAAGATTTTCTAGAGAAAATGAATTAGATCTTATATTTAGGACCGAAGGGAGTATTAAACACTCCATTCGATATTAAATAGGGAAAATGACAAAAAAAATTACACTTGAATTTGAGTTGGACAAAATTGGGTCTTCAACTCCAACTTGAACAAATAAGGGATAGTTCCCAATTTGTCTTAAATGAAGTTTTTGACTTTGTGGCAAGAGTAGTTACTATCGATTCTCAAGTAGTTATCGGCTATACATGAGTAGTTACTAAGAAGGATAGTTAACAACGATACATGACCAGTTAATTGCGATACATAAGTAGTTACTAAACGCCCCTATGTTTACCACCTAGGGGCGTTTAGTAAACACAGATATGTCAAGGTTAAATTTATGAACATTTACTAACATTTAGCGGTGCCCAGAAAATGTCTGTATAAATAAAGTCATCATATAAAAAACATATAGAGGTTTTTCCGTTGTTTACTTAAATGCTGGAAAACATGCTTTTTCAATAAAAAAACATATACCACATGTCGGCATTTCATAAGAGCCGCTATGTATTCAATTTTTTAATAAAAAGATAAAGCTTTCCAAATAACGAAAAAACCCAGTTCATCTTTTAAATAAAATATATAGGCTTTTCCGACATTTAAGTAAACGCCGGGAAAGCCTTTTTTAAAAAAAAAAATACCACATTGCAATGGTTCACAAGCTCCTGAATATGTTCAATATTTTTTATAATAATTGACAGGCTTTTTGGGTGTTTACTTAAACGCCGAAAAAACCTTTTTAATAAAAGGTGGAGAGGGTGATGATGTGGTGAATGGAATAATATCATCATCGTCAAAACCTTATCCCAACTAAGTGGGGTCAGCTACATGAATCATACGACGCCTAAATGCGTGTGTTCATGCTCAATAGATTCAACAAACTTTTACGTTGGCTGCCGAAGACTAACACAACCCTACTCCTTTATCCGGGCTTGGGACCGGCTATAAATATTGACGGAGTATTCCAGACGTTACGAACTTTTTTCCTTGTAATTCTCTCGAGAATTCTTTCTCCAAATATACTGCTCCTGAGGAGAGCAATAAGATTGTGTCTTCATTTTCAGTGAATGGAATAAGGAAAGGGAATTATAAATGAGGTGGGAGGGATAAAATTAAAATTAGAGGGTAAAATTGACTTTTTAAAACAGGTAATGAGATGGTAATGAGGATCCACGGGGGAGCTATGAATGGGATTACCAAAATTTTGGTAATCAACTTACCATGGTAAAGGCTATTACCATACTAGAGATCAGCCATACACTCTCCCAATAGTAACGTAATCATGATTACCGTTTCATGCTTGTAATGCAATTGAACCAAACCAGCCCAATGATATGCTGATCATTTGCGTGAAATCTCTACAGTTAACTGTGAGTATCTCCTCACAGAGTTGGGTTGTACTCCCTCCGGTCCTAAATATAAGACCTAATTAACTTTTTCTAAAAAATACTTAAAAAAGCAAAATAAGTTAATTATAAATTGATTTACCTAATTTTTTCCCTTAAACTAGTTTATTTTACCTCTAAACTAATGGATAATCTAAAAATATATTAAATATATCATTATTTAATAACCTATTTCGCAACCTTAATCTCTAAAAAAAAAAGTCAATTAAGTTCTATATTTAGGACCGGACGTTGTAACTTGTAAGCCACTTGGCTAACTACCACGCCCTAGTGGAGCATCCACAAAACAACTCAATCAAGATAAACACAACGACAAAATCAATGGAAGAAACAATTTGTATGTAGAGTAACATTGAAAATTATGCACTTCCCTTTGGCCACGGAAGACATACAAAATAAGCTTTAAAAGTCAAAATAGAAACCTCAGTTTTCAAAGCTCAATTGCAATATAGCGATAGGAAGGATAACAAAACTACAAGATCCAACTAATTTAACAAATATAACATGAAACAGATACTCTGGTATGACAAGCTTCTTTAAGGCTCTAACCACGAACTCCTTTAAGGCTAACCATCCGGGTAGATGCATCTGACTGGGTTCCCCTGAGTGATGATCCCTGACTTGTCCTGCCTGAACCACCATATGCAGAGTCTTGATATCTTGTACTCTGATAGCCTCCACCAGCACCTCTACCGGTTCGGTCTCTTGTATATCCATTCTGGTTAAATGTTAATGGCCTTCCGCCACCAATACTATACCCTGCACGGCCAGAACCACCGCCTTGCCTTGTCTGAGTAGCTGAAAAATCTTGCCACCTACCACCAACAGTGGTTGTTGCAGCAGCAGCATAGTCCTGGTTGTCTCGCCGCCTTAGGGGAAGATCCAATCCACCACCACCTATCCTTGCCTCTGTAGCTCTTTCATTGCTCTCTGCAAGGATAGATAACTTCTCTGTAAGTTGGAAGGCTAAAGCCTGCAATCTAGAGTGTTTTACATCCTGAAAAACAATGCAGCCAGTTGGTTGATCCCAGCTCGCATGCAGCTCCTCATTTATCATCATCCTGCTAACTAAGCTATGGGTGTGAGAAACAGATAGATCAAACATGTTTGCAAGTTGCTCAAGGCTCAAAGAGTCATAGGATGAAGAGAAAGTAAAGAGGTAAGTCCTTAGTGCCTCCTCTTTGATTTTTTCCCTAAGCATTTCCAGCACCTTGTCGTGATTCCTAACAAATTTCCAGACATCCAGTGACTTGATGATATCAAAACTCTTTTGGAAATCGCCCTTGCGAAGAGCCTTTGTAGCAGCCATGACATGATCTCTGACATTTTCAGGTGGGCCCGTAAATGTTTGCTTCTCACTGATCTCAAGCAAGCGACGGAACGTCTTACTAATAACTTTGCGCTTTGCATCATGGTCATTAGCTGCAATGTTAGGAACTTCCAGAAGCATAGCACATATAAGATGCACTAACTCCAGGAGCTCAAGGTTAATGTGCATATGATATGGCATCTGGCGTCTCCTTTCCAACCTTTCCTGCATAAGGAAAAAAAAAAAGACGTTTACTGTCATGCATCTTCAATGGTCATCCTCATGATGCCACAATAAGAGCTAGTCCAGATAAAAAGTGGTAGGAAAATAGTTTTGCCAGCACTGAAGAGAACTTCTGGTAATATAAAATTACAACACCATCATAATAAAAGATTAAATATCATTAATGTTCTATGAAATTATTTGAAAAGGGGTAAAAGTAAAGCAAGCTCACAAAGAACTGATGGAACTGATGACATCTTTTCAGATAGAAAATGGTATATGAAGATGATGGAGGTGATCACTCATTAAATATTTCCACCGTTAGCACATAAAATGACCATACACAGACATATATCATCTCATCATCTGCCCCTCCCCCAGATAAAGTTTCAACCAATGATTTAACTGACCATTGAGACAACTTCATATGAATAAAATCACTTGAAAACTAGGAATGAACCAACAATGAGGCCCCCAGTTTCGACTTCTTCAGAATGTCAGTAAGGAAGGTACATTACATGATTCAATCTGAGTCAAACTTACATCACTAAGAAATAGATATACAGAGCCCATAAAATAGTATAACAATATAATGTCAGGAATCTAAGGTGCACATATTTATTTATATAACTGATAACCACCACCACAAGTATTTTTCAGTATCTTTATTGGCATTAAATCCAGACTAACGTTGCAACAAAGACATCACTCTGATGAGAACCAATTTCCAGCACAATCAGTCTTGGGATTAGATCAAAATAATATATGAATGACAGCAACCACAAACACAAATATTTTTTCAGCATCTTTATCCAGCAAAATCAGTGACAGCATTAAAACTATAACATGAAAAGATAAATATTGATATAATAGTTCCACATGCTCAAAATGTCTAATAGTCACATTAACAAAATAATTATCAGGAAAAAGGTCTAGTTCAACACCTGCTCTGGAGTCTTCTCATGATAGCGACTTTGTGAGACACCTTGAGCAAGCAGCTCCTTGACCCTTCCACCAGAATATAACTCAGAGAGACAGCCATGAGCCTCAGAAATTTGTCCAAGCCTAAAAGCACAAAGACCAAGCTGTGACATAGCCCTGTTAAAAAGTATCTGTGTTGATATGTCCATATGTTGAACATTATCCTGCAAATGGCTCATAAGCAGAAGATCACGGGCAGTGGAGAACTCATCCAGAAGTGCATGATGATATATATCACAAAGCATAGCGCGTGCCTTTGTCCGCTCATCACCATTCTTGTATATTAGGGACACCAATAAGTCCATCAGTGTCCTACTATTCTCATGGAAGGTAGGCTTACGAGGAACAAGCTCAGGAGTTACAATAAATGCCGTGGGAGTCCTTGTATCCTCAAACCCTTTAGACTCATCATCCACCTCTCCATTACTTTCATCAGCCAATTCAGCCAATTTCCTCATGGCATCATAAACCTCTTGTGGTTTGTAATAGACGAGTTCAACACGCCTAAGGGCTACCTTTGACGAAGCTTTGAAATCTCCAACCCTTTCAAGATAATCCTGGACATTCTGAGCAAGAGCCAGAAACATGGGCTCATCCCTAAGCCTCTCAACATACTCACGAGTATGAGGATCGATGCATTGCAAGCTCTTGAAAAACTCAGAATCAATTCTTTCTAGGAATGCAACTAAGTTGCCCCATACCCGAATCTTTCCACTATAATCAGCACCCTTCTGAGTTTCATTCTCATCAGGCTCCACTGTGTCATCAACAACTATGTTTGAGTGCTGCACAAGAATATCAAGAATGATCAGCATATTCTGCACACATTTCTTCCACACATTAATAGGCATGTGCCCATTCAAACCAGGATTGACATCAAATTGAGCAGAAACAACACTGAATAATATTTCCAGCTTCTGTGCCGGAGTTTTAGCAACTTTCGTTAAGAAAGTAAGCTGCTCAACTTGCTCAAACCTTCCAGTTCCCCTTCTGCCCCTAGCTGCCACAACCTCTTTGAACTTCTTGTTAACCATGTCCCATGAGATCTCACTAGGGTCTTTCATAAACTGCCTATCCATAAGCCTGTCTTTCTTGCTAAGTTTTTTGTCCCAAGGGGTATCAACTGCATCTGACTTCTCATCATCTTGATCGCCATCTTCAGAATCTGACTTTTGCATCCTATCAATCTCCTCAATCACCTCCTCCTCACTTTCATCCTCCTCCTCCTCCTCCATCTCCCCTTCATCTTTCCCATCACTCTCAGGATTTTCTCTATACTTAGCAATCAAATCCTCATACTGTTTATTATTCTTCTTCAGTTTCTGCTTCATCGAGTTCAACGCCTTAGCATTACTGCTACTCATCTTCTTCTTGGCATCCTTATTCGCCAAAGCCTGCGCCAGAAAATCTTCCAACATCACAAGCGCCTTCACATAAATCCCGGGAACCTTATCAGATTCAATCACACGCATGACTTTCTCGAGCTGCTTATTTATCTTATCAAAGCTCTCCTGCAAGCTGACCCAATCATTAATCTTGATAGCATTCTTAATCTGGTCAATCGTGGACAACATCTCCTCGAACCTCTTGTCTTTCGCCGACCTGACAACACGCCTCTGATCATCAGAATCATCGCTATCGCTGGCATTACCCAGGTATCTGTTAATGGGTTGATTGGTAGCTTCAGTGGCCACATTTTGTTCTTCCTCAGAAGAGTAATCACTACCCTCATCATCCTCAGTGTCACTATTACCCTGTAATAGAAAAAACAAAGCATCAATAAGAGTATCAATATTCTACTCCCTCCGGTCCACCTAATTGACCTTTTCTGAAAAATACTCAAAAAAGCAAAATAAGTTAATTATAAATGGATTTACCTAATTTTTTCCCTTAAACTAGTTTAGTTTACGTATAAACTAATGGATAATCTAAAAATATATCAAATATGACATCATTTAATAACCTATTTCGCAACCTTAATCTCTCAAAAAAAAAAAGTCAATTAGGTCCTATATTTAGGACCGGAGATAGTATTATTCAATCCCATGAATCAGCCAAAGTGAAAGCAAATTTGAATCACCTGTGTCCAGAACTTAGAAGCCATCTTTGGTTGGTTGAGAGCAACAAAGGAAAAATCAAAGTACCCAACAATCTGCAATGATGATAAAATTTAAAATCAAGTAAATACATACATACATAGAGTGAACAGATAATAGGATGTGTGTGTGTGTGATATGAAGAATGAAATGAAATCCATATTTTAAGAAACACCCCAAATGAGAAAGCAAAGGAAGGATGGAAAATATTGTCTGCGGCGGCGAAGAGAGCGCTTACCGGCGAAGTAGCGGCGGCGGCGAAGGAAGGAAGGAAGGAGGAAAGGGTTTCGGGTAAGAAAAGATTTTGTGAGAGTATAGAGTTGAGAGATTAACCCATTTTATAAAAATATTAAATTTCAACTATATATTATTTCTTGGTGAATGGTGATCAATTTTTTTCATATTGTCCGCGAAAAATGCAATGTTAAGACGAGGGAAAATGATAAATAAATGACTTTAACTGTCCGAAATGACAATTATGGAACTCAGATTTCTAAAAGAATAAATGAAGGTAAATTAATATCAGTAGCATTTCGATTAAGAACATGCATATTTATTTTTTTTGTTAATCACTGTCCGGTTTAATCCGGACTCGAGGGTTAGGAGTGTTGCCCACATAGGCAAGATTGTCACTCTCCCAATAAGAGAGCTTCCCGGGATTCGACCACGCGTTCTCATCCTTACGGGGGTTCTAGCCCACTTACCAGCTCAACCAACTACCCATTGGTAGAACATGCATATTTAACAACAACAACATTTTCATTCTCATTAACAACTAGAGCGTTGTTAATTTACCATGATTTTTCTTTTAGAAATTTGAGTTCCTTAATTGTCATTTTGTATATTTGGAGTTCTTCATTTATCATTTTATCAAGATATGAGAGGTAGGCCCTCATGGATTAACCCTCATGTAATGTCTTTCTTTTGCAGCTAGACAAATCTAGTATGCTCAATATCGTGAATCTTATCACCCACACTGTGACCGTTGTTTGGCGAGCAATTAATGTGGTGTGGCCGGATTTCATTAGGGCTGTAAACATTAAATTAGGTGGGGGCATGCAGACAAGTGCTTGGCATGAAAGATGGACTGGCCTGGCAGAACCGCTACTCCATTATGTTGACAGAAACCGAGAGGGGGTGGATGAGGGCAATTCAGTGCGTGATCTTGTGACAGCGGATGGCCTATGGGACATACAGAAGTTGGGAGAGCACCTGCCCCTATGGGTGATAGACATGATTAGGAGGATCAATCCGCCCACGGGAGGTGGAAGGGACTTTATTTGGTGGAGAGAATCGTCTGATGGTACTTTTGATGTTAAATCAGCATACAATATGTTGATAAATTCGAATGTTCAGCCAGTGGATAACATTTGGAAGAATATTTGGAAAGCAGAGGTTCCGGAGAAAGTAAAAATTTTCCTATGGCAATTGTTTCAAGAGAGATTACCAACAAATTCCTTGAGAAAGAAGAGAGATTTGAGTGACACAGGAGAATGCCCTTTTGAGTGCCAAAATGAGGAAACACTAATACACATTATGAGAGATTGTAAGGTGGCTACAAATGTATGGAAAGGTTTTATTAACCCCATGTACCATTCGATGTTTTTTGCTAATGATTTGCAGGTATGGATCAGATGGAACTTCAGCAACAATCCTGGAACTTCACGCTGCAAGGATTGGAGATGGAGGAGAGTGTTCGCGTTGGTGTGTTGGTCACTTTGGAATAACAGATGCAAAAAGATTTTCCAATAACAACAGGACCAAGCGGGGACTATCATCAATCGCTGCATTCATCTGCTGCAGGAACAGGTGGAGCAAGAGAAGCTTAACCACAAGGTGTACCAAATGGGAAACGCGAAGGAGACAGCTTGGAAAGCGCCATCACAGCATTATCTCAGAATTGATGTAGATGGATCGGTCAATTCCAACAAGGAGGGAGCTTGCGGAGGGATTGTGAGGGATGGAACAACAACATGGGTCTGCGGCTTTATGAGGAAAATTGGCAGCCACACATCTTCAACAGAGCTGAGTTAATGGCGATTAAAACCGGATTGGAGGTTTGCAGGAGAAAAGGATACAGGAAGTGTTGCATGTACACTAACTCGGCTCAGGCCATGCAATTTTTGCTAATGGGAATAGGCGCTGATCATCCCCTCGCTGAGTTAGTAGAAGACATTAGATCACATCTATTTTTGGGACGAGACATGCGGATCATACAAGTGGACAGGGAAGCAATCAAGTGTGCGGACTTACTGGCTACATTGGCCCAGCAACAACCTGAAAACCAGCTAATTGTACTGACTGAACCGCCGGAGACTTGTTTGAATCAAATGTTAGCCGATAAGGCTGAGATTTGAGAGAACAAGTTCATTTTTTGGGGCTACACTTACTATGTTAGTTGTAGTAAGGTCTAATCCAAGCGTGAGCTTGTCTTGGTTATTCAAAAAAAGATTAGCAATGAAGAATAGTGAACACTCCATCCATTCCAGTACAAAAATAAAGCGGCCAAAAAAGCTTCTTAAAAATGCACGTTAAAGTTAGTCAAGTGTTTGGTATTAATGTTTTTTTTTTCAATATTACTCATATTTACTATGATACTCTTAGAAGAGAGGAAATCATAAACATTAATAAATATAAACAGGAAAATAAGCATTAAATGGAGAGAAATATGAAATGAACTCATATATTTTAAACAAAAATCATTCAAATATTTTGAACTATTACATTACATTACGGAATAGTAATTTGCATAAATGAGGACAAATGTAATATTCAACTCATGAATTATATTTGAATAAATGTTTTCATAAGGAATATTGACAATTTTGATTATATTTATATTTCATTTATTTTAGTAATTATGGGGGAAAAATTACCAAAAAGACCATGAATTTAATAAAGTTTATCAATGATTTCATAAGTATAATTAGCAATAATAGTATTATAATTTTAATAAATAAGAGTAATTTCAAAAACTAATTTTTAATTTATGTAGATATTCTTTGATTAATTTAGGCAGGTATGGGTTTTTGAAACTTGTCTTTTTCGAAAATGGTTCCATAATTTTTTTTTTTTTAAAAAAAGGAATCAAATTAGCCCTTAATGTCTCCTAGCAATCGAAAAATGACGATCAATCTTATAAATGCAGGTGGCGTTATGATTCTAGGTGGAAACTGCTCATAATGTATGACTCAATAGAATTAATAGAAATCATATTAGAAAATAAAGAAATACTCCCTCCGTTCCTAAATATAAGATCACTTTGGGGAAGTGGATAATTCCTAAATATAAGATCACTTCCTATTTTATCTCAAGTTTTGCCCAAACTACCCTTATACTCACTCTTTTCATTGAAAACCCTTTCTCCTTTGTAAGTTAAGTAATTGAGGGGATTTTGAGAAGATCATGTAATTTTATTGTCTTCCTTAATCTCCCCAAATTAACCAAAGTGATCTTATATTTAGGAACGGAGAGAGTATAACGTATTCATTCGCTTGGAATTGTAAGGTTGGTCACAGGAGAAATTGCTCAAGATTCCAGTGCATTTTCAAATAAGATGCCTCACGCAACAAGTACATTGATCATATTTAGCTTTATCGATAAATGCATGCATCAACCATTGTTTCAGAGGTAACTGCACAACCAAAATGCCTGAAGTAATATTAAGTAGACACAGGAACATCTAATGTTCACTGATCATAGACAACTTCATTATTTATTACACAAGCAAGAGTAGAGAGTCATCACTCTTCACTTCAATTCCTTCAGGAAGTCTTCATTGTCAACCAGCACCTACAAAATCATACCAAAAATAAATATGCTTCCCCAGGACAATGGCAGCACATTAATACAGGACTATTAATGCTCAGGCTTCAGTTAATACAGGTCAGCATTCAAATTTTTAGCAGCAATCTCAGAATCGCTTGTCAACGAAGTTCTTTTAATATAAAAGAGAGAGATTTCAGAATATGTATAGTGCATGATGAGCAATGCCTTGGTTCAAGGAAAGGACAAAAGAAAACAAACTTCCACAATGAACGGAAGTGTATAATAAGCCAAAGACCTGTCTATCTACTACATGAACAAAATTAAAGAGACAGTTTTTAATAAACTCGTAAAAAAGAAAGATAACAAGGTTTCAAATTTTTAAGCTGTTGGCTATTTATGTGCATAATAAGTTGGCGAAAAAGAGGTCTATATACAAAGTAAATGTCGAATTCTACAATCAAGGGAGGTCTGAATCTTTGAGTCATTAAGTAATCTACAACTTCATTCTACATTATAACTAGGATTGTTGGTCTTCTAACAGCTTTCAAAGATGAGTTTGGTGAAACAGGAAAAAGAACTTAAAAATTGGCATGAAAATCACAACATTGGAAGCATTAAAAGCAAATAGATATGATTGTAGTAACATGATATTTGACCATCATTCAGAAAATTACTTTCTTTTGTACAAACAAATGGGAGAGGAAAAATACATCTTTAGAATGATAAATTAGAACTCACAGTTTTCCAACCATCTGGATCCAAGAAAGAAGTGATTTTTGTGTTAATGCCAGGAATTGGCCCTGGTTGCCGAGTAATCTTCCCTCCTAACTCTTGTATGACATGGTTGACTACCTCAGCACTTTTGTATACATCATTAGTGCCAATAGCAACCTGAAAGAGATATCACAATTTTCAACAGAAAGGCAGACAGAGATAAGCAGATAAGCCAAATTAGAATGCAAGTGTTTATATTAAACTTATGATGTACTACCTCCGGTCCTAAATATAGGACCTAATTGACTTTTTTTTGGAGAGATTAAGGTTGCGAAATAGGCTATTAAATGATGACATATTTGATATATTTTTAGATTATCCATTAGTTTATAGGTAAAATAAACTAGTTTAAGGGAAAAAAATTAGGTAAATCAATTTATAATTAACCTATTTTGTTTTAAGGATTTTTCAGAGAAAGTGAATTAAGTCTTATATTTAGGACCGGAGGGAGTATTAACTAACCTGCGCATATGCATTTCCCTTAGTGTATTCAGTGACACCGTAGTTATATGTCAACTCCAATACAATTGTCTCATGCTCCTCAGCATACCCAAGCATGGCTAATGAGTACTACAATAGCAAGCAATAACACATTTCAGAAAAAAATTGAGCAGTTTATGACAAAAGTATGTAGACTGTGTTTTAAGGTCAGATTAAGAATTTGTACCTTGTATTCAGGTCTATCAACTTTCTTTACCACCTTCATTCCCAAAGCCTGCAGAGATATTATACCATTAGAGCATGATGTCAGATAATAAAATTAGATTATTTGATTTAAGTCCTTATACAAGTGCATCTTGGGTACCCAAAAGTTTGCCTGACAAGAAAAAGATGGAAATTCCTAAGCCAGGTTCTGAAATTTACGTGAGACAGAAGGTCAATGTTTTATATCTTCAGCATTTCAGGAACTAATAATAAACCGTATAGACGTAGTTAGTTGATCAACTAGCTTTGAAACCCATGGAAGGAAGATTAAATGACAACTGCATTGATCATTTTTATGTTAGCAGGTAAACATTATTTTATGGGATATAATTTAGTGAGGTCCTACTCAGTAACATCTTCAAGTTAAGTTTTCAAAACAGGTTTGCAGAAATAAATTGAGCATGGACTTCTACCTTTTCATAAAACCTAATTGAGCGCTCTAAATCGCCAACACGCAGCATAATTTGACACAGTGGCTCAGGGGTTGATTCTCTTTGGATGATCTCAAAAATGTAACCATCAGGGTCCTTCACAAATGCAATGACAGTTGTCCCACCCTTAACTGGACCAGGCTCTCTAGTGATGCTACCACCCTTGGCCCGGATGTCTTCAACCATTTTGCAAACCTAGAACACAACACATTCACTTAATTTCCAACACAGCCAACTTGATACTTGAACATCTGAGAATGTATATTGGGCAGTTGGGCTTACATCTGGAGTTGCAATTGCAAAATGTCCAAAGCCAGTTCCAATATCATACGAGCTAACCCCATAATCTAACAAAAAAATCAAATATAGTTAAGAATAAAAAATTTATTTTCGTGCGAAAGAAATTATCTCAAGTGCAATTCCATGAAATGCAGTTCATAGGATAAGTATTTGGTAAAAGAAAAACAATCAAGTTATATGTTTGTGAGCAAACTAAGTGCAGTAATTTCCATGTCTTGTTTGAAGGTCTCACCTAAACATTGTCATCAACTCAAAATTACACAGTAGCATTTTTCACAAAATGATTCCATATCATATGATAGCAAACACCTAACGAATTTGCACGAATATGTGGGGTATAAACTACTCAATGCATTCATAAATCATAACATATAAGCAAAAAGTTGAGCAACGTACTGTATGTTAATTCCACAACAAAATGGTTTTCTTCAGGGCCAAATCCAAGAAAAGCATTGGAATATTTTTCCTCCGGAACATCTCTCTTCCTCAAAAGCGTCATTCCGAAACACTCAGTATAAAACCTATAAGAAGCCAAGAAAAGTTAAACATCAACAGGCACATAACATGTTACTCCCTTTAGTCCTAAATATAAGACCTGATTGACATTTTGTTTTTTGAAGAATCCTAAATTGATTTACCTAAATTTTTCCTCTAAACTAAATTATTTATAAAATATACAAAATATATGTTATGATTAAGCAGTTTATTTAGCTTTCTTAGAATTCTTCAAAAAAGCCAACTAGGTCTTATATTTAGGACCAAAGGTAGTATATTGAAAAATGAATAGAATGATACTTGATGGTGCGTTCAAGATCACCAACACGGTAGACAGCATGAAGGAAGCGACGCTTATCTTTCTTTGGCCATTCCAACAACTCTGGAGCCTCAGCCATACTGTTATAACTGCAATACAACCAGACAAGCCACTCAACTTAATCACAAAATAACATAATAATTTCATAATTACTCCTTTTATCATAATTACTCCCTCCATTCCTAATTATAAGTCCACTTTACCTAATTTGGAGAGATTATGGAAAACATTTAAGTAATTTACGTTTTTTTCCAATAATGCCCCTCTTTCAAAATTAGAAATGTTTGAGTGTGGATCATAGGGGTATTTTGGGAAAATATGGACAAATATATCAGATAATGTGGAAATGAGTGTTAATGTGTTATAATTAGGGATAAATTGAATCTCACGTTGACACAATGACATCCTACGTTTCCAGCATGAATGTACATAATTCCAATTTTCATCTCAATCATAATAATTTCAAGTCAAATTCAAGTAAACGTAAGAGATAATCAGAATTGCTCATGTGAAAAATTAGTAGCTAACACTATCAGTGAATGTAAATTGAGTAGAAGAATCTAGAGAGAGAGAGAGAGAAGACTAACCAGTGAGAGAGACAGAGGAGTGACCTAGAAAGAGTGATCTTCAACGCCAAAAGAAAAGGCGTTGCTACTGATATATCCTGTGAGAGAGTATTGCTAACGTGACAGCCTGTGACGCATGATTGTCCACGTGGCAATGGAATATGGGTAAGTGTTAGAATGCCATTGGAGTGGAAGCTTCATGAATATGGACGCGATTGTTGTTATGTGCAGGGTGTTGATGTGCTGTTAGCATGTTAGGTGAAGTTAGCATTTCCCCTGGGAAATAAAGGCACGTTTGTCATGTTGGCAAGTCTATTTAGAGGGAATGAGGCATGCTCCCAAAATAAGAGGATATTTTCCTTGAGCCCCCCAAACATCACTTGCTTATGGGGCAAAATTAAATAAAATATTTTCATTTTGCACCTGTGGCTCAAGCAAATTAATTTGCTATAGAGGTCCTCAAATGAAATTCTCCTAGGAAACTTCACCCAAAACATTTCATTGACAATAATTGCAAAATGTAAATGGAAGAAGGAAATTATGTTGGCCAAAAAAAAAATAGAAGAAGGAAATGGAAATATAGTATAGTAATTTTCATATATGGGAGTCCAATCTTTTTCTCTACATCTCACACATTTCTTGGGCTCACAAACTTTTATATCTTATCATTATCTAATTTACCTCTATTTTTCATCTTTAGCCCCGACACTTAATTTCATTTCTATTTTCATTTCAATTGTCATTTTCATTATACACTTTAGTAACCAAACAGGCCCTTACATCAACGTTTGCACCCTTCATAGTCTTTTACCAGTAATTTGTTTTCTCCAATGTGGCTATGTGGTCCATATATGGACCAGAGTTCTTGGACTTTACCTGCCCATGGAATTATTCATAGGACATGTGTAAAATACTCAATATATGAACGAAATTTAAGAAATAAATAAATAAGCTGGAAAAATATTGTAAAAAAACTTTTCTGGAAAAGCTTAAGGCCAAAAGTGTTGGCCTAGACAGGATGTCAGAAATCTTATTTCTAATTAACGTTATCCTCAGAACATTATGACTTTAGTATGACAATTATTTCGCGTTTTTTTAAAGGTAATGATTAGTATTAATTGGCACTTTCTTAATTTTTAATCCAAAAATACTTACATGAAGTTCTTTATAATTTTATATATATTGTGTCTAATTCTCCATTAATGCATTTTTAATCATGCGATTGGTGCTTATTTTGAGATGAAAAAAGTTGAGATTAATGCTTGTGCACGGATCTTAATCTCTAGTTGCATAACTTGTCTAATTACGTACATAGACATAAAATAGGAATTGCCACAAAGTGATCGGCATGACTTTTAGTAAGAAAACACAAGTGCGAGGTAAGATAGGTGCTCAAAAGTTAAAAAGAATTGCATGTTTAACTAACCTCTCCAAAGTAAATTAACTTGAAGAACATTGACAGCAAAATAAAACTACTTATTATCAACACATCAATTATTATACTAGCTAGCAAAATAATGGTCTACAAGTTTGGAATAGACATACAAGGTTGGAATAGACAATGTATTATGTATCATATAGGGAGACTGCATGCTTCAAGAAAGCAAACCAAAACACTTTCTTGAAGAGAATGATCTATCAAAATGAGAAACAGAGAGAAAACCTGACCACCTCTCCATAATTCAAAGTTGTTCTAGTACAACAAAAATGATTTTCACAGTGAATCTTGTGCTCAATCAGAATCACATGAACTAAAGCTAGGACTATAACTTAATAGCTTATTTTCAACCATTGCTTCACAATTGGATGTGTTCATGGGAACATTTTGTGATTCATCCTTGGGAACACTGTTATTTTCATGGCTACTTGATTCTAACATTTCTCCCACTTCATTTGCTTCTCTTTCATCAAATTCTGAGGTCAGCTCAGAAGCAACATAAGTATCCTCAACATCTGCTCCTTCTGGAATGTCTAGCTCAGCCTCTACCCTCTTTACATCTTTTGGTGATCCATCAGCGGGTGTTTTAAATTCAGGAGTTTCTGATGAATCAAATATGGTCATAATATCATAAAATTCTCCAGCTCCATTGTTAGAAGTGCTTACATCCTGAAAGAATTTTAATGTCAACTTATAGTCTCTGATGGGTTGGTGTTCATTAGATTAAAAACATAAGGGACATAATTGAGGTTATGTACAATCTGGCATTCTGTATGCAATTTCAAATTTTAAGCAATGAGTTTCTTATGTAAGAGTTTGCTATTGTGTAACGATAAAAATCATCACCTTAAGTATATCAATGAAATAGAAATTTCACATTTATACTAAGCATTTCATGGGGTATTGATTTGCATAATGAATATTTGTAAAATTTCAAATTTGGTGATCTTTCTGTGTTTCTTGAATGGGAATCTTCAGTGAGAAGTTTAAAAAAGCGTTATATTACACTTATATGATATTCTTACAAACATCAGCTGAAAAAATTGTCAGTTTCATTAGCAATGATTTTGAATTGTTACATCGACCAAAAGAGCATTAGATTAAATGGAAAAACTGAATCATATGGAACTAAAATTTATATCTAAATCAACAGTTTCAACTGGTAACATTTGTCTATCTTACCTGGTTTTCATTGTGATCGTCAGTAGATGTTGCAACATCAGATTTATATGAGCTTGATAGGTTATCCTCCACGTCAGACGGAAGTTTTTCTTCAAAATGCACATGTTGACAATGAGAAGTTATAGAACTAGCCTTCTTATCTAAATCTTGGTGAAGTTCTTCATCACCCTTCTCCATATGTGGTTGGGAAGAGGTTGAGTGATCTTCTGGAAGGCCACTAGTATCGTCGTCGTCATCTCTCTGATCATGCAGTTCCGATTTTTCATCGGTCACATTTGCTGCCTTTTCAATTGAATCAAAATATATAGAAGAAATAATTTGAGGCTTTCCAGAAGCTTTTGGGCTAGAATCATAAACAGGTTCTTTGTTCTGAAGTTCTTCCACTTCACATTCAAACTGCAAATCTAAGTCCTCCACAGAAGTTGGTGTCATAATTCTAGACTCTTGAAGATAGTTTTGCCCTTCATGTTGAACAATATCTGATTTTTCTAGGTTCTCATCTAGAATGTCATCAATCACATCTGATAGAGAAGACCAACTAGATTTGCTGCTGCTCTCCTCGTCGGCTACTTCTGTCCTCAAATGTGTTTCACTTGTATCAAATTCCACATCAATTTCAGCCTCTCCTGTTTCAGAATAATATTCTGAGTCAGATTTATTTTCCACCCCACCCAACACTATTTCAACTTCTTTATGGTGAACATTTCTCTTCTTTGTTTCTATCATCTCAGTTGAATCGACCTCACTGGAGGGTTGACTTCCACATTCAATACTACCAGAAACATGATCTGATATTGGCTCTAGCAGCTCTTGAGTCAAATCTTGTTCATTGGACAACCTTTCTTCTTGATCAGTTGAAGTCACTGATTCAGATTCTTGAATAGAACTCAATTTTGAATCACTTGCTTCACTTTGTTGCCTCTCAAACGTGGAATAACTTGTCTCTTCTGAAGCCATTCGCTCTGATACAAAGACGGGTTTAGAATACCTATCATGTTTTTCATGTTTATAGATCCATAAAACAGATGATCCCAAATTGAAACTTCCATTCCTACGGAAACTTGTATCTTTTTGATTAAACACAGTGAACTCTTCTTTAGGACTGTCTCCATTAGGAACAAGTTTTTCTTCACTGGAATCAAAAGAAATGTCAAAAGGATTCTTTTTAGGTTGCAAAACAGGTGGAGCTGATCCAGGTATTGGTGGTAACCCTATACCACCATAGGAATCTTCAGGGAAGTCAAATGGATTGTTGTGTCTTGCTATGATGGGTGAAAAAGTTAAGGGAAGTTCAGTACTTTCAAAGTCTATTAGATTCTTCTCATTCATTAGCCTCCATGCTTTTCTTTTTGCAATAATATTCTCCAAACGTTGGTTTCTTTCCAGCTCTAAAGAACCCAAATCCATGAGATTCTTTTGGTCATCTTCTGTCCATCTTATCACTGATTTACTCTCATCCTCTATACCACTTTCTTCTGCTTCATCTTCCTCATCCTCTGGCAACATTTCAGCATCTTCCTCAGATTCAACACTAACATCATCACTCTTGAAAGACTTCTCAGATCCAATGCAAGAACCAGCCCGGGTGGACGGAGCAGCAGTTTGTGTTCCATCCAAGTCCAGAAGAGGATGAAGCTCATCAAGTGCTGGAATTATGTCAGCCATGGAGATGGAGGCATCTGGTGAGAATCTCTCAATATCATCAGATCCAAGTTCTGATGACTCATCCTCCTCCTCCTCCTCTTCCTCCTCTTCTTCCTCCTCCTCCTCTTCTTCCTCCTCCTCCTCTTCATGAATAGTTTCAAAGTTTCTTAAAAATCCCTTAGCCTTCAAATTCTCCTCATAAACTTCCCTCTCCATTTCCTCCTTTATTTCTTTCTCAATTTCCATCTTCAAAGAATCTCTATCAACCACAGGAACATTCAAAGAAAGTAAACCATCCTTGTAACCAGCCTTAACCAAACTTGGTTCTTCAACACTACTCTCCTCTCTAATACTTTCATATCCATATTTCCTTGGATTGACAGTGAAATCCTCTGAAACCCCTTTTTGAAAGGATGAAACTTTATCATCAACAAACTTCTTTTTCCTTTGAACTTCAGCTGAGTTTAACTGCCCAAAATACAAAAGTGTACCAAGCAAAACACCAGTGCACACCATCACAGGAAACATATATGCCAAAATGGAAAACACAAAAGGGAGCCTTCTACACACAATAATCATGAATCCCATAAAACACACAAGGCATGGATGATAACAAACAAATTTGCAACATGCCTTGGTTAGAGAACTCAGCATATTGCTCATTCTGATTCCAATTTCCAATGTTGATCCCATCTTATATATTCTATTCTCTAACCTTTAATATGTTTCAACCATTCATGTAGAAGAAAAACCAGCATGAACCCTCCAAGAGAAATTATAAGCAGAATTATGATGAACAACAAAATTCCTGAAAACATGTACACATATAAGAGAATAAATTAATTACATTAGGCAAGATAATTGATTAACTAATGAAACTTCAATGTGGGGTGGCAAGAAATAAGCCAAACCGAACAAAAGTAATAACAAAATTAAATATTTCCTTCAATTCTCAATTGATAATGGAAGGAATGATTAAGGAATTGAGAATGGAAATGAGAATCATGGGCATGTATAGTTCATACCTGAATTGTAATAATATAAATAAAAAAATGAAGATAGTTCTTTTAATTCACTAATAGATATGAATGTTATAGTTTCTTGTTTGTCAAGGAACAATGGTTGATTTTGGTGTTCTGATTCCGGCGAGGTAGGCAGGAATTTTGCCTTGCGCCACCGTACCGGAAAGAGAAAAGCTTAATAATTTGTATTATATTGGATTAAATGAATAGTAAAGAAATTGTTAAAATTCCTGATTTAGAGGTTAATTATTTTTTGCTAAAATTAGAGGTTAATTTGGAGTTGGGAATTTGTGAAAAAAGAAAAGATTTTTTCTCTTTTTTGTTTTTTCTTGGATTTAGCCGGAGATAAGTGCTAATTTGGGAAAATATGGCTGTCTTCTTAGCTAAAAAAATGTTGTGCTTTTTTTTTGTTCAAAGAAAAAAATGTCCTTAGCTTCTGTCATTTTTCAATGATTGAAAAATTATTTCAGAGGAAATACCTGACGCTTAAGAATAAATAAATTATTATGCTTAGCCATTTTCTGGTTTTATAGTTTATAAAATTTATCCAATTGTATCTATTAGTAAAGTGCAAATGAATACTTTTTTTAAACCAAAAGCTTTAGCGAATTGATATTGGGTAGACAGTATATGCACATATATATCTTATGAACTACTTTTCTCAAAGGTAAGTTTGGTACCAAAAACAGACGGTACAAAAATACCTATTACTATCATTTCGATTTCGAAAGAGGACTAAAATGTTGCTCCCTCCTTTCCTAAGTATAGGAGGAGGTGGTCTAGTTCCTAATTATAGAGTATATATTTTTCATTTTTTTATAAATTATTTCTATTAATACTCATCAACAATAAACTAGGAAGAGATGGAGCTAGGGTAGGAATAAAGAAATATTATCAAGGAGTTTTTGATAATATCATATGATTTTAACATTTTTTTTTAATTTTTAATAAGACGGAAAATGAAAGCAATACAAACAAAATAAGAAACTAGCTTACTGCGTAGTGCCAACATCAGCATGTAACTCTCTTGAAGCCTCAGTTGAGAAAATCTGCAGCCCATGTACCATGTTCAAGGATAAATAAAAATTACAAATTATAAATTTGTTGGGGACTATAATTATTAGCCATCCTCGTTTAATTTTCTACCATTGATCCAATGAGTTGACAAGGACGTTGAGCTGGCATTTTAGTCTCCCTCTGAGTGCGACCTACCTCTCTTACAGACGATTGTGTTTTAGTCTCTGAACGATAGTATTTAAATGATTTATAAGTCATGCACATTACAACTGTAATTAAACATTTTAAATATATAAGTATAAGAAGAATAATATAAAAAGGGCGAAAGTACAAAAATGATAGTAAACTTTGCCTTAGAAGCCTTCTAATACCAAAGTTTCGTAGGGTGCAAAAAGAGTACCAACTTTGGGCTCAGGTGCAAATATAGTATTTTCACTTAAGGGAAATAAAATTTAGATATGAAAATACTCTTATGCCCCTCATTATATTATTCTCTTCGTCAACCTTCTTCCCTTCACTCACGATTTCCGGCCTCTCCCTCACCCATTCGTCGTGGTCGGACGGATGGGGTCGGACGGCGGCCAAGGTGAAGGGAGGGAGATGGAAGAAGAGAATAATTTAATGAGGGACATAAGAGTCTTTTCATATCTAAATTTTATTTCTCTTAAGTGAAAATACTATATTTGCACCTGGACAGCAAGTTGGTACTATTTTTCCACCTCTTGAAACTTTAGTATTACAAACATACTTTTGAGTAAAGTTTAGTAATATTTTTGCACCTTCGCCCAAGTTTCTAATTGTCTGGGAATTAACCATTGCTGTTGCAATGGACTAGAAATTAAAGTGGCTATGTTCATCTAGCTGGGAGAGTGGGAGGTGGACATTTCAGAGGGAGGCAGAGTGCTTTCTATGATTCTCCTTTTCCTATTGTTGTGATCCTTTCTATGGCACGAGATTCTAAAGTGTTTTCATATGTTATTGTCTATCGAGTTGATCTAATTCAAAGATTTAGATGTTTAATTTTTGTCTGTTGTTGTTGTTGGATGTCTGCCAAGATTAAGTTGTAAGCAAATTGGTGGATTGTCCATATTTTCACTTCTGAAAAATTGTATTGTTTGGACCTATAATTGAAAGGCTTCTTATGTCATTTTGGGTTCATGCTGACTATTACAATTGTGTGCGTTTCAATGTTATTACGTTGTTGGGTTGGGTGATTTGAGATGGTTTTTACCTGGTTTTGGTGTATGATATGTTTGGTAAACTTGAGGGTTTTATATCAAGTATTATGAGCTAAGAAGGTGTTTATATCTTATCTTGAACGGTGGTGCCCGGTAGAATTATTTGGTAAATGTTTGAAAGTGTTTTTATTCTAAGACTTCAACTTTTGGTTTTTTTGTAAAGTACAAAAATACTCATGTGATTATCACTAACAACTTGTAATTATTTTTGAGAAAAAGTAATGTTGACATTTTAAAATTGGGGCAAAAATACCCATGATTTTTAAAATGTCCCGTTACTTTTGCCCTAGTTTTGAAATGTCATAGTGTTAAAGCACAAGAATTATTGCACCAGCAGCACAAGCCCAACAACAAGGCCCAAATATACAAATCATAACATTGTTGGTTTTATATTCTGTCATACGTGTCATAGCCTCATGTACTAGGGATTTTACATTGTAGTCTATATAAAGAATTGTATTCAGCACTCTAAATCATATGAGAATAGAATCCAATGATTGACAGCTGCATTTCAGTACATTTTCTGTTATGGTATCAGAGCATACCAATGCCAAACGGCCAGATTCTTATCTAAATTTCCAATGACATCATCACCCTTCAGCTCCACCTCTTCACCTCATTCTTCTTCAGCCTCACCGTCCTCTTCCACCACCATACCTCAGCCTTCTCAACCCACTAACATATCTCATCATCTTACTGTTAAGCTTACCCCAGACAACTATTTAATATGGAAGGCACAGATGAAACCATATCTGTATGGCCAGCGACTGTTTTGTTATATTGATGGCTCAAATCCCCAACCTTCACTAAGAACACCACAAGGCTTGCCAAACCCAGCATACATACACTGGTTTGAACAAGATCAGCTTGTCATTTCCATACTTATTTCTTCTTTTTCTGAACGTATCATTGGTCAGGTTCTGCGACACAAAACATCCAGAGCTATATGGCTGGCTTTAGAGACATCTTTTTCACAACAATCTCAGGCAAAAATTTTGCATTTGCAGCATCAACTTACAAATCTCTCAAAGACAAAGGAAGAATCAATTTCAGAATATTACAACCGAGTTATGCTCATCAGCGACTCACTGGCTGCAGTGGGAAATTCTATTCCTGAAACCGGTCTTATCAACTATATACTTGGAGGATTAGACAAGGATTATGAAACAATTGTTACCACCATCACTGCCATTGCACAGAGAGGACCTGTAACAAGTGAAGAAGTTCTTAGCCTTCTTCTGACTGCTGAAGCTCGACAAAAGAAACCAAATGAGAGTAATAACATGCCTATTTCAGCAGATATCGCACAACACTCACGAGCTCCATCTAATAATTATCAATTTGGTAGACGAGGTGGTGGTCGACAGTCCTTTGGAAGAGGAACTCGTGGTGGTCGAGCTTTTGATGGTGGACAATTTTCTGGTGGAGAAACAAGATACCAAAACTTCTATAATGGAGGGAGACAACGTGGTGGTGGTCGATATTACCGTGGAGGCCGTGGCTCATTCTTTCCTGGACACCAAACCAAAATGTGTCAAGTTTGTGAAAAACCTGGACATACAGCCAGGGATTGCTACCATCGATATGATCACACGTACCAAACCCCTGCTCCAAATTCCTTTTCCACCCATTATTATGCATATTCACCCTATCCACCATCCATGGAGGACACCCTTTGGTACCCTGACACAGGAGCCACCAACCACATGACTTCAGATTTTGAAAATCTCAACCTTAGCTCTTCACCTTACACAGGATCAGAATCAGTCAGAGTCGGAGATGGTAAAACAGTATCTATTTTTAATACTGGTTCAGGTCTATTAAATTCTTCAAACAGAAAATATTTTTTAAATCATTTATTGCATGTTCCATGTATAACCAAAAACTTATTATCTGTTTCACAATTTTGCAAGGATAATAATGTATTTTTTGAATTTCATGATAATTTTTTTACTGTGAAGGATACAAGCACCAAGGAGGTTCTTCTTCAGGGTCCAAGTCACAATAATCTTTATCCTATTCAAAGCACAAAGTCAGTCACCTCACCATCTACATCATTTGGGGAACGAACATCATTTGATCAATGGCATTTTCGTTTGGGTCATCCTTCCACTCGTATTGTCCAGTCCATTCTCACTTCCAATACTCTTCCAGTGTCAACCAAATTCTCAAATAATCAGTGTCATGCCTGTCGAAGCTCAAAAAGCCATCGTCTGCCTTCTCCACCTTCACCACACCGGTCAACCAAACCTTTATTTTTAATTTTCTGTGATGTATGGGGACCTTCCCCTGTCATGTCAATTGATGGTTTTCGTTATTATGTTAGCTTTGTTGATGATTACTCTAGGTATATCTGGCTTTATCCCATGAAATCAAAAAGTGAAGTTCATTCCATTTTTCTCTCTTTTCGCATTCTAGCTGAAAATCTCTTTAATTCCAAAATATGCTATTTTCAATCTGACTGGGGAGGTGAATTCCGTACACTACAAAAATCATTTTCTGAATTTGGCATCCACCACCGTATCTCTTGCCCACATACTCATACTCAAAACGGCACAGTTGAGAGACGACACAGGACAATAGTTGAAAAAGGACTTGCACTAATACATCATGCCAATCTCCCAAAACAATATTGGTCATATGCCTTTTCCACTGCAGCCTACTTAATTAACCGCCTACCAAGTCCCACTCTTAAAAATAAATGCCCTTATGAAATTATTTACAACACCAAACCCAATTATAATTTTCTAAAAGTTTTTGGCTCCACTTGCTGGCCCAACCTGAGACCATATGCCAAAAATAAATTTGCACCTAGGTCCACTCCTTGTATTTTCTTAGGATACAGCTCCAATCATATTGGGTATCTTTGTCTTGATCCTACATCAAACAAAATATATACATCTCGAGATGTCATTTTTGATGAAACCCATTTCTTTTTTAAACACTCATCTTCATCAATTCCCTCGGCCCATCCCAAAGCCTCTCCTCCCTCCCAAACCACAATACTTCCCTCCTTTCCTAAGCCCAATACTTATTCAGGCCCAAACCCAATAACCTCTTCACCTAATAACCCTACATCTCCCTCTCCTCACATGTCCCCCTCTTCTCCTTTACCGACACATTCAGCCTCCCTCTCTGCTCCACCGTCTGACACTCCCACTCTCTCCTCCTCACCTACTTCTTCTTCCTTCTCTTCTCCTCCGGCCCCACCACCCCAACATCACATGACCACCCGGTCCCATAATCATATCTACAAACCTACATCTTACACTGATGGTACTATCCTATGGCCCACCAAAACCTCTCTCCTCACTTACACCTCGCCATCCGTACCTTCCACTGTCCGCCAAGCTCTCACTTCACCTGAATGGAAACAAGCCATGGAATCTGAATACCAAGCTCTTCTTCAAAATAACACTTGGACCCTAGTACCTCCTCATCCCTCTCAAAATCTCATTGGTTGCAAGTGGATTTTTCGCCTAAAACATACCTCCTCTGGTCAGATTGAGCGCTTCAAAGCTCGTTTGGTGGCCAAAGGCTTTCACCAGCGAGAAGGTATTGACTTCACTGAAACCTTCTCTCCTGTGGTCAAGCCTGTCACTGTTCGAATCATTCTTTCTCTTGCTGTTTCTCGTGGATGGTCCATTCGTCAGCTCGATATCCAAAATGCCTTTCTCCATGGTTTTCTCCAAGAAACAGTTCATATGTCTCAACCACCAGGTTTTATTCATCCTTCCTTTCCCCATTATGTGTGTAAACTTAATCGTTCCATTTATGGCTTAAAACAAGCTCCCCGTGCTTGGTTTGCTAGATTAAGTTCTTCCTTATTGTCCTTGGGTTTTTTCCCTTCTAAATCCGATCCATCTCTTTTTATTTTTACCTCTTCTCTGTGTCAAGTGTTTGTGCTTATCTATGTTGATGATATTATTGTGACTGGTTCTGACACTGAAGTTGTTACTGAACTTATAAGAAATCTTGGTGCATCGTTTCCTGTTAAAGATTTGGGATCTTTATCTTATTTTCTGGGTGTTGAAGTAATTAATAGACCTGATGGCATCCTTCTCTGTCAAACTAAATATATTTCTGATCTTCTCCATCAAACACGCATGTCACTAGCTCACCCTGTCTCCAGCCCCATGGCCACTTCCACAAAATTCACCACTACCGGTCCCTCCTTTTCCAATCCCTCCCTTTACCGCAGTGTTGTAGGCAGTCTTCAATACCTATCTTTTACCCGACCTGACATCACCTATGCTGTTAACAAAGTTTGTCAATTCATGCACAATCCTACTGAAACTCACTGGTCCGCAGTTAAACGCATCCTTAGATATCTCAAAGGTACACCTCATTTTGGTCTTGTTATCCGGCAGTCCACTAATTTCAACTTGAGTACCTCTTCTGCTTTCCTCAAAGCTTTCTCTGATGCTGATTGGGGAGGAAATGAACCTGACTCACGGTCTACCGGGGGCTTTGTTACATTTCTAGGCCCCAATGCCATCTCTTGGAGCTCCAAGAAACAACCTACTGTGTCAAAATCAAGCACTGAGGCTGAATACCGATCCCTTGCTGTTGCTACTAGTGAATTAATTTGGATTCAAAATCTTCTTGGGGAATTGGGAATTCAACTTCCTTCTGCTCCCACACTATATTGTGACAACTTAGGCGCTACCTACCTTGCAGCCAATCCAGTCTTCCATTCCCGAGCCAAACATATTGCCCTGGACTATCACTTTGTTCGTGAACGAGTTGCTGCCCGGTCTCTACACATCTCACTTATACCATCCAATGATCAAATTGCTGATATTTTTACCAAACCTCTTCCTTCTCCAAGATTCAACCGGCTCCGATCGAGTCTCAATGTTCATCCTTCCCACATCGACTCGCGGGGGCATGTTAAAGCACAAGAATTATTGCACCAGCAGCACAAGCCCAACAACAAGGCCCAAATATACAAATCATAACATTGTTGGTTTTATATTCTGTCATACGTGTCATAGCCTCATGTACTAGGGATTTTACATTGTAGTCTATATAAAGAATTGTATTCAGCACTCTAAATCATATGAGAATAGAATCCAATGATTGACAGCTGCATTTCAGTACATTTTCTGTTACATAGTTACTTTTCCTAAAAAAAATTGCATGGTATTGGGTGTACTTTGGTAATAATGTCATGTGTATTTTTTCACATTTGCCTTTCATTTATATTGTTGCTTCTATTATTTCTGATATCAAACTTTCTGGCCCATGTGTTTAGAATGAATAAATTCATATAATTTGGTTAAAGAAAAACAACCATTGCTATTGTACATTGTAAGGGAGGATCGGACTCCATGCCCAATCTTTAGGACAAGACCTTTTTAATGAAATTTTCTAACAGCCTAATTGATTATCAAATTTACTTGTGGCAAAAATTCACTCAAAAAATAGTCTCTAATCAAAGTGTGCATGACAGTGATATTTTTGTAATAAAATATCGTATTTGGAAGGATCATGTTGCATATCGTACATATCTTAAATTTTATTCTTAATAAATAACACATCATATGCAATTAAAATATAGGATGTTCACAATTAATTAAATGCATAAAAAGAAGTATATATGGCTGTTCGGTTAAAAACAAAAGAATTTTGGACAAGTAGAAGCGACAATAAATAATCTTCGTGCAATTTGATTTTTGGACTGCGACTCGCACAAAGCAAGCGGCCTGAGTTGCTTGTAGGCTTTTATCATTTCATGGTCGCTTTCACTGAATTATTTCGTAAATAAGTAACATATCTTATGTATTACTACCTCCGGTCCTAAATATAAGATCTAATTGATTTTTTTTAGAGAGGTTAAGGTTGCGAAATAGACTATTAAATCATGACATATTTGATATATTTTTATATTATACATTAGTTTATAAGTAAAATAAACTAGTTTAAGGGAAAAAATTAGGTAAATCCATTTATAATTAACTTATTTTGTTTTATTATAGGATTTTCTAAAAAAGTCAATTATGTCTTATATTTAGAACCGGAGGGAATATTTTATTATATGTTAGTCTATAAATTAATAAAAATAAGTTTAATAATGTTTTGAAGAAATTAAAGATGCAAAACTAAACACTTTGAAATGTTTATAATTATCTCTTTTCCTCTAAGCTAATTATTCTAATTATACTAACATGTGATCTAATTACATGTAGCATATATTATAATTTAATAGTCTCTAATTTATTTAACTTACACAAAAAAGTTAACATGGTCATATTTTAGATAGTAAGAAGTAATATGCAATATAATCGAACATTCATGTAATAAATTTAATCAAGTTGCTTTTATTAAGGACTAAAATCACACACGCTTTCTACTATAGAAATAGAGGCATATGAGTGATTTATATATAATATAATAATCACACATCATAAAAAAATACTATATAATTCCTAAAAATGAGTATAAACACTATCTACACGAGGGAAATAAAATTGTAGAAGCTAAGCTATAAAGTCATGAAAAAGTGGCTCTTTACGTGGGTTTTCTTACTTTCATCACTTTATGTGGTTTAGACTTTAGAGTAAGAAATAGTAGTAAACAAACAATGTTGGCAAAAAAAAAAAAAGTAGTAAACGAAAAACAGCCATGGTTATAAAAAGCTTTCGGAGACTGTCTCTTCAACATTCTAGCGCAATTTCGAATGTTGTCACTGTCACGTAAATTGAGCCCACAAGTATCAATGTAATAATATTTAATATTTAAATTAATTTAAACCCTTAAAAATCCAATCTGCATAATTCATATAAAATGTCATAACAATACTTTTATAATTAACTTTAGATCATGACTTCTTTATATAATATTGGAGATTCGATTTTCAAGAAGAAAATAAAAGAGAGAGAAAAAACCCCTTTATAAAAGCCAATTTAAATAATTATTATATCTGTTGAATTGAGTGTATATTATATATTTTAAATCATTGGAATATAACTCCATTGATATGACACTTGTTTTTTTATATGTGATTCGATAGAGGAAAAATATAAAAAGATTTAAGTAAGAAAACCATTCTTATTTTAACACCAACATAGTGGAAGGGTAAAAGAGGTATCAATTCCATGAGCATTCCATGTGTCTTTAGAATTTCCTGGAATTTCTAATTTTCTTATATTCATCAAAACATAGGAGAGAAAACATTGAGTTTTGCCCCTCTCCGCATCTGTTTTTATACAATTTTATTCCATTCTTTCTTATCTAACATCATCCAAACAAAACGTTTTGATAGCCATTCAATTTATTTTTTTTATCAGATAGCCATTCAATTTATGACCCCACAAAATTAAGCACTTTTTGGATATACTCCCTCATGTCCATATTTATAAGACATCAACTAACAAGATTATTTCATCCTTTTTATAAGGCACTTGTTGGTTTCCAATGAGTGTTAAATGTGTTTTTCCATCTATCTCCAGTCCATAATATAAGAGCCTAAAATTTGAATGATTTTGGTCCAAAATATAAGAGTTCATATCTCTGTTTCATATATATTTATAATGCTAATATTTCTCTCTCTCTCTCATAAAAGTATCATAATAAATATGAGCAATTTGAAAAAAAAAACATTAACTACAGACACTCAACTAACTTTTACATGTTTTCTTAAGAAGCATTCTTGACGACTGAACTCTTATATTACGGTGCGGAGAGAGTATTTAATAAGAGTAGTGGTAGAGAATAGGAATTAACATGATATTTGAGTTTATTGTAGTTTACATGAGCAATATTAGAAATTACTTCAATTTCAAGACAAATTTAATTTCTTTAACCAATTTTATTAGTTTAAAAGATTTATTTGTTGATGTCTTATAAATGTGATTAAAGGGAGTATAAAGAAAGAAAAGATCACAAGTTTTCAGAAATGATGTTGTTGGAAGGAGGTTCATATTAAAGATTATGGCTATGAATATGACACTATTCAATCAAAATGAGATTAATTAAACCTTTGGTATATATGTAGTGAAATTGTGACCACAATGAACTCCCTTTGAACTTTTGTATCGAAAAAAAGATTTGTCCAACAGGTCTCATAAGTTCTTTCTAAGTCTAGTCTTGAAATTAATTAGTTTACTCTATCAACAAACTTATCCGAATCAATGCATGATAGGTTCCTTTAAGGTTGACAATATGCTGCATACATCCCAAGTCTCAAACTCAAAACCTATAGTTAAACTAAAACAATCCAGCCAACTAATCTAATCATCCTGTTTTAAAATGATAATTTTCTTGGTCTTATATTGTTTCTTCCATGTACGAGGGAAAGAATGACCTGTTAACTTGTTACTTTAGTTATTCATGTATCAGTTATTTATGTATCCGTTACTAGGAGTCTCTTTCTTCTGTGTCACTCAATAGTGACTACGGTAATCTCTCTCTCTCCTACTGTATTTGCTTCCTCTTATTCTCTCAATAATATCCTCTCTCTCTCTCTCTCTCTCTCTCTCTCTCTACTTACCAATGATGCTCCCTCTTTCTTCTTCTTCTTCTTCTTCTTCTTCTTCTTCTGGTTTTACACCTTTGGTTTTGCCAAGCTGACCCTGAAGGTATCTTCTTTTTCTACTGTGTTTGGTTAAATTTAGCTCCACAATTTGGTTTCTTTATGGTTTCTAAGAAACCCCATGTTTTGTTTCCAGCTGTTACCTTCTTTCAAAGGCAGTGTTTGGTGGATTGCTTGGTAAGGTAAGCATTATCCTCTTTGATTTTGGACTTTGTTTGTTGTTGTTTGATTTTTCGTTATTATTTCGACTATCTTATGTTGCCTGCTTTATCATACAGTCATAATGAGCATAATTTTGTCCACTTAATTGCATTTAAAATGGTACTACCCCTGTTACTACATATAAATATAAGACCACTTTCTATAATTTGATTATATTAAGGACGTTAGTTAATTTAGTTATTATCACGTGATATTACTAATTCGCCCAAATCATATATACCTTTATCTCTACTCTCCATCTCCTGTTTTTTTATTATTGATAAATATTATGAGGTTAATTTGGGAAAAAGTTGAGAAAAAGTAGAAAGTGATCTTATATTTAGGAACAGAAGGAGTATTATTATTATCACCATAGAAGACTTTTTATGTACTTGTTCCTCTCTTTATGCATGGGACAATTATGGCACTTTCGAATTTAGTGTCATATCATTTTCCAATTCATTTTAGTGACAACCATTCATTTCAACACGCATCATCTCCACCCAATAGACACAACAAAGATGACATAAAGTTAAAATTGCTATACATCCCATTTGCATTCACTGTTCAGATGAAGTGAAAATCATCATTAGACCCCATTGTAGTGGCTGTGGTGGTGGTGGTGGTCCTCTCACCTCCTGGTTTAGTGCCTTTAGTCCCTTGTCTCCATCTATTGACTATTATACACATGTAAAATCAGCATGGATATTTTTTAAATAGCACTTCACTTATGTTCCTTTGAATTGGTTTATCAACTGACCCACCGTCCATCCATCATGTTGTTACCTTCAATATTCCCCTTTAGTCTTTGGATTACCCCAACATAGTTTTAGTGACATGTGCTCTTTCATCAGTCTGCAAAGGCGTGTTCCATTTCTCTAGTGAATCTCACTTTTTCTTTCTTTGCTTTGCCTACAATCTTGTAAGTCCTTATTGCTCTTTCTCATCATCATAAATTTCTTCTAAAGTGATATCATGTTACATGATTTTCTTATGAGAATTAATTCCGTTTTATCCCTTTCTTTCTCACCAATTTTACTCATCTAAAATGTTTTGCATGTTTTGGTCTTGCCACTTTATTTTGATTCTGTGTTTGTTCTTTCATCCCTTTTGATTCAAATGGTTCTTTATCAGATCCCTGCTTGATGACATATATGTGGAGTTGAATATCTTTCTATGCTGTCATTTTAATTTTCAATTATTAAGTTTTATTTATCTGTAGGAAGTTCACCTATGAGTTCAGCATTCATCATAGTTATATATTTACTATGGCTTGCATCAACATTAACACCCCTACATGGAGCATCAAAGGAAGTAACTTCAAACCCTGAAGTTGTGAAAATTGGAGGTATTTTCACATTTAACACTATAAATGGAAAAGTTTCTAGAGCTGCCATTGAAGCTGCAGTGAAAGATGTGAATTCCAATCCACGTATCCTTGGTGGACGCAAATTGAACGTAACACTACATGATTCCAACTTCAATGGTTTTCTTAGCTTCATTGGAGGTACTTCTATCACCTTTTTCCTGGTTGATTATCTAATAGTTAACTCCCTAACCCCCCCCCCCTCATGTATATTTAATACACTTGACGCCATAGAAGTAATGTTTAACATCAAAGCTATCATCTTCTTGTTGGTTATCTTGTCATGACAAAACTTTTTGATTGCTAACAGCGCTCAAGTTCTTGGGAAGAGACTCAGTTGCTATTATTGGTCCACAAACTTCAGCAATGGCCCCTGTGCTCTCACATTTGTCAAATGAACTCCACGTTCCCATTCTGTCATTTACAGCTCTCGATCCTGCCATGTCACCTCTGCAGTACCGTTATTTTCTGCAAACAGCGCCCAATGATAAATTCCTGATGAATGCAGTGGCCGACATGATTAGCTATTTTGGTTGGAGAGAGATTATTGCTATTTATACTGATGAAGATCAAAGTAGAAATGGTATTTCTGTATTGGGTGATAAACTTGCTGACAAGCGCAGTAAGATATCTTACAAAGCAATACTTCCACCTGATCCAACTGGTACTCGAAATGATGTTATTATTCAGTTGACCAAGCTTAAAAGCATGGAGGCCAGAGTGATTGTTCTGCACACTTTCGCCAAGACTGGTCTCTTGGTTTTTAATGTGGCTAAGGAATTAGGAATGATGGGCAAAGATTATGTCTGGATAGCTTCTTCTTGGTTATCAACTGTTTTAGATTCAAATTCAACACTTTCTTTGCACATTTCTGACTCAATCCAAGGAGTTCTTACGCTTCGCCCTCACACCCCACAAACAAAAAAAAAGGAGGCCTTTAAGTCGAGGTGGAACCAGATTAGTAATGGTTCAATTGGGTTGAATCCATATGGACTCTATGCATATGATTCTGTTTGGATCATTGCCCTTGCATTGAAATCATTTTTTGATCAGAATGGCAATCTCTCATTCTCTAATAATACAAATTTAGACAGTATGAGAAGGGAGAGTCTGGACCTTGGTGCACTAAGCGTTTTTAATGGAGGGCCACAATTGCTTGATAACATACTGCGCGTTAACATGACGGGATTGACAGGACCTGTTCAATTTCATTCAGATAGATCCCCCTTAAATCCATCATATGACATCCTCAATGTAATTAATGGTAGTTATAGGAACATTGGTTACTGGTCTAATTATTCCGGGCTATCTGTTATTCCTCCTGAGAAACTTCACACTAAGACAGCCAACCGATCATTTTTAAACCAGCATCTGTCCAATATAACTTGGCCTGGTGGTACAACAGAAAAGCCTCGGGGATGGGTTTTTCCAAATAATGGAAGGGAGCTTAGAATTGGTGTCCCCAATCGAGTTAGTTATCAGAACATGGTCTCACAAATAAATGGTACTCATGAAGTTGAAGGATACTGCATAGATGTCTTCCTGGCTGCTATTAAATTGCTACCATATGCAGTTCCACACAAGTTTGTTCTATTTGGAGATGGACATAAGAACCCAAACTACTATGAACTCGTCAACAACATCCATTCTGATGTAAGACTCAGAATCCATGATGCATTTGCTACACATGACTAAACTTTGCTATGTTGTTCACGTTGTAGTTGCATTTACAGGTGTTTGATGCGGCTGTAGGTGACATTGCCATTGTCACTGAGCGAACAAAGATTGTGGACTTTACTCAACCATATGCAGAGTCAGGCCTTGTGGTGGTTACAAAAGTAAAAGAATTAAAAACAAGTGCTTGGAATTTCTTGCGACCTTTTACTCCATTAATGTGGGGTGTCACTGCTGTTTTTTTCCTCGTTGTTGGAACAGTTGTGTGGGTTCTTGAACATAGAACAAATGATGAGTTCCGAGGGCCTCCTAGGAAACAAATTGTTACAATTCTTTGGTGAGAACCTTCCTTCTTTTTTCCTAAAAGCTTTTGCTTCCTAGCCAACAGACTTTGGAAAAACACATGGCTTAAATTTCCATTGATTGTAACATGTTAAAAAGTACAAACTTTTTCAACATTAATTCAATCCTTCATAAATCTGCACTTACATTCCATTGTTGGTTTGGGCAAGAATGCGTTTTTATCAAAAACTTTTCCTTTTCTTGTCATATGTTTCTAGAAGGTATTCAATTGATTTCTCTGCTATATGTGACTAATGTACTTATGGTAATTTTATTAATGACCGAATTTTGACATTTCATCTGATGAATACACATTCCAATTTTGAGTTAAATTCATGATACTACTTATGATTGATCCTGCCTCAAATTCAGTATAGCATCTACTGAGATGCTGTCAAGTTAATCTAAATATTGCCTTTGATGAAACTGGCAGCTTGCATAAACCATATAACATTACTTACTTCCTTTGTTTTGGTTTTCAGGTTTAGCCTCTCCACCATGTTCTTTGCACACAGTGAGTCTGCCTTTTGTCTGAATTCATATCATGATATGCCCTAGAATATTTTTTTATACTAGAAATAAATTAACATTTGTTTTTTGCTTTATGTTTCAGGAGAGAACACAGTTAGTGCACTTGGTCGTATTATACTAGTCATCTGGCTTTTTGTGGTTTTGGTTATCAATTCAAGCTATACTGCAAGCCTAACATCAATCCTCACTGTGCAACAACTTTCCTCACCAATAACAGGAATTGATACCTTGATAACCAGTAATGAACGTATAGGATTTCAAGTAGGATCATATGCTGAAACCTATCTTAGTCAGGAACTCAATATCCCAAAATATAGGCTTGTTCCTCTTGGTTCACCCAAAGAATATGCCATCGCTCTCGAGAGGGGGACCATCGCGGCTGTTGTTGATGAACGGCCATATATAGAACTGTTCATGTCAGAGCACTGCAAATTCTCCGTTAGAGGCCAAGAATTCACCAAAAGTGGATGGGGATTTGTGAGTATCCTTTTGCCTTAAGTACTCTTCAAAGTCACTTAGATAGATGTCAATCACTAAAACAGTAAAAACCTAAATTTTATAAAAGAAGGAGAAAAGAATCTGAAATTTTCAATATAGTTAAGATTGAGAACTTCTGTTATTAGTATATATAAAACTTATATAACTGTACTTTCCATTTCTGATGTTTAATACAGTAAAAATAGCTGGAAGAAATTTTCTCAGAAGCGTTATGTTGCCCAAGTTCCAAATTAAATATAACCTATCTATAAAAATAAAATCAAAGACAAACTGCTTTGATCATTTAGGAAGTCATATAATCAAAAGATGGCATGGTGTTTTTAAGGTACCAGATGAATGAGATTCATCATTTTGTGAAATCCATAAATGTTATCAATGTGAGTTTCATCATGTTTATTTGAGAAGGCTGCTCAATATCTCAATGTGTTGTTGTTGCAGGCCTTCCGAAAAGATTCTCCTTTATCCATTGATATGTCAACAGCCATTCTGACTCTATCTGAAAATGGTGAGCTCCAGAGGATTCATGAGAAGTGGCTCTCAAAGCAGGCTTGTGAGTTTACAAGCTCAGAGGAGGGATCTGAGCAACTTCAGTTAGAAAGCTTTTGGGGACTGTTTCTGTTATGTGGGATAGTAAGTTTCCTAGCTCTTCTTGTCTACTTCATTTTGATGATTCTCCAATTCTGCCGCGACTTCCCCAAAAATAGCGCTCCTTCTAACCGTAGTAGCTCGCGGTCTGCTCGCATCCAGACATTCCTCAGTTTTGCTGATGAAAAAGAAGACATGTCACAGAGAAAGCTCAAAAGAAAACGCAAGGATATTTCATAGAATGTCTCATTAGAGAGAATGGTTATAGAAAATTCTACCCTCTTCAAGCTCATGAGGGTCAAATATAGCTTAAGTTCTAGTTTAGCTCTTCTGCTTGTTGATATTTTACTTTTTGTTTTAATGATCTGGATAGAGAATTAGCCTGCCTAAGAATGTTAACATTTGGCTTGAATAATTGTACAGTGAGCTTGTACAGGCTCACAAATCATATCAGAAGAAAGACTATAGTTGTATATTGTAGTCGCTGGATAGGGTGGAGTAGGAGAAATTAGAGGTATAAATACTGTTGTTTGATTCTAAGAAAAACATGGCTTGTGAGCAATCCCTTGTAAAACTTTAAGCTATCCCTTTTGAAACAAGTCTTGATCTTTCATGCATGGCTAAGCAATAAATGTTTATACTAGAAGTATTTGGTTAATCTAGGTGATATTAAAATATTTTTTATATATTCATAGACGACATATTTACTAGATACGTGTATGTATACTCCCTTAGCTCCTATGGGATTTATTTACTATGCCATTTTTAATACCAGAATTTATTATGTCGTGAACTTTTCAGTTAGTTCATTTATTTACTATGACTTCGGTCGAAAATTATAATAATTATGAATGTTTAAGGAAACAAGTATTTAGAAAGTTAAACTTTAGTAATCATTAAAATTCGTCAAATGACACTATAACTATATAACCCATAACATGACATTTTTATGTAAATATTTGAAGTCTAAACTCTCATTCCTAATAATAATGTATATCTTTGCATGAACTAGGTTTGCCACGTCGTTTGTAATTTGACCAATAATCAAAGATAATCTAAGAATATTTTAATTTGATTGACACTATGGTGCCCTATTTTTCCTCATACAAGGAAAAAAAAAGCAAATGTTGCATTAATTTTTTCCTTATATATGTACCACATCATATTAAAATTCTCCACATCAGAATAAAAACCATTTTGGGATATTTATTTATAATTTGTCAGAACACAAAAAATGTGATAGACCAAGTTCACACAACAAATTCTTGTAATGCTTTTCATCCACTAAGTTTGAAACTTTTTTTGGATATGCAGAATTGAATGCATAAGAACTTTTGTAAACAATATTTAATTATTTAATGATTGTAACACGAAAATCCTGTGAACATTACTGACTTGACAATCTCTAAGTACAGATAAAAAATAAGTGCAAGCAAGTATAAAAAAAGTGGAAGAGACTCAAATAAAGTCTTTGGTCATTAGTCATCTTTAACCGAGAGGTTAAGGAAATATAGTCAATAAAAAAATTTCGAAAGCTAATCATTAATAAAGATGAGACTTATAATCTTGTTAAATTTTTAATAGGTGATGAAATTGCTATTGCTATTGCTAGTTCACTACCAATGAGCATTGCGCTCGTCACCCAAGGGCCCGCCTGCCCATTTCACAAAAACCCAATTTTGGGCTGCAAGTTTAACAGGCGAGCCCCGCCCGTTTGGCATCACACAGCCCGGTAGGGGTGTACAAACCCGGGAAATGGGAATGACTCTACTTTCTCGTTTTCAGTGGGAAGGGGAGTGAGATTTCCCGGTTTTTAATTCCCAGATTGAATATAAAAAAAAAACACTTCAGCTACTAAGCCAACTGATAAGCATATCAAGTTATCAACCCAAGAAATAAAGAGTGTTTTAACCAAATCAACTCATAAAAAATGAGGGCTAACATAATTGTACATATTAATATAGTAACAATAGTTGAGCTATAAACTTGTAACTTTCCCATTGCTAGCCAAACCCAGAGCATCTGTTTGGTTAGATTGAAAGTGTGTAATGGAAATGAAAATTGAATTGAGTGTAAGGGGTAATTAAGATGGAAAGTAAAGGTAAATTAGGTAGTGATGAGAAAGTAAAGTTTGTGGGGTACAGAAAAAGTGTGAGATGGAAAGAGAAATGAGCCCCAAAATATATGAAAATTATCTTTCTCATTTCCTTTTCTCAATTCATGTCATCCAAATTGGCCAAGAAGTGTGTCTTTTGGGAAATTAAAATGCACATGCACTTCTTTGGGGCTTTAAAATGCACATGCACTTCTTTGTAACATTCAAGTTAACTATTCATCTACATGTTTATTTCGTAATTTATATAGTCAAATGCAGTGAGATAATGCTTTGTGCTTATAGTTGTTGTTGTATAACCTTTGTTCCTTTTATGGGCATATCTATTCTTGTGGCAACTCCTGGGCACCTTTTAGATCACTTGAAGAATACCTCCTCATTCTTGTACACCCATTTGCGTGGATAATCTTTGATGAAGCTGATAGGTAGGGTTTTCAATCTCTGACTTCAATAATCTATAACATATTTTTTCATCACTCATTAGAAATCCGGTATTGTTTGTATAAAATAGTCTATGTTATACTTTAGTTAGCATAATGCGTATCTTTTGACAGGATTTGGAAAAGAAATAAAGGAAATACTAGATCATTTAGATGCAAAAACAGGTTGTGTTAGCCAAGAGAATTCAGTTTCAAGGCACTCTAGATCTCTGAGACAGAATTTGCTCTTATCCGCTACTTTAAATGAAAAAGTAAATCACCTTGCTAAAATGAAGGCAGTTGTGGTTGTTGGTGCACCAACAAAAAAGCATATAGGTGTTTTGCCAAACGCCTTAATCATAATCAAGCATGCAAGGTGGCTAACCATTAGCCAATTGCAGCTTGCCATGTAAGCATCAACCACCCACCCTAGCTCCTCCCTCTTCAAATCAAGTTCATAGCAAAGTGAAGATAACATTAAAAATCAAATCCATTTAATCTTAATATTATCAGATTATTTGCTTTCACATCAATGACGGCAACAGTTTGGAAGTATTTGTAATTTTACACCTATCTCATGTTATTCGTCTTTATCATTCTTGTGAAATCCAATAAATCTATAAATGTATGAGACAATAAGTACTTTGTATGCATAAGCAGACGTATTTTTCAATTAAAAGTATGTTCGAGCTGAGATACATTGTTGACGTTAAATATAGACATGTCTCTCAGCAAGAATTGTAATTTCCATTTATCATCGATCGATAATATGAAACAAGTACTTTTTTACTATCGCACACGGAGTTTCTCGTTTCAAACACTAAAAATTCTTACAGATATTTCCTAGAGGGCGGCGATTTTTATTGTAAAATTTTGTAATCGCGTATGTCAGCAGTAAGGACTAATCATATTATACACACACTACTCATCTAATGAGTCCACTTCCCATATTTTTTTTACAAAAGTGGTTGTTTATAAAATTTTATACGGGTAAACTGAAAAACAAAGCATTTACAAGTATTTTGTATGGTGTCATATACTACCTCCGGTCCTAAATATAAGACCTAGATGACTTTTTTTTGGAGAGGTTAAGGTTGCAAAATAGTTTATTAAACCATGACATATTTGATATATTTTTAGATTATCCATTAGTTTATAAGTAAAATAAACTAGTTTAAGGGAAAAAATCAGGTAAATCAATTTTATAATTAACTTATTTTGCTTTTTTTTTGTTTTTTCAAAAAAGTCAATTAGGTCTTATATTTAGGACCAGAGGGAGTACAAAAAAACTACTACCACTCAGATTCAAGACCTTATGCCTAATAAAGTTCTTAAACACGAACTTTCACAGATTTCCCGGTATTTATAATATTAAATCAATATGTCTAAAAATAAAAGAATTTTCAACTTTATTCTTTATTAAATCCATCATTTAAGAAATATGAGACTTTATAAAAAAAAAAGTCACTTCGATTGAATCTTTAATTGCAAATCATCAATTGAATCTTCAAAAATCACTTCGATTGGATGATTTGCAATTAACGCTCACGTGTTTTCCATTATCTAAATTATTTCCTCTGGCGCTACACACATACAACAACAACAACAACAAAGTCTTATCCCACTTAAGTGGGGTCGGTTCCATGGATCACACGACGCCATTTTGCACGATCACTAGTCATACCTGGTGATAAACTTTTCACTAAAAGATCTCTTTGAATAACTGTGTTAAGAGTTCTCTTTGGTCTCCCTCTCTTTCTTGTATAGGGATCTCATACCATCTGATCAACTATTCTTACTGGCTCATCAAATTCTCTTCTTTGAACATGTTCAAACCACCTTAAACGATTTTCTACCATTTTCTCAGAAATTGGTGCTACCCCAACTCTTTCACGAATGTAATCATTACGAATCCTATCTTTTATTGTATACTCACTCATCCATCTCAACATTCTCATTTCTGCCACATCCATCTTATGTTCTTGTTGTCTTTTAAGTGCCCAACATTCACTACCATATAACATAGTCTGTCTAATAGCTGTTCGATAAAATTTTCCTTTTACTTTATCTTGAATCTTACAATCACATATAACCCCATAAGCTTTTCTCCATTTAAACCAACCAGTCTGAATTCTATTATTAACATCTTCATCTACTTCACAATCTTTTTGTATAATTGATCCAAATATTTAAACTTATCTACCTGTTGTATAACATGATCTCCCAATGCAATTTCTATGTCCTCATGAGTTTGTCTATTGCCAAAACTACAGTCCATATATTCCGTCTTGCCCCTACTTATTCGAAAACATTTTGACTCTAGAGTCATCCTCTATAACTCTAATTTCCAATTAATTTAATCTTTTGAATCCCCTAAAATGACCATATCATCTGCAAAAAGCATGCACTTAGGATTTACTTCTTGTATACTTACAGTTAGGGCATCCATAACAAGGTTGAACAAATACGGACTCAATGTCGAACCTTGATGCAAACCAATTCTTATTGGGAAATCAATTGTTTCTCCTGTTCTGACTCTAGTCATTTATTTCACACACACACACATATATATATTTATATATATGAAATAAATTACTGATCAAAGTTTATTTAAATCTATTAAAGGAAATAATTGTCAAAAAATTTAATTTTTCAAAAGAACATCTTACTTTATCAAGAAAGGAAAGTGAGCGATAGATTGAGTATCATGATTAAGAAAATGAGCTGTATGAATAGATAATAATTATATAGTGAGCGATATATCATAAAATTAGTGAGGGGCCAGCAGAAATGAAATCTCTGGTGGAATGTGACATCTTTTGGGTATAAATCATGACTATCGACAAAATTATTGTAAAAGTTAGGAATAATTTATAGGAAACTTCTTATGTTTGATTGAAAAAACATTGTGGAAAAGTGAAAGAGACACGATAAAAAGTCTCGGAGCGATGGATAAGAATTCAAGCAATACGAGTGGCGGCTTATTAGCTAATGGTCAATTCGTAATCCCTATCAAAATTTGCTTTGTTTTTGACCACCCCTCAATCTAATGTTCAAGAAATTTTATAGTAGTATTTTATTTGTTAAAATGATAAGGGAAAATGCCATTTAAATCCCTCCGAATATACAAAAGGACAATTCAGGAACTCAAACTTCCAAAAGAACCATGAAAGAACTAGGACCTAGTTGACATTTTAAAATTGTGTGAAAAGACAAAATTGCCCTAATCATAAAACAAAAATTACTAATCACCCTTACACCCATCATTTTCAATAGGGTGGTTAGAAATTTCTGTTTTATTATTAGGGCAATTTTGTCTTTTCACACAATTTTAAAATGTCAACTAAGTCCTAGTTTCTTCATGGTCATTTTGGAAGTTTGAGTTCCTGAATTGTCCTTTTGTATATTCGGAGGGATTTAAATGACATTTTCCCAAATGATAATGGTATTATTTTGAGCTTTCCTCGAATTGCCTTAAAAAATAAATCTAACTTAATCCCAATATATACTGATTACAAATTTGTGTTAAAGCAGACACGATTCTCTATGTCAGAAAGAGTTTTTAGATTGATTAATGATTTGTATATGATACTCCCTCATGTCCTAAATAAAAAAAATTTAGCAAGTAAATCTTAACATTAAATATAGACATATTTTAATTCTCCCAAGAGTGTCTCACATTGACATTTTCCTTGATAATAATCAAGTAAAGAAGAAAAAAGTAGTTAAGGAAGATGATTAGAATGTTTTATATAAATATTATGTATGTCATGTTAACTAATTTAAATTCGACATGGTATCAGAGCAACAGAGTTTACTTAATTTGTCTTCCAACCAAAAGTTACAGATTTTTAGATTACATTCTTAATATGAAATTTTGAACTTTTAATCTTCCAACCAAAAGTAATCTGAAATCTGAAACTTTTAAGCATAGAAAATGAGGCAGTAAGAGGTTTGGTGTAGAGTCTTATAATTGTTTTGTGTTTGAAATGTAGTCATACTGAGTCAGAAATGGAATAACAACATTTCACATCTCTTTACAATGTCTAAGTGCATTATATTTTGTCATTCAGTTTTGTCATTTGAACATGATACAATTTTGTCCTTTCATTTTCAATAGGATTTTTCAATATTAAAAGATTGTCCCATTTCTAACCTCAATTTTTGAAACTATATCTTCCTATATATTTGCATTTGAGCATATACATCAGTTCGCACTAAGCATTCTCTCTCGCTGCATCCTGAGTCAACCAGCGTTTGTTTCCTTCAGCTCGCCGAGTGTAACACCAAATTTTTATTCTAAAGTATAATCAAATTAAATAGGAATGAAAAATATAAATTATAATTAAAGTTTTATGAAAGGGAATAAAAGAGAAAATTTTGGACAAACCCTTAGAGATTATAAAAATAATGTTAATATTTCCTATTTTGTAATATTAAACTTTTTCTAAATCTTAGTAATAATTGTAAATTATAGTATTAAGAAATATTTAGAGTAGATGAATATTTGCTCTTATTAGGAATTGTTATTAGGTAAACTTGTAGGAGACATTTATTATCTTTTAAGAAACTTTTGTATTATAAATATGTTATTATAAATGAAATAATATTAGATTATTCACCATATTTGTTTCCACACAAAATAAGTTTTATCAAATAAATAATAAGTAGAAATAGAAATAAAGATTATGAGCATTATATAAAAGATTTTGGGGACAAATGTATAATAAATAAAAATGAACAAATGGGTAGATAATTAGAACTTTTCTTAGTATCAATATATATTTAAAAGCACATCCAACAAAACACTGTTCCTTTTTCCTTGTCTACAGTTAAATTCCGAAAATGCCCTCATGTGGGTTATTTGCATTTGTTTTTTTTTCATTTGTCCAATTATTTCCTCTCTTTCTCCTCTCTTCAGCTTCGCCTCTCTCGTCTCTTTCCTCTTTCACTCCCTTTTTTGCTTCCCTCTCCCATGAATCGAAGCTCATCATCTTGCAGGGATCCCTCCCTATTCTATCTTGAACAAGAGTAGAAACAATCAAACCTACGTTGCTCACCAAACACTTCAATTGCAATTCTGTTGATACCCTAGCTCGCACTTTAGAACCCACTTGCAATACTCACCGAGATTCATTTTTCTGTACGATCCTTCATCATCGTCATTGTCGGCATCATCGCTGGAGACTTGCGAATTTATAGAAAGTTTGTTTATAAAAAATGATCCATTTAGCATTAAAGTGTTACCCAATATCGAAACCTCACTCTTTCCTAATTTCCTTTCAAGTTTGTTGTTCTGAATACGAAACCAATATCGTCAAAGTAACACCTTATTGATTTGTTCTTATGCCCAGGTGTTCATTCGTTTACATTCACTGTGTGATGGAATGAGTTTTTTAGCTGACATCAACCCTTTCAATTTTTTGGGTCATCGTCAAGATCAATCGCTCATTTTCCAGGGAGTTCGTGCATTACAATTCTTGATCATTTGATTATATTTTTGCTCTATAATATCTTAGTTTGTGCTGCAAAATTCTTAATCGAAATCTGTTGAGATCAACCTTTTATCTTTATGTGCTAGCTATTACCTACCAAATGTTTGATAAAATGCTTGTGAGAATGTTTTTTATTTTTCAAGTGATTATGATAAATCATTAAATCGTTTCTCACCATTTGTTTCTGTTATTTAGCAATTAGCACTTCGCAGCCTTAGGTCACTTGGAGGTATATATCCCTATATCTTGGAAAATATGATAAAAACAAATGTGACGTGGTTAATCTTTGGCATCACTGAACAATTGCATTGTAAACTGTGGGTCGGACTGCTTCAGGCCTCTCTTCTGTGCAATAACCAACTCCTTGCTTTTTTATTAGACTTAAAATTCTCTATTGAAGTGTGGTTTGAGATAGCTTCTGCCACTGTGGACTGCTTGGTTGGGTTGATGTTGGGCGATTGTAGTCTTTTAAAGGAAATATGAAAATGTTTGATGATTTACTGGATTAAAATGCACATGTGTAAAGTTCTTTGGATAAGTTTATTATGCTTAGCAGTTTTTGTGTCTTCAAATTTCTGGGCCCATGTTCTTCAGCTATTTTATTAAGGTTGTCTTTTGTAGATAAGTAATAGTCCATTATCTGTAAGAGGAGGTGCATCATCCTGAGAGGATTTTAAGGTTTTAACTCTCAATTACAAATGTTTCCCTACTTTCCAAATTAGAAATATTATAAAGATGTTCAAATACTACAATGATCATCCTCTCATCCTGCATCCTCATTATGAGTTTGAATGGGAGGGTTGGTATATTTTACGTTTATAGCAATGTCACTTTTCACTGTTGTACAGGTACATATTGTTGCATTTGCAATCAAATACTTTTTTATGCCAATTTGATGAGAAGTCACTGTATTTGCAGCTAGCCAAGTGCACCCAAAGAATTGGTATCCAATCCCTTTAATATTCTGCAGCCCCTGGGGTAAATTGCCAGAAAATGTACCGTGCCATCCTAAACTAGCTGATTTCGCCAATTGCATGAAGAAAAAAGGGAGAGGAATGTCGATATTTGTCTCTATACTAGATGGTGACTACCATGAATGTGCTGAAGATGCCAAGGTTGCTTGCAGACAACTAAGTACATACATTGATTACAAGAATTGTGAAGGTGTTGCTGAGATAGTTGTAGCCCCCAATATGTCAGAAGGCTTTCGTGGTATTATACAGACTATGGGCCTCGGGAATCTTAAGCCAAACATTGTTGTGATGCGTTACCCAGAAATATGGCGACGTGAAAACTTGACAGAGATCCCAGCAACTTTTGCTGGGATAATTAATGACTGCATCGTAGCTAACAAAGCGGTAGTCATAGTGAAGGGTCTTGATGAGTGGCCAAATGAGTACCAGAAGCAATATGGCACAATTGATTTGTATTGGATTGTGAGAGACGGTGGTTTAATGCTTCTTCTCTCCCAGCTTCTTCTTACAAAGAACACTATATTATTACATACCCAAGTAAGAGGACATGATACTGAACACTAAGAGGAAGGGACTATTTCATGTAATGTTCCAGTATTAATGATGGATATGCTGATTAAATACTGAACACTATGCTGATTATATCTCAAAGATAGTTGTACTTCTTTTATGTGTTTTTTTCATTATGCTTTTCTCAATCCGTTTTCCTTGCAACTTCATTCTTCTTGATTGTAGTGTCAGAGGTAGGGTCTGTTTCCCAGAGAAATAACCCATATCTCAAGCTATAAACATAAGTCTGCATGTTTGACCAAAAAAAAACATAAGTCTGCATGTGAGGTTGATTAATAATAACAGCTTATACTTTAAATCTGGTGTGTAGTGATGGTTCTCTCTGATGTTGAAGAAGAGGATATCCAGCGTATTACCTCCTGGATTATAGATTGCCACTCCCAAATGTGCAGAATACTCTGTTGCCAAGATGATGTTGACATTCTTGAATCCATGAGAAACCTTTTCAAAGTGATTCAAGTTCATCCACTTACTACTCCTCAGGTTAGAATGAAGTTTTAGTTGAGCTTGAGCTTTAGGATTGGATTACAAATACAAAATTAGTGTTGTGAATACTGATGTGGAACCTCAATGTCCCAAATTATGGAGGTTTTATATATTCATTTACCAAAGAATTTTGCTTTTATGATTGCTGCAAAAACTAATCAGATCTTGGGCATGCTATCATGGCTCTCTTGAGGCTTGCAAATGATTCAAGTAAGATGCTGAGATGACAACACTGCTCAAGCCCTTTGATTGCATGACTGAGTTTTGATCTATAGGGCTTAAATAATGATAATATAGAAGAATATGGTCCAGTGTTGAAGACTAATTGATCCATCAAGTTCATTATAATTATTTTCTTTTGTTGTTTGACCAGCCAGCCTTATCAGTAAGAAAAAAAAATTTCAGAAGCTTATGCATGACTTTGTTAAATCAATTACTTGATAATGTAAAAAGCATTTGTCAGTTTCCTATATTATCAGTGGCAACGAATGCTAACTGGCATATACTCTCTTTAAATATGATGATCATGTAGGAATTGTGGAATTTGTGTGGGGCTCCATGAGGTTGGAATGTGAAGCTATTAGATGAACAGCAAAAGATTGCCTATGCCTACCAAAATCCCTTATTTTCAGGGAAAAGCTCTCAAGTAGTTGCTTTTTGCAGCTTTTGTCAATATCTTGCCTTATTTGTACAGCTTTTCAGCAAAAAATGGGAGAATTTAATCATTTATCATTAAATCAAAATAAACCTTATTCAGTCGTAAGGTGCAAAGAAAGTTTTTTTTAAGTTATGCATTTCAGTCTATAAAGATCCAAGACCAAACTAAACTGACATTTCAATTGTGAGGTATTCTTTTCCTTTCCTTGATGAGCTGAGTAAATACAGTCATTAAATTTCATCTGTATTTCATTAACCTTACTTGATCATGATTGTTTTATTGTTGTCTTTGGATTTCATGCAGGTTAATGCACCATGGACTGAAATGAAGGTTACACGTAATTAAATGGTTTACATGGTAGTCATAAAAGATGATGCTGACATTCTTGAATCCATAAGAATCCTTTTCAAAGTGATTCAAGTTCATCCACCTACTACTCCTCAGGTTAGAATGAAGTTTTAGTTGAGCTTGAGGATTGGATTACAAATACAAAATTAGTGTTCTGAATACTGATGTGGAACCTCAATGTCCCAAATTATGGAGCTTTTGTATATTCATTTACCAAAGAATTTTGCTGCTATGATTGCTGCAAAAACTAATCAGATCTTGGGCATGCTATCATGGCTCTTGAGGCTTGCAAATGATTCTAGTAAGATGCTGAGATGACAAAACTGCTCAACCCCTTTGATTGCATGTCTGAGTTTTGAACTGTACGGCTCAAATAATGATAATATAGAAGAATACGGTCCACTATTGAAGACTAATTGATCCCTCAAGTTCATTATAATTATTTTCTTTTGTTGTTTGACCAGCCATCCTTATCAGTAAGTAAAAAAAATTCAGAAGCTTATGCAACACTTTGTTAAATCAATTACTTGATAATGTAAAAAGCATTTGTCAGTTTCCTATATTATCAGTGGCAACGAATGCTAACTTGCATCTGTTAGTTTCCTATATTATCATTATTCATCTATATATGCTTCTTTGTTCTTTGTGCCTGTTATATATAGAGCATCAAGTATGCGGTTTGAATAAAATAATTTAGAGTAAGTTAGAGAAAGGTTTGAGATAATTTATCTTATAGAAGTTTTGAGCTATAGATTTTATAATGATTTGCTGTTATGTGATTTGACAAGTTAAATTTATCTCACAGAACTTTTGAGTTATAGATGTGGATGTCATACAATATACTCATACATCAATTCCTTATTTCATGGGATTGTTGACACATATATGATGTTCTTACAGGAGTTGTGGGACTTGTGTGGCTCAATGAGGTAGAAATGCAAGATATCAGAGGAACAGAAGGGGGGATTTTGTTCAGCAAAATCCCTGATTTATGGAAAAAGCTTTCAAGTTGTTGGCTTTTGCAGCTTTAGTCAATATCTTTTCCAGCTTTTATGGTAAAAATTTTGCATAGCTATTAATGGAACATACAGTTTTTGCAACTTTAGTCAACACTTCATCCTTTTCCCATGAATAAGAATATTAATTATACAATTGTTTGCTCCTAACTCAGTCTCTTTTCTTGGAGTAGCAGATGTGACCTTAGTTAATGACCGTTGATTTTATTACACTTGGCAAGTTGTTTAATGTTGTATGAGCAAGGGTACTACAAGTGTAGCACAATGACGGTCTGATGTGGAAGAATGTGTAGTCAGAAACTGATGATCCAACCATGCTTATTGTGATGTAGGAGGGGAGTACCAACATGTTATTCAGCGTACGGTGGTGGTGGTGATGGAACAACAGAATTAGATTTTAGAGCATATATGACCTTTATTTTCTTTTTTTTCCTTATATGGCAAGTAATGAAAACAAAGGAGTTGAAAGGGCTTATATTGGGAATTTGGTTTTTCTTTCAAAAAATTTTGAACATGATATGATTACAGATTTGAAAATCTGGGATCTCAATATTTATATGTAGTATCATGAATCATTATTAGTTATGTAGACTCTTCCTTCTCATGAACTTTTTTGCTTATGACAACTCAGAAGGTTAAAGTAAAATCACGATTCTCAAAAGTAAAGAACTCACTCTCAGTAGCTTAGAGAGAGGGACAACAATTTCACTCAGAATTGTACCGTAACAAAAGAAAGTTGATTTGCTGGATTAAAACATTTATTTTAAACAAGTGGTTGTGATTTAATTCCCAAATGCCATAGGAAAAAAGTTTAATTCCTATAAAACCAAGTCATATTATATGAGCATTATTTCTCACTACATTTTCTTTGAAAAATGGAAACTCAAATTATTTTAGATGTTTCCTCAAATTCAAAATATAATATTAAAGGGTAATGGACCTAATCTACCCTCTAAGTAACTACCCAGGAGCACTGGGCATCCTGAACTAACAACAAGCTCATATTTACACTCGAAGTAATCAAAGTGTTTAAAAAATACCTGGAGTGGACGGTCAATCACGTTTGACCATTAATCTGCCCATGTGGCCTCCACATAGGTTAAATTTTTGCCACGTAGATCATGTGGGGCCCACATATAAAAAAACAATTCCCTCTTGGGGTGGGGTGGTGGTTGAGTTGGGGAGAGGGGGTGAGGCTGTATGGAAGTGATGAAGAGTGAGAAGGGGGAATTGTTTTTTATTATTTGTGGGTCCCACATGACACATCTTACGTGGAAAAATTTAACCCTACGTGGCGGTCACATGGGCAGATTAACGGTCAAACGTGATTGACTGTCCACTCAGGTATTTTTTAAACACTTTAGTTACTTGAGTGTAAATATGGGTCTGTTGTGCCAAGTTAGGTTATGATAAATATGTTATAACACGTAGCAAAGACATTTCATAATCAGAGGGGAAATATGAGTCTGTTGTAAGTTCAGGGTGCCCAGTGCTCCTGGGTGGTTACTTGAAGGGTAGATTAGACCCATTACCCTTATCCTACGTGGCGAAAATTTCACTCACATGACGGCCACATGGGCAGATTAACGGTCAAACGTGATTGACTGTCCACTCGGGGTATTTTTTTAAACGCTTTGGTTACTTTGAGTGTAAATATGGGTCTGTTGTTAGTTCATGGTGCCCAGTGCTCCTGGGTGGTTACTTGGAGGGTAGATTAGGTCCATTACCCAATATAAAATTGAGTTTTATTAGAAGAAAATTAGGATAAAACGAGATTGCTTCGAAGTGTTTATATTTAATATCTTCCAATCATATTTTTTTTTACATAAAAATAAGATATAATCTAACTATATGTAATAGATGAGGTATAATTTTGTGATTTATTTTATTTGATTCACCTCAAAAAAGTTAAGTTGATCTTATTATTAGGATAAGAGTGAATATGATATTTATGTGACAGTCCTCCAATTTTAATATGGAAATTGAAATGTGTGGGTACAATGCACAAAAACTCACGACTTTATTCATTGAGAGTAAGAGTAAGTGAAGTCTGTAAATACACAAGCCACCAGAGCTCATATAATCGATTGTCAATGTCAGCAACAAAACATGTGTTAATGGCAGCTTAACACCATTGTGTTTTGTTGAACTTAAAGTTGTCTATATATGACATATAAAGTACAATAACAACTATATTAAATAATGCTACCCGCGCTGGCGTAAGAAATAATATATATGTATGTCTTTTGCTCTAGACCAATTCAATCATCTTTTTCTTCCTATTTCTACGATAATTTAAAATTTGATTTTTCTTATTTTTTTATCGTTTCTTGTACGAAATTAAGTTGGTCATTCCATGATGGTCCTCAAAAAATTGTTAGTCACGCGCATCTCGCGGGGAGTTGCTCTAGTTTATACATATACACATGTTAACAACCCTTCCTCCTCAAACAACTAAACCTAGCCGTCACCTCCTTTCTAAATTTCATTCTTTCGTTTTCTTCTTCTCAATTCCCATGTCTACAAAATTGTCTCCCTAAACACTCCCAAGTTCCTTCCCTTTCATTTGTTCGATCTTCTCTTTTCCTCTCTACAAAGCAGCATCACAAATCATTCCTAATCACTAGTTTTCTATGCTAGTCCAACTCCGATTTCTTTGGAAGACCCTAGGACGTTTTGGCTTCAGTTTTGCACGAAACTTATGAGCTAAAATCAGTTTAGTCGTCAAGTATTATGGGCTAGGATTTCTACAAAACGGATGTTCAAGTTCTTGAATAATTTTTGGTGAGAATCTTTGACTCTTCCTTACTTTATTTTTTTTTTAACGAGTGAGGAGTGGGAAGACCGAATGGGTATTGGGACTTTGGCTATAGGATGATTCTAATTGACATGGCTAAACAGAATTCTAAAAGGAGAAATGAATTTTTGTTGTTTTTAGTTTATGAATGCTATCAATCTTAAATAAAGCACAAAGATTTACAAAGTTTAATTATTTAAAAATATTAGGTAATGATCTCAACTTAAAGTTAAAGTTTTGTGTATTTATGTTTGGTTTATTTTGGTAATGGGCATGCTTTATCTCAACAGTTCCATTTATATTCTGCTATTGTTTATGTTATTGATTTTCATAAGTTTCCCTTCTATATAAAAATTCTGCTTGTAGTTGTTAAGTGAATAGGCTACTGTATATTGAAGTAATAGTGCTCTTGGTTTTCTTTCTTTCCTGCATTGACCGAATTGATCTATTAAAAAAAAGAATGGAAGAATGTGATTGATTAGGTGCTGTTATGATTACTAATGATCTAAGAAGTGAAGTAAAATGGTTAAATGCTTTCTGCAGAATTTTAAAAACAGGTTTAGAGTTATAAACAATTTGAATTATAATTGAAGAAAGGTTGAAATAAAAGAGTTAAGTAATTAGGAATTAATATGCTTGATTTCAAATGGAAATTTTGAATCTCTTTAATAGTAGTTGATTGTTAGGTAGAGTGAAAGAAAAATTCTGCTTGATCACCCTTTTCCCTCATCAAATATATATTTTAGTCCTTTGTAGCTGAAATTTTATTAGACCACTTGTTGTTTCTACTATATATTGTGGTTCTATATGTGTTATTCCTTTATTTATTTATTTATCTATTTATTTTATGTTGTGAAGTAGTTAGTAGTTTTATTGGTATTTTTATTTAGATAGTATGTAAGTTGTGAGTTGGAATTATGGTTTTGATTTCTTTTCCCCATAAGCTGATTTTTTTTTTGACATTAAGGATTTTTTTTTTTTTTTGAATTGTGACTGGTTTGTGTGATTCTTATGGTGCTTTGGTTGAAATGTATACATGTTCCTTGGTATTTGGTGCAATCCTTTACCTTAATTTAATTATTGATTTTAAGAGTTTGATAACTAACTTTGAATCATATGTACTTAAAAAGCTGAAACTCTCATGTTTAGTGTCAATTCAAATTATGGTTTTGATATATGCAAATGATTGAAAGTGTCTTGATTAGTTCATAGATTAATAATTTGACTAGTTCTATTGATTGTTGTGAAGTGATGTAGTGACGCTTTGCATGGTGTGAATGATTTTGTTACAATATAGCGAAGGTATACATTGTTATGATTATCCTTGTTACTCTAGTTAGATATTAAATCTAATTATGTGTTGCTATGTGATTTATGTTGCTTGCGTGGTTTAAGGATTCTTTAGTTTATCAAGAAAACTTGTAAATGTTTATTTGTAAACCTTTGAAAATCGAAATGATTCCAAAGGATAGTTATTTGAATTAAAAAAAGGGGTCGGGTTGCATTTATTAGGATCGAGAGGAACGTTAATTAACATCCATAAGAATGGTTGTTCATATTCTTTATCATTTGATATTATAATTGGAGAATCTAATAAGGGAGATACTTGGAGACAAATTTCAAGTAAGGAAAAGGAAAACAGTGAATTGCTTACAACAGGTAGCGGTTTATTTCATGCACATTAAGTTTATTTTCTGTCATCACTAATATTACTGCTTCAGATATTGATAGGGTTTATTTTCAGCATTTTAAATTTATGTGGAGTACTCCAGGTATAAGGAGGGTCGCTCCCCCTATACCATATTATTATTATTGTTGAATTTATTTTTCCTAGAAAATCCTGTCAGGTATGCCTACTACGAAAGGCAAATATATTGCTATAAGTAGTGAGGTGGTGCAATAGGGACATGCATTCAGTTATCTACCTGTGACAAACATATTGTTAAGGTAGGGGCCCTGTATGAGTGTTTTACTAAAAGGTAGTAATCACCAACAGGAGCGCACTATCATTATCTGAAGTAGGATTAAATGAACTAGATGATATATAGGATTAGAGTGTATGAAATAAACTGCGGTAAATTTGGTTTCAGGTACACAATAAATAGGGGATTTTGGAGTGATGAAGGGAAAGGAAGAATACACTAATGTCTATTCCTATTTGTATTATAAATTTAGTGTATATTTTGAAATTAATTTGTATAACTCTGTTTTGACATGTAAGAAATAAATTTTGTAGAAGCTGAATTATGGAGATTTAATGTATTAATTAATTTTTTTTTAGCACAACACTTTATAAATATTTTGAAGACATGAATAGACTATTATGTACTTATACTAAAAACTACATATTTTGGAAGTAATATTTTCCTAGGTAATCTGCAAAACATTAAAGTAAAAGATAAATATTCTAGTGTAATAAATAGTTGTTAGAAATATATTTTAAAATATGATTTACATTATAAGATAAATATAAATCACTTTACATATTTTAACTAACTAACCTTTTATTTTTAAAAGGTTTTATTCACAACTTGTTTTAGAAAGAATTATTTCAAAAAGTCTATTTCATGAAAAAGTTTTAATTTGTACTGATTTTTTTTTATTACCTCTTACAAACTTTTAAAGTTATTAATATTTATTTTATAGCAAAAATCACTATTTTCAATTAAATATATTTAATATTTGAATATATTATTTAAAAATAAACTAGGTGTTACACCGAGCGATACCATAGGCCTGCACACATGCTTCACAACTGAATTTCTGCACAACAACCTTGGATCATTCATGTCTGAGGACATGTCATCAGGGTATCGAATGATTTGGTACATCACCCGCCCATACAGGGGAATGTGTAGCAATTAAAAGAAGTACATCGCCGAGGAAGGAGCTGCTTCAGTTTGCTCCAAATCCATGCCAAGAATGTCCATAGAGACGTGTGGAAGATGATACAAATCGCTCTGGTTCTTCATGTTTCTCTGAGCACAATTGAAACTCTACCAAAAAATTTTGTTTTAGTAGATTCTACTCATCCCATTGAAGAGGTTGATAGTTGCATTCTACCCAAAAGTTTTGTTTTATAGATTTTGCCATCACATTCAAGAGGTTGATAGCTGCGGTCTACCAATTTTGTTTTAGTAGATTATGTGCATCCTGTGTAAGAGGTTGATAGCTGCGTTCAAAGTTTATTTTTTTAGTGCCATGTATGTGTTGAAGCAAGTGTGCTCCCATTTGGTCAAAAGTTTGATTCATTGATAAGTTTTGTTTACAATAAGTAAGGTTTGATTCATTGATAAGTTTTGAAATATGAAGATAGTTTTGTTTTGTATTGTAATTTTAGAGTTAAAGGTATAGGATTATAGTGTTGGGCCTCTTAGTTATATTGGACTTTATGTTCAAAGTCTAGTTTCCTTATTTGGTCCACACTCACACTATATATAGACTACACAAGTCTACTAGATGTAAAAAAAATGGATTCATTATTCAATAAGATTTCATCTCAATTCTCTCAAAACTCTATGTTTACTCTCAAAATTCAACATATATAACACATTTCACCATTTTGACCATCTCATATTGATCAATACGAGACTAATATTTCATACTGCCAAGGATGAAAAAAATAAACCTAAGTGTTATTTTGCTGCATATGTTGCTTCACTGGCTATGTTCCTTTTCTGGTTGGATTGCTTCACTCGCTATTCAGTCTAAAGCTTAGATAATAAAGATGAACTTCCTCTCATTCTCTATGTTATAATTACACTTGTAACATGAATAATTCTATGTACACATCAAAGTAAATTTGAAGGAATAGAAAGAGATAAAAGGTGAAAAAACAAAAGGGTACCTAAATAAGAGTAAAAGGACAGATAAGGTCACAAACACTGAATTCATATTACCAAATAAGAGTAAAAGACTTAAATGCCCTTAACTTATTAAATAGAAGACAAATAAAGGTAGTGTGCTCCTCAACTTTCCTCTTCACTTCTTCTTAGAGGCCATCACCGGTGTTGGCCACGACGAAGAAAAGCTCCGATGATATATGCATCCCAGCACTTGAGCTTAGGTAAAGGAGATCAATAAACTCATTATATTCATTATCGCACACACTTGGAGAAATAAGGAGTCGACACTCTATTTTCTGATTCTCGTCACAAGGAGGCAACCACGCAATATTGATTTGTGGAAGAAAGAGAAACATTGTTCTTCATCATTCAGAGCTTGATTGAAATCAAATTTGTCTGGTATTTTTGTTTTCCCTTTTCACTACTTAAGATTATGTCAAAGTTGAAATCATAGAAATTTTATTGAAGCTGTAATAGGGTCATTGAAGAGGACGTTGCCTGAGGCAGAATCTGAGGAAGCTCGCCCTTCCCTGTGGCAACATGGAGAATATGCTTCAGAACTTGTTGATGGATCTATGGCAAGTCTGCGAAGGAATGGGGAGAGATAGGGGCATATGCGTCTTTTACAAACATTTCAAAATCCCAGATTGGTCCTATGACCTGATCTGTCCATTTCAGAATTTAGCAACCTGATTGTCCTTTTATATACTCCCTCCGGTCCCTAATGTAAGAGCTAGCCGTCAAAAAAACGCTTCTTAAGAAAACATGTGAATGTTAGTTGGGTGTCTGGAGTTAATGCTTCTTTTCTAAAATTGCCCATATTTATTATGACACTTTTAAGAGAGAAATATATAAGCATTAATAAATATGAAAGAGAGTTAGGGGTAAAGTAGGAAAAAATGCATTAAATGAGGAGAGAATATGGGGTGAGCTCTTACATTAGGGACCAAAACCATTCAAATTTTGGGCTCTTACATTAGGAATCAGAGGGAGTATTAGCATAGCTTTATTTGTCATTTTCCCTATATTCTTTCACAAAGAGTGCAATTTTATTAGTATGTCTAAGGTACTTATAAATCGCTCATCAACAAGATTTTCACATTGTCGGGATTTGAAGCCACAACTAAATTATGAGTCAAAACTCTTTACTAATTGGACCAACTTTGTTAGCTGTCACTAATAATTTTTGACCTTATCGAAGATAACTTTTGGCGACAATAAAAACTTTTAAACCCTTCATGAGTAATAAATTTTGACTCGCCAATAATAACTATGTAGGACTTTAATGTACTTAAGAGTTAAAACATTTGTCTCTTGCGGGCAGAGCCACCCTCATTCGCTCAATCTTAGCTGCCTTGTCGTCTTATTATATGCAAACTATGCTTCTCCCCTCTGGCATTCGGAAAGAAATGGAGAAACAAAGCCGCAGCTTTCTGTGGGGGAACAACGGACCTGGTAAGAAGCTGAATTTATTGAAGTGGGAGCAAATCACTCTAAGTAAAGAGTTGGGTGGCCTGGGCATTAAAGACCTTAGAAGACAAAATAAAGCTTTCTTGATGAAATTGTGTTGGAAGCTATTAACTGACAAAGACACTTTATGGGTGCAAGTCCTCAAGCACAAGTACAATTGTAGCGAAATTCAAAACCTGCAAATTAGAAAGAAGAAAAACTCCTCCCATACTTGGAGGGGTATTCTTGCTGTTTGGGAAGACTTCAAATGTGGTGTTGGCAGAAAGTTGGGCAATGGGAGGTCCACCTCCTTCTGGTTTGATACCTGGTCGACCCTTAACCATCCTCTTATAGACTTGATTCCAGGGAGGGAAGCTTCTATTAACATTATGGATAGGGTGGTTGACTTTGTGGATGCAAATGGACATTGGGACATGAACAAACTCCGATCTTGGTTCCCTAACAACACTGTTGAGAGGATTACTTGTGTGTTCCCACCCCGTGAGTTTGGAGGAGAGGATAAATTCTTTTGGAAAAATGCTGCTGACGGAACTTTTTCTGTTAAATGTGCATATTCTTCTCTTTCTGCAGGTATTCCGCAACACAACAACAATGTGTGGAAAAAGATCTGGAAATGGAATGGTTCGGAGAAGATGAAGGTGATCCTATGGCTGCTTGCGTATGACAGACTTCATACGGCGGCTCTAAGGCAACAATGGGGCATAATGGAAGAAGCATGCTGCCCCTATGGATGCTCTGACTCGGAGGACGCTATGCATTTAATTAGGGACTGTCCAACAGCTAAAATTCGATGGCAAACTTTGGTCAATCCCTCCCATTGGGCCCCCTTTTTCACCCTTAAAGGGAGGGATTGGGTCAAATGGAACCTGGAGCAGGAGGCTGACACTTCTACTAATTCAAAAATCCTGTGGGACATCATTTTTGGCTATGTATGTTGGGAAGCTTGGACTACTAGATGCAAACAATTGTACAATATAGATGGAGAAAATATACTGCAGACACCGGCCACATCCATCCTTCACAAGATCGGTTGGGATAGAGACCTGCTTACTTGGCATCACCTCTATGGTAAAACCTGTACTTCTCGGCTACACCACCTATCTCTCCCAAATGACTTTGTTCGCCTGGAGGTGGATGGTTCAGTTCTGCAAGATGGCCATAGTGGCTGTGGAGGAGTATTAAAGGATAGAGAGGGCAACTGGCTATGTGGATTTAGCGGAAAACTATCTCTAGTCCCTTCAGGAATTGCTGAACTGCTGGCAATTTGGAATGGACTATGCCACTGCTGGAATAATGGTCACCGCTCTATAGTTCTGCTATCTGACTGTGTAAATGCTATTGATTTATGTATGAGAGGGTGTGATCACAATCACCCCTTCAAAGACATCATAGATGACATTAGGAACTTTTTAACTAGGGATTGGCAAGTGTTAATTTTCCATTGTAATAGAGAAAGCTTAAGAGAGGCTGATTTTTTGGCAAAAATGGCACATAGGCTAGATAGGCCTTTTTGCATCCTTGATCAATCTCCACCTGACTTAGTTAGGGTGGGTCTTGATGAAGGCAGTCAAATTTTTGTAAGAACTCCACTGATATGAATGATATTTAGTTTCATCAAAAAAAAAAAAAGTTAAAACATTTCACGGCACCTTATCTTAATTAAATTCATTCCACCACATATAATATAATCAATTCTCCCGATAAAGAACATAATTTTTTCAATATAAAGAAAATGGAAAATAACTAATTTTCATGATATATATAATTATTTTTTTTTATAATAAATATATATATATATATAATTAATTTTGACTATAAATCCATTTTGAAAATATATGACATAGTGATGCAATAATTGGAAGGAATTAACACTTGGAGATTCGGATTCCATTCCAGATTCTTGACAACGCCCTCCTCTCTCGCCACGCACGCCAGCCTCTCGCCACGTCAGCACAACCCTCCTTCCCTAAATACCGTCCAGGTTCCACCACCTCTCAAATCCCGCCTCTATATACACTTATATAAATATATATCACACACACACACACACATCTAATTACCCAATTTTGCAAATTTCTTTTTCTTCATTATAATTTCTCAGATGGCTATTTCTTCTTCTTCTTCTTCAGCTGCCATCTCAAGTTCTGGTTTTTCTCGTTTGGTTTCCTCAGCTGAGCCCAAAGGTATATTTTTTCTACTGGGCTTCTTAATTTCAAGCTTAGAAACTATTGGGTATTGGTGTTATATTATGATTTGAATTTATTTTCAAGTGGGTGTTTGGTTGTTAATGTATGTTTTGTTGTTGTTTCAGGTCCTTTGATTGGTTTGTTTAGAGTTTTTGAGAAATCCCATGTTAGTACAAGGAATCTTATTTTGTCTCAAACACGGGGCTCATTGAATTCCTTAAATGTTGAACCTTCACGGAAGGATTTGGTTGTTCCCCTTGCAGCAAGCACCGTTGCTCATGGTATGCCTTTATGTTTTTTTGTTTTGAATTTAGGGAGAATTATAACTTAAGTCCCAAGGAAGGTAATTAATCACTTTAGATCCCTACAAGCCATATAATTACTTTGAAGTTCTTAAGAATTTTCCTGATATTAAATTGCATGTGTTTTGATTATGATACAGTTCAATAGTTATTGAAAACTCTTCAAATCAATAGTTATTGAAAACTCAATGAGTTGTACTTAGAGCTCATACACATTTTATTTAATATTCCTCTAGTGCTAAATATAAGACTTACTTGACTTTTTAGAAAATCCTAAAAAAGTAAAATTATAAATTGATTTAGACTAGTTTATTTGACCTATAAATTAATGGATAATATAAAAATATACTACCTCCGGTCCTAAATATAAAACCTAATTGACCTTTTTTTGGAGAGATTAAGGTTGCAAAATAGATTATTAAATCATGACATATTTGATATCTTTTTAGATTATCCATTAGCTTATAAGTAAAATAAACTAGTGTAAGAGAAAAAATTAGGTATATCAATTTATAATTAACTTATTTTGCTTTTTTTTATGATTTTTCAAAAATGTCAACTAGGTCCTATATTTAAGACCGGAGGGAGTATCAAATATAATTTAATTATCTATTTTGTAACCTTAATCTCTAAAAAAAATGGTCTTATATTTAGTAGGGAGTATCATTTTGGTCACGGAGGCTTCATTGTAATTTAATGCCTCTTGGGAATTGAATACTTTCCATGGGACGTAATTGTGATTCTCCCTTGAATTTATTCTCTTTGCATTTGGAGTTGGCCGTTTGATTTCATATTTGATTAGAGGGGATTGAAAACACGTTGTGATGATGTTATGTGGGTGAATCTTTTGATTTTGCAGAGGTTGCTAAGACAGAAGAGGGGAATTATGAGAAATTGGCAGGAGAGCTAACTAATGCTTCCCCTCTTGAAATAATAGATAAAGCCCTGGAGAAATTTGGCAATGACATTGCCATTGCCTTCAGGTAGGCATTAGATATCATTAAATGGCTATTAGCTTACTAGTGATAGTAATTATCCCTTTTGATGTGATCCCTATCTAGTGGGAGAAATTTTAATGTAAGAATTTTGTTAGTGCTATTTGTGTCAGATGAACTTCATTGTGCAACTCAAATTGGAGAAGGCTCTTTGTTAATGCCTATCATCTATTTATCATCTTGAACCATTTATAAACTTCTGTTAGAAATTTTAGTGAGGAATGATAATATCATTATATCAAGAATTTAGGTTTAACTCTTAACCATTTGTTTTTTGGATCAAAAGCCACTGCAACTCTGACTTTCTTAAGTTGTCACTCCAAAACACTTAACATGATTAGTATAAATGTGTCGTAGGTTTTGTTGCCAACTTCATCCAGTGGGATAAAGTTGTTTGTTTTAGTTGTAAGAAATGAGAATATCACAAGATTTAATGTTTAATCCTTTAGTTGTGGACGTTGTGGTTGTTAATAAAACATGCTTATCTGAATTTCAATGGTTAAATTTGGCTTTGTGCAGTGGCGCTGAAGATGTAGCTTTGATTGAGTATGCACATTTGACGGGTCGTCCCTACAGGGTGTTCAGTTTGGACACTGGAAGACTGAACCCTGAAACTTACAGATTTTTCGACGCTGTTGAGAGGCATTATGGGATCCGCATTGAGTACATGTTCCCTGATGCCATTGAGGTTCAAGGATTAGTAAGGAACAAAGGGCTCTTCTCATTCTATGAGGATGGGCACCAAGAATGCTGCCGGGTGAGGAAGGTCAGGCCCTTGAGGAGGGCCTTGAAAGGGCTCAGAGCATGGATCACTGGGCAAAGAAAAGACCAATCCCCAGGAACAAGGTCTGAAGTACCTGTTGTTCAGGTTGATCCAGTTTTTGAAGGAATGGATGGTGGAATTGGGAGTCTAGTGAAGTGGAATCCAGTGGCTAATGTGGAAGGCCATGATGTTTGGAACTTTCTTAGGACTATGAATGTTCCTGTTAACTCATTGCACTCACAAGGGTACATTTCCATTGGCTGTGAGCCATGCACAAGGCCAGTTTTACCAGGACAACATGAAAGGGAAGGAAGGTGGTGGTGGGAGGATGCCAAAGCTAAGGAATGTGGCCTTCACAAAGGAAACCTCAAGCAAGAACTCAATGAGAATGGAAATGGCGTCGCCCAATTAAGCGAAACTATAGAAGTTGCAGACATCTTCAACACCCAGAACGTGGTGACCTTGACTAGGAATGGAATTGAAAACTTGGCAAAGTTGGAGAGCAGAAAAGAGCCCTGGATTGTCGTTCTCTATGCACCATGGTGCCGCTTCTGTCAGGTAAACAAGCAATACTGCTTTGTTCATATAACTATCCTCATCCTGATAATTGAGATGGAGAATCTTTCTCCTAAAGCTTACTTTCAAAGTAAGAAAACCAACCCACTTAAATACCCCATTGGGCATGAAGAATTGGTTGTATGAGATATCAAGTCCCACACTGAGTAAAGTAAGCATCTCAACCAGGTATTTAAGTAGGTTGGTTCTTCCAACCGAAAGTTGGGTTCCTCATCTCACTTAGATATCCATTATATCCTAACTGTTGTGCATGCATGCATGCACACATGATATTACTTATCTACCCTAACCATATACCTTTATTCTCACTCTACTTCTCTTGTTTGTTTATTATAGATAAGGATTATTAGTGTTTATTTGGAAAAAAGTTCAGAAAAATTAGAAAGTTGCTTATATTTAGGAACAAATTGAAATCAAAAAGTGATTTTATATTTAGGAATGGAGGGAGTACCATGACCTGTCTGAAAGTAACTGTTTTTACGGTTTATGGTTGGCTAATGAGAGGTTTGATGCTGGCTTGAAATAGGGAATGGAAGAGACATATGTTGAGTTAGCAGAGAAGTTGGCAGGGTCAGGGGTGAAGGTTGGGAAATTCAGAGCAGATGGGGATCAAAAAGAATATGCAAAGAGTGAATTGCAGCTAGGAAGTTTCCCAACAATTCTGTTTTTTCCTAAGCATTCAACTTTACCAATTAAGTACCCTTCTGAAACCAGAGATGTTAACTCATTGATGGCCTTTGTGAATGCCCTCCGGTGATGAAAAGAAAAAAAAACATCATGAAACACTTCTTCCTGTAAAAGATGTTGGGATTTCATTGGGGAAAGGTAAGAAAAAGCAATTTTGACTGAAGAATTCTGCAACAAGGAATTGTAGATCTAATTTCTAATGCTATTAGATCTTTCCTTGAAGTTTGGCGTAATTGCCATTCTTTAATAAGTAGGCTTTGGTTGGATTGCAGGTTTCTTTTTGTCTGTGTATAAAATCCTAGAGTTCCTTCTTTAAGGTCGTATCTCTCATGTATGGATATGGCTGCTTCACGTTCTGTATAGTTTTGGATGTTTTATATGTTATCATGTTGCCAAATGATGCCCTGACGAGCATAGTTGATTCTTCTTTCAGTTCAGCGTTGTGATTGAATCTTTAAAAAGAGGGTAAAGGTGTAAAAATAACTAAATTTAAAAAGGAGCACTTAGACTTTGGTAAATTTAAGGGGCAAAACTGTACATTGTAAATTAAAATGGGGCAAATGTAACCTCTCGTTTAAGCATAGTCAATGGACATTTTTTTTCAATACGTGAGCCACACCATCTGTAAATGACATGTCAATTTCAAAATCCAAATTATAAATAACCTATAATAAAGAGATAAGTGTTAATGAAAAAGAGGTTATTTTCAACTATAATAAAGAGCTAATTAAATAACCTATAATAAAGAGATAAGGAGATTACACACATAACACATTAGGCAATTACGAAATGAAAAAGAGGTTTTATATTTTTAGGTCCTAGTTTGTTATTTATAGATTTCCCTGGTACAACGTTACAATGAATTCGGGAATGCTTGTTTGTTTCTTTACTGTTTTTTATGTTTTAAAATTGTTTTTTTTAAAACAAGCTTTTTAAAAAAAAATCTATTTAGATATTTCCTAAATAAATTGTATATGTTATAAAATAATTTTTAACATCAACTTGGAGAATTGAGAGAATATAAAAGAGAGTTCAGAGTATAGCGTTAATATATGCAATAAAAAACAGATATAGGACATAGACATGCACGAGAGAGAAAGTAAAAACTAAAAGCATGGTCGATAATAAAATGAAGAACCAAAATAAAGGGAAAAAAAATTAAACACTCAATAAAGATTAACACCTCAGGTAAAAAAATTATCAACCAAACGAGTTTCTTTTGTTCCTCAAAATCATTTCTCCATAATCCTTCGTTTCATTTTTATATCACCTCACATACCTGTTCTATTTTGCAATAAAATTTAATAGCTAATTTTACATTTTGTCACCATCCTCTTATGTTCCATGTCTAACCGTAAATAAGAATATATTTGGAAAAAAGTTGCAATTTTAACATTTTTAGTACATTTAACAGACTTTTTTATATAAATCATTCGGGGTTACAGTATCATACAAATATTCATCAGTTAAAAAAAACGTCATGGATATAGAAAGAAAGGGAATATTATTTTCTGACATTTTGATCCATTAATTATTAGGTTAAAGGTAAAAAATGTCCGGAAAATTTTCATAAAAAGACGCTAGGCACTGAGAAGTTGTTTAGGGGGCAAAAATACTCCGGAAGTTTTCATGAAAGGACACTAGACACCCGGAAGTTTTTTAACGGGCAATTGTGCCATAGAAGTATTAAAAATGGTGCAATCTTACCTTGCTTGCCATTAAAGATGTTAATTATGCACACGTGAGTGACGTGACAGTTAACATCTAGCTATCATCTCATCATTCCACATCAACAAAATTCATGTTAAGTAAAAAATAACAGTCAAAAATTGACCTATTTTTAAAACTTTTGGGGTATAATTAACCCCTGAAAAACTTACGGGATGCCTAGCACCCTTCCATGAAAAACGTTCGGGTTATTTTGCCCTCTAAAAGACTACCAGACGCCTGACGCCCTTCCATAAAAACTTCGAGTGCATTTTGCCCTTTATCCCTTATTTATTTGGCTGGACGTTTGAATAGAAATGGACATGAAATAGGGAAAATGCCATTTAAATCCCTCCAAATATACAAAAGGACAATCTAGGAACTCAAACTTCTAAAAGGACCATGAAGGAACTAAGACCTAGTTGACATTTTAAAATTGTGTGAAAAGACAAAATTGCCCTAATCATAAAACAGAAATTACTAACCACCCTATTGAAAATGGTGAGTGTAAGGGTGGTTAGTAATTTCTGTTTTATGATTAGGGCAATTTTGTCTTTTCACACAATTTTAAAATGTCAACTAGGTCTTAGTTCCTTTATGATCCTTTTGGAAGTTTGAGTTCCTGGATTGTCCTTTTGTATATTCGGAGGGATTTAAATGGCATTTTCCCATATAGTTTTAGCCTCTAAGCAAGCAAATTATTGTAAACCAAAGATTCAACCTTGTAATCAATCCACTGCTCATGATTGGAAGTGTTGGCGTTGGCGGAAAGTTTCCTTTTACATATATATAAAGAAAGCATCTGATCAGAAAAAGAAAAGAAAAAGAAAAAGAAAGCATCTGATCAAAAAAAAAAACAAAGAAAGAAAGCATTAGATTGTGTATCAAATTGTAGTAAAAAGAAAGCATTAGATTTATTGCCATGATTATGTTTATGTAATTACTAATCGCCGTGCAAATGTGAGTACCAAAATCACAATATTGTTAAATCAACTTTTATTGATCGAACATCACTTATCGTGGGGTTCTCTACACAATGGCAATTTTTTTGAGTAAAAACTGTATATCATTAGCTAATAAGCATAAAAAAGTATTTACAAAGTGAGTACATTGAGGCCCTGGGGGGATCTTCAAACCAAACAAAATTATCAGTTAAAGTATGCCACTGTTTAGCTAGGAAATCAGCTAGGGGTATTGCGGCCCTATTAACATGTCTAATTGCAACTTCCCACTCCCTATGAAGAAGGCTCCTTGGCATCGTGCACTAAGTCCAAATAGGGATGACTAATCTCGCACCCTCTAGTACACAAGTTGAGGGCGTCAATGTAGTCAGTTAGAACTACAATGTTCATGAAGCCTCTGTTCCAACACAATTGCAGGCCGATGATGATTCTAATGAGTTCCGCAATTGAAGGTGGAACATAAGTCAGCTTGTAGCTGAAACAATGGCAATTTTTTGAAAATATATATTAGCATAAAAGATTGTAATAAATAATTAAGGCCAATTAAAGATCTAGCATTTTCTTTTTCGTTCAGTTTTCAATTTAAGCGGACAATGACCCTATTTTACCCTTAAAATAACCACTCTAGATCAATGGGCAACCTAAACTAACATCGGGCAATTTTACCCTTAAAGTAACCAAAGTGGTCCATTTTTATCCTCTGGCGAATGTATTGATGACACAAGGGTGACATGGTACAATTTTAACTTTCACGTGTCAACATTCCATTGGTCAGAGGGTAAAATTGAACCACTTTGGTTACTTCAAGGGTAAAATTGTACCCGATGTTAGTTTAGGGTACCCAATAGTTCAGGATGATTACTTTAAGGGTAAAATAGGGTCATTGCCCATCTAAGCTAACATAAAAAATGAAGGTCACACTTGCAAAAGCATTTAGTCAGGATCTTTACCGCATAGCCTCTCCAGTCTCCACTATTAGATATATTTTTTATTTGCTTTTCCCAACTAATCAGTGATTTGCTTCTCGAAGAGGTGAGGTGATTCAAGTTTGATTTTTTTCACCTGAGATTCAAGTTCGATAGTTAGATCTTGGTTCCTCAATACACACACCTCTTTATCTTCCAAATACAAGAATGGACATATTTTTTTCAACCTACCCACTAATTATACAGGCCTTTCCACTAAAATGATAAATTTGGAGACACCGTTTTTTTTTTCAGTTCAAAAAATTAGACTTATATGCATATTGGTTTTCAAAACAAAATTTTAGTTTCCTAAACTGCAGGATATCAATGTTAACAGGCGGAACTTAAAAGAATGTTAGTTTCCTAAACTATAGGGGGTGGGGGTAACGGTGCTGTTTGGTGAAACTTAAAGATTAGATAAGAAAAATATATAGCTACATAATTAAAAATAGGTGGGATGTACAACTACATGCAAGATGGTTTCCGCAATTGTTTATAGCATATTGGTGAATATTGAATATGCCCACAATTTTTTAATACTCAATAAGTTGATTAAGCGCTTAATTTTCTTAATCACTTTAGCCGAAAAAAGTACATTGTCTTTTTAAACGGGGAATATAATAAAGCTGGTAACTAGATGTGGAGTGGTGCATCTGGCTTTGCTTGTACTCCGTAAGAGCATAGGATTCTGTCAGTCTACTCTGTTCTGCTCATGGAGAGATGAACATTCTGTCACGCTTCAGAGCTTTTGCTTGTATTTAACTATAGGCCTATAACTACGTTTTAAAATAGTACAATATTTCTCAAACAAGACACAGATACTATTGTCTAGTGTCTACAATATTTACTTAAATCGTGTGTCTAATAATGCAATATTATAATTTTTTAACTCAAGTTGATAAAATTTATGAGAGAATATTAATAACAATTTTTTTTTATTTTAGATTGATTAGAGGTTGATATATTCCTTTTTTTTTGTTAATCACCGCCCGGTTTAATCCGGACTCGAGGGGTAGGAGTGTTGACCACATAAGTAAGGTTTTCTCGTCTCATTTTTATGAGGTTTGTAGCCTACTTACCAGCTCAACCAACTATTTTTCTTATTGAAGAGACATGCATGACAGTTTGAAGTTACAAGCGAAATTGAACATGCATCCTCCAACCTAAAGCGAGATGTGATACCATATAATGCCGATGGTAGGTTGTTATACTAGTATATTTTTGGTTCTTTAAATCTCCTATCATATTGGTTTTATGTTTTAATCTAATCAGATTTTATTTGATTATATTCCTCAAGTTTTATCTGGTTAAAACGCTAATCTCTATAATTTGGTAAAAATTGGACCATTTTTTCTAAAAAGAAACAAAGAATCTTGTTTAAAACTTGAGAAAAGCCCTTACTTCACCTTATCTGGTAGTAAGTCTGATCTGGTAGTAGAGGTCTGTGATTCAATGCATCTAGGAAAGCAACCATCTTCCCTCATTCTATCCTAACATGTGGGAAGCTATAAAACCAATGATAGTCAGAGTATCCAACTCCCTCCTCCTCTCTATAATAAATAGGTTTAAAGTGCAATTTAATTAATTAACTATTGTCCAATGTGCATTAGGTAACACAATTGACAATTCAATGTGCGATTGGACCTATAGATCTAGACTTTTAACTAGTGCTAGATTGGCCAACACGGTTAAATCTCACTAAATGTCTATTACTTTATTTTGAGTAGGACCTACAATTTTTAGTGTCACACAAATAATGACCGTTTGGTAAAAGTAAATGGCGTTGTACAATCCAAACCTACAATTTTACCACCCATTAATCCCCAATTGTTTTATTACTTGCTCCTTGAAAAATAGTCAATTGACCAACTTTAACTCTAATATATATGAGGCTGAATTAACTTTATTTGTTGATATTAAAGTTGTAAAATAAACTATTTAATCATAACATGTAATACATGCCATTAAATTATATTTTAATAAGTTAGGTAAATCCATTTTTGAGAGCAATTATAAGTATATATATTTTAAGTAGTTTATTTTACAACTCTCCGATATAATTCCGTTTATTTACAACTCTAATATCTTAAAAAAAATCAGAAGTATAAATATAAAAAATCATCAATAAATAGAATGTTATGTGTTCAAAACATATGTAATTTCAGGCTATCAATACTTCTCTATGTATAAAGACTTCGACAAATGAAACCCTAACAGAGCTATAGAGCTTGTGGCGCCTCCTTCCAACAAACCCAGCATCGCACGTTTTTCTGAATATGTCTTACAGTACTGCTGCAAATATAAAAATGAGGACAACAAAGATTCGAGGCCTTACATTTAGACTCTGTAAGGATTTGAAATTAAAAGATTCTATGCATTTTTAGTGGCACTAACCACACAATTGTTAGTTGTATTTCTTTATCCTCGAACATTCCAAAAACGTTAAATTACATTATCACCCCTTCCCCACGTCATATTCATATGAAAATTGTTGACTAATGTTTTTGGCTTGATTCAAGTCAAGGTGTTTTAACAACTCCTTATAAGTTACATCAATGTCGAACATGATAAAACAGAACATGAATCTAGATTAGCGGTTGCCTTTCCAAATGTCACAGTAGGAAAATTAACATTTTCTATTATAATGAGAAAGTTTAACTCCTTATCACTGAAAACATATGATGTAGATCCTACCCGGCCCACTTAATCATTAAGGGGATTTGTGGACATTCATTAGGCCAATTAAAATGGATCCAATTTTTAAAAAATTGTGGCTCATACCTTAAAGGCTAAAACCACGAACGAGCTTATTCAATAATGCCTATTTTCCTTTTCTTTTATAAAGTATCAAAATAATGGATAGTTGTTAAGATTTAAATCTCCCAAATGTCATTAAAAATATTATGATAGTAATATCGAATGAGTAGTTGGTTGAATTGATAAGTGAGTTACAACCCTTAAGGATGAGAACACATGTTCAAATTCCGTGAATCACTCTCATTGGGAGAGAGAACAACATTTCCTATGTGGGCAGCAACACTCCTACCTCTCGAGTTCGGATTAAACTAGACGGTAACTAACAAGAAAAAAACATTATGATAGTAATACGACGAACGTATTACCAGCTAATTTTTATTATATAAATATATATTCTTTCATGTTCTATAGTTGGTTAAAGGAAAAAAATGTTCTATAGTTGGTTTGTTTTATATATTTTCCCTAGAATTCTTTAAGGTAAAGTGCTAAAAACAAATTTAGTGGCGAAGAGATTGAACAATGAGCGTCGGGTTGATCACCACGTCGCGAGTTCGATCCTGGGGATTGACACTTTGTTGTGTCTCCATCGCGGCGCTTGGGGAGGCATCTCCGTAGCTAAGTGAAGCTGAGAGTAACCTATCTGTGTGGACAGAAAGAAAGGGCTTGCTGGTCATGCTACAGAACCCACAGGGACAGACCCCAGTGGATCATGAGTTAGGTGTCCTGCCCTTGGATTGGGTTGAGCTCAAACCCCTTCCTAAAATTTGTTTATAAAATGCTAAAAACAAAATTTAACAAATTTATCCAATTACATGAGTTTTAAATTACCATTAGATCCAATAATTTTATTGTTAACACTGTGTTAGCCTTTGCCTAAGAGTTAACATCGCTAACAAAATTTTTGTTTTGGCCAATCGCTAACAAAATTAAAGTAAGCATTTAGTTACACCATTATTAAGCTAGGAGTTTAGTAAAAATAGTCGTTGTTACTTCCTTCGCTCCCTAATATAAGAGCTAAAATATGAATGATTTTGATCCTAATATAAGAGCTCATCTCACATTATCTCCTCATTTAATGCGTTTTTTCCAACTTTGTCTCTAACTCTCTTTCATATTTATTAATGCTTATATATTTCTCTCTTTTAAAAGTATCACAATAAATATGGGCAATATTAAAAAAGAACCAATAATTCTAAGGAAAAAACTTACCTCAAGTACTTGACCTCAATTACATCCAATACCCAATAAGAATTTGACACATGTCCAACTAACCTCATACACAACTAACACATGGAGGAAAGAGAAAAGAAGGAGAAAGTGGTGTGGGTTAGTTGGACATGTGTCTAATTCTTATTGGCTTACTGGATGTAATATAGGTCAAGTACTTGAGGTAAGTTTTTTCCTAATTCTAAACAACCAACTAACATTCACATGCTTTCTTAAGAAACATCTTTTTTTCCGGTGAGTGAAGAGGCAAACGCCTAGTTACAAAATAATTCGTTGCACACAGGCAATATCATGTTCTACACAACCCTCAAAAGAATACGTTCTAACACTCTCGGTGGTGTGGTCCAAACTTTATCCCTCTCATGTTAGCCAAAACTTTTTTGTGCCATAGTATCGGCACTTCTATTTGTAAGAAGCGATTTTTTTTTGTTGACTTTTATATTAGGGACGAGAGGGAGTAAATTTCAGACATTTCACACCATAAAATGTTATTATTGCATGAATGATGAAGCTAGTCTGCTATAGCACACAAAAATTGCAGTAAACACTAAACACTAGACACACAACACACGGGACACTCCCATTAGCTACTACAGTATTCATCTTCTTTTCTCTTCTCCCTTCCCTCTACCATTCAAGATTTCCCTGCAATTTCACACTCTTCCCCACTCCTCACCACTCACCATACTCTCACATTTATTAATAATTAATTCCCCCTCTACCACTTTTGTTCTTTTCCTTCCCTTCCTCCTAAAAAACCAAGCTCCCCTCAAGATAATGCAACAAGAATCTCTAGCTCAACAACCACAATCACTCCACCATGAGAAACTCAAACTAAACCCCATTGTAAATTGTTCAACTCCTCAATGGCCAACTCTTACCTCAACCTTAAACTCCTCTTCCTCTTCCTCTTCCTCTTCCTAGGTACTAACTCATATCATAACAACCAACCATTTTTCCTACTTTCCTAACTAACATCTTTTTTTTGTTTGCAGCTGACTCATCATCATCATATGAAGCCCAGGCCCAGGCCCAGAAAGAACCATACATAGGAGTAAACATAGGCACAGACGAGTCAAACCTCCCACCACCGTCCGATCTAATAAAATTCCTCACCCACCAACAAATCACACACGTCCGTCTCTACGAAGCCAACCAAGACCTCCTCCAAGCCCTGGCCCACACTAACATCAGGGTCATTATCGGAATTCCAAATAACCAACTCTACGCCATCGCTTCCTCCAATTCAACCGCCGCTAAATGGATTTCCCAACACATCCTCGCCTTCTTCCCCCAAACCCTAATTCTCGCAATCTCCGTCGGCGACGAAATTTTAACCTCCGATTTCTCTTCCGCTCCACTTATCCTCCCTGCAATTCAATCCTTATACAACGCCCTCGTCGCTTCCAATTTACAAAACGAGATTAAAATCTCGACTCCTCATGCCGCTTCGATAATTCTCGATCCTTTTCCGCCGTCACAGGCGTATTTTAACAAAACCCTAATTCCGTACATGTTACCGTTGGTGAGGTTTTTATCTCGCACGAATTCACCGTTGATGATGAATTTGTACCCTTATTATGTGTTTATGGAGAACAAAGGTATTGTTCCTTTGGATAATGCTTTGTTTAAGCCCTTGACGCCTAATAAGGAAATGGTGGACCCTAATACTATGTTGCATTATGAGAATGTGCTTGATGCTATGATTGATGCTGCTTATTTTTCATTGAGGAATGTTAATGTTAGTGATGTTGTTGTTTTGGTCACTGAATCTGGCTGGCCTTCTAGGGGGGATAGTGTGAATGATGTTTATGCTACTAGGGATAATGCTGACACGTATAATTCGAACTTGATTAGGCATGTTTATGATCGGAAAGGGACTCCTTTGAGGCCCGAGATTACGTCGAGTGTGTATGTTTATGAGTTGTTTGATGAGGATAATGCTGACACGTATAATTGGGGATTGTTTTATGGGAATATGACGGCGGTGTATTTGCTTCATGTGTCTGGGGTTGGGAGTTTTTTGGCGAATGATAGGGCGAATCAGACGTATTGTATTGCCATGGATGGGATCAATGGGAAGGTGTTGCAGGCTGCGTTGGATTGGGCGTGTGGACCGGGGAAGGCGAATTGTTCGGATGTTCAAGTTGGGGAGAGTTGTTATCTGCCTAATAATGTGAAGAGCCATGCTTCTTATGCTTTTGATAGCTATTATCAGAAACAAGGGAAGGCCCCTGGGACTTGTGACTTCAATGGAGTGGCTATCATCACCACCAATGATCCCAGTGAGTGTTAGTGTGAATTGATTGTCTTTTTCTTGGTTGAAGGTAGGGTCTTGATATTGCTATTGAATTAACTTGTTTTAGGTGCTAACTTGGTTAATTCCCTTAGTTTATGGCTTTCTTAGGATAAAGTGCTGAGAACAAGATAGAAGCACCACTCTTAAGATAGCTGGTTGCCCTGCATTTTGCAGGGAATACATACAATGTGTATTTGGAAAAAAATAGATGGGTAGAAAAGAGGAAGTAATTGGAGAGAGAGGGAGTAAGATTATGCACAAACTCTTATTACTGCCTTTTTACATTCTCTAAGATGCTTTATGCATTATTATTATTAGAAAGAAATCACAACTCGTTTTTGGAGTATTTTGTTCAGGCAAACCATAACATTTTCCATTACTTTTCATTTGTAAACCTAGTTTATTGGCCAAAATTATGGTATTAATGGTATGGTAGAGTATAGAGAATTATACTAGGAAACAAGAAATGGAAAAAGAGAGGCTTGAGTTATGTTTATTTGGTGAAGGCATTTTGTGTGGCACCCACATTGAAGATACACTTTAACCTTTTATGTGAAATATTGGCAAACTGAGGGGTATGGTGCTTTTCATGTTCTGGACTTTTTAGGGAACTATATGAAGAAACCCTTGAATTGTAGCTGGATACTGGCTTGTGTGTCCCAGAGAACCACCTGACACTTTGAAAGATTTTTAGTCATGTTTCTAGATTCCCTTCATATGGTAGTAGTTTTCTAACGTCAATGTCTCTGAATTGTCCGTTTCTTCCACCAATACACTGTTTGATGTGGCTCCACATATTTGATATTTGTGTGGTTTCTCTTTGTTGTGTCGTGAAAGTTAAATGCTGGTATTAATTCCTGTTTTTTATTTCGTGTGGGGATACAATTGCAGGTCACGGGAGTTGTATATTTCCTGGAAGGTGAGGTTGCCTCCTCGTTCTTGTAGCATTGTTGTTTTTTTTGGTACCATGCTCATATAATTGAGACCTTTTCCCTTTTAGATCTTTTTTTAATATTTTCAATTTTCAATGTCATGTAGATAGAAATGGCAAGGAGTAGGGCTGTACATGTGTCTAGTAATTTGGTGAGATTGGTTCGACCCGACTATGGTTGGGTCTGACTGGGACAAAAATAAGGTTGGGTTGGTACTTGGTAGGCTTGGTCCTTTGTAGTTAGAAAATAAATACGATATATAAATGTAAGTAAACTCTTAATTTTTTTACTGTGATAGATTAACTGCCCCTTGAAAAATGAAAACAATAATCTTTGATTCAAAATACAATACTCCAACCAGTTATAATTTCACATAAATCAAGAAAAGCAGCTCAAGTTAGCTCGCCATTCCAAAATTCAAAAAAATACTAGAGCAGGTTGTTTAGTTAGCTAGGTAACAGAAATTAATATTTTATCGTTGAGAAGTGTCGTATAATAAGAAGTTAAAAGCACTTGATGCACGTGTATTTGCATATTTTCTGAGTGTGCCTGGATTGTTTGATGCAGTAAGAAAATAAGCAACAAGACGAGGCAGGTGTCCAATTCTACTGCTCAAACCAGTAATTCAGGGAATAACAAGTTAAGGATGAGCAGCATCCAAATAATTGCTCTGAACAACGTTTTGCACATTTTCTTTGCTGTAACATTGCCCTTTATGATGTTGTTCGTTTTTTTATGCTAGGATAAGCTAAGCTGAAGCTCAAATAAGTAATTTTTTGGTTTTCTTTTTGGGGTGGATAATAATGTAGGGATTATTTTGAGTTCTATTAAGGTAGAGAGGATTAGAGGATAGAAGCTGTGCATGTGATCTGCAATGTCCTCTGTGTTTGCGTGTAGATGCTTCATTTTGATCAAAGTAGGGTGAATAATCTATTATCCATCCTGTGTTGTTGTAATTAAATTATCAATTCATTTATATTATATTTCTTAATAGTTAATTAGTTAGGGTTCTTTTTTTTGTTTTTTTTTTCAGACCAAAAATAATTAGTTAGGGTTCACTTTTATGTACCTTAATATAATGATCGTGCTTAATCAGTTTGGGCCTTATTTCTTTTTTACCAAAAACATTGTAAAGGGATTGAGTTATAGGGCTGATGATCATCCTTGTGCATGAAACTAAAAGTTTGATTACTATCAACTTATCAAGGTTCTTTTATTTTCTGTCCTCAACTTATCAAGGTTCACTCATTTGGCAAATATTTAATTTATCTTTCGATTACATAATCAGCATTTTCAATTACATACTCAACATTTTTTGTTGGTGATATTATTGACGTTAAATTTACAAGACTAAAAGTTGTTTTTATTATGTTAGGGTTAACAAGAAATCTCAGACAAGTTTAAACATTTTGGCCAAAACAATAAGACAAGTTTATACATTAAAGGTATAGAGATGTTTATGCCCACACTATCTACGTCCCCATATTTAGAGGGTGGTGAAATGATCTGTTAATAATATTTAAGTATTACATATTATAAGTCCATATAGATGTAACACAACACACATTATATATCGTCTACGAAAAGAACCTGTTCCCAAGCGATATTCATGATTCTGTAGAATTAATTTGCACTCCCTTTGCTGTCTATGAATTGATCGAGCGAATTTTGGATTAAAACCTACAGAAATGAGAAATAGAAATTAAATTGATCCAATTTCATTGTTAATAATAAAACCATTACTTGATGAAACTTATATGGAGATTTAATGTAGTACTAAATTGGTTTTGGGAAGGTTAAATTAAGTCTACACGCAATATGATTACAATTATGATTCTTGGAATGAAACAATTTTATAAAAAAAGCAATTCACTATGGTGTGTTTGGTTAGACTTATGGAAAAACGACTTATTTTTAAGTCCGCATTTATCAATATTTAGCCCGTCTGTTTATTACACGGGCATGGGTACGGGTATACCCACAGGCGGCTCAAACCCGCCCGTTGAACATCCCTAGCTAGCTGTCATATTGTCTTTATTGTCACTGTTACTGGATATCTGAAAGAGGCTATGAAGGCAAAGGTGAGGGCAACGTTTCAGAAGCTGATTTGGAAAGTGAAGGCTTGGGGTTGAGTTTCAATGTATCTAAATTTTAGTAACCATTATGTGAATTTGGTGGCTGGCTCACAGCCACCCAAACACCATGATTGTTTTAGGGTGGTACCACTGAGATTTTGGGGGATCTCTAGTAGTATCTTTAGAGTCTTTGTTCCCCTTCTTAGGTATTAGTTCTAAGTTTTATCAAATAAACATTGGGTGGTTGTATAACTTGTTATGTGTTAGTCTCCTTTTGTGCGTTATACCATTTTGGGTTGGAGGTTGACTAATGTTATCCATGATTTGTTCTTCCTTGGTGTTTGCTTTGCAAATCCAAGTGTTGTTCTACCTTTTAGTAAATGGGTATTTGAAGATGCTTTTGCAGCGTTGACATCAAAGGGGGTGAGCTCACGAGAGCATGTCTTTGGACAATCACCCTCTATAGCCTTTTCATATTTACTTGATCATGGAGAACCATTAGTTTGCTTTCTTATATAACTTGCGGGAGGATGTCTCCCATTTGTCTGGTTAATGTTTGTTTTAGGTGTCTGAGGGTGTGTTTGGCTTGACTTATGGAAAAGTGACTTATTTTTAAGTTAATTAGAAAATAAGCTCTAGATTGACTTATTTTTATGTTTGGATTCACTTTGAAAAAAGTGGCTTATTTTCTCATTTGACTTATAAACATCTTTGGATAACTTTTTGCTTAAAATGGGTTTATTTTTAAGTCATGTAGAAAAATAAGTTGACTTATTTTCTGAAATAAGATACCATGAGTGGCTTATAAATAAGCTGGGTGAAAAATAAGTCCAGTCAAACATAGAGAAAAGTCACACACCCAAAATAAGTTGGCTTATTTCTCAAAATAAGTCGAGTCAAATACACTCTGAGTCGATGTTATAAGAGTCTAGACTGTTGACCTTGTTTTTCAATTATAGTTATATGAGTCTGTATGAAGTTTGATTTCGATTAATGAAAAACTCTATATTGGTAAAAAAAAACGATTAGTTGTGATTGAACTTTTAAAATAAGAAAGAATTTGTGGGGTCTACTTCAAAAGCTACTTATAAGCTCGACAAAATAAGTGTAGGTGGACAAAAAGTGGATAATGAAAATGAAAACGGAAATAAGTGTAAATGGTAAAAAATAAAAAGTAGAGTCAATGATGAAATGTATAGGTTATGGGGCCAGGAAAAATATGAGATAAAGAGAAAAAACTTGTGGGCGCAAGGATATATATAAATTACCAAAATATTTTTCAAATTCCATTTCCATTTTGCAATTCCTGTCAACCAAACATATCAAGGCCCATTTGGTTGCCCATGGAAAGTGTAAAGGAACTGAAAGTGAGGAAAGTGAGTCTTTTGGTAATTTACATATATTCTTCTGGGTCCACAAGTTTTCTTTGTCCATCTCACACTTTTTCTGAGTCCACACACTTTACTTTCATAATTTCTTTTATTTTCTACTTTCCATCTTCACACTTTCATTTTCCATTGATAGCCTTATTGAATAAACTTGACAACCAAAGGCACGCGCCAAGGTCAATGGAAATGGTGACTTTAAGTCCCCGTGGCGCAAAATCTGCAAACCAAACGATTGGTTGTTGGGACTTGGGCGGATTTGAATTGGAAGCGGCAAGAAATTTGAAATGCGAATACATATAAAAACCCTCTTCAACACTTCCTTAATAAGTATAACAACAACATTAACAACAATGTCTTCTTCTTCTTCATCTTCATGGTGCTGCAAAAAATGCACCTTTGTGAATCCCCCCTCCCAAAAAAAATCCTCCTGCAAAGTCTGCCTCTCTCCCTCATCACCCCCACCATCCCCATCTCCCTCTGCATCATCGTCCTCTTCTCCCAAATGGGCATGCAAAGCCTGCACTTTGCTCAACCCATATACCAACTCTAACTGTTCACTCTGTGATGCTAGGTGTCCCCTTTTGTCTATTTCTAATTTTGACGACTTGAATGACCAGGTTGATTTGGACCCTTCTGTGGGTTCTGTGTTTTTTCCTCTCAGATCTTGTAAGAGGAAGGCTGTGGATTGTGTTCATGAGGATTTTGTTGATGGGTCTGCGAGTTCTCGTGATTTCAAGGCTTCCAAGAAAGAGATTGGTGAGTTTTGTATGTAATTGGTTTTGTTGATTTCATTGCTGTCTAATGGTAATAATAAAGGATAATGAGATATGTCTAAAGGAAATATAATGCTGTTGCACTATTTGTTTTACTCAACATTTTTTTTTCTTTTTTGGCATATGAAATGTTGCAGTTGAACTGTCTACTCTGAAAAAGTGACTCAATGTGCATGTACTACCTCCGTTCCTAATTATAAGATTACTTTTAAATTTCAATTTATTTATAAATATAAGATCATTTGCTAATGTTTAACATTCTTTTCCCAAAATAACCCTAATAATGTTCATCTATATCTATAATAAGTTAATAACAACCAAAGGAAGGGAGAGTGAGGATAAAAGTACATGGTTAGGATAAATTGGTAATATCCTGTGTTAATAACTGACTTAACTAACATCTTTAATCTAATCAAATTAGGGAAAGTGATCTTATATTTAGAAGGGAGGTAGTATTTGGTTGCAAGCTTGAAGGGGCTAAAAAAGTGATTTGTATTGTATTGCCACCTGTGCCCTTTAGGATCCAGTTTGCTACTTAAAGGACTGATCTTTACTAGCTTAAGTTGAAAGGATTAATTTGAAAAATTAATATACATGTATTTAGTGACAAACTTGAAAGGTATATTTGTGCATTGGAATGACCAAGTGTTTTGGATAATGGTGTATGCCCTTTTAGTCCTAATGAAGCCCTTTAGTTTTTTGGTGCTTTGTTGGCAGGCTTGTTTATTTCCTTGGTTGCTGCTTTTATTTCCTGTTCCATAGTCAATTTTGGGATCATATACGAGAACCTTGTTATTGCAGTACAACTTGGTCTTCTTCCTTGTAATGAACTTTTTGTTCGTCACTCCTGTTCAACATATGGGTTTCTAGTTTATACGTTATTTCTAAACATAGACTAACTATATGGCAGAGGATTCAGGCAAGTCTCTCAGTTCATTGAAGATTTTAAGTTACAATGTTTGGTTCCGGGAAGATTTGGAGGTTCATAAGAGGATGAATGCAATTGGTGAACTTATTCAACATCATAATCCTGACTTAATCTTTTTTCAGGTTTTTTCTGTTGACCATTTCTTTTGTGTTCATGTATAATTGCCAACATGTTTCTTCGTCAATCTTTGCCTCTTCTTAAACAGGAGGTTACTCCAAATATATATGACATTTTTAAGGAATCTAGCTGGTGGAGTGTATATCGTTGCTCAGTTTCTCTTAGCAAGGCATACTCAAGACAATATTTCTGCATGGTGGTAAGTTTTATTATTGTCATTCATACTTAATGTCTCTTTACTTTCATAACAGTGCCGATGATTGATGCATGTTATGCTGTTCAGTTATTAGGATACAGGACATGAAATTGGATTGGTCATGGGATAATTATCTGCGTATCAAAATTTTTTGGCTCACCATATACTCTACATGTAATTGGCACATGTGGTCCTTTGTCTGCTATCATGCAGTTTGTTGTGTAGGATTAATTGTCACACTGTTATTATATTTACATTCACTTTCATGAATTGGAAGTTCTATGCCTTCTGAATGAGTTATCATTTATGATATTAGTGAGGTGGTACTAAGTGGAGAAACACTTTACTGATGCCATGCCTGTTAAACCATTTGCAGTTAAGCAAACTACCTGTTAAATCTTTCAGCAATGTACCCTTCAGTAATACCATAATGGCGAGAGAACTTTGCATTGCTGAGATTGAAGCTGTGAATGGGAGGCCCTTTGCTGTTGCCACTAGCCATCTCGAGAGTCCCTGTCCTGCACCGCCCAAATATGATCAAATGTATAGCAAGGAACGTGTTGAGCAGGCCCGTGAGGCCATGAAAGTCCTATGCAAGTATCCAAACGTTGTTTTTGGAGGAGACATGAATTGGGATGACAAATTGGATGGTCAGTTTCCTTTCCAAGATGGGTGGATTGATGCATGGTCTCAGTTGAGACCAAATGAAAGTGGATGGACATATGATACCAAGTCCAACAAGATGTTGTCCGGCAACCGGACTCTTCAGAGGAGACTAGATCGTTTTATCTGCAGTCTTCAGGATTTCAAGATAAGTAGCATTGACATGGTTGGGATGAATGAAATACCTGGTGTGTCATATACCAAGGAGAAGAAAGTGAGGAAAGAGACTAAACAACTGGTGCTCCCTGTTTTACCTAGTGATCATTACGGCTTGCTTTTAGAAATTTCTACTAAGTAGTTAGTAGAAATTAGTAATGCTATTTTGATGAGACTAAGTCACTGTTCTATATCTTTTCTTATGCCTAAAGCATGCCTTGCATGCAGTTTTGTATTTGGAATGTAGTCTCAAGCTAGTAGTAGTGCTCTTGTGCGGCAACTAAGCTGGTTTGATGTATCTTCCTCATCCGAAACACACAGTCCTGTATAGATTACAGAAATTTTGCATAGAAGTAGGATTCTTGAGACATCATACTTCTTGGATTAAACTGTTAAAATTTTACAATCTTTATGAATGCTCATCACTGGTTCATTTTGTCCTGCCTGTATCATTTCACTGAATATTTTGAATAGTTGTGCCAGGCACAAAGATTTATAATTTGTTTTGCTTGAAAATTGGATGTGCACATTTACTTCCGTAGTAAAACTTTGGGAATTATTGTATCATAAATCGTCATCTTTTCTCATGTTGTCATATCCTCATGTCTTTCTTTGTCAGACTCCTCATGTTTTCGCTGGCATGTATGGAATTGAAGAGCTAGTAAAACCTTTTCTTTGATATAATCTAAGGACAGAAGTTTTAAATCTCTTTTCAATATCTAATGCAAACACCAGCCAACCAAGGAGAAAAGAAGATCTACTAGGCCTTTTCCTTCATATTTTGTGTATAAAGTAACCCTTAGCTGAATTTTCCTCCGATCTTGAAGTATATTAACTTCATTATACTTGTTAGGATGCAAAAGGAACACTAGAATTTCTCTTTATACCTTGGATTATTTACTGCCGACACTTCAAATCACACATAAGATAACACTTCAAATCACCACCAATTCAGGGAACAATAAGACCTTTTGATATTATTCTTCCTGCAAAAATGTGTTTCTCTGCACAATGTCAGCAGCAGAAGCAAAAGCATGAATTATTGATCGCGTTGTTATCTGTTTGCCAAGTTCCATATAAGCATATTATATTACATGGCCGACAATAGAGACACTTGAGAGATAACATGGGGAGATGGTTTGAACTTTGAAGTGTAGTAACCACAAAAAATTGCATGAATGAAAGGTACAATGAGCTGAATCATGGATGCCAGGAAGTGGGGGGACCATTCACTGAGTTTGACACACTTAAAGGTCCCATAATCTTTTGAATTGGCTGTCACTTTAAATTACTGGACCATGAGGGTTCAGAATGCAAAATCAAAGACATGAATGGAAAGCAGTCAGACAAAAGCTATTAATGTTATTACCTGCCTTAAACGCAAAATCCCACCGACTCCCACCAATATAAACTTGGAACTTCAGGAACACAATAAGCACATGCCACAAAATTATAATAGTATGGCCAAGGATATTCTTAATCTGTATATATGCACAAGGCATAAACTAAGCATCAAAACATAAAAACCATCAAAATGTAGTATGATCTAATGTCTTAAGGAGACATAGTAAGTCAGTATGTCACATACTTTTTGGTCACTGCCACGTCAGTTTTTAGACTTCACGTGCTTCTTGGTTGCCAGGCAAACTAGGGGTGGTGTATTAACTCTACCTGCACGTTTGCACAGACGAGCATTGAAGAGATACCAAAGTACTGATTTTGCCTATTAAAGAGCTAAAATATGAAAAGATTTTAACAAGTTTTATTTGTGAAGTTTCATTGTCGTCCATTGTTCTTGGTAGGAAGCTATTCAATATAGAACATCTATCATCATTCATAAGATTATTTGGCGTGAAGAATGAATACACATTAAGAGGGAAAAAACAGAAATGCGGTGAGCGTGGATCGAACACGCGACCTTCAGATCTTCAGTCTGACGCTCTCCCAACTGAGCTATCCCCGCTGTTTGAAAGTTAATGAGCGGTATATATTTCGATTAGAGTATCATGCAAGGGTTCAGTTAGGTTGAACCCTATATATCCACATAAACATACTTTATTTGGATTTGCAAAGGTAAAAGTAATTTTTACATGGTTTGACTTTTGTAAGCTTAATTTTGGGTAAAAGTTAAAAAGTGTATTAGTAATTTATGTTTAGATTAAATTTGTTGAAAATGTAGCTATTTGGTGTTTTAAAGTAAATTTATCTTTTTTCCATACGTTATAAAAGCAAGCTCCCACAGTGCACTTTATCAGTGCTTTTTATACTTCTTTCTTGATTGAATCAAAAGCAACTTAAAAATTGTTTGTTTTATCACACCATTATACCAAAAGTATGATATTACTCCATGCGAAACATGCGTCAATGAATTTCACCTTGGCTTTTACGTGTTGATCCTTGGGTTTGAAACTCAAATCGTGGATCCAAATCACAAAAATGCTACTACTATGCAAAACAGGCTCATTAGTGGATCACTTTGGAGGAAGCAGCCGATAAAGCATCTTGACAATATCAAGAAGACTAATAGTTGAAAATATAACCAGACATTATTTTTTGTTTTGCACATGTATGTATTGTTTCATTGCTTTTTGGTCTGGATGTATATGTTGTTTTACTTTTGCTCAGTATATGTTGTTTTGTTGACGATCGAAATTAAGAAGTACTGCAACATTAAATGTGACCATATATAAGATTTAGATGAAATTGTACATTAATCAAATTTTATGTTATGAATGGTTGACATATTCAAAATTTATAACTTTAGAAGTAATTCTTCTGAGCTATTTTTGAAAAAACAAATTCCTTATAAACTAGCTAGTACAAGTAGATATATAACTCTTTTGTTGGATTAAAGCTCTTAAACATTCAAGAACTTTTACCTCACGAGCTTTAATTTCAAAACTAGAAAGATTTTTTGAATCTTAAAAGTCTTGGAAGTGTTATTTCATAGCTTTCATAACTAAATTTAATAAATGGACAAAACCAACATTATCCATATCAGACTGAATGTCATATCAGATTAATTAAATCCTTGTTGGATAAGTGATAATATAGTTCAAATTAAAGTTCATAAATACCTTGAAAGTTTTCTCGAAATAGCACCTAATACACAGAAGTATTAGTTTTGGATCTTAAATGCCTTGAAGTATTATTTTGTAACTTTGTTGCGAATTTGGTGTCATGTCAGTGTGTCTAATGTTGGTAGCTCATTAGGTAAAATTTTATGAGTATTTAAGAGTCTTATCTCTTCTTTTATTTAATAGTTTTTGTTCATCATTTATCTACTTATTAAAAATTTATAAAACTTCTATACATAATTCAAAAATTGAGGAGTCATATAGAAATAAAAATTTACTTTAGGGGGTATATAATTGATGGTTGAGTTTGTCCATAAGAGCGTAACACTACAAAACACTTGCCCCTTATAGGCGTTTTTTCCCCACATTTCGGTATTTTTTTTCGGCGAAACACCTCTACGGCGTTTTCATCAATTGCCGAAAAAAAGTGTGGAAAAGTATATTTTCGGCGTTTCATAAAACGCTGCAGAGAACCCAAAAAACGCCTCAAAAAGAGCTACAGATACATATAATATTCATGCATACTGGCGTTTTGCAACAACGCCGGTGTGCGAAAATATTAAAATATTCAGGCCTTCCGGCGTTTATGTCCAACGCCGATATGCGATTTTTTTTAATTAAAAACATTCCGGCGTTCCTAGGAAACGCCGGTAAGTATATTAAGATTTTTTTAATTAAAAACCTTAATGGCATTTTCTAAAGTGCTGCTAAGCATATTAAAATATAATAAAACAAACAGGCGTTTGCCAAAACACCGGTGTGTTTATTATATTTTAATATGCTTAGCGGCGATTTCCGAAACGTCGGAAAGTGAATAACATTTATTAAAAAAAACGTCCCAATTTAAAATTAAATTGGGACGAAAATTTAATATTATGAATATATCAATAAAAATTATTAATAATAAATAGTAACAAAAAAATTTATATGATACATTAAAAGAAAATAACAAGAACAATAAGAGCAACTAAATGAATGAAGAATGAAGTAAATAGAAAGTAGTGGAAAGAATAACAATGGATATAAAAATAAACTGAAATGATACAAATATAAATAAAAACAGAGACTAAACCATAACCCGAGACCTAGGCAAAAACGAGGAAGAAGGAAGAAGTGGGAAGAAAGCAAAACGAATGGGCAAGGCAAAATGAGGGGGATCACCGCTATTTATAGGAGATTTGGCACACACCGGCATTTATCAGAAGGACGCCGGTAAGTAATATTAAATAATGCATACTGGCGTTACCCTCAAAACGCCGGTATGTTAAATATTATTTTATTGCATATCGACGTTGCACCGAAGCGCCGATATGCATTTTAAATATTATTTAATGCATACCGGCGTTCTATAGAAACGGCGGTATGCATTATTTAATTATTACTTTATTTAGCAGCGATTCCATAAACGCTGGTATGGTAAGCCTACGAAAAACTTTTTGGACAGTGTTGCCTTTGGTAAACGCGTAAAGGTTAGGGGCATTGACTATAAATATGCGTATGTAGAATATGTGAGACGCCATAATATTTCTCAAACCTCTCCCTACTTCTTTCATATTTCTGTCGTTTTGTTGTGAAACACCAATATCTTGCTTACTTACGCACTGAGGTGGCTAGAGATTTCTTAGAGCTCATGACGAAAGGTGACAAACCGCTGTACCCAGGTATAAATGAATTAACTATTCTAACTGTTTAAGTAACTTATTATAATATGCGATGAAATACATATATTATGTACGTGGGATGACAATATATATATGCATGTGTTTGGGCAGGGAATGAAAGATACTCTAAACTGTCATTTCTGACCAAACTGTATAGTATAAAGTGTAAACGTGGCGCCTCCGATGCGACTATGTCAGACGTGATTGAGCTGCTGTCAGACGCGTTCTACAATATTGGAGCCGAGCTACCGTCATCATTCTACGAAGCGAAGAAAACAATCACAAAGATGGGGCTAGGGTACATTAAAATAGATGCCTGCCTGTATGATTATATGTTGTTTTGGGCCCGACGCTGCGTTAGATAAATGCAGACGATGTGGCACTGGCCGATACAAGGTGGAGGGTGAGGGACATAATAAGAAGAAGAGTCGACGGGCCATTAAGAGCATGAGATATTTTCCGCTCCGTCCAAGGCTATACGCTCGCGCATCTGCCTCTCCTCATCCGCCTTCACCTGGGCCTCATGCTCGCGCACCAGCCTATCCTCTGTTGCCTTCATTCGGGCCTCATGCTCGCGCGCCAGCCTCTCCTCATCTGCCTTCAGCTGGGCTGCACGCTCTTCAAGCTCGCGCTATAGCCTCTCCTCATCTGCCTACAGCTGGGCTGCACGCTCTTCAAGCTCTCGCTCGCGCGCCCGCAACCTCTCCTCTTGCTGCTCCGCTTGTTGAGATGTCCCAGATGATGTAGCTGAGTAGGCCTGGGTACCGCGGCTTCCGGAAGGATGGAAGAGCTGAGTAGATCTGGCTCTAAAGCCAAGACCTGGAACGCGTCCGGCGCGATCCGGAGTCCCAAGCTGCGCGCGGATAGATCTGACCTCGGCAAAGGGGCTCACGCTCTCCCCCTCTTGAGACTCAGGGGTCCCTCTACTGGCCTCCACCACATCCGCATGTGCCTTTGCAACTTTCTTGATCTGCTCAGCAGCCTTTTGGGACACAGGTCTCTCATCCCTGCTGCTGCGCGCCTGAACGATGAAGTCGCGGTAGACGCCCTGCTTGACGCCCTTCTCCTTGGCCTCCTCCAACTACAATATTTGAAACGTTAAACAATGATCAGTATAAACTTCTTAATAATTACACAGAAAATAGTAGTAGATATTAAATACCATCTCGTCGTAGCCGACGATCATGGGTCTGCTCCCAGTCGTGTGAGCAACCTGTTGCTGTGCCCGAGCCTTCCGGACCCGCTCTGCCCTCGCTTCACCCACCTCGGACATCCTCCAACAAATGTACATCCTCCACTGTTCAGGGTCGACTCCGTCGGGCACATCCTCCTCCACCTCCCGCCTAGACCTGGCCCCCTGCTCGACCCTGCCTTTGAACATCTTCAGTCTCTCGTCCTTCTATAAATCCCTGATCAACGATATCGTGAATTTCTTTAGCTTCTCGCTGTCGGGGAACCACCACTTCCTCTACAATAAGAAATTTATAAAATTAATCAATATAATCAACATGAATAAAATCAATAACGGTAACAGTTATAGAATTTTCAATTTCGAATTACCTTCATAATGTCCCAGGCCTCTTCTTTCCGCAACCTCGGCACTTTCCTCCAGTCGAGAGGGTCGATTGGGAAGCGCCGATAGTCTCTCCCGAGTAGGCGGCAATATCGGTGAAATAGGACACCGACATCCTTGGTTGGCTGCCCAGTTTCCTCGAAATACGGCAGCTCAACCTTCTCGTTCGCCGGAAGCGAATAAACCTGCTTCTGGTCCAGCCTCCTAGTGGTGACAACGCAATTGAAATCTGTAGGGAAAAAACATTTCAGATAATTCATCTAAATATATTACATTATATAAATTAATATATCAAATTTACCTCTGACGTTCACCACAAATCCACTCCCAGAAGTGGACCTCCTCCCTCTCTTGAGAGCAATAAGAACCTGCGGCACAGGGATATTCCTCCTCGCCGCCGCTGGAACTCGAGCTCTCCTCCCCCTTCTCCCGCTCCTCCCTCTCCTCCTCATTTATAACCCGATTCATGTCGTCGTAGCTGATCTGGACTTCTCTCCCCAACTCTCTCCAGAGGTCGTCCTGCGAGACTTCTGGGTCCCCATTCAACCCAAAAGGAGTCCACGGCAAGTTAGGAAGAGGGGGGCTGACGTATTGCAACACCTCAGGAGGAGTAGGTTGTTGCTCTATCTCTAACCGCCGAACTTCTATACGTCTGGCTTCTGCTTCGTCGCGCAATCGCTGCTGCTCTACCTGGTCTATGGGATCTTTGCCGGCACGTCGAGACATATCTATCTGAGAAAGACTATATATAACACTTAAACGCAGAGAAAATTTTTGGTGGGACCCTTCTTTCTTTTTTTCAAAATGCCAAAATGATTTGCGCCGGTGGTATATATAGGCGTTCACTTTTCGGGTTTCTGACTGTGTTAGCGGCGTTTTGCAGCGAAGCGCCGCAGAAGGTGACGTTTGATATATAGCGTATCGGCGTTTTCCCTAAAACGCCGAAGAATAATTAATATTTTATTACATATCGGCGTTTCTGCAAAACGCCGATAAGCGTATGCATTTAATACAATTTATTGCTATTACATAGCGGCGTTTCAATATATGTATCGGCGTGAGCGAAAACGCCGATAAGTTTTTTATTCATTTTTCCCCTCTTTTTTTCCAAAAAAAAAGACTTTTTTTATAATAAAAAAACATACCGGCGTTAAGGTGCTCAGAAACGCCGGTGTGCAAGCGCGGGTAAGAAGGCGGGAAGCGCGCGCCAAATTTTGCGGCGCTTGTTTTAGGCGTTTGTAGGAAAGCGCCGGTAAGAGCGGCATTTCAAGGTAAAACGCCGGTAAGCTTGCCAAATTTTTTGTAGTGTAAAGGTTAGGTGAATTGGTTAATAAGTTGTAAAAGTTGAAAAATATGACTATTAGAGACTTTTATATAATTTAGGGTGAAGACCTAAAAAGGATTCATAACTATTGACCAATGAACAAAAATAATACATAACTACTCCAAGGTACATCAATGATAGTCAACTTTTACCATGTGATCAAGAATGACATTTTTACTAATATGACAATAAGATCAGACATGAAAAGTCCAAAATGCCCTTATAATAATTTACTAATGTCCAAAATGTCCTTAATTTATAAGTACATTTTGGACTATTCATGTCTATTCTTATTGTCATATTAGTGAAAATATCATTCTTGATCACATAGTAAAAGTTGGGTATCACTAGTGTACCTTAGAATAGTTATGTATTATTTTTGTTCCTTAACCAGTTATGTATCATTTTTTGGTCTTCGCCAAATAATTTATGTTTTACTTATTGCTAGTCCTCACACATACTTGTTTAATTGTTTATATTCAAATAGATTTTTAATTGAAAGATATATTTTTTAATTTGTTTTTGATAAAAGGCAAAATGACATTAATAAATAATATCTAACTATTACAAAGGTATACTAATATCCACAACATATAAAACATATTTAGAACTAAACCATAAGCTAAGGATTAAAGCAGATAATAGAGAGACAACACCAAACTAAATAGTATAATTTTTAATTGAAATAAATACATACCGAGATCATCATATTCTCCTCACACTGTTTAGTTTTTCTTATATTCAATTAAAAGTTTTCATTAAATGTTGAGAGAGTGATAAGTTAAAACAAAGATCGAAGTGTCTGAAAAAGTCATGTAGATAAGTTTTTGTCATTTGAACAGTTTCATATGCCCGTGATGGAAAAGCTGGTAAATAAAACAATAAAAACAAACAAAAGTGTATAATATTCTTGGTCACATTTATAAATTTTTTATACTTTTATTCAAAAGGAGTACCTATTAATAAATTAAATCATTAAAATCTATCTAATAATTATTAAAGCCATTAAAATACTGAAGTAAAAATTGAGTTTCCTGAAACTCCACATTAGTGATGTCTGATTGAATTATGGACATATATAGAGATAAATGATTTATCTAAATACTAAATAGTCAAATTTCCATTGTCTCGATTGAGATTCATTATGTTTATGATTCATAAAATAGAAGTTCAAAGACATCTGTAATAGAACCATAAATATTCTTAATATTGTTTCTTTAGGCTAAATTGACGAAGAATTGAACCTTATCAACATATTTGGGTGTTCTTTAATTCTCCATTCTATGCTCCATGAAGTAGAATTCATGGATGCTCATTAATATAAGTTTCCTTAAAGTTTTCCTTATGACCTTTGCTATATCACCGGGGTGATGAAGCTTCATAAAAGAAATATTTCCTTAAATTTCTTAGATGTACTTTGATGGATGATTGATCTTATCTTAATGAATCGCAATATTCTTCTTATACCAGATGTACTGGGGTGATTTAGCTTGTTATTATTAATAAGAGTAATAATATCCTATATTGAGAAACCTTATGCAAAATGCATGTGGTAGCTCTAAATGTAAACTGGTTTCTTGTAAATGGTGAATTCCTTATCTAAACATGAGTTTTTACTGAATTTGCAACCACTAAGAATTTAAGTGACTCGTAATATGTTTTGGTTTGATAGAGTCGTAAAACACTAAAATCGGGTATCAACTAGATAATAATACACATATATAGTACATAATGTTCAGGTTGGTTCAGATTTTGTGTGATGCGAGTCAAGTTATTGAAGGAGTATATGGAGCAGATTTCGAGCTGCATGAGGATATGAAGCTGTTTACGCTACTCAAAGAGTTGTTAAATCAGGATTGAATGACTGATATAAAGCTTGTTGAACGTGACGAGAATGAGGATGCAGATCTGTTGGCAAGACGCAGCTTCTCCTATGACTTAGGTGTTCATTTCTTATCGAAGGAGGACGTTGCATTGCTACTGCGGATAGTTACACGGATGTAGTTTAATTTTATGTTTGTTTGTTCCTTCCTTGTTATAAAAAAAAAAAAGTACATAATGTTCATTTTTAAAAATTAGTTATTTGAGGATAATAGGACGGAATGGACCCCATGGCATGTGAAGGAACTAAGTAGGAAGACGGTGCAGGTGCATTACAGTGTGATGGTGCTGGCCGCATTAGATTCAATTCTCGTCACGAGCCATCTCTTCTTCTCTCTCTCTTCTTAGTCCACTCTCCTACACTCTTCTGACAACTCATTCACATCTCTTCCAAAAACAAATGTCTTTTCTTCCCTACATTTCTGTATATAATACTTCCAAACACTTATGTTTCCCACCAATGTATTAAACTAAACTCCACTTTCTTCTTTTTGACCATTTTCTCTCATCCTCATCCTTCACATATCTCCCTCTGCATTCCCTCATTATTATACTACATACCCATCATGAGAAGTCCCATATTTCTCTCTTCTCTCTTTGTTTTCCTCCTCCTTCTTCTGCATGGAGCTCAATGTGAAGACCCTTATAGATTCTTCACCTGGAAAGTCACCTATGGTGATATCTACCCTCTTGGTGTTAAGCAACAGGTCCTTCATTCTCTCATTTGCATGTGCTTTTTGCCTCTTTCTTTTTCTGGGTAGTTTTGTATTTTCTTCTTTAGGTGTTTTTTTTTTGCTTTGAGATCCAATGTGGGTGCTCTTGTTTGGTTTTGCAGGGGATCTTGATTAATGGACAATTTCCTGGGCCTCATATTGATGCTGTTACTAATGATAACTTGGTTATTAGTGTCTTCAACTACCTTAGAGAGCCATTCCTCATTTCTTGGTAAATTCTTGAACCTTGTTACTTGGAAGTTTTGACAATGGGGGATTTGGTTTACATGAAAAAAATTTTATACTGTCTACTTTTGTGGAGTATTGCCATGGTGTTTGGTTGTTCGAGAGTTTTAATACTATGTCAGTATTCAGTAGATCTTGCCAAGATAGAATCTTTCTAATTACAAGTGGGCTATATTCCGTTAATTATGATGTCAATGGGGTAACTAAGGAAAGTGTTGAGTTTAATATTTGGTATACCTGAAAAAAAAAATGTGGGTACACGCGCGCGCTCGGTTTCCATTTTTGCCACTCTAGTAAAAATGAATAAGTTGTGTATTTTGCATGTATTATTTTGTAAGTACCGACAGATGAATTGGGCAGTGGTTTGGTTTGGTTTATGAATTGATTAAAGATTAATCCTCAGAATCTGGGACCAATAATATATTAGATTAATCTTATGAATCTGAGGCCTAGCATAAGTTACTAGAATGAAAAATAAAGAATCTTTCGTATTTACCCTTATTTAATTCCATGAACATCCATGAAGTCATAAGAGCTGTGGTTAATGATATTTTAAATAGGGGCAGTCTTGGAAAAATGTAATTAGCACCTCACTTGGTGACTTATAATTAAGGACAATAATTTTCTTCTGGAAGATGCCTTACTATAGTGACAGGAGGGAGTAACTCAATACACAATACTCCTACTGGTCTAAGAAATCTCTGACAGGGTTCATTGGACATGTTTAATTATTTTGTTTTAATAGTTGGCAACATAGTGGCTGCATATGTCAATGTTTATTAAATTGTTCTTCTCGAAAACTTGTCTGCATGTGAATCTCACCAACTCACATGCTATATCTCATGTCTCTACTGCACAAGAATTAATTGTAACTTGTGAGGTTGATTAAGGATTTGAATTTTCTACATTTATTTAAGCAATTGATATCAACTTTGGAGAGAGAAAATTGCTTTTCATCTAAGACTAACATTATACTCCCTCCGGTCCCTAATATAAGAGCTAGCCGCCAAAAAAACGCTTCTTAAAAAAACATGTGAATGTTAGTTGGGTGTCTGGAGTTAATGCTTCTTTTCCAATATTGCCCAGATTTATTATGATACTTCTAAGAGAGAGAAATACATAAGCATTAATAAATATGAAAGAGAATTAGGGGCAAAGTAGGAAAAACACATTAAATGAGGAGAGAATGTAAGATGAGCTCTTATATTAGGGACTAAAACCATTCAAATTTTGAACTCTTATATTAGGGACCAAAACCATTTAAATTTTGAGCTCTTATATTAGGGATATGAGGGAGTAATTTCTTACCTTTTTCATTAAAATAGGAAACTGCTGATAAGATCACTTTTATGAATGACTAACTGATAGGAAGAAATCTCAGTGATATATACCAACAATGGAGGAAGCTTATCAATTTCAAGTTCTTATAATCACACATAATATCTTAATTATACCATGTATTCACATAACTGCTGATAATTTTGTAATATTTATTCAGGCAGTGATTGATATTATAATTTAAACTATTGTTGTGCCTATTCCTCACCAAGTATTCAATAGGACTAACTAAATTTCTGCTAACGGTTCAAATATTTAAAATTTCTTGTATCATTTCCTTAAGTTGAAATATGAAGCAACATTTAGAATGATATTATCCCATGCATTCTGTCAACTTGAACAATGCCATGCAGCTTAAAAATCAAACATAAATATGCTAGATGCTTCTTGAAAACAAAAATGTTGGTGTAATGAAGCTTGATTGGTTCAACTATTGTGCAGGAATGGGTTACAGCATAGGAGAAACTCATGGCAAGATGGAATGTTTGGAACAAACTGCCCTATCCCGCCCGGAAAGAACTTCACATACAACCTGCAGGTTAAAGATCAGATTGGAACCTATTTCTACTTCCCATCTCTTGGAATGCAGAAAGCTGCAGGTGCATTTGGTTCTATCAGAGTCTGGAGCCGTCCCAAGATTCCGGTCCCTTTCCCTCCTCCTGCTGGCGATTTCCCTATTCTTGCCGGAGACTGGTTCAAGACAGATCACCATGTAATGATTCTATAACATTCGTATCAGTTTCTCCTTTTTTGTTTATAGGTTCTCTAGTTGACCTTCTCTTGTTACTGAACTATTTCTAATTTATGTTTGGTAATGTGTAGAGACTAAGAAGAGTCCTTGAGAATGGTCACAATCTTCCATTCCCTGATGGGCTTCTTATTAATGGACGTGGCTGGAATGGTTATACCTTTCCAGTTGATCAAGGTTATTTTCTAACTTATGTTTGATTTCCCCACTTTAAGTGTTGATCATTAACATTGACTCTAAACTTGGTCATGCATTTGCATTGGATACCATGCATGAGATCCAACTATAATAATTTTCTAGCTTAGCTGTTAAAAGGCCTAGGCATAGGTTGGCTTGACTTGAATATAATTTATGAAGATTAATACATATAATTTATTTTTTAATCAAAAAAATGTATAATCTTATGGTTTTGATAATTTAAGTGTTTAAAAACCTGTTCATTTTGTTTGTAGAAATTTTCAAAATTAATTAAAATAAATAAACAATAGTCAATGAAGTTTCAATCTTGGGTTATCCTATTTGTGCAAGATCTTAGATCTTTTTTATTTTGATGTTTCCTCCTTCAAAGGTCCTAACTGAAAATAGCCTAGACAAGCTTGTGAACTCTCTGATTAATAGACATTTCGAGCATTAGTTTTCAGACCAAAAAAACATTAGTTTTTGAACCATAGGTGTTTCATAGCTAAAGTTCTTTCTTTTTGGCAACAAAAAGCTGCAGCTATTTCACAGACTTTCAGGGGTGTGCCTATGATTACATCATTGTTCCATTATCTTATATTGCAGGTAAGACATATAGATTCAGGATATCAAATGTGGGGCTTACAACATCCATTAACTTCAGGATACAAGGCCACACAATGAAACTTGTAGAGGTAGAAGGGTCACATACACTTCAAAATGTATACTCTTCCCTGGATGTCCATCTCGGTCAAAGCTACTCAGTTCTGGTCACAGCTGATCAGCCCCCTCAAGATTACTATGTTGTTGTCTCTACTAGATTCACCAGAAGGGTACTTACAACAACAGCTGTTCTTCATTACAGCAATTCTTTTAAGGGGGTTTCTGGTCCTATTCCTGCTGGACCTACACTTGAGATTACTCCATCCATCAGCCAAGCTAGATCGATCCGGTATGCTTTCTGTCTTTCACTTCATTATTCTTTTTTTTTTGAAGCATATTTGTTTGAAGTTTAGGCTTCATGTTTTATTACACTTTGCTTCATGTGTTTATCAGTCTCAGTGTCTTCATCTACATGAAAATGCTAATATGATGAACGGCTTGATGGATAATAGTTTGTTTCCTTTTTTCTAGAAAAGATTTGTAGTTTCCTAAGATTTTCTCCTTTTTGGGTTGAGTGCAATGTGTTTGCTTTTATTGGTAAATACACTCTGCTTATTATTGGGGTCTGAATTCTTGAGTTTTGTACAAAAAGAAGAAGAAAAATAATAATCTTCTTCAATGAAGCATGTGTGATTACATTATATAGGTAATAGGAAGCCCAAAGGGAATAAGGCCCAATAAGGCCAACTATTTACTAAACCCTAAATACACATATTTACAATAAACCTTAACACTCCCCCTCAAGTTGGAGCATATATGTCAATCATGCCCAACTTGTCACAAAGATAACTAACCCGGTTCCCATCTAAGGCTTTAGTGAGAAGATCACCGAGTTGATCACTAGATCGCACGTGTCCAGTAGAAATAAAATTCTCCTTTAGCTTATCACGAACAAAATGACAATCAACTTCAATGTGCCTGGTACGTTCATGGAACACTGAGTTTGAAGCTATATGTAATGCTGCCTGATTATCACACCAAAACTTTGCAGGGAGAGAGGTTTTGAGGCCAACCTCCTTTAACAACTGATATATCCACACAACCTCACGTACAGACTGTGACATAGCCCTATATTCTGCCTCTGCACTAGAGTGTGATGCAACCCCTTGTTTCTTACTTCTCCATGACACAAGATTTCCACCTACAAAAACACAATATCCAGTAGTAGATCTTCTGGTTTTCTTACATCCTGCATGATCAGCCTCACAAAAACATTCAATGTCTGTGTGACCATAGTTTTTATACAAAATACCACGACCTGAAGACCGCTTAAGATAGCGAAGGACATGCTCCAAGGCTTCCCACTGACCAACAGTTGGAGCTCCCATAAATTGACTAAGAAAACTCACTGAGAAGGTCACATCTTGGCGAGTTATAGTCAGATAATTTAATTTACCAATCAGTCTGCGATATCTGTCAGGATATTCAAATGGTTCTAGCTTCTTGGGATCAACTTTCTTTCTGATATGCTCAGGGAGCTCTTCAAATGGTATTTTATTATCCAGCTCTAGGTAAGGATTGACAATCATTGGTGAATTGCTTGGTGCACCTCCTAACTTCCCTGTTTCTTTTAACAAGTCAAGGACATATTTCCTCTGGGTAAGAAAAATACCTTTCTTGCTTCTCATGACCTCGATACCCAAAAAATACTTTAACGACCCTAAATCCTTTGTCTGAAATTGAGAGTTAAGGAAGACCTTAAGAGACGATATTCCATCGACATTACTTCCTGTAATCACAATATCATCAACATACACAACTAAAAGAATCAAGCCAGCATCCGAGTTCTGGTAGAATACTGAATGATCACATTTACTTTGAATTAGCCCAAACTTCCGAACAACAGAACAGAATCTATTAAACCAAGCACGAGGACTCTGTTTAAGACCATACAAAGAGTTACGAAGAAGACAAACCTTCCCATTCTCCCCCTGAGCAACAAAACCAGGCGGTTGCTCCATGTAAACTTCCTCATTTAAAGTGCCATTGAGAAAGGCATTTTTGACATCTAGTTGATGAAGAGCCCAATCATAAGTAGCGGCCATGGAGATAAACAATCTGACTGATGAGAGTTTAGCCACTGGAGAGAAGGTTTCAGAGTAATCAACCCCATAGGTCTGAGCATAACCCTTAGCAACAAGACGAGCCTTAAGACGCTCAAGAGAGCCATCAGCCGTAGTTTTGATAGTAAAGACCCACTTACACCCAATCGCCTTCTTCCCTTTCGGTAAATCAACAAGAGTCCAAGTACCACTTTGTTCAAGGGCCATCATCTCCTCCTCCATTGCCGCACGCCAACCCGAATGACTTAAGGCTTGGTGAAGAGTGGTAGGAATAGTAATGGAGTCCAAGGAAGCTATGAAAGACTTAGAAGTAGGAGATAAATGGTTATAGGAAACAAAAGAAGAAATAGGATAAGTGCAACTACGTTTACCTTTTCGAAGTGCAATAGGCAAGTCATCAGAAGTAGGGGAAATATCATGTTCTGGCTCAATGGGAGGGACAGAATTTTCCTCATCATGTGGTTCGAGATCCGACGAAGAAGCAGAAATGGGAGGGTCACCATCTGGAACAGCCACATTACTCTCTTTTTTACGCTTCTGATAAACATAGTGGATTGGAGGTCGTTCTGGTACCTGTACTGGCAAAGGTGTACTAACAACTTGATAAACCAAGAGATCATCATCTTCATTAGGTGAAGACGGGGAAGATGCTATGGGAAAAAATGGGGTGGACTCGTGAAAGGTAACATCAGAAGATACCAAATAACGATTTAGAGTAGGAGAAAAACAAGTATATCCCTTTTGAAACCTTGAGTATCCAAGAAAAACACACTTTAATGCCTTAGGATCCAACTTAGAAATAGTCGATCGAACATCACGAACAAAACAAACACAACCAAAGATCTTTGGATCAAGATGAAACAGAGGTTTGGAAGGAAAAATTGTTGAAAAAGGAATATTTCCATCAAGAACGGCGGAAGGCATGCGATTGATCAAAAAACAAGCCGTAGAAATAGCGTCTGCCCAAAAAGGTTTAGGGACATTCATTTGAAACATTAGTGCACGAGCTACTTCAAGTAAGTGACGATTTTTTCGTTCAGCAACACCATTTTGAGCTGGTGTATTAACACAAGAGGATTCATGGATTATACCTTTTTCAAGCATGAAGTTCTGAAAGTTTGAGGAAAAGTATTCCTTAGCATTATCACTACGCAAAGTGCAAATAGAAACACCAAATTGAGTTTGAATTTCAGAACAAAAATGAGAAAAATGTGAAAGTACTTCAGAACGATTTTTCATTAAATATAGCCAAGTAGTACGAGAATAATCATCAACAAATGTTACAAAGTACTTGAAACCAGATTTGGATTCAATATGACACGGACCCCAAACATCAGAATGAACTAACTCAAAAGGGGACGCAGCCCATTTATTGACTCGAGACACATGTGGAAGACGATGATGTTTGGCAAACTGACATGACTCACATTCTAAAGTAGACACTGAATTAAAATGTGGATAAAGTTTCTTTAAAGATGCTAAAGACAAATGACCCAAACGACAATGCACTTCAAATGGGGTGGAGTCGACAGGACAAGCAACCGAACGATGCACTCGATCATCAAGAAAGTAATGGCCTCCAGACTCGTAACCTCTACCAATTATCTGCTTCGTCGTAAGATCCTGAATCAAACAATAATTAGGAAAGAATGATTGGGCTCTTCATCAACTAGATGTCAAAAATGCCTTTCTCAATGGCACTTTAAATGAGGAAGTTTACATGGAGCAACCGCCTGGTTTTGTTGCTCAGGGGGAGAATGGGAAGGTTTGTCTTCTTCTCTCCCTCTCCTCATGTCATTCGAACCCGCAACCAAGTGGGAGCACATTTGCTCAAACACACCAACACACCAACATGGCTCTGTTCATCCAACTCCATCTATTCACTTATCTTCTGTTTTAAATGTGCCTGACCTTGCCTTTAATCTCCTCTCCGAAATCTCCTTCGTTTACTGTTCACGTGAACAGTACCCGGACTCAGGCGGCCAGAAACGAAAAATCACAAACCCTAAAGAGCCTATGCTCTAATACCATGTACAAAAAGAAGAAAAATAATAATCTTCTTCAATGAAGCATGTGTGATTACATTATATAGGTAATAGGAAGCCCAAAGGGAATAAGGCCCAATAAGGCCAACTATTTACTAAACCCTAAATACACATATTTACAATAAACCTTAACAAGTTTGAATCAGTTACTTTGCAAAAAGCAGAGGTTGAGCTACCTAATATATTCTCCTCCCCAGCACCCTCACCAAATGGGGACTAGAACTGGGTTGACACTTTGCTTATTATTGTAATAAATAATTTTTTATTTATTTTAATCGATGTGACAGCTTTTAAGACAGATGATGTTATCTGAAGTATAAATAAAAAAGTTAACTTTCAATAATGAATTTGTTTCATTATTCTAATCTTAATGTATGATCCTTTTAAGTCTGAAGCCAAATACCACAAAGAAATTGTAAGATAATGAAACCAACTAGAAAAAATTTGCACAGCTCCCTTTTAACCCCATGGAAACTGTAGTTTATTCTATCATGTACTCTAAAATCAAGAACACTAATTGACCTAAATACTATTTATAGGTAGTTTGTTTTGATTTCAGTGACGTTTTAAGATCCTTGTCACTGCATTCTTTATTGGTTTATTTCAAACAGGTAATTACCCAATATTGACTTAGACTGTTTTTTTCTGATGCACAAATCAGTTGGAATCTGACAGCAAGTGGACCAAGACCAAACCCTCAGGGGTCTTACCATTATGGAATGATCAAGCCTTCTAGAACCATTATGCTTGCAAACTCTGCTCCTTATATTAATGGGAAGCAGAGGTATGCTGTTAATAGTGTCTCATATCAAGAACCAGATACTCCATTAAAGCTTGCTGATTACTTCAACATCCCTGGAGTTTTCTATGTTGGAAGCATTCCTAGCTACCCCACTGGAGGAAATGCCTACCTCCAAACATCAGTTATGGGTGCTAATTTCAGAGAATTTGTGGAGATTGTGTTCCAAAATTGGGAAAACACTGTTCAGTCATGGCATATTGATGGCTTGTCCTTCTGGGTTGTTGGGTAAGCTTCTGTTTTCTCTAATGAACTGTCTTCTGTTTTTTTCTCCAGTTGGATAAATTACTATTTATTGTTTTGTGGCTTGGCTCAAAATCAAGTTTTCCCTTGCTATTCAAATTCACTTTCAATCCCATATGGTTTGGTTCATCGTTAACTAACCATGTCAATTTGCAAGTGATAGAGAGTTTTAACAAATTCAACTGTTAATCTAACTATTTTCCCTAGATCTTGATTGTGAAATAGACTAGTTGATTAGGTAATAATAACAGAACCAATGGCATGAGAGTTATAAGACGTATTCATTTAGATCCCAACTAAAGAGTCTCCAGTGTAATTTACCCTTTATTGTTTCCATTATAGATATCTGATTTTCCATTTTGCGAAAATTTCAGGTTTGGTAGTGGCCAATGGACAGGTGCAAGTAGAAATAGCTACAATCTGAGAGATACTGTTGCTAGATGCACCACTCAGGTAAAAACCTTGGAGGAATGTCCTGCCATTTTAGTAAATTTGTGACTGAACAGAAAAGTTTGAACATCTGGTTTCTAAACAATACATTCTCGACTAGTGTTATCTTTGGTCCTAAATATAAGAGCCAGTTAGTGAGTTTACTTTGATCCTAAATATATGGCCTCAATTGACTTTATCTCCAAAATTTATAATGGTTTCAAAGTTGTTCCAAATTTTTTTTGATACAACAAAGTTTTCCCTATTAATTGTACATATTAAGAGGGTTTTCATCTCACGATCTAGGTCCAATAAATAAAGATAATCAAAAAGAATAATTTAGGAAAGCCAACACACATTTTTTTTAAATAAATAACTAATATTTTTTGATCTTTACAAACTAGTTATCAAGCTCCTATATTATTGTATTATTGTTTTAGGTAAGAGTCTAGCTCCTATAATAACAATGGAGTGAGTATTACATATTGTGTTTGTGGGGAGGGGTTATGGAGAAACCTCAAACACCAGTAGATCCATTCTCTTTCTACCTTTTCATTATCTCTGAATCACACACATTAGCTAGACATGTCTTCTTGTTCTATTATACTCATAATCTTAAATCAAGCATTACTTAATATTTGGTTGACCAATCTGATAAAAGAAGTTTATCAAGTCACTTGAACCGATGTTTGCTTATGATGCAAATGAAAATCAGGTGTATCCAAGGTCATGGACAGCGATCTACATGCCGCTTGACAACGTAGGAATGTGGAACATAAGATCCGAGGATTGGGGAAGGCAATACCTGGGACAACAATTCTATCTGAGGGTATATACAGGTTCCAAGTCTTTGAGAGATGAATATCCAATCCCAAAGAATGCTCTTCTTTGTGGCAGGGCAAGGGGTCGTCACACACGGCCAAGATTTTGATGTTGTTGAGTTCAGTATTTGTTTGCAAATATTCAACAAGTTTACTTGCATGATCCATGTATCCATCTAGTCTTTGTTAGTTCTCATGTAAGTAGACATGTATGTACTTTCTTGATTGTCACGAGAGGGTGACATAATGCTATTATTAATGTGGATTTGCTAGCGGGAAATTTGAATTCTAGAGCTCATCTTCTGCTGAGTTATCAAATACGGGAATTTAAATTTCTAAGGTGACTATTGAAATTTCTTATATTTGATGAGGTCATAAGCCGAGCAAGTCCTTTAAATCCTTTCTTGGTCCAGGTACTCTCAGAATCCATTTTCTCCTCTTCTTTCTCAGAATACAATCTTGTCCATTTATTTTAATCCAAGGGCTATTATTTCACACCCACATTTAATAATAAAAAATAACCCCACACACCCCACTCTCCACTCTCTCTTCTCCGTCCCTCCCCCCTCCCCTCCCTCCCTCCCTGGCCAACCTCAACCACACTCCTCTCTGACACTCCTCACCGTCCCTCCGTCACCGCCTTCCCCCGCCACCTGCACACCAGACAAGAGGAAGATGCGAAGCTGTTAGTTGAGGTGTGGCAACGTTGAAGGTGGGGTGGCCAGCCGTGGGTGATTTGGAGATGGTGGAAAAGCTTCGGTTGGTGACGGCGAGCTGAGGCTGTGGTCGAAGAAGCTGTGGGTTGGGTATTTAGTTTGGGGCGCGGAGGAGGAACGGTGGTGGACCGGTGAGGGGTACGTACGGTGGAGTGGGTTCGGTGAGGCGGTGGGCGTGGCGGCGGAAGGCGGTGGCGGAGGGACGGTGAGGAGTGGCAGAGAGGAGTGTGGTTGAGGTTGGCCATGGAGGGAGGGAGGGAGGGGAGGGGGGAGGGACGGAGAAGAGAGAGTGGGGAGTGGGGTGTGTGGGGTTATTTTTTATTATTAAATGTGAGTGTGAAATAATAGCCCTTGGATTAAAATGAATGGACAAGATTGGATTCTGAGAAAGAAGAGGAGAAAATGGATTCTGAGAGTACCTGGATCTGTTTCTTGTTTAATACCATCAAGCAACTAGAGTTTACATGGCGGGAGTACTGTTTAACTATGATTAGAAGTGTTTTTCCTTCCAACATACTCCCTTCGTTTCTAAATATAAGATCACTTTGGGGAAATTGATAAGTTCTTAAATATAAGATCACTTCATATTTTATCTCACGTTTTGCCCAAACTACCCTTATACTCCCTCTTTTCATTGAAAACCCCTCCTTTTTTAAAGTTAAGTAATTGAGGGGATTTTAGGAAGATCATGTAATTTTATTGTCTTCCTTAATCTCCCCAAATTAACCAAAGTGATCTTATATTTAGAAACGGAGGGAGTATTACCATACTCAAGGAGAGAGAGAGTCAAGGTGTTTGGATTGACTTATAGATATAAGTAATTTTAATATAAAGTTGGTTTGAAAATAAGTTAGATTATACATTGAAATTTATATTTGGAATATGTGTGGAAAAGTTACTTACAAGTGACTTATTTTCTATAAGTCAAATTGTGAATATTTGGATTAGTTATGATAAGATGTGTAAAATAAGTTAGAATTTGCGGATCTACATCATTAACTACTTATAAACTAAAAATAAACTATTTCTTTCTTCTTCTTTTTTTGAAAGAAATAATTTCTTTCTTTCTATTTATGAAATAAGCTATTTATTTCAAATAAATCAGATTAAAAAATAGTCTAACCAAACATTCTAAAACCATAATCTCTTTCAACTAAACTACTTATTTCAAAATAAGTAACTTATTTAGGCAAAATAAGTCCAACTAAACACAATTTCTTTGCCTTCAACCATATAACTACTTGTGATTGTTACCATACGCATGACAATTTTGGTTGGGATGCGTTTCCCATGGGATGTGACAAGTGCTCTTTGATAAAAGTAGCTCAAACAAAACCATGTTTTGGATGAACACTTAGAGCCCGTTTGATGTGCATGAATTAAGAAAGGGAATTGGATTAGGGAAATGAAAATAGTAATTTACATATATCTCGGGGCCCACAAGTTTTCTCTCTTCATCTCACACTTTTCTTGGGCCCACAAACTTTACTTTCCCATAGTTACCTAATTTAGCTCTACTTTCCATTTTTATCCCCTTAAACTAATTTACATTTTCATTTCCATCATCCACTTTCCGTCCAATTAAACGGGCATATCTACACCTAATAAATTTAAACAAAACTGATTATTATGCTAGAACCATGTTTTCCATGATAGTAGGGTGATCAACTTCTGAGAAAAAATACCTTCAACTGAACTACATACCATCGTTTTCCTTCGTAATCATCACATTACCTTGTAACTTCTCTAATTCTTTATACACACATAATTTACTATGATAATGCCTTGCCAAACATTAATTATCAATACCACTTTTAATTAAAATCTATTTTTCAAAATGTTATGGTATTTGGCTTGCCTAGTTGCAGTTTGTGTCGGCTTATATGCACGTAAATATATGATTGAAACTCTTGCACATTAAATTACAGATCAAAACGAAAAATCCAAGCAACATGTACTAATAAAACAAATCAGGTGAAATGTTGAAACATGCTGAAGCTACTCTCTTAACAACGCCTTGAAGCACAAAACTCTCCAATGTGGCAGCTTTAATCAACCACACAAACACACCCACACACACACACATTTACATAGACCCAAGCAATCGTCATACGTCGCTATAAGCTTTTTGTTTTTATATGACAAATACAGACAACTGTTCAAGGGGAGAATCCTCTAAAATTGCCAATAGTGCAGTGATCTTTAATTTTTTAATACCTTAAGATAGATTAAGTTCCTTTCACTTGACCTTTTCATTGCCGGTGATTGTTACTATACAATAGTTAGCATAGACGTTATGATAATTTTTGTTGATATTCGTGCACATCCCCTGTATGCTGCAGGTGTGTAACAAAAGAACTGAAATTTGGGCATCATCTAAGGGCAATAAAATAATAAAATACTCTGGCCTTTAACAGGGTGGAATTTATACTATCAAAGAAAACATGTAGTATATATACTCTCTAATAAAAGTGAGTTTACCAAACGGGGGTTTTGATGATCACTTATCCAAACACCGTTATAATTTAAATAATTAATAGTTAAAGCCTTTTAACTTAGTATATATGACATATCCTGAATAAGTAAGAGATTGCGGGTTCGATTCTAATTGTAATTTTAATTTAGGCTATTAGTGTATGCCCTAATAGTTTCAAAAAAAGAATTCAAAAATTTATTATTATGCAATAACCATGGTTTTTGATGAAAGTAGAATGATCAACTTTGGGGGAAAAAGATGAAAATATCATTAGGGCGAAATGCTGAAAATTCCTTCAATTTAAATGTAACCCCTTTTTTTCATAATGATCACGTATATTTATATATTTTATAGTAATTTACACATTGAAAAGTAATTTTGATAACAATTATCTCAACATTTTTTTGTTATCAAATTTATTTTTTTAATAAAATCTATTTGTGCTCTCTATTTATAAGCTAGTATCCATGTAAGTATATCAATGAAACTCTCGCACTTGTTACTAGATGAAGCTAAAATCCAAGGGAGCTGTCAATGAAACAAATCATTCAGGAGAAAAGTTGAGGTTAAATCACTCCCAACAATTCCTTGAAGCCCAAAACCCTCCAAGAAGGCAGCTTTAAACAACCGAGAATATATATAAACATGCACAACAGACCTGCGCACATCCTCACACGTTGCTAGCCACAAGATTTTATGACAATTACATATACATAAAACTGTTCAAAGGGTGTTAGAATCCATTAAAGTTACTTATTGCGCAGTATTGTTTGAATTCTAAAGGCCTGTGACACGAGCAAACACACTACTTTCTGAATGGAGTCCAAAAATATGAACTCACACAGAACATACGGATAGTGAAGAAGGGTTTCTGGAATATTACGTAAGAAAACACATGAAAGAGGGAATAATTTGAAACCACTTGATCTCTATTCCATGCATGTATATATATGAAATTATGTCAGTCATGTCACTGGTTTTCTCAGCATTGGCTTTGTCCTCACAAAATTCCAACTAAAGACTGCTTTTCCCTTCCATATTCCCTGCAAGGTGTAAGCATGGGAAGAAGTTTCCTACATGCCAGCTATGTCTACGTGGCGAAGAACCCGCAACGCACACGAACACAACCATCTATCCTGATATGCCCAAAAAAAATTTTTTAGGTGAACTTATTTGGTCACGTTATTTATGGTACGATTAATCACTAGCAAATATATAATGTTTTAATTGGAGATTTTAATTTGACTGGTCACTCCAAGAAAATTCTTTTTAAGGGTGTCAAATCAAACTAAAATATCCTCAAATAAGACATTAAATGTTTGCTTATGATTATTGGTTAGAATACAAATGACATAACTACTAAATGAATGAGATTCATCTGACAATTTCCCCCTCTCTCTCACCATTTTCACCATTTGACTAGTACAATTATTTGACATTATGGGTTTTCAATATTTGAGTTGCTCGTATCTACTTCTAGAAATGTTGGCTCCTTGGAGACATTATTGCATTTTCATCTTCTTAATTGACTTCTTAAAATCCTTCTATGATTTTAATATTAGTATTTCTGCACAAAATTAATCTGAATTTAATATATTCCAAAAAAGAAGTCAAATAAACTAGATTGGTGTTCTTATATAATTGAAGTATCCAGAGGAATAAGAATAAAATAGGAAGCAGAGAAACCAAGGAAGCCGAAAGTACAATCAGCTCTTTCATAAAAGTAGATTCTTTTTCTTTAGAAGCATTATAGAGTAATGTAGAATGTATCCTTTTTATTCTATGATGTTTCCACGGGCATACTGCAAATTTTAAGGGGTTTTAGTTTGCGTTATGACTCCAAAATGTTTCGGGTTTTGTCCTGATTTGCTTGTTTAAATAATAGTCTGATTAATTTAAGCTCACTCCACGGTTTCGTCTTCTAAATTTCAATTACTATTTGTTGTTTTGTAACTACGGTTGTATTTACCTCTTGCCTATTGCTGATTTTTTTTATTTATTATTTTACTAAGTTTCTTGGTTTCTTTCAAATAATAGCGTAATGAAACAGAAGTTACAAAAGAATATCTACCAAGACTCTCAATATTGGTTATTGAGAAATATTCGGAAATGCCGTCAATTGATTCAGTCCTCTAACAAGTCCATTACACTTTGTTCTATATGCTACCATTTTTGTTTTGGGAAAAACTTACCTCAAGTACTTGACCTCAATTACATCCAGTAAGCCAATAAGAATTTGACACATGTCCAACTAACCCACACCACTTTCTCCTTCTATTCTCTCTCCTCCATGTGTTAGTTTTATATGGGGTTAATTGGACATGTGTCAAATTCTTATTGGGTAATGGATGTAATTGAGGTCAAGTACTTGAGGTAAGTTTTTTCCTTTTGTTTTTCCCCTTATTTTGCCATATTGTGCTAATTGCACTATCACTTATGCTTATCATTATGGAACCAATGCTCCTCCTTATATTATAATTACTCTTCCCTTATTCTTATAATAGACTAACCCTCTTCATTGAACGGATACTATATCTCAAAAGTAATTGCTACTCGGGCAAATCCCATGGTTGTACCAACTCGTTGAATTAAAACAAATCTAATCGTCCCAATTCAATCGAACAATGTAAAGAAATGATGATAAAATTTTTCTCATCCAAGTGATGAGCTCGCAATTGGTATTCGAAGAAGCTCAAGTCCATATTTTATGCTCATTAGTCATCACGGCGATGAGAAAACATTTTCTCACCATTGTAGTGATGAGATTTAGACCATTCAAATTTTGATATCAATGACTCGCATCTTAGTTTTGTAATTTGTTGATTTTAAGATGATAAATTCATTTTTATATCAATGATAATTATGATATTATCTTTATTTCATAATGGTGATCAAATATGTAGGAGTAATCAAATCTTTCCTTTCAATCTATCCCATGATCAAACACAACCAGTACGGATAAGGAAATGTCAAGTTCTTGAAACCAATATGATTGAATTTGTGGGTGATAAGTTTTCTTGCATACTTCCAAAGGCTGATTAGGTAGAACCTCACATTGAACCTTCTCTTAAACATGTTGATTTTGTTGAAACTCTTCCGCATATATATAGAAGAATTGAGAAATGCCTTGATTTGGAGAAATCTAATTTGTACTTGGAGTAATGTGTCTTGTTTCGTGGGTTTTTGGATCTCAAGTTGATCCTACAAAGCCTCCGGTTGGCTAGACAACATGCGATTGATGTGCATTCCAAGGTTGTATTTGCTTTCTGGTTAAGATATCAAAGGAAGGAGGATCAACTTATTGAATAATCATCAATGTATTGTGTACGGAATTTTGAATGTCTTCAAACAAATTTAGTAGTTGGCTCTGAACTAGAATTAATATATGAACCTTGTATGTGTTATCATACTCTAGAAGAGGATGATGATGATGATGACTACGACATAAGCTTGATGGACAATTGGTGACAAGAACTAGGTTTTATACTACTTCACATATATCAGACCCTCCTAAAAGAGCATGATGGGATGTTTCTGGAGAGCGTGATATATCAGACTCCTAACAATTCTTTATGGTGGGATGTTTCTTTGAATTAACTTCCACAGTTTTTATTCCTTCTTATTTTCCAACATGATTTTAAATTGATATATCTTAAATTGTTGTGTGAAATGTTTTTTAATAAAAACTTATAGTATCATGTTATCCAAAAATATAGCATGAAAATGTAAGTTTCAAAACCATTTTTTTTAAAAAAAATGAGTATATAATTTTTAGGATAATTTTAGGTCAATGCTATTGATAATTTTCGTTTTTAATATAAGTTTTTTTTGGGATCCTTTTTTAATATAAGTTTTCAAACCCACATAGTGGATGTTTTGGGGATGAGTATGTGGTTTATTTGGTAACATATATGAAACAGGCCTGAATTGTAAATGTATTGTTATATAATTGGATCTTGCAATAACCCTATATTTTCATGGGTTTTTAATATCTCAATACATTGTTGTTTTAAAAAAACCTATGAAATGCATGTTTTGTATTTAATTTAGCAGGGAAAAAGAGCATTTCACTAAATAGAAAATAAGAGATAAAGAATTTAAATCTCATATTTTCAATGTTTTTATTTTACACTTATATGAGAATATTTTTCAAAGTTAGTTGAGATTTTTAAGGTGTCACATCAAATTTAAAATTGGGCGAATGTGCAAAAATGATACTAAACTTTACCCAGAATTGCAATTCTAATACTAAAGTTTCGTGAGGTGCAAAAAGATTACACAACTTGAAGTACAGGTGTAAATATAATATTTTCACTTAAGGGAAATAAAATCTAGATATGAAAAGACTGTTATGCCTCATTTCTTTCTCATTAAATAAAATTTTAATCAAGGGCATTTTAGTCTTTTCATATCAAAATTTTATTTCCCTCAACTGAAAATATTATATTCGCACATAGACCCCAAGTTGGATACTATTTTTGCTCCTCGCGAAACTTAAGTATTAGAAATGCAATTTTGGGTAAAGTTTAGTATCATTTTTGCACCTTCGCCCTTTAAAATTAAATAAATAGTAAATACATTTAATTTCCCCATTGGTCCCTCGTCATAAAAACGAATCACAATCATCCCAATATCTCTACCATCCTTAACAAATCAATCAACGGCCCCAACCCTCTCACAACCACATAACAAAAATACAAAAATACAAACCCCTCTATGAATACCGCATTCACTATTATGCCTAAGGATATTCAACTCACTCCTTGAATATCAACATGAGGGAAAGCACCAAGGAAGAAAATTGCTATTCATGCCAAGAGAGTCACTATTATGCCTAAGGATATTCAACTCACTTGTTGAATTAGAGGAGAGGGGCCTTTTTTGTATAGATAGAGAGAGGACTTATTTGAATTGGAGTGTTTCCAATATATGTTATGTACTATATCTTATGTATTTTTTTGACCTTGTACACTATATGTGATCATGTAATCTACTATGTAATCACAATTTCAATTTGTATTATTATTATTTTTCACTTACATTTGTAACGTACAATATTATTCTTAATAGACATTACTTTTCATCAATGGGTGATGGTACTCTGTAATCTATTCCATTTTTGTTTATGACAACAATCTATTAGAGAAGTTTAGATCGAAGAAGACAAAAAGGTATACTAAATGGAATTCAAGCAATCCTAGTAATATAATCATAAAATGAAACCTTTTTTTTATTAAATCTCCAGAAGCATGATGGGATGTTTCTGGATAGCGTGATATATGAGACCCCTAACAATTCTTTATGGTGGGATGTTTCTTTGAATTAACTTCCACAGTTTTTTATTCCTTCTTATTTTCCAACATGATTTTACATTGATATATCTTAAATTGTTCTGTGAAATGTTTATTAATAAAAACTTATAGTATCATCTTATACAAAAATATAGCATGAAAAATGTAAGTTTCAAATCCATTTTAAAACAAATATGAGGATATGATTTTTAGGATGATTTTAGGTCAATGCTATTGATTAGTTTCATTTTTAATATAAGTTTTTTTGGGATCGATTTTTAATATAAGTTTTCAAACCCGCATAGTGGATGTTTTTGGGAAGAGTATGTGGTATATTTGGTCACATATATGAAATAGGCCTGAATTTTAAATGTATTGTTATACAAATGGATGTTGCTATAACCCTATATTTTCATGGGTTTTCAATATCTCAATAAATTGTTGTTTAAAAAAAACTATGAAATGCATGTTTTGCAGTTAATTTAGCAGGGAAAAAGAGCATTTCCCTAAAAATAGGAATTAAGAGATAAAGAATTTAAATCTCTTATTTTCATTTTTTTTTATTCTACATTCTATATGAAAATATTTTTCAAAGTTAGTTGAGAGTTTTAAGGTGTCACATCTAATTTAAAATTAAATAAATAGTAAATACATTTAATTTTCCCATTGGTCCCTCGTCACAAACACGGATCACAACCATCCCAAAATATCTACCATCCTTAACAAATCAATCAACGGCCACAATCCTCTCACAACCACATGACAAAAAATAAAAAAACACAACCCCCTCTATAAATACCGCTTTCACTGTTATGCCTAAGGATATTCAACTCACTCGTTGAATATCAACATGAGGGAAAGCACCAAGGAGCAAATTGCTATTCATGCCAAGAGAGTCACTATTATGTCAAAGGATATTCAACTCACTTGTTGAATTAGAGGAGATAGGGCTTTTTTTTATAAATAGAGAGAGGAATTATTTAAATTGGAGTGTTTCCAATATATCTTATGTACTATATCTTTTTTTTTGACCTTGTACACTATATGTAATCATGTAATCTACTATGTAATCACAATTTCATTATGTATTATTTTTATTTTTCACTTACATTTTGTAACAATATTATTTTTATATAGACATTACTTTTCATCAATGGGTGATGGTACTCTGGTAACCTATTCCATTTTTATTTATGACAACAATCTATTAGAGAAGTTTAGATCGAAGAAGACATAAAGGTAATACTAAGCGGAATTCAAGCAATCCTAGTAATATAATCATAAAACAAAACCATTTTTTATTAAATCTCCAGAAGCATGATGGGATGTTTCTAGACAGCGTGATATATCTGACTCCTAACAATTCTTTATGGTGGAATGTTTCTTTGAATTAACGTCCACAGTTTTGTATTCCCTCTTATTTTCCAACATGATTTTAGATTGATATATCTTAAATTGTTGTGTGAAATGTGAATTAATAAAAACTTATAGTCGCATGTTATACAAAAATATAGCATGAAAAATGTAAGTTTCAAATCCATTTTAAAACAAGGGTTAATATGCAAATCCAACCCTGAACTATACCAAAAGGTGCAGATCTGCCCCTCACATATTTTGAGATGCAATTTTAACCTGGAAGTAACAATTTAGGGCAATTTTACCCTTCTGTTAGTCAAAGTTGTTCATTTTTGTGCAAAATGACTCAAATACCCTCCTGATTATATTCTCTATTTTCTTCAACCTTCCCACCTCAAACCCCCACCACCACCACCCCACCACCACCACCACCACCACCACCCCACCATCACCACCACTGTCGTCGCCCCAACCATCCAACCACCACCCCAACCTTCTCCCTGCCACAACCACCCCCCCCCCCGCCAATAACCACCGCCACTCCTTTCTCTTTTCTTCTTTTCCTTCCATCTCTTTCAACCCATTCATTATTTGATTACGTCTTCTCTCTCTCTCCATTCCAGTTTCATTCTTCTTCCCTTTTCACTCTCTCTCTGTGCTTAATTATACCCTGTGCAATATTTTAGAAATGAAGGTATCTATGATTCTTCTATCTCTTTCACTTCAAAAAAAAAATAATGTTGATTTATTTTTCTTACGTTCTTCCTTTATTTTGCGTTCTTTTCAGAGACGAGATTTATCTTTCTTATGCCATCCTTTATTTCTCATTTCTGGACTGTAATTCCATTAATGGGTTAGGTTCTGATTCCTCATTTCTAACGGTACGGTGGTTGTTGTGTGTGTGGGGGGAGACGGTTGGGGGGTGGTGGTTGTGGCGGGGGCATTGTTGGGGCGGTGGTGGCGGCTGGATGGTTGGGGCGACGGCAGTGGTTGGGGTGGAGGTGGCAGTGGTGGTGGTGAGGTGGTGGTGGTGGTGGTGGTGGTTGGGGTTTGTGGTGGGAAGGTTGAAGAGAAGAGAGAATATAATTAGGAGGGTATTTAAGTCATTTTGCACCAAAATAAACAACTTTGACTAACAGAAGGGCAAAATTGCTATGAATTGTTACTTCCAGGTTAAAATTGCATCTCAAAATATGTGAGGGGTAAATCTGCACCTTTTGATATACTTCAGGGGTGGATTTACATATTAACCCTTAAAACAAATATGAGTATATGATTTTTAGGATGATTTTAGGTCAATGCTATTGATTATTTTATTTTTTTAATGTAAGTTTTTTTTGGGAACAACTGGATCTTGCAATAACCCTATATTTTCATGGGTTTTTAACATCTCAATAAATTGTTATTTTAAAAAAAACTATGAAATGCATGTTTTGCAGTTAATTTAGCAGGGAAAAAGAGCATTTCCCTAAAAATAGGAATTAAGAGATAAAGAATTTAAATCTCTTATTTTCATTTTTTTATTCTACATTCTATATGAAAATATTTTTCAAAGTTAGTTGAGAGTTTTAAGGTGTCACATCTAATTTAAAATTAAATAAATAGTAAATACATTTAATTTTTCCATTGGTCCCTCGTCACAAACACGGATCACAACCATCCCAAAATCTCTACCGTCCTTAACAAATCAATCAACGGCCACAATCCTCTCACAACCACATGACAAAAAATAAAAAACACAACCCCCTCTATAAATACCCCTTTCACTGTTATGCCTAAGGCTATTCAACTCCCTTATTGAATATCAACATGAGCGAAAGCACCAAGGAGCAAATTGCTATTCATGCCAAGAGAGTCACTATTATGCCAAAGGATATTCAACCCACTTGTTGAATTAGAGGAGATAGGGCTTTTTTTTATAAATAGAGAGAGGACTTATTTAAATTGGAGTGTTTCCAATATATCTTATGTACTATATCTTATGTTTTTTTGACCTTGTACACTATATGTAATCATGTAATCTACTATGTAAATAATCACAATTTCATTATGTATTATTTTTATTTTTCACTTACATTTTGTAACAATATTATTTTTATATAGACGTTACTTTTCATCAATGGGTGATGGTACTCTGGTAATCTATTCCATTTTTATTTATGGCAACAATCTATTAGAGAAGTTTAGATCGAAGAAGACAAAAAGGTAATACTAAGCGGGATTCAAGCAATCCTAGTAAGATAATCATAAAACGAAACCATTTTTTATTAAATCTCCAGAAGCAGGATGGGATGTTTCTGGAGAGCGTGATATATCTGACTCCTAACAATTCTTTATGGTGGAATGTTTATTTGAATTAACCTCCACAGTTTTGTATTCCCTCTTATTTTCCAACATGATTTTAAATTGATATATCTTAAATTGTATTGTAAAATGTGAATTAATTAATAAAAACTTATAGTCTCATGTTATACAAAAATATAGCATGAAAAATGTAAGTTTCAAATCCATTTTAAAACAAATATGAGTATATGATTTTTAGGATGATTTTAGGTCAACGCTATTGATTATTTTATTTTTTAATGTAAGTTTTTTTTTGGGAACAATTGGATCTTGCAATAACCCTATATTTTCATGGGTTTTTAACATCTCAATAAATTGTTGTTTTAAAAAAACTATGAAATGCATGTTTTGCAGTTAATTTAGCAGGGAAAAAGAGCATTTCCCTAAAAATAGGAATTAAGAGATAAAGAATTTAAATCTCTTATTTTCATTTTTTTATTCTACATTCTATATGAAAATATTTTTCAAAGTTAGTTGAGAGTTTTAAGGTGTCACATCTAATTAAAATTAAATAAATAGTAAATACATTTAATTTTTCCATTGGTCCCTCGTCACAAACACGGATCACAACCATCCCAAAATCTCTACCGTCCTTAACAAATCAATCAACGGCCACAATCCTCTCACAACCACATGACAAAAAATAAAAAAACACAACCCCCTCTATAAATACCCCTTTCACTGTTATGCCTAAGGATATTCAACTCACTCGTTGAATATCAACATGAGGGAAAGCACCAAGGAGCAAATTGCTATTCATGCCAAGAGAGTCACTATTATGCCAAAGGATATTCAACTCACTTGTTGAATTAGAGGAGATAGGGCTTTTTTTTATAAATAGAGAGAGGACTTATTTAAATTGGAGTGTTTCCAATATATCTTATGTACTATATCTTATGTTTTTTTGACCTTGTACACTATATGTAATCATGTAATCTACTATGTAATCACAATTTCATTATGTATTATTTTTATTTTTCACTTACATTTTGTAACAATATTATTTTTATATAGACGTTACTTTTCATCAATGGGTGATGGTACTCTGGTAATCTATTCCATTTTTACTTATGGCAACAATCTATTAGAGAAGTTTAGATCGAAGAAGACATAAAGGTAATACTAAGCGGAATTCAAGCAATCCTAGTAAGATAATCATAAAACGAAACCATTTTTTATTAGATCTCCAGAAGCATCATGGGATGTTTCTGGAGAGCGTGGTATATCTGACTCCTAACAATTTTTTATGGTGGAATGTTTCTTTGAATTAACCTCCACAGTTTTGTATTCCCTCTTATTTTCCAACATGATTTTAGATTGATATATCTTAAATTGTTGTGTGAAATGTGAATTAATAAAAACTTATAGTCTCATGTTATACAAAAATATAGCATGAAAAATGTAAGTTTCAAATCCATTTTAAAACAAATATGAGTATATGATTTTTAGGATGATTTTAGGTAAATGCTATTGATTATTTTATTTTTTAATGTAAGTTTTTTTGGGAACAATTGGATCTTGCAATAACCCTATATTTTCATGGGTTTTTTAACATCTCAATAAATTGTTGTTTTAAAAAAACTATGAAATGCATGTTTTGCAGTTAATTTAGCAGGGAAAAAGAGCATTTCCCTAAAAATAGGAATTAAGAGATAAAGAATTTAAATCTCTTATTTTCATTTTTTTATTCTACATTCTATATGAAAATATTTTTCAAAGTTAGTTGAGAGTTTTAAGGTGTCACATCTAATTTAAAATTAAATAAATAGTAAATACATTTAATTTTTCCATTGGTCCCTCGTCACAAACACGGATCACAACCATCCCAAAATCTCTACCGTCCTTAACAAATCAATCAACGGCCACAATCCTCTCACAACCACATGACAAAAAATAAAAAAACACAACCCCCTCTATAAATACCCCTTTCACTGTTATGCCTAAGGATATTCAACTCACTCGTTGAATATCAACATGAGGGAAAGCACCAAGGAGCAAATTGATATTCATGCCAAGAGAGTCACTATTATGCCGAAGGATATTCAACTCACTTGTTGAATTAGAGGAGATAGGGCTTTTTTTTATAAATAGAGAGAGGACTTATTTAAATTGGAGTGTTTCCAATATATCTTATGTACTATATCTTATGTTTTTTTGACCTTGTACACTATATGTAATCATGTAATCTACTATGTAATCACAATTTCATTATGTATTATTTTTATTTTTCACTTACATTTTGTAACAATATTATTTTTATATAGACGTTACTTTTCATCAATGGGTGATGGTACTCTGGTAATCTATTCCATTTTTACTTATGGCAACAATCTATTAGAGAAGTTTAGATCGAAGAAGACATAAAGGTAATACTAAGCGGAATTCAAGCAATCCTAGTAAGATAATCATAAAACGAAACCATTTTTTATTAGATCTCCAGAAGCATCATGGGATGTTTCTGGAGAGCGTGGTATATCTGACTCCTAACAATTTTTTATGGTGGAATGTTTCTTTGAATTAACCTCCACAGTTTTGTATTCCCTCTTATTTTCCAACATGATTTTAGATTGATATATCTTAAATTGTTGTGTGAAATGTGAATTAATAAAAACTTATAGTCTCATGTTATACAAAAATATAGCATGAAAAATGTAAGTTTCAAATCCATTTTAAAACAAATATGAGTATATGATTTTTAGGATGATTTTAGGTAAATGCTATTGATTATTTTATTTTTTAATGTAAGTTTTTTTGGGAACAATTGGATCTTGCAATAACCCTATATTTTCATGGGTTTTTTAATATCTCAATAAATTGTTGTTTTAAAAAAACTATGAAATGCATGTTTTGCAGTTAATTTAGCAGGGAAAAAGAGCATTTCCCTAAAAATAGGAATTAAGAGATAAAGAATTTAAATCTCTTATTTTCATTTTTTTATTCTACATTCTATATGAAAATATTTTTCAAAGTTAGTTGAGAGTTTTAAGGTGTCACATCTAATTTAAAATTAAATAAATAGTAAATACATTTAATTTTTCCATTGGTCCCTCGTCACAAACACGGATCACAACCATCCCAAAATCTCTACCGTCCTTAACAAATCAATCAACGGCCACAATCCTCTCACAACCACATGACAAAAAATAAAAAAACACAACCCCCTCTATAAATACCCCTTTCACTGTTATGCCTAAGGATATTCAACTCACTCGTTGAATATCAACATGAGCGAAAGCACCAAGGAGCAAATTGATATTCATGCCAAGAGAGTCACTATTATGCCGAAGGATATTCAACCTACTTGTTGAATTAGAGGAGAGAGGGCTTTTTTTTATAAATAGAGAGAGGACTTATTTAAATTGGAGTGTTTCCAATATATCTTATGTACTATATCTTATGTTTTTTTTGACCTTGTACACTATATGTAATCATGTAATCTACTATGTAATCACAATTTCATTATGTATTATTTTTATTTTTCACTTACATTTTGTAACAATATTATTTTTATATAGATGTTACTTTTCATCAATGGGTGATGGTACTCTGGTAATCTATTCCATTTTTATTTATGGCAACAATCAATTAGAGAAGTTTGGATCGAAGAAGACATAAAGGCAATACTAAGCGGAATTCAAGCAATCCTAGTAATATAATCATAAAACGAAACCATTTTTTATTAAATCTCCAGAAGCACGATGGGATGTTTCTGGAGAGCGTGATATATCTGACTCCTAACAATTCTTTATGGTGGGATGTTTCTTTAAATTAACCTCCATAATTTTTTATTCCCTCTTATTTTCCAACATGGTTTTAGATCGATATATCTTAAATTTTTGTGTGAAATGTGAATTAATTAAAACTTATAGTCTCATGTTATACAAAAATATAGCATGAAAAATGTAAGTTTCAAATCCATTTTAAAACAACTATAAGTATATGATTTTTAGGATGATTTTAGGTCAATGCTATTGATTATTTTAATTTTTAATATAAGTTCTTTTTGGGATCGATTTTTAATTTAAGTTTTCAAAGAAACACCACACCATAAAGAATTATTAGGAGTCTGATATATCAGGCTCTCTTAGGAGGGCCTGATATATGTGAAGTAGTATAAAAACTAGTTATTGTTGTCAATTGTCCATCAAGCTTATGTCGTCGTCGTCGTCATAATCATCCTCTTCTAGAGTATGATAACACATAAAAGGTTCATATACTAATTCTAGTTCAGAGCCAACTACTGAATTTGTTTTAGGACATTCAAAATTCCGTACACAATACATTGATGATTATTCAATAAGTCATCCTTCCTTTGATATCTTATCTAGAAAGCAAATACAACCTTAGAATGCACATCAATCCCACGTTTTCTAGCCAACCGGAGGCTTTGTAGGATCAACTTGAGATCCAAAAACCCACGAAACAAGACACATTACTCCAAGTACAAATTGGATTTCTCCAAATTAGGGCATTTCTCAATTGTTCTATATATATGCGGAAGTGTTTCAACAAAATCAACATGTTTAAGAGAAGGTTCAATGTGAGGTTCTACCTAATCAGCCTTTGGAAGTATGCAAGAAAACTTATCACCCACAAATTCAATCATATTGGTTTCAAGAACTTGACATTTCCTTATCCGTACTGATTGTGTTTGATCATGGGATAGATTGAAAGGAAAGATTTGATTACTCCTACACATTTGATCACCAATGTGAAATAAAGATAATCTCATAATTATCATTGATCTAAAAATGAATTTATCATCTTAAAATCAACAAATTACAAAACTAAGATGCGAGTCATTGATATCAAAATTTGAATGGTCTAAATCTCACTACAATGATGAGAAAATGTTTTCTCATCGCCGTGATGACTAATGAGCATGAAATATGGACTTGAGCTTCTTCGAATAACAATTCCGGGCTCATCACTTGGATGAGAAAAATGTTATCATCATTACGTTACATTGTTCGATTGAATTGGGACGATTAGATTTGTTTTACTTCAACGAGTTGGTATAACCGCATGATTTGCCCGAGTAGCAATTACTTTTGAGATATAGTATCCGTTCAATGAAGAGGTGAAGGACACCGATTTGCGGGTCGGTATAGTGTGCCTTGGGTCTAATCCTTCAAGAAATTTTAAGACCCAAGGTAAGCGGAAACTACCCCGGGTATCGTTCTCAAGGAGCCTTGTTTAATCTAACTATCCTAGTAAATTAAATGCAATGTAAGATGGATTTGGGTGAAGAAAATATATTTTGTTGATTTTTTTAAAAAGGGAATGAAGGATGCAAAATAAATAAATATTTTTGGTATTTTTGGATAAAAGGGTGGAATGAAAGTGAAGTGCTCTTGGAAATGAATTTCAATGACTAGCATAGCTCTCTAAGGACTTTTGGGGAGTTTAATGCACTAATTTCCTAATTTACCAAACCTCATGGACCCATGAGTCCAATACCTAGTTGTTGAAACCTCATCCAATTAGGCATTGTTAAGCTCTTTAGTGTTTGTGGACCTATTACTTGCAAGGAACTATTAATCCTACGACCGGGACCCCGAATCGCCACTTCATTAATCCTAAGATTTTAATTCACTAGTGGAACCCCACATAATAAAATAAAATCTAAGGATTGAAGTCTAATGTTACTCAAGCAATTAATAGGTTCACTTTGAATTTCTCTAAGTTTCCTAAAGTACCAAACCTCACCAACCGGTAAGTCTAATACCTAATCTTATGAACCCATTCAACTAGGCATTATTATGTACCATAGAGTGTGATTAGTGATTACAATGCATTAGGTTCAATTACAATTCAATTCAACAAACTATCTACCAATATCATGAGTAAATAGAAATATCTAATGAATTATAAAGAACATATGTATGACCATACATATTTTTGAGTCCAAATCCCTCATTACAAGTCAAAATCACAAATAAACTCAATAACAACCAAATCCAGTCCAATCTCAAAACATAAATGGTAAACCTAAATCTAGGCAATCAAAAATATAAAGAGAAAGGAAAGGAATTAGGACTCCCCTTTGAAGAACCAAGGCTCAAGCTATCTTCAGATCATTCCCAAGAGCAAGGATGAATTTTAGTTACTCATAAAGAAGAAATTAGGAACCCTAAACTCTAATTTTTGAGCACTCATATTGAGTAGATAAAGGAATTTGTGGGGAAAATGGTGAGGAAATAAAAATTAGACTAGAGAGAATTGGTACGGAAGAGGAAGAAATGGAACACCACCATTGGGCGCCTCCACCTTCCTCTCCTTTCACTGTTCGGCGCCTTCCCTCTGCCTTCTCTTCTTTTTTCGCGTCTCAACCCCCCCAATTCGTCCTCTGCCTCCCAATTCACTTCTTTTCAATTCATTCCCTTTATGTTGCCACGTGTCCTCAGTCCAGCGCCTCCTCCCTCTTCTTGTCTTTATTCAATTTGTTTTCCCATTTCCTCACTGCACACACATTTCAATTTTCTTTTCTTTTTTCACAACAGCAGCTAACTAATAATAATAATAATAATAAATATATCTTTTTGTTTCTTTTAGATTTTATACTATTTTCTTATTTATTTAGTGCCTAAATTAAAACATTTTTCTTTATCATATAAGACACTAATATTGCATCTCAAATAGTTAAAAACCTCATTTTATCACAATAAAATCATATAAATCTTGTGATTTGTCAAGAGGGTTAGTCTATAGTAAGAATAAGGGAAGAGTAATTATAATATAAAGAGGAGCATTGGTTACATAATGATAAGCATAAGTGATAGTGCAATTAGCACAATATGGCAAAATAAGGGGAAAAAACAAAAATGGTAGCATATAGAACAAAGTGTAATGGACTTGTTAGAGGACTGAATCAATTGACGGCATTTAATTTCCAAATATTTCTCAATAACCAATATTGAGAGTCTTGGTAGATATTCTTTTGTAACTTCTGTTTCATTACGCTATTGTTTGCAAGAAACCAAGAAGCTTAATAAAATAATAAATAAAAAAATCATCAATAGGCAAGAGGTAAATACAACCGTAGTTACAAAACAACAAATAGTAATTAAAAATTAGAAGACGAATCCGTGGAGTGAGCTTAAATTAATCAGACTATTATTTAAACAAGCAAATCAGGACAAAACCCGTAACATTTTGGAGTCATAACGCAAACTAAAACCCCGTAAAAGCAGTATGCCCGTGGAAATATCATAGAATAAAAAGGTTACATTCTACATTACTCTATAATGCTTCTGAAGAAAAAGAATCTGATTTTACGAAAGCGCTTATTGTACTTTTTGTTTCCTTGGTTTCTCTGCTTCCTATTTTATTCTTATTCCTCTGGATACTTAATACACACACCTTAAATTGCATCCGAATATGATATATAATTATACATAAAAGCACATTCTTTATAACTTTAATTCGATCATTGACGATTTTCTTCACCTTGCTTGACTATTTAGTTTGGTTGTTTCAAAATTCGATTACATATATTTTTAGTTAAGGTGAAGGAAAAACTTTAATAATAAAGTTTCATCATGTGACGAGCGCCTGCACCATAAAGTTCTTTTAAGAACAAAAATGAACTTAAACTTTATAAAATGGAGCAATTGCCTTAACACCATCAGATTTCCATTACTTTTAAGGCTTAATTCATTGGCCCCACATAATTAATTTTAAATCATTATTTCAAAAAAAAATGCGAGGTGAACTTTTAATAAAGTTTTGTATCAGACACATTATACCATAAAGTTTTTGGGAGAAAAAAATGCACTTTTCCCATTTTAAAATAAATTAATGTGAACCTACAAACCTAAAAAATCTACAACAGATGTTTAGAGTATCATGGCTTGTGTTAAAATTGCTATATTTTTTAAAGTTTACTTGCATTATTAAAACTTTATGGTATCACACTCTTGGCATGAAATTTTGTTATTAAAATTCGACCTTCACTATTTTTGTTATTACTTCCTGCATGTGATGGAGCACATTATATTTTTGAAAAACAGGGGACATGCTCTTGGACAAATGAAGACGTCTTTGATTAATTTTGAGCAGAAAAGAATCTGCAGGGAATATATAATCAATAGCAGTGGGGTTCGATAAATTTTTGTCGTCGTTAAAGTGACATGCAGAATATATCTGAAGAAAATGATATCACACTAAGACTTTCCTCGTGCCAAATGCTTTCTACCCAAAACCTCTCATTTTCATCCCAATCATCATCATGAACCCAACTTTGTATTCCTATAACATCGTGGGATTCTACTGAGTCATGAGTAAAATCTGCAAAAATGCTTTTCCAACTCCAAAAAATATAAATTAATGACAACACATCACAAAAAGGACAAGCCCTTGAGAAACAGACGAGCCTGAGTATGTGTGTTAATTAGTTTATATTTATTCTTGTTTCGTTCCTTTAATTTACGGACCGCCTGCTTGTAGCTATTGCAAACAACACAATTAAGAACACAAATAAGTTCAAGTACTATATATATTAATGAAGTGTAGTAATTCTCAACTAGTACACTCTTTCAAAGTCTCTCCAATATTATCATCACATTCTTCTTCTTCTTCTTCTTCATTTTCTTCTTTTGAGATGACTACTAGTGATGGCCGGCCTTTGGGATGGAGATCGCCAGGGATTAGGCCTTATGTACGATCAAAAATTCCTAGGCTTAGGTGGACAACCGAGCTTCATCGTTGCTTCTTGCTTGCAGTTCAAAGGCTTGGGGGAGAAGAGAGTATAGTATTTATTCATAATTAATTAATTAAGCATTTTTATTATACTTGTACTCACACTTAACCTTCTTCCTCAAATGTTGTCTCCTTGTTCGTATTCTCTTAATATTTAAATGTAATTACAATGTATGAATTTGCAGGGGCAACACCAAAGTTGGTATTACAGCTCATGAATGTAAAGGGGCTTACCATTTCTCATGTCAAAAGCCACCTTCAGGTGGTGATAATTAATATACCTTTACTTCAGTTTACTTCACTGTTAGCTTGTCTGGGATTAAACATTAATTATAAATACATTTTTTGTTTGAGAAATAATTTATTTTATTTTCCAAATTTGGTATATGGTTTGACCTTTATGATTGTTTTCTCAACAGATGTACAGGAGCATGAAGCATGATCAGCAGACTATTCAAGGTAAGCAAATAATTAATATATAATATATATACATGTTATTACTCAATATAATCTGAACTGCTTTTCTAATTAATCACTTCAACTTTGATATCTCACACACGCTCGCACACATAGTCTCTCCTCTATCCCTTATTTTAAAAGCTCATAAGGTAAAATCACACATATTAAAAAAAATAGTTGAAAGAGAAAAATATGTCTAAAATAAATTTGTTTTTTCAAGTTTACCTTTATTAATGATAGGTGGAGAGTAATAATGACATGAATTAGCATGAAATATTAAGAAATAATGAGGTCGAATTAAAATGGATAAAAAGTGATTAAATATTTTGACATCCATATGCATACCCATGCTCTAATAATAAGGGACAAAAACCATTATAGGTTCTTTATAATAAAAGAGGGATGGAGTAAATATGTGAGTGTGAGCGCGTGTGTACTGATTTTGGCCGGTTTAACAATAATTTAGCTGCAGCAGCAAAGAAGAATAAGAAGAAGAGGAATGAAAAGGCTGTGGGTTCCTTACAAGATTCGTCCTTCAACTCAAAAAGTTATGTCGAAGAGAATGATGTTCACCAAGAAAACAAAACATGTGCAACTCATCACTTTAATGGTACCCAAGCACAAGGGTAAGTTTGATCAATACCATGAAAATTGCTTATGATTTTTTGAAAAAAAAAAAGATTGCACAGTTCAACAAGCTTGATGAATTGAGTCATGACGCAGTATTTTAATCATGACTACTATTACTCAGTGTCTAAACTTTTAATTTAGTTAAAACTCCATTCATAACACTCCCTCCGGTCCTAAATATAAGACCTAATTGACTTTTTTGAAAAGTCCTAAAAAAGCAAAATAAATCAATATAAATTGATTCACCTGATTTTTTTCCCCTTAAACTAGTTTATTTAACCTATAAACTAATGATTAATCTAAAAATATATCAAATATGTCATAATTTAATAAGATATTTTGTAACCTTAACATCTTCAAAAAAAAGTCAACTAAGTCTTATATTTAGAACCGTAGGAGTATTTTATTAAAAATTAATCCTTCCATACATATACAACTCATCTGGAGTTATAACCAGTCACCTCATGTGTGAAAGGATGTTTTTGTCACTGTTCAAGAAATATTACTGTGACTTCCAATTATGCTTCGCATGGCCTGGGATGTAGCTTGAGGCATATTGACTAAATTCTCAGTCATGTAGAGATCATCATCTGCAACCTCTTATGCAACATGTATAAATGATTGGGTAACGACTATATATAAAGACATAATGTATGACAAATATTGTTAATTTATTTAATGAAAAAAATGAGGGTATTTGATGGAGTTGAGAGTGCCAGAATTGAGAGGAATACTGCCATAATTAAGTGATTTATAAAAGAAAAGAGTAATTTTTGCATGAGTTTATATTGGGATCGGATTTGGATTAACAGAAGTTTTACATACGTACGTACTCTCCAATAACTGATAGTCAAAGCAAGAATGTTAAGGAGGAAGAACATAATGAAAAAGATGGAAGGAAGCAGGATCAATCAACATGTGAGGCAGAAGAAGCAGTTTATGGAGACAGAGAGCAGACACGTTCCTATATCATCTTCAACGACCTTTTCAAAAGCCATAACGATCCTGTAATATTCCTCTCTCTCCCTCCCTATATCACTCAATTATATTACTGACACTTTTTTAATGGCCATAATATATGCAAAAATTTGATGGAGGCTTGAGCTTTTAGTATCAATCCTAATTTGACATGTACATATACATTGCTACAAGGTAATTGTTTAAAAATTAAATCAAGTGTTACTAATTGATTTATTCCATGAATCCACAATTTTTTCTTTTAACATTTTGGCATCACGTTGTAGTCTAATCAGGTATCATGCTTGATAACGCTTTATTGTAATGTTATTTTAGCGGGTACTAGGCAACAATTTGTGTGTTAAACTAGTTCGAGCATGACTGATTTGATAGCAGAATGTTGAAAATGGTCACATTCACACGTCATCCGTAAAATATTTCTCTCTTTTTATAACAATAGAAGAGTTGTACTCCCTCCGATCCTAAATATAAGACCTAATTGACTTTTTTTGGAGATGTTAAGGTTACCAAATATGTTATTAAATTATGACATATTTGATATATTTTTAGATTATTCATTAGTTTATAGGTTAAATAAACTAGTTTAAGGAGAAAAATAAGTAAATCAATTTATGATTGACTTATATTTTGCTTTTTTAGGATTTTTCAAAAAAGTAAACTATGTCTTATATTTAGGACCGGAGGAAGTATAAGCGAAACTACTGAAATTTAACACTTTTGAATTTTAAGTTACATGTGGGTGTTAAAATTAATTTTGTGTGTGTGTGTGTATGCAATTATTCTGTTAGTACACTGCCACGTATATGAGTTAAACTAATGATTGAAATTAATTTACTAATTGTATATGAACGTAACTTTGAAATGGAAAAAATGATGAAATTTACACGCAATGAATATAATGATGTAAGGTGAGAGAGAACATTGATTCGAGTTGTGGAGTGTAGGAGAAGAAGGATATGAAACCAGAAAAGGAGGCACAAAGTGGAGGTGGAGGCAATGATAAAAGAAAAGAAGAGGAAGATATGAAGGAGATAGGAAAGAGAATTGATGTTGAAGACGACGACAAGCTGTCTATATCAATGACCTCAAAAGCTTTTCTTCCATGGCTCAACCAATCCAAACTCCTTGGTCTTCACCTCAATGATGTCTCTCTTCACCTCACTCTCTAGCTCCTTCATCAACCAATAAACACTAACTCTACCTGCCTCTCGTTAATACATATACTACTTGGTTAATCCGTTCTATCAACAATCATATATTGTTGCATCTATTTGCTTCATTATTAGTAGGAGTATATTGTATCCCCACATATATGCAATGATTGTCGCTCTCACTCGTATTGTTATGCCCTTTATTTTGTTTGCTTTCACCAAATCTAATTCAACCTAAAGTGTAGTTTTAATTCATAATTAATTATTAAAATTTTCTTCTCATTTTTTATTTTATTTAAATTGTTTTCTTGTATTTATCTTACCATTTTTCTTTCATCAATGCGATAACACTTGCATTTTGCAATGAATATGAAGTGTTTTACCCAGTTAAAAAATGCATTTGTTAAGATTGCAAGTTTTTAGGGAGAACTTATCTCAAAAAGCCAGATTTTTGGATGGGATAGGCCAACCCCAAACTCCAACAATGTTAAAAATAACTAGCAGTATCTCCCGTGCAACGCACGGGGGTTTCCCGCGCTCCGCGCTGTTTTGTTTAAAAATTAGCATTAATAAAAAAAACTATTATCTAACCTTAACCTTAGAAGAAAGAAAATTTCAATGACAACTTCTAGTTTACATTATCAAATGACCATTTTTCTGTAAGTTGTAATGAAAATTGAAATTAAATCTAACTGAACACATCTTCCCTATGTGAAGAAACAACTCTTCTTTTTGTGTTTTATATCTACATGGAACAACTTCTAGTTTGCACGGGAAAGATAGGCAAATAAAAAGACACAATAAAACATTGCAGATATATATCAGGTCAAAAATATTATCATAATGGTGACACTAAAGATATAAATCTTTAAGGCAAATTCGCACAAAAAAAATATGTGGCCCAAATAAATTAGCCCAAGAAAGTAAAGAATACGTAGCCCAAATATATAGGCAAATAAAAAGACACAATAAAACATTGCAGATATATATCAGACCAAAAAGATCATCATAATGTTGACACTAAAGATATAAATTTTTAAGGCAAATTAAAAAAAAAATATGTGACCCAAATAAATTCGCCCAAGAAAGCAAATAATATGTGGGCCAAATAAATAAAAAATAAATATAATAAATAATATAAATAATAAATAATAAATAATAAATATAATAATAAATATAAATAATAAATAATTAAATATTTAAATATAAATAAAAAATAAATAATAAATATAATAATATAATAAATATATTAAATGATTAATAATTAAAAAATTAAAACATTGCGAAATAATAAATATAAATAATAATAATAAATAATAATTATAATAATAAATATAAATATTAAATAATTTACTCATGAACAATTTTTTTATTTTTTTAACTTTTATTTTAACAAATTTACACTAAAACAATATATGACATATTTTCTTTTAAGTTTTTTTTACCTTCTTTTTTAACAAATTTGCACTAAAAAAATATATGACAATTTTTTTTAGCTAAAATATCGGGTAAAAAAATCATATAATAATTAATTTATTTTTTTAAAAAAAAAGTTTACAAAATTAAAAATATATTATAGACCCAAATAAATTAGCCAAAAAAGTAAAGAATACGTAATAGAGAATGTCGAACATTGCACTTAAAATTTGTTCATGAACTAATTTTTTTAACTTTTTTTTAACAAATTTAAACTAAAAAAATATATGACAATTTTTTTAGCTAAAATATAGGGTGTCAAAAATCATATAATATTAAAAAAAAGAAAAAATAAATAAATAAATAATATATTATATTCTACCAAATCACTATTCATGAACAGTACTTCAAAAAAAATATGTGACTCAAATAAATTAGCCTAAGAAAGTAAAGAAAAAAAAAGTTAAAAAAAATTTGCTCATGAACAAATTTTTTAATTTTTTTTTAACAAATTTGCACTAAACAAATATATGACAAATTTTTTTAGTGCAAAATATCGGGTGTAAAAAACCATATAATATTTTTTTAAAAAAAAATAATAATAATATATTTTAGACCCAAATAAATTAGCCCAAGAAAGTAAAGAATACGTAGCCCAAATAAATTCGCACAAGAAAGCAATTACATACAATAGTAATAGAGAATGTCAATCACTGCAATAAAAATTTGCTCATGAACAAATTTTTTAACTTTTTTTTAACAAATTTGCACTAAAAAACTATATGACAAATAATTCAATAATAAATATAAATAATAAATAATTAAATATAAATAAATAATAAATAATAAATAATTAAAAAATTAAATATAAATAAAAAATAAATAATAAATATAATAATATAATAAATATATTAAATAATTAAAAAATTGCCAAACAATAAATAATAATAATAAATAATAAATATAATAAAAAATATAAACATTAAATAATTTACTCATAAACAATTTTTTTTTAAACTTTTTATTTTAACAAATTTACACTAAAAAAATATATGACAAATTTTCTTTTAACTTTTTTTTACCTCAAAAAAAAAATTATTAGGCCAAAAAGACACAATAAAAATACACAATAAAACATTTGTAGATATATATTAGGCCAAAAAGATCATCATAATGGTGACACTAAAGATATAAATCTTTAAGGCAAATCCACACAAAAAAAATATGTGAGCCAAATAAATTCGCCCAAGAAAGTAAATAATACGTGGGCCAAATAAATAAATAATAAATATAATAAATAATAATAAATAATAAATATAATAATAAATATAAATATTAAATAATTTACTCATGAACAATTTTTTTTTAACTTTTTATTTTAACAAATTTGCACTAAAAAAATATATGACAAATTTTCTCTTAACTTTGTTTTACCTTCTTTTTTACCAAATTTGCACTAAAAAAATATATGACAATTGTTTTAGCTAAGATATGTGGTGAAATAATCATATAATAACTAAATTGTTTTCAAAAAAAAAATTTTAAATTTTTTTAAAAAAAAAAAGTTAAAAAAAATAATATTATTATATTCCACCAAACACTGTTCATGCACTCACATATCACTGTTCATGAACAGTGCTATGAACAATGTTTGGTGGTGGAAAACTTTTATATTATATATTGATGATGATGATGATTGATGATGATGATGATGATGATGATGATGATGATGATGATGATGATGATGATGATTGAGGTGAAAAAATTGGGTTGGTTTGGATTTACAAAACTCACATTCAAGGTCTCAAGCCTGAAAAGGCTAGCTACCCCAAGATGACTCTAAAAGTTGAAGCGTGATTCTCAAATTAAATTCGCGACCTCAAGACTGAACTTCTTTTTAGGTCTTTTTAGTATATTATTATTTATATTTATTTCAAATAAAAAAGAAAGGGTAAAAGCACAATTTTACCAACATAGTGTTGTGATAGGAGCATCCGCCAATTTTTTTTTTTTTGACATCCGCAAATATATGTTCTGAATGGTGTTTGCTAATAAATGTTTAAATAGAGTAAACAACCTACGCCATTTATTTTCCCATAACATTTATTTCTTTTTTTTACCAATGCCTTTTGTCTTTAATCTACGAACATGTGAAGAAAATAAATGGTGTTGATTGTTTTGTTCATTGTTTAGTTGTTTATCGAAAAAATTGCATTTACAAAAATAAATTTGTTGCCACATGCTTGTATTGCTCAGCTCGATCGCTGATTAAATTGCATCTTTACCCAAAAGTAAAACATAATATTATTTCTGATTCAGTTCATAAATGATAAAAAGCCAAAGTTTCAACTTCATCAAATCGAACTGTTACCCTAAACCATAATAGAAAAATCCAGCCAATGTTACAAATTATAACAAAAAGGCATTTCATAATCAAATAATAGAAAAATCCACAATTGCATAAAAATCGATCTTCATTTTCATGCATCAAAATGTTAGCTAATGAAACAAAATTTCAAATAAATGTTACCTAAAAATTGGAACGAATATATAATTATCAAAATGGTTTATGCATGCATCAATTGAAAATATTATTATGTGGGCTTAGACAAACCGACCCTAACGTAGCATGATCAATCCTTGGTCTATTTAAACTTAAAAGGGCAGGGCTTAAAATTAAATCCCACTCACAAATAAAAAAACACAGGTAATTACCGAAGGATTTTAACAATCAATAATGCAATTTCTGACGGAAATTGGAATTATTGATGAAAAGATTTCTGTGGATCTAAGTAGTGACAGATTTTCTACGGAAATTCCTTTAGTAAAATTTTCGAGGGAATTTACTAACGGAAGTTATGGAAAAATTCTGTTGGTAATTAACAACAACTTCCATTGGTAATTAGAAACGGAATTTTGTCAGTAATTTTGTCAATACATTTTCTGATGGAATTCCATTCCTAATTATTTTTAAAATGAAACAATATTGTATCACATGTTTTGCGAAAAATATCACCCAACACCAAATATTTTTTTGAGACAAAAAATACACATAAGTTTTCACATTGAGTTCAAAGGTCACATAACTGGTTAAAAGTACACAATTCCATTAACTTATAGCTTAAAATTTCTCTAATGGCGTTATGTACTTTTAAGTTTTAACGAATTATGTGACTTTTGAATTCAATATGAAAATTTATGTGTATTTTTTGTCCAAAAAAATTATTGGTACTGGATGATCTTTTGGGAAAAATACATGTATATTTCTTACATTTAACCCAAAAATATTTTATAAATTTATTTAATAAAAATATATTATAAATATTAATAAAGCTTAATACACACATATTAATGTATTACAAATTTAACTAAATTTTTTTATTACATAATATGTTAATAATGAATTAATATCACGAAAAATGAAAAATAATTACAATTTGATGATATAATAATAATTAAAAAAAGTATACTTAGTAATTCACAAAAGTAATATTACCACAAAATTAATTCATAAAATATAAACTATTTTTCTTATCCAAAAAAAAATATAAACTATTTGAATATAAAATATTTTTTTGTATCTCAATTAGTTAAGGATCAACATGCGTATAATCTGTGGGAAAATTCATTATAAAAAAAATAATCTGTGGGAAAATTGAAGTTGTTAAGTTAGTGAATTTTGTAAGTAATCACTTGTTATTTTTGTAATGATTTACCCTAAAATCATGAATTCATAGTGCTCAGGTCTCAATTTCAAAGACGTTATACAAGTTTCACAAGAAAAGTGTAGTTTATATTAATTATTAAGTTTAAGGGAACCTCTAATCCCAAATGTACTAGTCTTTTTGGATAGACACTCCTTAATCTTACTAAAAAGCTACTCATTGAGAGACCTATATTGAAGGAAAGGGTCACCCTTAATGACCATGCACTGGTCCACAAGAGACTGAGAGACACTAGATCCATTTGATTAAGTATCCATTTGGTCCCATTTTGTAGGACTGAGATAGAAGATTTTATTTGATCTTATATTTAAGTCATCTCATCAAAATGTTTCATGTGAATATAAGTTTACCTTTCATTTATTATATGTTGACTTTATTTTCATGTGGTATAGTAGATATTAAATATGGGTAAAGTAGGAAATTTGTAGAATTTTAATGCAAGTTTATAGAGTTTAATGTTTTTCGTGGTCTGTATGAAACATACTTTAAGTGATTAATAAGTATCAGCAAAGGAATATTTTGAAATGGGCGAACCACAAAGATGTGATCACTAATCAAAACACACTCTTTGTTGAATTGAACTAAGTACATACACCCGGCGGGTAAGAGTCTTTGGATCTCTGATAAGAGCCTGTATTTTTTGGGGTCAATTTTTAGGAAAGGCTTTTAACCATTACTCATGAGGGAGCATGGCAATAGTGAAAAAAACAATAAAAATGGAATGAATGAAGAACATAAAATTTTGATACGAAAACTCGCGGTTGAAATTTTCAAAACACAAACTTAAAATTCGATATGTAAAACTTAAAAGTTCATTGTGAAACGATAAAACCTTTAGTTAATTAATGATTGAATTATATATGGGTTAAGAATGCATAATATGGTATCCATTTTTATTTAAAGAAAAGAAAATCTCTCAGAAAATATTTGCAAATCAAATAATGTCTTCAGATCTGAAGAATAATTATTTCAATCAACACTAATATTATTGATAAAGCCTCTATAAATATAAGCGTGTTAGTGCCTGTATTCCTCTTTTTGGATTATTATAAACGTCTGAGGTTTCTTGACTTACATGTGGCTGATAATCTTACAAAATTGTAGTATAAGTGGCCGAGTGGGAGTGGTTGAGCTGTATTGAACATTGAACAAATACGTATATTTATATACATAAACACATGTAAGAGGGGAATATATCTTGTAATGGGATTACCGTAATTAGAAAAATCTTGCAGAAGATTTTTGACCCTCCAACAATTGATATGTTCCTTAAAAAAGGGCGATGTTTGTCTCTTAGAACTTGTCCTACTGTTTTCTATTAAAAGTTGGCCTTAATAATGATAATACGTGGCAAACATTAGAGGCTGCAAAATAATTAATTATCGTCTCATAATGAAATGCTTATGATTTTTGATCAGGAATGCTTATGATTAATCTCCACAGAATCTGATAAGTTATTTATTGTAGTTTAATCTTTATTTGCTTAAGAGAGAAGGCACCATACTATGTGTGTCTACTTCTAAAAAATAATTCAGAAACTGTCTATGGTACACATGTTCTCCTTTAGTTTTAAAAATTATGTGGACATTTTAAACATATATGAAATGAAACAGTGTAATTTTTAACATACATATGAACTATAAGAGAATAATAATCATATGACATACTCATGTATTAAATAAACTATTAATGATTGACTTTGATACGTTTACTTTCAACACTATTCAAACACTATTCAACAAATAGAAAATTGATTGAAAAAATATCTTTGTAAAGCACATGCTTCAAACTAAGTGAAATGTTTATTACAACTTAATTATTATATATGAATACTTTTTTTTGTTTAAACTTCGTTTGATAATTTGGTGTCTATTGAAAATTGACTTATCCATACTCGAGGTGTATATAGGTGTGCTTCCCACATCGGCATAATTATATCATCATCTCTTAATCACTACAGAAAAATTTGACTTTTTGAGACGATAATAGTGGCCGCTAAAAGTCTTAAAGTCACCGCCAAAGGTCTATCGCAGTGACAAAAGGTTCAATTTTAACGACTCCCAGTAGTTACAGTCAAAGCCCCCACTTTTAGTGGAGATTTTTTTTGTCGCCGCCAAAAGTCTCCACTAATAAAAGTCCTTTTTGTAGTGAATGAAAGCGAACACACATATCCTTATAGGGTTCAAACTCACTTACAACTTCAATCAACTACTGATTGACATATGAATGATTATTAATGAAGCTGCAAGTTCTTATTTATCATTTCTTTATTGAGTAAATGCAATGTGGTTTGTTAAGATCTTGATAGATATGAAGTGAGAATGGTTAGAGTGGTACACCAAGGATCCGATAAAACCAGCAAGCCAAGCTGTATCGAACTAATATATATATATATATATATATATATATATATATATATATATATATATATATATATATATATATAGGTGAACGAGAAGAAGATCGAAGATGAAGGTGCAGGATATTTGCTCCTTCTTTTATTTGTTATGTGTACACTTCAAGTGTCTTGGCCTCCACCAAACACAACAATATACTAATATCTAAGTGGCCAAAACACTACACTTTCGTCTCTCTCGATGTTATTATTCACATGGCTTCCAAGTGGATGTTTTCGAACATAATCATTTTGCCTTTTATAAATATTCGCCAATACATTCTTATCTTAAAAAAATGACATTCCCCTATAAAGTAAAGTGCAATTTTAGGGAAATATCACTTTTTACAAATATTTCATGTTTTAATTTCTTAGCATCACAAATTCGATATTCCTGTAATTTTCCTGTATTGATTCTTAGTTGTTTTTTGAATGATTATTAATTCTTAATTAAGTACAGTGATAAGTTTAATATCGACTTATCAGTTTGTTTTTGGACTAGTGGAAACATATGAACTAAAGAATAAAACTGAAGTGAACATCACATGCGTCATTTCCTTTATACTATTCATACAATGAAAAATTATATATAAGCTCTCGAATTTTTTCGCATTTATCGAGACGATAAAGTCACCTACTCCACTAGTAATTATGCCATGTTTTCTAGCTCTCTATTGCTAGATTTTATTAATATATGCAACATCACTATAGTGGTTTAATTTGGGATTTGATTATACATTTAATAAGCACATCGACTTGGCTTACATTTCTTTAATATTTTCAGTCGGCTATGGTTGACCAAAGAAGACACTAATTTGGCATTTCTTGACTTGATGTCTCATATAATCTTTTGCCCATAACTCATCCCTTTTAAATGCAGTAATAATATGATACCATTCTAGCATTATTTTAATTGACATAGGTCTCTATAAATAGGGCCAAGCAGATGGGTCAATAATCAATTAATCATTACGAACAAAAAGTTCAATTTTACGTTGAGAGAAAGATGGGTGTTGGTATTACTGCAAAGCTTATACTCGTTGCTTTGCTTTCATTGAGTAACTATGCTTTGAGCAGTATTGTTGAAGGGAAAGAAGTGGGTACTCAAGATAATGGCTTTGTTGATCCAAACCGATGGAGGTATAGTGGTGAAAATAATGGAGAGTATTGCTCTTATAGAAGTTGGAGGGGATGTGGGAGTTTCTATGGAAGAGGTGTGAGAGATAATGGCATGGCTAATGGAGGAGGAGGAGGTGGAGGAGGAGGAGGAGGAGAGGGTGGAGGTGGTAATGGAGTTGGAGGGGGCTATGGACGTGGTGAGGGATATGGTGCAGGTGGAGGTAGCAATGGAGGTGGAGGTGGAGGAGGAGGAAGAGGAGAGGGTGGAGGTGGTGGAAGCAATAATAATGGTGTTGGTGGGGGATATGGCCATGGAGAGGGATTTGGAGGTGGAGCTGGAGTAGGTGAAAATGGAGGTGGTGGGGGAGGAGGAGGAGGAGGAGGAGGAGGTGGTGGAAGTGGAATTGTAGGTGTGTCAGGTCATGGTAGTGGATTTGGAGCAGGCGCTGGTATTGGGGGAGCTAGTAATGCAGGTGGTGGTGGTGAAGGTGGAGGAGGAGGAGGAGCAGGTGGAAGCAATATTGGAAGTGGTGGAGGCTCAGGTCATGGTAGCGGTTTTGGAGCGGGAGTTGGTATGGGAACCGATGGAGGAGGAGGTGGAGGTGGTGGTGGTGGTGGAGGAGGAAGTGGAGGTCGGTCCAATGGAGGGGAAGGTCATGGAAGTGGTTATGGGGTTGGTGGGGGTATAGGAGGCATGGGAGGAGAAGGAGGAGGAGGAGGTGGAGGTGGAGGTGGTGGTGGAGGAGGGAGCAATGGTGAAGGGTATGGACATGGTAGTGGCTTTGGTGCTGGTATGGGGATGGGAGGAGCCGGCGGAGGAGGGGGTGGTGGTGGAGGTGACGGAGGTGGAGGAAATGGGGGAGGATATGGAGGAGGGGAAAGAAGTGGAAATGGATATGGAAATGGGGAAGGCAGAGGAGGGAATATTAATAACAATGGGAATGGAATAGGAATGGGATTTGGTATGGGAATGGGATTTGGGTTTGGAATGGGAACAACCAATGGAGGAATTGGAAATACAGCCATCAATATCAATTCTCACAAGCCCTAGTTGGCTTTATTTATCTACCTCTTTCCAAATCATAAAAGTCTATTAATTTGTTTGATCTTGAGGCCATTCTACTATTCTAGGTAGAGGTGAATCAATATTTCATGTACCTCATGCAAAATAAATTACCATTTTGTTCCTTTTTTTCTTGCTGTACCCAAATGATTATATTATCTCTCCATTCTTCACTATATGCAACATTTTGGTTTTTCTTTAAGCTTACTTTTATGAGATTATACGTTTGCCATTAGTATTGTATTGGTTATGTTGTGTGATCTTTTTGGTCAAAAGTAGTGTGTCCAACAAACTACAATTTTTTTGAAGTAACTTTTTACTTAAAATATTCGACCTATCAATTTCTGTTGAAACTCTCAATATCATTATCACATACACTAATTATATCAAATCAAACCATATTGTAAGATAACATTATTTTTAACCTGGGGTGTGTGGTTGAGTGACAATGACTCATTCACCCCTAACCAATTGTCTAAGGTTCGATCTTTAATGTTGGGTATGGAGAATCATTAAATCTCTCAGACTAGTTGTCCCACCCTTTGAGGTGCCTACAAGTCAGCGGAGGATTAGTCTCTCATTTGTCGAGTGCGGGATACCTTGATCGTCGATAAAAAAAAGATAACATTAATTTTACTACAATATAAAAAAATTTGAATAAACACATCTTACTTTGCCATCAATCTTTTAGAATAAAAATAAAATGTTTTTATTAAGTACATATCTATTCTGTATGTTACCATTGTTACTTCACAAAACCACAAATCAGATCCTATAGAAGTAGGAGCAGAGTAAAGCAATATATTGTAAATCTCACTCTTGATATATACCCCTTTATAATTTTAAGTAATACATCCAATTTATACATGGCCAAATATTCATAAATCCCAGTTTCTCCCATGTGAGTGTCTATATGTGACTTAGTTTTGCTGAAATTAGAATGTGATTTGGTTAAGCTAGAGAGGCTATTGTTTTGAATCGGAAATATGTAAATTTCATGCAGATTCCACAAACAATAAATAAAAAAAAATCTTCAAATGATTTCTATTAAGTTATTACATAAATGCTATTTTCTTTCAAAATGTAGAAAAGCTTCATTATAATGAAATGTAGTATTCACTATTTTACTTAAGTCTATTTTAAATTTTATTAATTAAAGGCCTTTAATTCATTTCTTAAAACGTGGTTTCAACTTAAAACATATGTTTTCAACTTAAAACTTGAGTTGAGAGTATTTTGATTTACGAAATTTAGAATTAAAATCTTAGAGTAACTTACTTCAAAATTATTTTTTTCAATATATAAGTTACATGAGTTATAGTATTACTTTGATTTTAATTTTAATATTAATGGCTCCACTGAGGCAATAATAATCACAAGCCTAAAAAAGCATCATATCAATCCAAAGAGAGAAAAATATTTCTGTATTTGCAAATAGGATATTACCATGATAAGATAAAGAATGAACTGGAGGCCCATTACTATTGCTTGGGCTTATTTGGGCTCAGATTTAGCTAAAAAAACGTTAGGAATCGGTAAAGCAATGATATTGAACAGCAAGCTTATGAGTAACTTATTAAGATCTACTGGGTCGATCCTAGGTGTTAGCCTGTCGAAGCACAATGATCTTTCGTTGAAGTTTGTATGAATGCAGAAAGTAAAATTGGAAGAGCTTCCCCAATTAGTGTGCCCTCAACCATATGTATCCCTCGAAAGCTTGGGTAAGTCTAAAAATGAAGATAGTAGATATTGGGGTCCCCTATTTGATACAATTACTACTACAAGAAGTCCTTTAACGTCCATTATTTTAGGCTTTCAAAGTCTGTTATAAAGGGAATGTAAATTATATGATGAAGAAAAATTAGCATTTTAACGTATGTTCACTACCAGATGTTAAATATTAGGATTCCAACGTCCGTTATCATATACATACAACAAGAGACGCCGAAAAGTCCCACCAAAACATGTTACAGAGGACTTGATAGTAGCGAATGTTTTTCTACCATTTCACTTATTTGTTCTAGTTTTCATGTTTATTTGTTTTAAATTTTACTCTTAATATTAATTTCTTCAACTTTCTTTGTCACTGTTATAACACTTACATTACATAACTTTACTATAGACTTAACAACACAAGAAACCGCCCATGATCCATTTGATTTGGTTTTAGTAACTCACAATGAGGAATAGGCTAGTTGTGAAGTTGGAATACAATCCTGTAACAATAATGTAAATTAACATTAACATAACTATAATACCTAAATACATAACTTCAAACTCAACAACTATTTTCTTCTTCTTCATTGGGGATTTGCCATCTAGTCTTGAAAGAATTCATTCCTATATAAGTCTTTCATCATCCTTGAAGGTTGAAATCACTTCTGGCAACACTATTAAGTATGTTTGTTAAACTAGTCATTCATTGAGCTCCCCATACCTTTTTCACCACGAGCTATATGCTTCATACCTAGCATATAGAATCGAGTCATCCTGCATGAAGAAGTGCTTGAATAAACTTTGTAAATGTTCTAATAAGAAGAATGTTAAAAGCAAATTAAGATTCTATGAGGTCAGTCAATTACATTTTCTATCTATAATGCTTGATGGTTAGTATCTAAAAGGAGGTCATCCCACATACATAGTATGAATATTGTTGTCACTTTTCTTAATTTGTTTTTGGCTAACAGCATATCAATTTCTATTACTGAAGAACCTTTATACATCAACATTACAACCTTAACAATTGAAAACATACCCCTACATAGAATAACTACTAACAGCTGTACTGTCACCTATAACATAAGAAAAATTACTCTTCTTAAACTTTGTTTAGAAGAACGCTTAGGGGTCACAGATTTACATTCTTAGATATTAATCAACAGTATTTTCCTCTATGAATCTGAGTTTTATGTGATACCCAGCAATAATATGAGAATTGTGGGAAAAGAAGCAATTATATGTGAATTATTATCCCACATGAAACCTTACTCACAAACAAATTGTTAGAAATGGAGCTTAGACTAATAAGAGTATAAAGCAATATGAAATAAAGGATACTACCATAAAGGTAAAATTGATTTTTTTTCCTTTACAAATGACGATAATTTTTCACAGTAGACCATTTACAAAGTCGCTAATGATCAACAAGCATAAAATTTGAATTTCCTGCAAGCATCAAAAGTCCATATTAACAAAAAATAGTTCTTTTTTAAAACCTTTACTTCTTTTTTACATAGAAGCATCTACAATTCTACATATTTGACAACCTTGTCTTCATTAAAATTGATAAAGATTTAATGAAACTAAGCTAACCATGTTTTAACCCATTTCAACTTAGAAGGGAATAATGTTGCTCAAAAAATAGTGAAGAGCAAAAGAGTCTTTTTATCTTAAGAGATAATTAAAGAGAGATCCACTAGATCTACTTTAATTTGGTCATTTAGTGAGACATTTTCTATACTATGTGAATTAGATGAGATTTCAAATTAAATTTACAAATTCGAAATTTGTGTTTGTTGCCATAAACTGAAACAATAATTACAATATTAGCATAACATTAGGAGTTTTCACAAAAACTATAATATATACTCACACATAACATAAATGACACGTATTTTTTTTAAAAAAAAGTTATATAAAACACACACCCATATATATTCAAGATGAGACAGGATCCCTTATCATGTGTCCTCTCTCATCCCATCCCAAACATGAATTTTGTCATGTAGGTCATAGGACGGGATGGTCGGGTTGGATCGAAATGGAAAAATTTACATACCCCTATTCTAAATTTGTGTTTGTTGCCGTAAACTGAAACAATAATTACAATATTAGCAGCATAACATTAGGAGATTACAGTACAGTGTATGTGTACCCCCCATGAATCATAACCATTGAAAACTTAGGATATACACAAAAAGAGAGTTGGATGAAGAAAACTCGTCTGTTAGTGCCTCCTACCACTCACTCATGATGGGGTATTCTCTCCTCTCACCTCATATCATCCATCCACTCACCATTCACCAACCTCTTCTATCAATTTCCCTTTTTCCTTTAAAAAAAAATCTTTTTATATCTTCATTTTGCATTTTTCTCTATGTTTCTATTGCCTTTCATCACATAAAGATAAACAATGCTCTAACGCCTAACACTTCTCCAAAGAGAGTCTATCTCTTTCTCACACAATCCTCTGTTTCTTAAATCATTTCCAGCCTATCAGATTTGCCTCATTCTCAACATTTTCAGTTATATTATATCATAAACCCGACCTGGTCAGTCTTGTATTTTACTTTTTTTTTTTTTTTTGTTTATTCTCATATGCTTATATTGATCTTGGTATTTGATTTATGTTCACGTGATGAATCTGGGAATCGTCATTTAGATCTTGGGAATTGATGAAGATTCGATTTTTCCCAGATTCTTGTTTATGGGTCATAGGGGTTAGCTTTTCTATGATTTTATGGCTCTATGGAGTACCCATTAAAGCAAAGGTGTCATTTTTGTTTGTGTCAATCGCATTTGGATCAGTTTTTTTGAATCATGACTATATAATGCAGTTACACCTGATAGACAATCAGATTCTCTAGTTTAATATTCACTAGAGAGATTGTGTGAAGAGGTCAAGTGAGTTATACATGTTATTGGTTGTTACACTGTTATGTATAACGCTTTCTTCAAATGTATGAGTACATGATAGCATTGCAAGGGATCCTATTTGATTGTTTTGGTTTGTTCTCTTACCTGTAAATGGTGGCCCTTTTTGATGGGGAGGAATCATGTTACTCCCTCTGTTTCTAAATACAAGAGTCAGTTGACTTTTTTGGAGAATCCTAAGAAAGTAAAATGAATCACTTAATCGTAACATATTCTGAATATTATTAGATCATATGTTAGCTTATAAGTCAAATAAATTAATTTAGAAAAAAAAATTAGGAAAATCAATTTTTAATACTCTTATTTAGCTTTCTTAGGATTCTCCAAAAAATTCAACTAGCTCGTATATTTAGGAATGGAGATAGTATTTGAAAACCTTGTGTATGATCTGTATTAAGAATTGAGAGGTTTGCATAGCATGGCTTTCTTTGGTACTTCTAGGCTAGTTCTGTTTATTAACATTTTAGGCTCTTCTTTGTATTCCTCAGAATTCTTAGAAGATGAGGGGGAGCTTATGGCAACTTGGGCAATCAATTACCCGCCGCCTTGCCAGTGGTGATAAGAAGGCTGTGGCTCGCAGATATTTTGCGTCAGAAGCTGAGCTGAAAAAGACAGTTCTATATGACTTCCATGTTGCTCATGGGGGAAAGATGGTTCCATTTGCTGGATGGAGCATGCCCATTCAGTACAAGGACTCGATCATGGACTCTACTCTGAACTGTAGGGAGAATGGTAGCCTATTTGATGTCTCCCATATGTGTGGCTTGAGTCTTAAGGGAAAAGACTGTATTCCTTTTCTTGAGAAGCTTGTAATTGCTGATGTTGCTGGGCTTGCCCCTGGAACTGGATCACTGACCGTCTTTACCAATGAAAAGGGCGGAGCTATTGATGATTCTGTAATTACCAAGGTGACAGATGATCACATATATTTGGTCGTGAATGCTGGGTGTAGGGATAAAGATCTTGCTCATATCGAGGAGCATATGAAAGCATTCAAGGCCAAAGGTGGTGATGTGTCATGGCACATCCATGATGAGAGATCCCTTCTTGCTCTGCAGGTTATTTCATACACTCTTCTACTGTTGTGCTTCTTTTATTGTGTAAATTTTTTAAAGGACTTGAAAATGTGTTCTTGAGTTGTCAACTTGTTAACTATTATTTGTCGGTTAGAAACCTATTGGCAAAAGCACATGTAACTTCACCTCTGCCTTATCTTTTCTCTCTTTGCCACTGCCAATATCTTATGCATGGGCGTTCCTGCATTGTTATCCACTTATTAGATTTGCCCGTGTTTTATTCCTTTTTAAGGTACATCAGATGTCCAAGTTTGTTCTTCAATTGTTTCTGGAAACCCTCTTTTCTTCATCTGTTTCAACAGATTACATATAATGCATGAGATTGATTGTTTAGAGGGTAACACAATCATTTTGCTTCAATGTGATCTTTCCATTAGCAAGATTATGTTGATAAATTTGTAAAGATAATTTAGGACTAAATGAACCCAAATCGTAGTTTCTGCATCTAGTGCTAATCAATAGATAATTGGCTTATAAAGTTCTATTTCCTGTGACACTGGTAAATGATTTTGTTTCTGGTGCAGGGTCCTCTTGCTGCCCCAGTTCTTCAACACCTGACAAAAGAAGATTTGAGCAAGTTGTACTTTGGTGAGTTCCGTATATTGGACATCAATGGCTCACATTGTTTTCTCACTAGGACGGGGTAAGTTCTTTTGAAAAGTCATTTTCCTAATATATTTTGTCTGAGGTAAACTAAGGAGCCTGTGTTTGAAATCGTGCTACCCTGATTGGCCATTTTTTAATTTTTCCCACTCTTTTCTTCCCCCTTCCCCCCTGAAAATCAGATTTCTAACTTGCAACTATCAATCGATTGAGGTTATCACTGTCATTATTAATTGGCTAATTTCTCAGAAAATCATTTGATATTGGGAAATTATTGGAAGGATAAAATAAACTACTTCAGTAATCTTCATTTGGAGTGGCTGCTTCTGTGTTTGTGCCAAAGAAGATGAATTCTTGCTTCTAATTCAGCTTCACACAACTTCTAATTTCTTTGCTCTAACATCCAAAGATTAATTGGCTGCTTCTGTGTTTGTGCCAAAGAAGATGAATTCTTGCTTCTAATTCAGCTTCACACAACTTCTAATTTCTTTGCTCTAACATCCAAAGATTTATTGAATCACATGTCTCATCTTTCTTCTCAAACTAATATAGCTTTTACTGATAAAATGCTGATATAATAAATATATGCCTTTTTTTGTCTGGATGTTTCTGCACACAATGCTTAATCTCATTTTCATCCAAGACTTAATCTACCTCTCTACTGTACTGATACTTTCAGTTATACTGGGGAAGATGGCTTTGAGATCTCAGTTCCTTCTGAGAATGCAGTGGATCTTGCTAAGGCTATTCTTGAGAAATCTGAGGGCAAGGTAAGATTGACAGGATTGGGTGCTAGAGATAGTCTAAGGCTTGAAGCTGGACTATGCTTATATGGGAATGATATGGAACAACACACCACACCCATAGAAGCAGGACTCACATGGGCTGTAGGGAAAAGAAGGAGAGCAGAAGGAGGATTTCTTGGAGCTGAAGTTATCCTGAAACAAATCCAAGAAGGTCCTCCAATCCGGCGTGTAGGGTTCTTCTCTACCGGGCCGCCTCCTAGGAGCCACAGCGAGATTCAAGACGAACAAGGCAACAACATTGGAGAAGTGACCAGTGGAGGGTTCAGTCCTTGTTTGAAGAAGAATATAGCAATGGGGTATGTCAAATCTGGGTTGCACAAACCAGGGACCAAAGTCAAGATTCTTATCAGAGGAAAAGCCAATGAAGGAGTGGTCACAAAAATGCCTTTTGTACCTACAAAATACTACAAGCCTTCCTGATTCTTGATTTATTATACTTCATCTGCTTTGTGTTGTTTCTGCATGAATTTACTCTCTGATCACTCCTCTTTGTTTGACGATTTTAACCATAATCATTTCAAGAGTGTTATAACCAATTTAATGCTTTTGTCCTAAGCACATCAAGCCTTTATAGCACAAATTTATTGCATATTATGGATATGTTGAATGTTGATTGGGCTCATCATTGTCATCTTCAAGTTTTATGACAAGGGGCCAAATCAATGCAAGTGATCAGACCCAGGAATGTAGGTGCTGACTGCTGATATTGTGATTTTCAGATGTAACGTACGTAAGAAAAGTCAATTTGCTGTGGTCACTTGTCAATTTAATTTTTTTTTTTTTATAGTTAATTTGAACTTTAAAGTTTCTAACATCTAATGGATTAGTTTGAATTTTCAAATAAACAGTTCAAAGAAAAAAAAAAATCAATTTATCAATTTTTTAAGTTTTATGATATTCGTGTTACCATTAAAACAAAAGCAGCTATATTAGTTAGATAATGACGAGTTTATTTTTTGGGGAAAAAAAGCATTTGATTTATGATATTACAAATCTTTCAGTTCATTTCATTTCTCTCGTGCAAGGTAAAACTTCTTAAATAACTTGTCGTTTAATTTGTTAACAATTGTTTTTTTTTAAAATCTTCCGCAATTCAATAAATCAGATCTTTGATCTATCGTTTCTCTCCCCACACGTTATTTTTTTAATTTTTTTAGCAATTGATGCTTACCCAAAAGAAAATAGTAGAAAGTCACTTGATGTGCTTTAAACATGTTCAAAAAAATAGAATTATATGAGTCAGTAAAAATAGTTGATCTAATGATGTAGAACCCTTACAAAAGAGGGAGGAGACCGAAGAGAACTCTTAACAAAATTATTCAACGAGATCTTTTGAACAATGATTTATCGCCAAACATGATTATTGATCGAACACAATGGCATCGTGTGATCCATGTAACCGTCTCCACCTAGTTGAGATAAGACTTTGTTGTTGTTCACGTAGTATAGGTGTGTGTTTAGTATTTACCTTTTGAGAAATTATACACTTCAATAGGATGCGCTAGCATTTATGTTATAAATCATTTTATAAAAAACCAATTATACAGCGTCTATTATTCTTTTATACTTCATTTTCTCCCCTATAGAAGAGCTATCTAAACTAATATACAAAGTTAAAAAGGGTGAGTAATATTAGCTAGTATGAACCAATGCGATAATGACATGATGCCCCTAAAATATCAGTGTATAACATCAGATTATTATTGGTTTGTGTTGGGTAGTTTAATTTGAAAATAAATTATACTCCCTCCGGTCCTAAATATAAGACCTAGTTGACTTTTTTTTGGAGATATTAAGGACACAAAATATTTTATTAAATTATGACATATTTGATATATTTTTAGATTAGTCATTAGTTTATAGGTTAAATAAACTAGTTTAAGGGAAAAATTAGGTAAATCAATTTATAATAATTGACTTATTTTGCTTTTTTAGGATTTTCCGAAAAAGTCAACTTGGTCTTATATTTAGGACTGAAGGAGTAAATATAAATCACAATAGTTGTCTAAAATTTTTAGCTCCAAGTCAAAATTCAAGATACTTGGCATGTGAAATCATCAAGCTTATGCCTCTTTAGTTTTGTTTCCTCATAATGAGATAATGTCGACTTGTGGCCAAAATAGAACTCCATTTAAATACAACCGAGACAGTGGCACTTGAATTACAATGATTCGTTTGAACATTGAAAACATAGGTTACTAGGTCAGTTGAATCTCAAATCCAAGCAATACTTCCTTTTTTTTACGACACTCCAAGTGATACCTTCATATGTTTGTATAGATAGCTTTTAATAAGATGCTTGTTAATGTACAACACTAAAAATCAAAATTGATCATTTTCTTTCTTACTCGAGAAGACAAATAAATACTAGAGAGTATTCAGTATTTAATTGATATATTTTGCGAACACATGAAGTACAGAATTTAATATAAAAAATATATCTATAAAATATTAACAATGCAACTTACCTTCTGGCCAATGCGAAACATAGGCCTCACTATACATCTCATAAACCCCAAACTTTGACCCAAATTCATTCAGTCCAGAGCAATACCATATCCAAGCATGCTTATATTTCAGTTTTAAAGGGTTTCAAAAACTTATTTATTAAATTTTTACCTTGAATTAAAAACCTTACTAGAAGTGTTTATAAATTATAATTTAAACTTCAGGAAATAAAAGATTTCAGACAAGTCCCTAACAATTGTAAACAAAAAAGTGAGAATCAGGTTAAAATAAAATTCTCTGTATTGGATGTATTATTATCTCGGCACTTGAAACCATCACTAGTTTCTAATTTGAAACTCCGCATATAAATATGGCACACAATTGAAATTCTCTATCCAATTGAAATTCACCTTATTTGAAATCACTTTCTTGGCCTCCTCTTGCATCATGAAAATATGATAAAAGCAGGAGATAAGTCAAGCAGTGATCTGTAAGGATGACCCTGGAGCCAAAGAACCTTCAAAAAAAACCAAAACATGTATCGAATTTTGAAGCCTCCCAGGCGCCAGGTCAATGATGGAAGGTCAGCAGCAAAAACTCAGTGTACTTGAGAATATGAATATCCATAAAGATCAGTATATATGAAAACTTGCTTTAGACAACCTCATACATCAATAAGTAGCCTGCGGGGATCCTCTACCACATCTTTGATACGACGCAAGAAATAAACCGCCTCTCTTCCATCGATGAGTCGATGATCATATGTTAGAGCAATGTACATCATTGGCCTTGCAACAACTTGACCACCAACTACCATTGGACGATTCACTATTGAGTGCATGCCCAGAATTGCAGACTGCCAAAGTTTAGGATAATACATGAGAAACTTGTGTCCTTTTCTTGGTAATGAGATCAGAATGTCAATATTCATAATCGTTGAAACAAAACTTTTGAAAAACTAGAATGACAAAAGGGGATGAATCAGAATGCATACCTGAGGAGGGTTGATGATTGGTGTACTTATAAGGCTTCCATAAACACCACCGTTTGATATGGTGAACGTACCTCCAGCCATTTCATCTATTGATATGGTACCATCGTTTGCCTTCTTCGCAAGGGTGTTGATTTCTTTCTCAATCTCAGCAAAATTCATTTGTTCAGCATTGCGTAAAACCGGAACAACAAGACCCTAAAGACAATTCCATGAAAATTAACCATATTTAGATACAAATAAGATGTCACACCAAACACTGATTTAACAAGAAATGTGTAGCCAACAAATTTGAAGTTAGAGAAAGCAAACTTTGACTCTTGTAACACTAAAAGTTCACTCATAAATTCTTCTTGAAAGATAAAATCATGATACGTAAATCTTCTACTAATCCTTGAGTGAACGGTTATCTTGATATTGGAAAAAAGCTTATTTGTCAATCTAACACTACAGCATGTGCAAAAGTGAAAAGAGAAACAAAACAGGCTCATTTTGACTTCTGTCTTTCAAAAGTGCATCATATTTAAATTAGCTATAATAAACGCCACTAATGAAACCCTGAATACTCATGCAATAAAATTCTAAACTTCAATAAGAACTATAAATACTTTTAAAATGGACCATACCTTTGATGTGCCAACTGCAATACTAATGTCAATGTAATCTCTGTAAATAATGTCATCTCCATCAATGACACCATTGACAATTGGCTGATGCTGGAGTGCACTTACTGCAGCCTAAAATAACAAGATATTATCATCAATCAAGGGTGATAAAAATATTAAAAACTAACTGTATATCACAAGGTACATAATACTACCTTAATAAATCCAGACATCAGTCCTAACTTAACACCATGTTTATCAACAAAAGCATCCTTGTAATCAGCACGGAGCTTCATTAAGTTAGTCCTGAAACATAAATCATCAATGAATTGCCAGATTATCAAATCAAGTTGAAATTTGACTGCAAACAAAAACTGTACAAGTCTTAGCACACTTACAATGGCAGTTACAGCAGATACAACAAGTAGCTAAGTGTCTGTTATTAATGATCTAAACTAAACTATGGACAACAAACTTACATATCAACTTCATTGAATGTTGTCAACATGGCAAAAGTGTTCTGTGCATCTTTCAAACGAGTTGCCACACGTTTCCTAAGTCTTGTCATAGGAACCTGAAAAATAATGGCATAAAAACGGTGATATTTGCAATATGCGAAGTAAATAATTTTAAAAGGCAATTAAGAAAATAAAACTTACTCTTCTTTCCCTATCCTTGGGCGGAAGTTGAGGTTCTTTCACTGAGGCCTGAGATTGTTGTGTTGTCAAAGATGGAGCTTGGAGCTTTTCCTTAGGAGGGGGTGGGGCCTTTGGACTTTCCTCAGTCACCTTTGGCTTTTTTTCTTCAGACGGCTTAGGAGCTTCTTTAGTGGACACTTTTTCAGAGGGAGCTACATGCGCCACACCTTCACCAGATTTTGAGATCACAGCTACCTTATCACCTGGCTTGACAACATCACCTTCTCTTGCAACAAGCTAGACATAAGTTGAAGAAAACAACATTGAAAATAGTTACTTTTTCTTTATTTATTGCCATGAACGATAAATTATCAAAAGCTTTAAAACACAGGAGTACATTATTAATTCCTAGGTATTGGTACCTTCTGTATTATGCCAGCCTCAGGACTGTTCACATCAATGGTCACCTACTTGTTTCATATGAAATGTCATTAGGAAGAATTCAATAATCATAAATGGTGAAGCATTGTTTATATTATGTCTAAGAAGTCATTTCATGTTACCTTATCAGTTTCTATTTGTGCAATTGGCTCATCAAGCTCTACACGATCACCAGGTTCTGCTCCCATATGAAACCACAAGCACCAATTACTTCCATTTGTTTTTACATTAGTTTTGAAAGAAGCCAATAAAACAACATACTCTTTAGAAAGTTTGCAAGGGTCCCATCAGTAATGGATTCCCCCATGAAGGGCACAACAGCATCAGTTAGATCTCCTGCAGAATAATCATAACAACAGTATAAGAAACTTCTTTAATTGTATAAAGTATATCCTAGGAAGATATTAATAACATACCATTTTCAGAAGAAAAAAATCTATTCTGCATAGACATAGGAGAAGCTGCTCGGAATTGAACCAATCCGCTGTATGTAAAATATGATGTAAATGATTAATATGCCTTATAAAGTAGGAATTGATCAAAGGAGGAAGACGCCACATTACATACCTGATAGATTTGGTATTATTTAAACATCCTGTCATCAAGTTTAAGCCTCGAATTGGTCATTTGAAACAACAAACTACAAGAAAAGTATAAAAAATCATCTTGAAAGATTAGTGCAAATACCCCGATAGCCTTGCTGGCCGATACTGCTCATGGTATTTAATCCTTTCCCCAGAAGGAGCGACTGTCATGAAATTCAACATTTATGGACATCAGAAAGCAAGCTAATTAACCAGAGGGCAAGGCTAATGTACAACAATATTGTTTGTCTAAGCCCCAAAGATGTTTTGTCGACGGGAATGAATTTTTTTAAGGTCAGCATAGAAATCAAAATCCAGAATATAGAACATTAAAGGTTTTAATTCCTTAGATTCAAACATAAAAGGTCATTTCAAAAAAATATAAGGCATTTTTAAATAAAGCACACGAAAACGAGAATAATACAGTGTTTAAGATTCCATTCCTTTCCAAACTTCACCCGTCTATAACACTACCAATCATTAATTATTTCTTAGGCAAAAAGTAAGCAACATTGATATAATACTCCTAGGAGCATTTTAGGCAAATAAATTATTAACAGCTCTTACAATTTTGTGAATCACCTTTACATTATGAAAGGCCTAATAAATTTACCAAAGCATGAATTAGGCCTAATGAGGGATATTCATAAGTTCAAGCTACACGCATCACATTAAAGTTTAAACTTTAACACCCAACTTAGACATGATCTCAAACACACTATAGTAAGCTAAATGGGTTATGAAGATTTAATTCCAAAGCATGCATAGCTAGCTAGCTTACCTCTTTTGTCTTGGTGGCATAACGCCTTGAATAAGGAGCTTTACTACCCTGCACAACCTGCTTCAAAACCTGAACTCCCACAAAAAAAATGAAAACAAAAAGATTATTACATGGACAAAATTAATCTTTTTTCACATGCATTAGAAAAAGAAGACACAAAATTAAAGAAATTACATTGGAAGAGGAGCCACCAGTGGCTACTTTCCTCCTGAGAATTCCCAACATGGTAGAATCTCCCTATCACAATAATAACTGATACAAAAAGCAAGTCAATATGAATAATCGATGCTTAGGAATGAATAAATTCAGCCATAACAAACAGGAAAACTCAACCCCAGATGATCAAAATCATAAATTTAAATCAAAGAAGCGCGAAAACAGGAAAAACAATAAAAAAATTGATGAAAATAAGACATGCAGAGACCTTTGAAGGGAATAAAAATATAGCTGCGATCTAAGAGATCAGACCTAATGATGGGGTTGGAGATTGAAGAAGAAGAAGAAGAAGAAGAAGAAGGAAAAGGAAGGGTGTGGAGAAAAGCAATCAATCAATCAAACAAACAAACTAATTTAGGAAAGAAATACTAATAGTGAGATTTCAGAAACATTAACATATTATTTGGAATTAATTAATGTTTTATTTTTATTTTTTGGAGAAAAATGGAAATTTGAAGAGGGTGGACGCGCCGACGCGATGGAAGACAGACGACATTACCTGTTTTGTTCGTCTGCGATTTTTTTTAATGTTATTAGTTACTCGTGTTCCTAATATAAGAGCTACCCGCCAAAAAAAAATGTTTCTTAAGAAAACATATGAATGTTAGTTGGTTGTCTGTAGTTAATGCTTATTTTCAAATATTGCTCATATTTATTATGATACTTTTTTTATCAAAATATTATGATACTTTTAAGAGAAGGAAATTAATAAATATGAAAGATAGTTGGAGGTAGAGTAGGAAAAAATGCATTAAATGAGGAAAAAATTTGAGATGAGCTCTTATATTAGATACCAAAACCATTCAAATTTTAGCTCTTATATTAGGTACTGGAGGGAGTATTATCTTCTTTTTTTTGTTAAGGAAAAGTTCTGGTGAATTGGGTCATGGGCTCATCAGGGTCAGGGCAGGCCTCCAGGTACAAAAAACTCATACAGCTCGTCCACCAACAAAGTCCTTATATCAGCGAGATTTGAATTCACAATTGCATAGTTATCAGTCAAACTCTTTTATCAATTGTATCAACTTTTATTATTGGTGTTATTACCTTCTTTCTTCCTTTCTTTTTTTGATTTCTCAAGGGTATCTCACCCGCGTGTCAAGTGGGACTAATCCTTCGCTGTTGTTTCTTCTTCCTGCTCGCCTGGATTCCGCCTTGTTTGGTTCCGTGTTTGACTTCACAATCTTTTCCTTTTTCCTTTTATAATTATTTATTTATTTTCTTATATATTATAACTTCATTATATCCATTTTCTTGTTGATTTATTATTATAGCCATTGGGACACACTGCCTTACAATAGATGATGGACACAAATTGTAGGTATAGCCGTATAGGTCTTAGTTTTGTACCCGAATTTGTTCCCATGTGAGTTGGTCACTGTGTGGGCAGTTTTGGAAAAAAAACTTCGCATGTGTAATGTAATGCATAGAAATTAAGAAAACCATTTTGGTCACTATGTGGTCACTTTTGGGAAAAAACTTCGCATTGGTGGATAAACTTCGAAACAAAATTCATGGTTAATTTGCAAATTTTATTTACCCTGATGATTGATTGATAACTTTGAAACAACTGATGTCTGTAGTGTTTATTGAAGGCATGGGGCATTTTTGCTCCATTTTGGTAATTATATGGGCATTTTTGCTCCATTTTAGTAATTATATGGGCATTTTTGGACAAACAAACTTGTGCTAGATACACTTTGGACTAAACTACATGGTCTTATTTACATATTCACCCATTAATTTTAAATTGAAAGTACTTAATGTCAATATAAAATATATCAATTTATTAATTTATGTGTATAAAAAAAAATATATCAATTTATTAAAACAATTGTAAACAATATTTGATATTATAATGATTTATTAATATTAATAGTAATTTAAGGGATGAACTTGGAATGTGTGATTCTTGTCCCAATTTGCTCCGCTAAATTGAAAGATAGATATTTAATCGTTTAATCATAATAACATCATGAATTTTGTGTGGTGCCTTTTTTTTCCAATTATTGTTTCTAGATTGAACTTATTATATAAAAATTTTAAACTATTTTATTAAAGTTTAAAATTGGGGAAATTTGTAACAATTCCTATAGAAGACAGTCAATTAATATGCGAGATCTCACGAAATCCTCTAATTAAATCAAAGTCCTGAGAAATCCCTTGACTAATCTGCATTTTTTAGTTATGGCCAAAAGTTTGCCATATTCTACCAAGTTAGTGACAATTTGTTTATTTTAGGTCTGAAAGTGACAATAAGTTCAAAAAGTTGTAAAAGATAGTACTTATTAGTTATTACTCTATACTCTATTCTTTTTCTAGAGATTTCCAACATGCATGTTTCCCGTAAATTATGGAAAACTTTAAATTTCATTAACTTTATTTAAAATGTAAAGAAAAAATTCAATTTCACCCATATTTAATATTTGCTACAGCACATAAAAATAAAAGCATCATATAATAAATGAAGGATAAAATTATACTTTTCATGAATACGTTATGAATTGACTTATAAATAACATCAAATAAAACAAGGGAAAATGTCATTTAAATCTCTCCGAATATACAAAAGGACAATTCAAGAACTCAAACTTCCAAAAGGACCATGAAGGAACTCGGACCTAGTTGACATTTCAAATTTGTGTGAAAGGACAAAATTACCCTCATCATTAAACAAAACATTTACACCGCATCTGTTAACAATTGAACTTTGGGCATTAACAACTGAACTTTAGGCATTGACATTTTGAACTTAAGAATTAACTTCTTCGTTAACAAGATAACATTGGTGTAAATGTTAACACCAATGTTATCTTGTTAACGAAGAAGTTAATTCTTAAGTTCAAAATGTCAATGCCTAAAGTTCCGTTGTTAATGCCTAAAGTTCAATTGTTAACAGGTGTGGTGTAAATGTTAACACCAATGTTATCTTGTTAACGAAGAAGTTAATTCTTAAGTTCAAAATGTCAATGCTCAAAGTTCCGTTGTTAATGCCCAAAGTTCAATTGTTAACAGGTGTGGTGTGTAAATGTTAACACCAATGTTATCTTGTTAACGAAGAAGTTAATTCTTAAGTTCATAATGTCAATGCCTAAAGTTCAATTGTTAATGCCCAAAGTTCAATTGTTAACAGGTGTGGTGTAAATGTTGTTTAATGGTGGGGGCAATTTTGTCCTTTCACACAAATTTGAAATGTCAACTAGGTCTGAGTTCCTTCATAGTCCTTTTGAAAGTTTGAGTTCCTGAATTGTCCTTTTATACATTCGGAGGGATTTAAATGACATTTTCCCATAAAACAATCTCTATTTAACCTATAAATAGAACAATAGAAGTACATTCTTTTAAGTTATGATGGCCCCAAAAAATTATTAGTATCTACATTACAACCAACAATTTTGTTAGTCCAAAATGAGAAATCAACCAACAATTTTGACAATTCCCTATAGACATCGGTTTAATTAGAGGATCTTACAGGACATCAACGTAATAGAACCTCATCTAAATTAAATTGATTCCATGTGACATTTAATTAATCTCCCCTTTTAAAATTTCAATATCCTTTTTTTTAAGAATGTTAAGATTTTAAATGACTAAAGTCTAAACAAATATTTCTGAGAAAAAAAAAAGTCTAAACAAATATTTCATAGAATTAGCTGAGTGGGGGTGGGGGGTTGAAAAAAACCAAACAAAATCATCATATTTATGGCTTTTTAAAGGTGACTAATAAACCTACGTTTGCTAATCATCAGAACCGTGTATGCTTCTCAGATACGGATAATCAATATGTTTGATGAATTAAATATCAATTACTCCCTCCGTTGCTAAATATAAGATCATTTTTCCTAATTTGAGTAGATTAAGGAAGTTAGTTAAGTTAGTTATTAACACATGATGTTACCAATTTATCCAAACTATACACATTTATCCCCACTCTCTCTCTTGTTTGTTATAATAGATAAGAATTATTAGGCTTAATTTGGGAAAAAGTTTAGAAAAGTTAGAAAATGATCTTATATTTAGGAACAAATTGAAATTCAAAAGTGATCTTATATTTAGGAACGAATGTATATTTTATATCAGTAGTGAATATAGTAGATAACATTTTATTAATGGGTAGTTGGTTGAGCTAGTAAGTGGACTACAATCCCCGTAAGGATGAGAAGACGTACTTGAATCCCGGCAAGCATTCTCATTAGAAGAGAGAACATCCTTACTTATGTGGGTAACACTCCTACCCCTCGAGTCCGAATTAAACCGGACCGTGATTAACAAAAAAAAAGTACTAGATAACGTTTTCTAACTAGTTTCAAAGTCCTTCCAATCAAGTTTGGCTGAAACGAATTCCCAGCAATAAAAGACAGAACAATATGCAAATAATAACGATATGTAGGGGCCCGCTTCACATTGTAACATTAGCTTAAACAAATGGTTTTTTTAGGGCAAGCTGAAACAAATGGTTTGAACTTTGAACTATACATACTTCCTTTCAGTTTAAAAAAAAAATCAGTTCAAAAAAACTATGCATATTTCCTTTCAGTTAGGCTAAAGTATATTTTTGGTCCCTTATGTTTGCATCAAGTTTCAATTTAGTCATTTATGTTTGGAAAGTACACTTTTAGTCCTTTTTTGTTAACACCGTTAGTTTAACTTAACGGAAAATACTAACTTAACAATTTTAAATGATTATTTTATAATGAAATTGAACCAAAAATGATAAATTTTGAAAATATAAGAATATTTATACTCAAATATTTTAATCTGAACATTTTGTCAGTATTTAATAATCATTTAAAATTGTTAAGTTAACATTTTCCGTTAAGTTAAACTAACGGTGTTAACAAAAAAGGACTAAAAGTGTATTTTCCAAACATAAAAGACTAAATTGAAACTTGATACAAACATAAGGGATCAAAATTATACTTTAACCCTTTCAGTTAAAAAAACTATGCATACTTCCTTTCCTTCTCATTTATAAGTGCTAATTAATTTTGAAAACAAAAAACACACAAGCACACATTAATTGAAAGAAATCTAAAACCTATGTGACTTATACAAATTGTTTTCATGTTTCATTATTATCCTTAAATATGTGACTTATGAACATTGTAACAGTAGCTGAAACAAACGGTTTATTAGGCAAGCTGAAACAAATGTTTTGAACTATACATACTTCCTTTACTTCTCACCATAAGTCCTAATTATTAATTTTTAAAAAAAAAAAACACACACACACACACACAAGCACACATTAAATAAAAGAATTCTAAAACCTATGTGACTTATAAAAATTGTTTTCACGTTTCATTATTATCCTTAACTCTGAATGTAAAACTTGATTATTTGTTTTTAGCTATAATTCTTTAGAAGTTCTTTTTCTAAAATGGAACGATTTGATGATATCTATAACTGTTTCATGTGAATCTAATGCAGCATCTTGAATTTAAGTACTCATATTTTATTATTTGTTTTTAGCTATGATTTTTTTTGGTTTAACACATAAGAGTTCCGGCCTGTACAACGCACGGGAGTAAAAACTCGTTATCTATAGAATAAAAAATGTTTCTAAGTTGGTTATTTGCTATATTGAAACTATGAGTTTCTTTTAATATAGCACCCTTCTTTCAGGGGGGAGGTATTGTTATATGCATTACTCACCTAACTTCCAACAATTTGTATTGGGACGTTTAGTAGGAAAAATGCTAATAATTTAAAATTTGGTATTTTTTATATATAAAAATTAGCCAAACAGTGTAAATAAGCTTTATCAGCACTTTTTCAAGTTTAAAAATGCTTGTATGGTAATAGAATTAAAACATATATATAAAGAACGCAAAGTTATCATAAGATTATTTCAGTTCAAAAAAAATCATAAGATTATAATTATTCTTGAACATGTGCGTGTACAAATGATCCCTTACATTTCAATGTGGAGACAACATCAAGAGACAGAGAGAATAAATAACGGAGATGCGATCCAATTATTTGGCTGGGAGTGTGATTAGCACACAATAAAACGTTCATTGATCAATTTATCACTTACTAATTTTATATAAATATGCTAAGTAGTAAATATGAAAGACACATATGGATCCGATGTCATCGCAGTTTGGTTGGGAAAGTACACTACATTGTCTCCATAAAAATGACTTCATTCCTGAGATGTATGGTTGCTGAATAGCGATATATATATGAATTGAAAGATTTGTGATAATGTTTGATTTGAGTGGTGCTGGAAAAATTAACAAAGTACTCCCTCCGGTCCTATTTATAAGTCGCCAACCGCTACTAAATTTTGGTCCTTAATATAAATCACCAACTAACATTAACTAACTCATTTATTAAAATTTCCCAATATACCCCTAATTGGAAAATGAACAATGGAAGATGAGAAGAGAGAGAAGATGAAAAATGTAGTGGGCCATAGTAATTATGGCGGGAGGGGCAAAATTGGAAAAGACAAAAAAAATAAGACCAATTTAATAATGCAACTTCCATTAACCTTCATTCCTTGGTATGTACAATTTAGGCGGTTGACAACTTATAAATAGAACTTTAGGGAGTAGAAATGAAAAGATGCCTAACGATCAATGAAGAATAAAGTTCTTTGTCTGCTCACTCAGTGCAATGGCCATATCTCTTTCACTTTTCATCTACAAAATACTCCGTAGTTCTTTTTGTAACCATCACGCCAACACAAATTAGCCATATGATTTAGTTTTTAATCATAAAAGTTATGACAAAGGTGCTTCATTGTTCACATTCCTTTTGACCAGTGTTTCGAGAACCGGATTAAGCATGCGTTCAGTCTGTTGAATCAAGAGCTGGCCAATTATGACGAAAAACTGGTCAACTAGAGAACGATTAAAAATCCAGCCTCAGATAAGGTGGACTAGTGCAAACGGGTGACAAGAATTTTGAATTATAATATTTTTCAATTTTAATAATCCATATTTTCAAACTACAATTTGTATATTTATTTACTCATAAGGGTTGACTTTTTATTTTAATGGAAAAAAAGTGTTTTAATGGAAATATATATAGCCTGGAAAAACCTATAGGGTAAGCCCGTTCATACCCAAAAAATAGTTGGACCAATTTTTGACGTCTTGACATTTAATAGTAAGTGTACATAAAGGGCTTGTTATATAGCGTCGAAAGCAGTCCAATCAGTTCCGTTTATTTTTTAGTATAATTATTATATTCCACAATTGATTAGAGGTTCTATATAAGAAATATAATTAAAATGAGGTCCCATAAAATTGTAAATAGAAACTCGTTTGAACAATAATAGCAATTTTGGCCTAGTGATTACAATTTATGTGATCTCATTTTAAATATATTTCTTACATGGGACCACCATTATATAACCATTCATCAACGCCACCTCCTATATTGAGTAACCTCTAATTAATTGCCCATTTTATAATGCTATTATTATTAATATTTTAGATCAATAGTTGGTAATATTGTAAATATATTTTTGCAATTAAACCTTTTCAAAAATTGAATTTCATAAAACAGTTTATTGATGACTTAATTTTAAGACAGATTTATTCTCGTAATGTGTCAATATTTTTCAATTTGCATATATTTGATAATGTAGTGTTATAATTATTATCTAAATGTAGACATTGTGTTTCAATTGGTGTTTGTAAATTAGTTTTTGAAAATTTTTATATTTTAAATTAATATTTTTATTTTTTATAAAAAAAATTAATATTTTTATTTAACACTATTTTTGAAAGGCAAAATAAACAATTTTTTCATTAATGTAACATGAAGTGCCATGAGCCCAGTCACTTTTTCTTGCTTACTGAGCCCAGTACTTTATGTCAGGCTCAAACTAAGGCCTATGTAGGTCCAAATCGTCTGACCAAAAAAAAAATGGTCCAAATCGTAGAAGGGCTATCCACTTTTCCCATCCCAGTCCCAAACATCCAATTGGGATAATGAACAGTAAATTGTGGCAAATTGAAACACTCAAAGCTAGGGAGCTAGCTATTTATGGGCATGTTTGGATTCAGCTTCTGAGAATAACTTCTGAGAAAATAGCTTTTAGAGAATATAGCTTTTGAGTAAAATAGATTTTCTGAAAAATAGCTTTTGATGAAATGAGAGTGTTTGGATAAAGCATTTTGAGAATGACTTTTAAGAATAACTTTTGAGTAGAATATAACTTTTATGAAAAAATAGTTAGGATGGATAGCTTTTCATGTTTCTTTTATTTGAAATAAATGTTTTTCCTAAATGATAGATTGAAGCTTTCAGCTGGAAAATGAGAAAAATGTAGTTTTTCTCAAAATAACTTTTGGAACCCCAAACTAGTTTTTCTTCTCAAAATAGCTTATCCAAAAAATGGAGTGTTTGGATGTATTTGTGTGAAACCTAGGTTTGGAGCCAGAATAGCTTTTAGAAATGTATCCAAACAGACATTATATATACTCAGGTCAACAAGTAAAATATGTATTATATGCAAGAAAATGGATAGATACACATCAATCCTCGAAAAATGAAAGGATAATGTACAAGAAACAAAAGAAGATTCAAAAGAAAATGTAACAATTAATATTTTAATTAGCTTTGAATCAAACAGCACCGAAAAATACATTATTATTTACAAATGTGACCGGCGAAAGAGTCTTAGTTCAGATTTGCAGACTCCAAAAAGAGAAAGAAAGTTTCAGAAAAGTTTGCTGGCGAATTCATCTACGATATCTCCATGTGAACGGGACAAAGAAGATCTCGAAGCAAGATTTCTGAGTTGAGCAACATTTCTTCCCAAAGCCAGACCCATCTTCATCTCAAACATCTCTCCATTCTCTCTTCTCTCCCAATTCTCCTCTTCAAGCGTCCTTTCAGTGTTCTCTTCCAAAAGCTTAAAAAATCCAGCACAATATCTATACATGTCAATAACCATCCCTACTTGCCCTCCATGCTCAATAGCATTCACCACACTCGCCATTGCCCCCGCAACTACACTCACTGCACATGCCATTGTTCCATTATCACTACCATCATTACATCCCACAAATATCACTGATCCTAACGCTGCAATTCCATTGAGTAATGGTCCCAAAATTGCCATAACTTTGTTCATCTTTAAAGCCAAGTTTCCAAGCCTATCATAATCCTCCATGTCTTTTCTCTTCACCACCTCAATAATCTCCCTCATCTCTATCTCCAACTCCTCACTCCATCCATTATTATTATTATTATTATTATTATTATTATTATTATTATTATTATTATTATTATTATTATTATTATTATCCTCCTTTCTTGTTATAATCACCTCCTCTTCATTACTCTCCTTCGACTTTGTGGGCCACCACACCGCATGTTCAAACTCGTGGGGGAACTTCTCAAGCATTGCCCCTCCAAGTAAGGCTAGCGGGTAAGCCTTGTCAAGTGCCAATATTTTCTCTATCGCCACGTGGATGTCCTCTTCTGTGGGGTCCCCAACGGCTATGATAGTTTGAATCTGAGCATGAAGCTGCTTGAACAGCCTTGTGGCGTTTCGCTGCTCCTCGGCGAGCTGTGAAGGTTGTATTTTGTTCATGACAAGGGACAACAATGTGGCTGCTGAAAACAAGAGAGTGGTTGAGAGTTTGAGACCGAAAATTGGCGTCGAGCCGTCGTGGGCCGCCCCGGCGACACCTGCCATGGTGGCCGCGGCGAGGGTGATCATGTTGGTGGAGTTTAGAAGAAGTGAGTTCCAATGGTCACGTTGAACTGCTACGTTGTAATGCATTTCGATTCTGTCGCATATTGTCTCTAGAATTGCGTAGAGTTGAAGAGTGGCCTTGTTGTTATGGGAGAAAACGTCATCGTTTTGGCTATTTATATGGATGCAACGATCTTCTAATGAGATAGAGTTTATGGCTGCCTTCGATTTCTGAACCAGCTTTCTTGAACTTGGTACATTATTCAGCATTGAGAAACATGTTATTGGATAATAATGAAGCTTTGATGATGATATATTTGAATTCTTGAAAGCAGGATGTGGAGATATTGAGGATTGTACTAGGGAAGTGGCCATATGTTGGATATTTTGAAACGTAACACAATGTTTGAAATAATGATGAAGGTAACGACGAGGGTGGTTTATTTATAAATATGGTGTGATTCTATTCATGTATTTAGGATAATGATAATAGAGTATTCGCTTTTCAGTAAGTCTTGAAGAATGGTTTCAGTTCAATTATTTTTTTTTAAAAAAAAGTCTTGAAGAATGGGTGAACCAGGAAGGACTGAGCCAAATTTGCTGACTCGTTCTGCTTGAACCGTTCCTTTGCTGCCTAATATTAATGGCTAATTAAGCTTATTGTCGTCATCGGTTCAAAATTATGCGACATGGTAAAACCACGATGTTTGGTTGGTTTTCTTGCATTACAAGAGAACACATGTCCACTACACTATCAACGAATTTCAACAATAATATTATAAGTACTCTTTTCTTATTGAAGTTTTCCATCTAACTAGGATATGTATGTCTTAGCTTTGTTTGATTAGTTCTATACGATCAGTTTGACCTGAATGATTTTTATTTTTTTGAAATAAATGACCTGAATGAATTTTCAAAAGGGAAAAAATGTATGTCACCCATTCAATACGCATGCGCGTGAACTGATTTTGGTACTATATGTTTATTAATATACATATTTTATTAATAAACATTTAGTTAAGTTATTTAAAGAAGATATATTTATATTAATTAACACGTATTTTAATCCCACAGGAGACAGGAGTTAGTAATAAAGTGAATTAATATAGTTATAAGATTTGGAATTAGATTAGTGATATTGATACAAAAATATACAGATCAGAGATATAGTTCTGAATGATCTCATTGTCTTTTGTTTTGTTTCCTAAGGACATCCCCACCCGTGTGTCAAGTGAGACTAATATCTTGCTCTTCTTAAGTCTTATATAGGGGGCAGACAATTGGTCTATGGATTTTCTCCACTCACAAGAGTTAAAGATCGAACCCCAACCACCTACTTAAGGGACGAGAGTACTTATTACCACTTACACTAATCCACCAATTTTAAATTTATTATATCGTTTTAGATTCTGAAACTGACACATTTATCTTGAAGCATAATTTAATATTAGATGTTCATTATATGTGAATTACTTTTAAATTGATAAAATTATTTCTTTGTTTATAAACATATATAATCACCCATTTAAGTATGACACCATCTTCAAATAATGAAATGATAAAACCCCAATTGAACATCAAAAGAGGCGGTATGATTTTATATGAAATATTAAAATTGCCATTTTTCCCAAGTGTCATGCCACGTTTGTTTCTTAGTTTTAAATGTCGATTTTTTTTTTATTTCAAATTATTAGCCTATTAAGAATTTCAAACGTACGGTCAACTTCAGTTTATCCTTGCCCAACTTACTGGATATATTATTGTCTCAAAATAGTTTTTCGAATATAATACACACAGTTGGTCAAGCGTAAGTACTTTAATTTACTACGCTAATACTATATCAATCACACACACAGAGAGAGGATATTTTAATACTAATTTGGATTATTAGAAAATAATTAAATTATTAGACAACTTTCAGAAATAAAATAAATTAAGTTATAAGTTATTTGTAAAAATATAAGCACTACTATTTGGATATTTTATCATTAAGTAAATATTTACGAATTAAAAAGGACAACTTCATTTATTTCTTACAGGTTAAGGATAGTGAGACTTTCTGATAAAAAAAAGGATAGTGAGACTAGAAAATCCTTCAGTACAAATCCCAAATTTGAAAGTTGAGGAAAAATCACTAAATTATTTTAACGGGCCGGGTAATTTAATTTTCGTAGGTCCAATCCTTACACCTGAATCCCCCTACTCTCCCAATAAGTCCTAGTAAAAAACACAGCGGCCGTGTGAAAATAGGAGCACGCACGATCTCATAAACAGCGGACAAACAGAAAACGCTATCGTTGAATTTTCCTTTTCTTCCCTCTCCACATGTACACCACCTCATTCACTGAACATCATCCCCAATCCCATCCCCATCCCATCCCTCACACTCACGGACCCACCAACCAAACCCACACAAATCTTTATCCCTCACAATGTTCATTGAATGGCTTTGGGCTGTGGTATCAATAGAGCAATCAGGTAGTGTAGAGCGATATCATAGTTGGCCAAAAAAATATCGAATCTTGGATGGTTTAAGTGGCCGAAGAGTTGCTCATTTGACTATATTGGTGATGGTTCAGTTCTTTAGAAATATCACTTAATTTTGATCCTAATTAGTGCATTTGGAGAGACATCTCCAATTTTTCGACAATCCACGCGCTACACTTAAATGAATCTAGGCGAAATCTATTTTTTTTTCTTAGAGCCTCTGGTATCTGGACACTCTTTGAATACCGACTAATCCAGAATTTTCCTAGGGAGGGTGCTCCAAGTATTGAATCCAAGACCTTGAAGGTAGGGAGATGTCTTATCTCTCATTTTCTAACTATCAGGTCACTGGTCCCTTGGCTAGGCGAAATCTACTTTGTGTGAACAAAAGGCTTACTGATCATACTCATAAGACCACAACGAAAAACCGAGTGGATTATGAGTGACCTTGGATTGTGGATTAGCAGAACCTATTTCCTAAAAAATTGTAATAAAAAAGGAAGAGGTGTGGTCATGATGGGAGCTTAATGTTGTTTGTGAGAAGAGTATGGTGGAGACTAGAACATAAGAGTTACTATATATTTTTCATATTTTTAATCTAAAAGACTAGTATCTCTATATCCCACATATCAGGTGAATTTAATGGAATCACATGTTTCCAAAAATCTATTGAAGTTAGTTAAAAAGGTATAAATATGAATGTGAAAAAGAGTGATGATAAAAATGAAGAGAGAGAATCAATAGACAGTTGGTTGAGCTAGTAAGTAGGCTACAACCCTGTAAGAATGAGAAAACCTAGTTGACTTTTTTTGGAGAATCCTAAGAAAGTAAAATAAGTTACTTGTAAATTGATTCACCTTAAACTAGTTTATTTAACCTATAAACTAATAGATAATCTAAAAAATATCAAATATGTCATAATTAACTAACCTATTTTGCTTCCTTAACTTCTCCAGAAAAAGTCAATTAGGTCTTATATTTAGGACCAGAGGGAGTATTAGATTTTGAGATAAGGGCATCCAAACAAATTCGCCTTTTTATATGAGTCAGAGGTAATATTTGATTAGTTTTATATGATTGTTGTAATATTTGATAATTTTTTATAATATAGACACGTTTATATGGACTGAATTGATAGATTTTGTTTTTTGGCCAACAAATTGATAGATTTTGTTTGTACTTAAAAACGTGTTACATTTTATGCCAACAAATTAAACCAATGTCAATTCAATTGATAATTGAGTTTTTATTATTTATGAAATTGTCATTGTGGTTTATATTATTTTGATAAAAAAAAAATTGTGGTTTATATTATAAAATTTGAGATTTTGCAACTTGATTGTTTAATTGAGTAGGAAAATTGTTAAATTGTCTGCTTAATTAATGTGAAGCACAATTTGCACAATAAATTGAAAGAAATTTTGATTGATTTTATTGAGTTTAATAATTACCAACAATTTATTTATGATTTTTCTAATGGATAAAGTGTTTAGAACTTGAGGGTTTCTCATGTTGTTATTTATTAATAAACATAGTAATTCCACTTTCTGATAAAAAAACATAGTAATTCCACTCTTTACTAAATCACCCCTTTAGTCGAATCAATTAATTTTAGTTAAGAAAGTTGACTCCATGCAAATCCATAGTTGTCTTTCTTCACTGTAAATGAATCAAACCCACGTTTCATTTGCTTCGGTTATTTATTATTTATAACTTCTTCACTTAAGATTTCCATTAATCTTCCTATAATATCCCCCACACACACGCACACTGACACACACACAAATGCATTTGCATTCGATCACACACACACATATATTTATTGATAAACTTCATAATTTCACATATTTCATCTGAATTTCTCTTGAATGTACATGATTTTTGGTGGTAAATAATTGAGAAAGACATAGATACACATAGGAAAGAGTAAAAATTGAAAGATAGATATTTTGGTGACATTTGGAGTTGTGTATGTGAAAGTGATTTTTAAAGCTCATCAACTCTCTTTCTCTTTTGTAGGAAGAGGTGGACAAGTGAAAAAGGCTAAGGAAAACATGGAGTTGCAAAGAAAAAGATAGAAGAGGCTAAAGAGTGGTGCAAGGGACAAAAGAGGACAAAGGAAAATCTATCCGGATGTTCGTTGAGCTTTCGTTGTCAAACAAAGGCACGAAGAATGATGTTCTTCCCTGCCTCTTATCTGTTCGTTGAGCATTTGTCGTGCAACTAACAAGCGACGAACAAAAACTAAAACTCTGCGTTTTGAGTAGGCAAAAACGAAAATTCTGAAGCAAATAAAAAGGGAGCTCAAAGGAAACAGAGGGGGCCGACTTCTAAGATTTCTAGGGCACCAAAAACACATTCCTCTTGGTTCTTTGGCTTGGGATTTGCTTGGGGTTTAAAGATTTGAAGCTTGGGAGTTTGGTGGAGAGCATTAAAGACATTTAAAGCTTCTCCATTTTGGTTTCCTCTTCATTTTCTTCTTCCTATCTTGTGAGCATTTATGACTCTTTACTCATTTTGGTATTGTAGTTTATATTTGATTATGAGTAGCTAAATCCATTTATCTAGGATTATTTTAAACTCTTGTATGAAGTAACTCTTTAAAACTTCTATCCTTTTGTGATTAATGTATATATATGTGTTTATTTTACTCTAGCCCTAATGCCTCTAAGTGATTGATCACCAACTTGATACGATCATTTGACTTATGACTTGAGAGAATTAGGTTAAATGTATAACTTGAGTAAAATAGTGTGAGAACTTGAAGTTTGCATGACAAATGAATGATTTTAATTTGTTAATAAGATAGACATATACTTATTAGCCTCACATAGCCACATTAGGGTTGGAACTTAAGAAATTGGGTTTTATTAATTGTGACAAGAGATTGTATGATTAATGGAATTAAACACTTGTTCTTGACTTGACGGAGCGTTTACAAGTATTCTAGAACCTTAGGTTAACACATATATAAACATTAAAGCAATTAGGAGAGGAGTTGATTAAAGGTTACAAGATACAAGGGGGATAAATAATCCTAGGTGCCAATTAATCCTTAAAGAAAATAAAAATATTTGATATTATTTTACCATTTTAGTTTTAGAAAATAGCTTCTACTTGTTTGACCATCAAATCATTTTATGGATAGCTCAACTTAAGTTAATTACTAAGTCTCTTGCTTGACCGGATTTGTATCCCAATCCTCGTGGGAGCGATCTTTCTTATCACTTTATTACTTGGCGCGACCCGTGTACTTGCGGTGCGAACATATATATATATATATTGCATTTTTAATCAAAATTAAATTTGTATCGTAGTTTAAATCCATTTTACTACAATAATTTTCTTTATATAAATCTGATCATGACGAAAAACCCATAAATTAGTTTTTGAAAGATATATTGAATATGTAGTTGAACAATAGTTCAATTGATTGACAAAAACAACATCAATACCTTATAAAGTCACATACATTGATTTAAATTTTTAAAAAATTATTTATTTAGTAATCCTCTAAACATGCATGTTTTTCTTTCCAGGTCTAAACATGCATATTGGAGGCTTTTAGCTAGTTTATTACATTTTCACAGTTGGGAAGGTTTGGAAGGAAACCTTGTCTAGGGAGATCAGTTATGGGATTAGTTAAAGGGTTGTTCATATAATCCATACCCATGATGACTCTGTGCCAAGTGCCAACTGATTATTCATTGTTATATGGAGTATATACCCAAAATAATCTAATTAAAGTCTATAATACTCGAATTTGAAGAGAGACCTCAGCAATTTGACACACGGTCAGTGATAGTGATGAGGACATTAGTGTATAAAAATATATTTAGCTCCAAAAAGGGTTTAAGAATGTCTTGGCAATTTTATATTCTTTGAAATCACTACAAAAAAAGTCCCTAATTGGGACGCTTTCATTTCGGCGGTTGCATGCAAACCGCCGAAATGAGGCAACATATCAGCGCGTTTTTGTTAACCGCTGAACCGGAACTGTCAGTCAACACAATCTTATTTTTTTTCAAAAAAAAAAACTAGCATCTCGGCGGTTTTAACCGCCGCCGTGCATATTATATTAATTTTTTTCCCAAACAAATATGATTAAATTAATGAAATTCAGAACATCGGTTGGCGATAGCGGTTAAAACCGCCAGAATGCTTTTAATAATTTTCTAAATATATGTCAGAGCAGAATCTGCAGTCGACCGTTGTCAGATTTTAACATTTAAATAACATAGCGGCGGTTAGAACCGCTGAAATGGAAGCATTTTTTTTGTTTTTCAAAAAAAAGAAAAGCATCTCGGCGGTCAGCAACCGCTGAAATGAATTTGTTCCCTATAAATAGAGCACCACCCCTCTCATTCTTGCGCGATCTCCCTCTGGTGCTTCCTCATTTTCTCTCGTTTTCTCTAAATTTCTCCAGATTTGTCCAAATAAATTTCCAATCTACATTCCAATAATGCCCAAGCTCCAACTTTCTGCGCTCCTTTACTGCAATGTAAGCTCCAAATTTCCAGTCTACATTCTTTCTTGTTTATTGATATTCATTTATCTATATGCTATTTATTTGTTCTTCATGAGCCCAGTATATGCTTTTCCTTCATATAATGTTCTTATATCTTCATAAAAATCCAGTACATAGTGACAGGGCGAAAAATTTGATTTTTTGGCACATATGGCTGGCCAAAAAAATCAAATTTTTCGCTTTTTTTTAAAGTATTTCTTAGCATCTCAGCGGTTTCAACCGCCAATGTGCTTCGCGAGTAAGCGTTACAGCGGTTTGACCAGCGCTACAGCGCTTTCTTCTACCCACTAAGGCGTGATTTGTCACGCTCTGGATAACTGCGCTTGCCGCAAGGGCTGTAGCGCCATTGCGGCAGTTTCGACCGCCGATATGCATTGTAAAGAACACGCTAAAATGTTTTTTTGTAGTGAATGTAATATATAATTAATAATATATATATATATATATATATATATAATATTAGAATAACATTATATATATAATGTCTTGGCAATTATATATATATATATATATATATATATATATTAGAATAATTCATTATGAATTTAGAAACCAAAGTTAGAGTAAAATATAGATTTAGAAAATGGAATGGAGATTTTTGTAATTTCAACAAATAAAATGAAAGATAAGTACATTATGAACAATGTTCACGATAGTGCAAGGTAATTTCCTTTTTTTTTATTCAAAGGGGCAAGCACTAACGGCTTGAGGTTACAAGCGGGATCGAACCCGCAACCTCCCACCTAAAGGGGAGATACCATACCACTGGGCTACAAGGCCCTTGGTAAGGTAATTTCCTTAATGAATATTTAAATATATGCTTAATTAGTAAGTATAACAACAAGTGGAAATGAAAATACAATATTTTCAGAATTCAAATGTCAAAGAGATAATTTAAATTTACTAATATCATCAATCAAAAAGCCAAAATCTTCTTCATGAAATTTTAAAATTCAGAAGATATTGTAGATTAATAAATAGAAAAGATAAAGTCAAAACTACACCTAACTTGTGACGGTGTATGAATTTGTCAAGCTATACGTCAAATAGGCCACCCCGCCAGAGCTTATAAAAATAAGGTGGGAGCTCAGGCAGGCAAAAGGCTAGCCCACTAAAGTGTGGGCTGCACAAGCCCTCCCCACGCAACCTGCATATTTGCCCCTTTTGGTGCTTCTTTTCTCTTGGAGGAGGGAAATGCTTTCTTTGCCACACTCTCTATAGTCATGATTAGTATGAACACAAACACAAACACAAACAAGCACACAACACACATTTAGTATAAAAACAAAGCGATTGAACATCCCTAGAAAGTCCTAAGTAAAATCCTAGAAGAAAACAACCTAAAAGAAATTTTCCCAAGAGAAAATCCCAAAAAGAAAGGTTCCTCTTATTGACTTCCCCAAACTTGGATCATGCTAAACTTTCACAATTCCGCCCTTGTTGCCTCTAAACTTAGTTCCCTAGGTTCTGCTATCTATTCAAGCTTTAATGATAATTTCTTTTAGTAATTTCACATTCCCAAACACTCCCCATTTCTTGATATTCTGCTGCTACTAGGGTGCCAAGAATTTCCCATTGTCCCGACATAATTAGTAATTTCACATTCCCAAACACTTCCACTTCTTGAATTTCAAACCCCTCTAACACATAATTAAAGAGCAAAACCAAAGTTCCAAGTCACATTTCAAAACCAAACTCAGTACTAATTTCCATTCTCACGCTTCTTTGAACATCACTTACAACTAGGGGTGTTCAACGGGCGGGTTCGAGCCGCCCGTAGGTATGCCCATACCCGTGCCCGTGTAACATAAACAAGCGGGCTAAGTATTGATAAATGGGCAGACCATAAACGAGCGGGTTATAAATGGGCACAAAATAAATTGGCGGGCAACAAAGTTAAATAGGCGGCCCATATAAAATAAACTCGGGAAAAAAAATTAAAAAAGATCCAACAAAAATCCCCACAAAGAGAAGAGCAAGCATTCAACTTTTAATAAACTTTGAATTTCATCTTGTTTTAACTAAGAAATACCAATAAAATAAATTTATGTGCGAGGAGGGAGTGATGTAAAATAAGATTAATACATTAAAACAATAAAAATAATAATAAATGGGCATCAAAACGGGTATGGGCATGCCCCTACCCGTGTACCAGTGTAAAATAAACGGGTATGGGCATGTCATACCCGTATAAAAATGTGACGGGCCCTAAATGGGCGGGGCTAAACGGGAAAAATGCGGGCGGGTACAGGCGGACTTAACGGGTATGGGCATAGTTGAACACCCCTACTTACAACCCCAACAATCAAAATAGAGGCAAGTTGTACTAAAACTCGCCCTTAAATGGACCTAATGTAGTTAACTTCTTAATCAAAGACAAGACAAGATTTTCCATTCCCAGTAGCCTAATCTTTACTACCTTATTTTCCATTGCCCATTGCGCGACATATGTTTCCGTTTTTTGAAACCTTCATATTTTCTTCATGTCACGCAACATTTGGCGACATGCTTTTTTATTAAAAAAATGCTTCATGTCGCGCATTTTTGGGTGACATGATTTCATTATTAAAAAAAAAGTAAAAAAAACCTGCTTCATGAAGCACAATAATGCACGGCATGACTTTTTATTTAAAAATTATAAAAATCTGCTGCATGTCGCGATTTAGGAGAAAAACAAAACTCTTAACTTTATCGCAGTTTGCTTTCATGCAACATTTGGAGCCTGATTACAGCAATATTTTCTTGTATTGTCCCTGTATGTATGCCTCTTCTCTCCAATCTCTTCAGCTACAATTCTTTCTCTAATATCTCTCTCATTCTCTTTCCCCCTTTTTTTCATCAACACTACACTTTTACTTGGGGATATAATGGAAGGCGGAGAGATAAAAGATAGGACTTACGGCGCATGTTATTTGAGCATTATAATAGACAGCGTAAGTCACGACTAATGGTTTCTGTTGCATTGTACAATAGCTAGACGCTGAGTAAATGACTTAACTGTATTAAGAACGATATCTAAATTGCTTGCCACTTTTGTTTTTCAAATAACAGAAGTGAAATTAAGTTATTTTACATACGTATAGATAAATATGTGGGATATGAGAAATACATTTGGGACTTGATAACATGATCTAACTGTATAGATAAATACATCCTATCGTATATGTTCAAGTAAGAATCTTTACATGAAAGAATAAAAGAATACCTTTGTACAAAATCAGAGGGAATGAAATCGAATCAAAGAATGAAAAAAAAAATTAGTAATATCAGAACAGTTTGCTTGCAAACTCATCGATGTTAATTCCTTCAGAGTCACAGGCCACAAATTTTGTGGCAAGTCGTCTGAGTTGTGAAACGCTTCTTCCTAATTTCATTGCCACCTTTATCTCAAAAAGCTCTCCATTCTCTCTCTTCTCATAATCTTTCTCTTCAAGTGTTGATTCAATGGTCTCTTGTAACAAGTTGAAGAAGCCACCACAGTTTCTGTACATTTCAAACACCATACCCACTTGCCCTCCATGCTCCAACGTATTCACAGACGCTGCCAATGACCCCGCCACAGCCGCCACTAGGCCCGGCCAAGACGAACCATGGCTAGCCAATGCAGAACCTAAGGCTGCAATCCCTGTGAGTAAAGGACCTGACTTGGCTAAGGTTTTGTTAAACTTGAGAGCTAAGTTACCAAGCCTCTCATAGTCCTCCATGTCCTTTCTCTTCATCACTTCTATAATTCTCCACATCTCCGTTTCTAGCTCAGGAGTCCATCCATTATTCATTTTCTTCTGAGACCTCAATACTTGTACTTGGGATTTGTTGTTAGTCTTAGTTTCAGGCCACCAAACAGCAGGCTCATACTTGGAAGGGAATTTTTCAAGCATAGCTCCCAAGAGAGGAAGAGGGTAAGCCTTGTCAAGTGCCAAAACCTTCTCCATTGCACTCTTCACATCTTTTTCACTAGGATTTCCAATAGCTAATGTGGTTTGGATTTCCTTTTGAAGCTGTTTGAATAGTCTTGTCGCATTTCGCTGTTCCTCGGCGAGCTGTGAAGGCTGAATCTTGTTCATTATGAGTAAAATTCCAGTGGTGGCTGTGAACAAAATAGTGGACGATACTTTCAATGCAGTGTTATCAATGGCAGTGTTGAGACCAGCCATAGTTGTTGCAGAAAGTGTCATCATATTTAGAGAGTTCAAAAGAAGGCTATTCCAATTGTTTCGTTGCTCACACATGTTGTTGTGCATTTCTATTCTGTCTGAGACTGACTCTAAGAGTGCATATAATTGAATGGTGGCCTTGGAATAGTCATCATCGTATGTTTTTGTGGAGGTGGTGGAGACATCTTGTTCTAGTGGGATCATTGTATCCATGGATCTATTCATCAACTCCTGAACCAGCTTTGTAGAACTGGTTGGGGGCATTTTTGGAAGTGAGATTCGAACTCGTGGCAGCTTTGGGACATTAATGGCGGCGTTGACTTTATTGATAGAAGAAGAGGAGGAGGAAGAACAATATGACGCAGAGATATGTAAAGAAGACATTAGTTTTAAAAGAAATTGAATAGGGTGGTTTAGTTAGGTGGCTTTGAGAGTTGCAGATTGAAATCGAGGAGGTGGAAATAAAGTTTAGTTTTGGTATGAGAATGGGAATGAAGTGGGTGGAGGTGATAGATGGTATTTATAAGAAGGACGAGTGGGAAGAAAATATTGACCATTGACTTGATATTAACCTTATTTTAATGTGAATAGTATAAGGACCAGGCCTTTTTTTCTTGATCAGGAAAAGGACCAGGCCTTAATGGTATATGTCTGACCTGTTCCGATAAATGCATATTACGGAATATTACTCGCATTATATTTTTCAATTTTAGAAATGTCAGATGGTCTAACTTTGAGTCTTAGTCTACCTCAAACTTTCAAGCCATGCATGCTTAGTGTTCCGTATATTTTGCGATGTTGAAAAAAATTAAAATCTTTATTAGATCTTTGTTATTTTTTCTAATAGGGAAAAATTATTATAATAGTTTCAACGATCTCGTTCTTTTATGTTTCAAATATAAGATTGAATATGCCTAAGATACCTAGTTGATAACAAAAGAGTCAATTACTTTATTAGTAGAGGAGAAAGTGATTAAATAAGTTATCCAATTAAATATAACTACTAATCCATTCATTCCAAAATATATGACCTAACCGATTTTCTTTATAAAATCATAGAAAACTCAAATAAGTACTTATAAATTAATTGTCTGAATTTTTTTTCTTTAAATCAGTTTACTTGACTTAAATACTAATATACAATCTAATATTACATAAAATGTTATGAATAATTGGTTTATATATTTTACATCCTTAATATCTAAAAAAATGACAATTAAGTCACATATTTGTGAATAGATGAAGAATTAATTAAAGTAGAGACTATACATTAGACAAAATAATTTAAAAATATTGATATTAATACTTTACATTGATCTAGTTTTTCAATCTCTCAAAATAAAATCATCTGATATTCATATTAAGAAGATTGGGTGGCAAAAATCAAAGTTTCGATTCGGTCCCTATTAAATACATATACGCTTCCTCTAATCCTAATTATAAGGCTAAATTGATTTTTTTATTAGAAATTAAAGATGTAAAATAAATCATTTAATGTTGTTTAAATTTATATATATTACTCCAACTAATTTAATTTACTTATAAACAAACATATAATCTATTTTTGAAATAAATAAAACATATAATCAATTTATATGAAACATATGATACAATGTAGTAGTCTAATGTTTTCCTTAACTTCCATAAAAAAAAAGTTAATGTAATCTTATAAATAGGTCCATGTGAGGATTAGTGAGTCAGTTTATATATATATAGATGAAGATGGAAAAATGATACTAAACTTTACCCAAAATTGCATTTCTAATACTAAAGTTTTGCGAAGAGCAAAAATAGTACCCAACTTGGGGTCCAGGTGCAAATATAGTAATTTCACTTGAGAGAAATAAAATTTAGATATGAAAAGACTCTTATGCCCCTCGTTAAATAAAAAATTAACGAGGGAGGAATGGGGGCATAAGAGTATTTTTATATCTAAATTTTATTTTCCTCAAGTGAAAATATTATATTTGCACCTGAACACTAAGTTGGGTACTCTTTTTGCACCTCGCGAAACTTTAATATTAGAAACGCAATTTTAGGTAAAGTTTAGTATCATATTTGCACTATCGCCTATATATATATATATATATATATATATATATATATATAGAGTGTGGGTGTATAATATATACTGGAGCGTAAAATGGCTTAACTTCCCTTATTTTATTGTGATATAAATATGAGAATTTTCAAGATACATATATGTAAATATCTAACACAAAAAAAAGTATTTTCAAGACAATAAGTGAATTCAAAACAATAGATATTAGCTAGTTAAAAGAAATGTGTTATTTACAAGACAAACAAATATATGGGAATATTCAAGAGAAGTACGTTTATTTCCAACACAATAAAGGTATTTCCAGGAATTATTCCAACACATGCATTCCAAGGCATCCGTACAATAGAAATTCATTTATTCGTGTTGGAATATGCACACTTATATTGAATTCATGGTAATTATATTATAGGTTGGCTTCTAAGTACAGTAGAATATAATAGTTTTGAGAAAAAGATAACTACTCTGCACAATATAAAGAGATTAATTTTGCATATTTAGTTTCTCCAAGAAAGTTAAAGTCATTTTATAATCAGGAAGAGAGGTAATATCAAAATGTCGCTAAATTATTACTTGGGAATTTCTTGGGAGTGCACTTAAATTAGTATTTTGCGTGAGTGGGATTTAGAAACAAATTTGGGAATTATAAATCTCCAATGGGGTAGATATATAAAGTCAATCTTATATGTTCAAGTAAGAATCTTTACATCAAAGAAGGAAAAGAGTACCTCTATACATGTTAGAGGGAATAAAAATGAATCAAAGAATGAAAAAATGAATGAAAAGTTTAGTAATCTCAGAACAGCTTGCTCGCAAACTCATCCATGTCAATTCCTTCAGAATCACATGCAACAAATTTTGTGGCAAGTTGTCTGAGCTGGGAAACGCTTCTCCCCAATTTCATTGCCACCTTCATCTCAAAAACCTCTCCATTCTCTCTCTTCTCGTAGTCATTCTCTTCAAGTGTTCCTTCAATGGTCTCTTGTAACAAGTTGAAGAAGCCACCACAGTTTCTGTACATTTCAAACACCATCCCTACTTGCCCTCCATGCTCCAATGCATTCACAGAAGCTGCCAACGACCCTGCCACGGCTGCCACAAAGCCGGGCCAAGACGAACCATGGCTCGCCAATGCGGAACCTAAAGCAGCCATCCCAGTGAGCATAGGACCTGACTTGGCTAAGGTTTTGTTGAACTTGAGAGCCAAGTTTCCAAGCCTCTCATAGTCTTCCATGTCCTTTCTCTTCATCACTTCTATGATCCGCCACATCTCAGTTTCTAGCTCAGGAGTCCAACCATTACTATTAGTTTTCTTCTTTTGCAAGTCATTTATTGTCTTGTTAGTTTTGGGCCACCAAACAGCAGGCTCAAACTTGGATGGGAATTTTTCAAGCATGGCTCCCAAGAGAGGAAGAGGGTAAGCCTTGTCAAGTGCCAAAACCTTCTCCATTGCACTCTTCACATCCATTTCATTTGGATTACCAATAGCTAATGTGGTTTGGATTTCCTTTTGAACTTGCTTGAACAGCCTAGTCGCATTTCGCTGTTCCTCGGCGAGCTGTGAAGGCTGAATCTTGTTCATTATGAGTAAAATTCCAGTGGCGGCTGTGAACAAAATAGTGGACGATACTTTCAATGCAGTGTTATCAATGGCAGTGTTGAGACCAGCCATCGTTGTTGCAGAAAGTGTCATCATATTGAGAGAGTTCAAAAGAAGGGAATTCCAATTGTTTCGTTGCTCACACATGTTGTTGTGCATTTCTATTCTGTCGGAGACAGACTCTAAGATTGCATGTAATTGAATGGTGGCCTTGGAATAGTCATCATGGTTTATTTTTGTTGAGGTGGTAGTGACATGTTCTTGTAGTGGGATCAATGTGTCCAAGGATCTATTTAGTTCCTGAACCAACTTTGTAGAACTGGTTGGGGGCATTTTCGGGAGTGAGATTCGAACTTTTGGGAGCTTCGGGACATTAATGGCGGCGTTGACTTTATTGATAGACAAAGAAGAACAAGAGGAGGAGGAAATTAATGAGGTGGAGATTTGCAAAGAGGACATTATTTTGAAGGTAATTGAAAGATGTTGTGTTGTTCAATTAGCTTGATATGTGAGTTGCAGAGGGATATCGAGGAGGAAATTAAGTTTGAGTTTTGGAATGTGAGGATGAGAATGAAGTGGGTGGAGGTGATGGATGATATATATATATAACGAAGTGCATGAGGGAAGAAAATGTTGACTATTGATTTAATATTAACTTTATTATAAGACGAATAGTACAAGGACCAGGCCCTATTAGTATATGTCTGACCTGTTCATTAGCTTATTAGGAAATACTACCAGCATTATAATTTTCAATTTTTAGAAATCTCATATGGTCTAACTTTGAGTCTTTGTCTGCCTCAAAATTTCAAACCATGCATGCTTCAGTGTCCCATATATTTTGACATGTTGAAAAAACTTGAGGACTTTGTTTTTTCCTGTTTTTTTCTGGGTGAAATTTTTATGCATTTGATTGTTTCAACTCAAATATTTCATATATATACTATCTCAATTTTTCTATTGAATTTATAAGAGGAAATTATAAATGTGAAATATACTCAATGATATATAAATATTGAGTGTGTTTGACTCGGCTTATTTTGAGAAATAATCCAGCTTATTTTGAATAAGCTGGCTTATTTTGGGTGTGTGACTTTTTTTATGTTTGACTGGACTTATTTTCACCCAGCTTATTTGAAATAAGTCAGTTTATTTATAAGCCACTCAAGGTAGCTTATTTCAGAAAATAAGTCAGTTTATTTTTCTGCATGACTTAAAAATAAGTCTCTTTCAAATAGAAAGTCATTCAAACATGTTTATAAGTCAAATGGGAAAATAAGTCACTTTTTTCAAAGTTCATCCAAACATAAAAATAAGCTAACCTAGGACTTATTTTTCAACTGACTTAAAAATAAGTCAGCTTAAAAATAAGTCACTTTTCCACAAGTCGAGCCAAACACACCCATTAATTAATCTGAAATTTACATTTTTTTGATCAAATAAATTTACATTATTTTATAAGTCAAACAAAATAGTATAAAATAAAATTATATCAATATGAAACTTTCAACACATTTATCTAACTTTCTTAATCTCTCAAAATAAATTAAATTTATCTAATTTTTTATAAAAATAACTTCGGTTAATTAATATAGTGTTTGATCGTTCTGGGTTGCCACAATTAAAGTTTTGTGTGGTTAATTGATATTCACTTCCTGAATCAGCTTCGTTGTGGTTGCGGTTTATGGTAACCAAAATGGAAGGTGAACGAGTCATTGCGAAAATGTTGACCATTGGTTATATGACTTTTCCAATGTCTTATGCCTTATACCTTTCAATATGGGGAAATTTGCAGTTTAGTCCATAGTAAGGAAAATTAATATTGGGAGGTCCCAATACATTCCAAAATAATTATAAAGTCCCAGGGGCCCTTTCATGCAATTGTTTGCTTATCTTCAATGACCATTTTGCCCTCATAAGATGAAAGCATAGTCCCCTGTAGGGACCAGTGAGATGACAATCATCTTTAATGAGGGCAAAATGGTCATTGAAGTTAAGCAAACAATTGCAGGAAAGGACCCTTGAGACTTTATAATTATTTTGGAATGTATTGAGACCTTCCAGTATTAATTTCCCTTACCAGAGACTAAACTGCAAATCCCCCTTCAATATGCCCATAAATAAGGGCATATGTTCCCATTTGGGGTTAGATATTTATTTATTTTTATTTATTTATACGTTTCAAATTGCCCAATATAGAAGGGCATGGTCCCAACTCCAATTGGGAGGATATTTCATCAAGTCAGTTATACTCCCTTCAGCCATATTTATAAGAGTTCAACTGTCAAAACATACTTCTTAATAAAAATGTAAGAATAATTAAATGTGTCTAAATTATACTCCCTCTGTTCCTAAATATAGGACCTATATAACTTTTTTTTTGGAAAGATTAAAGTTGCGAAATAAGTTATTAAATCATGACATATTTGATATCTTTTTAGATTATCCATTAGCTTATAGGTAAAATAAATTAGTTTATGAGAAAAAATTAGGTAAATCAATTTATAATTAACTTATTTTTTGCTTTTTTAGGATTTTTCAGTTATCTAGGTCCTATATTTAGGAACGGAGGGAGTACATCACTTTCTTAATATTACTTATATTTATGATGTGCCTATAGAGAGAAAAAGATATGAGTATTAATGAATATGAGAGTTAGGGGCAAAATAAGAAGAATCACATCAAATGATGAGAGAATGTAATGTGAGCTTTTATAATTTTGACCAATTCAAATTTTGGCCACTTATAATAACAATCGGAGATGGTACCTTTCGGGTTTAAAATTTCTTATACTCTTCTTTTCTTTGTATAATTTTCCCTAAATATAAAAGATATCATGTTTACCTTTTAATCGTAAATATAAAATTTCAGTATAACTTTTTTTTGGTTAATCACTATCCGGTTTAATCCGGACTCGAGGGGTAGGAGTGTTGCCCACATAGGTAAGGTTGTCCCCTCTCCCAATAAGAGCACTTCCCGGGAATCGAACGCTCGTTCTCATCCTTACGGGGGGTTGTAGCTCACTTACCAGTTCAACCAACTACCCATTGGTAATTTCAGTATAACTTGTTCATCTTTCATATTACAATTTTTTTTCAAACTATTTGGGAGGATTTTCAACAAAATATGATTCCGGTTTTTCTTGACCTTAAAGATGATTGCGGTTTACATTGTTAAAGATAATATTTCGTTTATATAATTAAATAGATTAATATTCATTCTGACCAACAAACGATTTACATAGTATCAATTTGGTCAATAAATAATAAATGGTATCATTTTGGCCCATAAACAAAAAAATGTCTCATTTTGGCCTATACCATTTATTAACCAATAACACTTAACACCCACATGGAGTATTAGAAAATGCTAAAATGCCCTTTCTAAAATAAAAACATTCATTCCTCCTTTCATCCTCCATCTTCCTCCTGCCTCCATCAAGTAAATGATGGAGGTGATGATGAATGTTTTATATTTTAAAAAAGTTATTTTAGTATATTCCAATAGTTCACAAGGCGGTCAACTGATGGTGTTAATAAATAATAAACAGTGTTGACCAAAATGAGACCTTTTTTATTGGTCAAAATGATATCTTTTATTGTTTATTGGCTAAATTGATACTATATAAATTGTTTGTTGGTCTGATTAAATATCATCCCAAATTAAACTAACACACATTTTTCACAAATAATTAATATATATAGTTAATTTTGTTATATATACAACTTAGTTATCTAAGCACAATATCTTTTATGACAAAATATTATTGGAGCATAGATATAACCTTAAATATATCTATTTTGTTTCACAAATTTATAATTTTCTATCCTATTAATTACACATATCACGTAGTGTATATATTCAAAAGTAGGGATGACGAAAGCTGGTGTTTCATGAAAGCCAACTATACTATAATCACAAATAACTAACATAATTAATTTCCTACATATTTTTAAATTAATTAACTAGATCTTCTATTAAAACTAGGAAGTTGTATGCTAGCAGGAAGGGGAAAGTTGCGTGTATACACATATGATAACTCATCAAGTGTCGTTGTTGTTCCTCCATGAGCGACATCCATATGGCTGCAGGGAACATAAGAGTGGACAACAATTTAAGATCAAAAACCGATGCTGTGCCACCGTGAACCGAGGCAGAGACACCGGTCATGGTCATGGCGGCGGCAGCAATCCTGATATTGTTGATGAGGTTCAAAAGAAGCGATCAACTTCCAATTGTCACGTTGGACTTAGATGCCAATGTGCACTTCGATTCTGTCACAGATTCCCTCAAGAATCGCGTAGAGTTGAAGAGTAGTGGCCTTACTATTACTGGATTATTCATCTTATTACAGCAGAAACCTCCATGGTTTTGGCTCCTTAATATTGACGTAGTAATCTCCTAATGAAACCTTAGAAAAAAAAAATCTCCTAATGATGAAACTTCGTTCATGGCTGCCTTAGATGTTTTGAAGCTAGCCATGTGCATATATATTTGTGTTTATTTGTGGTGATGAACAACATGAGTGATGAGTACGGAATCAGAACCCTGATAAACATGCATATGCTCTCATATGATCATCAAGCTTTTACTCTACACACATGGGTAGTGCCAATAATATTGAAGAGTGTGTTGATCTAAATTAAAATTTTACATGTGTATATACTCCTGATTAGTAAGAATAGTAACTTAATTATTATAAAAATATTGTTAATATATAGTCAAAGGTATATCATAGATAGAGCTGACTTTCTCCGTTGGATGAGTGCTTCAAACCGTGCATCAAATCGGGTTCATATTAAAATAAAATAATGAGAGGATAATTAAGTTTTTTTAGGACGTAGCTTATATGTCATCCTAAGTGCTTTATCGGTTGCATGCAGTATTAAAATTGTTCAATAAAAAAGTTACATTACATATGATTGAAAAGAGTGGTTTAAAGAAGCAATAATACGTTTGTTATATTGTTAAATTAACTATTTTTTAAGAAAAATTCATAACTAGTCATATGCTGGATCAATACAACTTTTTATCCTTGACCTTTTTTAATCAATTTTTGTTTCAGTTCTTAAACATTAAAATCAATAGTTTTGGTTTACGAATTTAAAGTCAATTTTGGTTTTATCCATGAATTTTAAAATTGATGATTTTGATCCTTAGATTTTTAGTCAATTTTTGTTTTGGTCCATAAACTTTTAAAAACCTGAAAAAATCAAAATCAAAATTAATTTGATTGAAAATATAGGGATTGAGACTAAAATTGATAGAGGGACTAAAACCACCAATAATATTAAAGTTTAATGACCAAGATCAAAATTGACCAAAAATTTAAGGATCAAAACAATCGATTTTAAAGTTTAAGAATTAAAACCAAAATTGATTGAAATTTAAGGACCCAAAGTTATATTAACCAACTAGAACTATAAGTAACACATTCCTTACTAACAAATATTTTGGAAAGCATCATGAAAGCTAGATGCACCCTGCGTTGTTAAATCACCACTGTTTAATCCAAATCTTGTAATCTATATACTGGCCATCAATTACCCACTAGTGCAAAATAGTATATTTGGCTTCAGTTAAAATAGCATTTCCACTACACCAAAAAGGGTGTAGTAGAAATAGGTGTAGCGGTAAATAAACTATTATTGCTTCAGTTATAGTGGACGTGATGTATTAATTATATATATTTATCTGTAAAATACTGCAATTTCTGATATATGAATTTCATCAGTCTGGACAGGTTTTGGAGATAGATCCCGCGAGAGAAACAAATTCATTGTTGCTGAGAACCTATGAAATAGGGTCGACGAAACTAACGTGCTGAAACAGAGGATAATATCGCCAAAAAGTGTAAAGCTAGAAAAGAAAATGCTGCAAACAGTCTTTGATGAATCTGAGAATGGAAACTCATCTTCTAACCTCTTGGATGGTCATAACAAAATTATTGGTGTTCAGAAGAAACCGAAAAAACAAATGTGGTTGAATGAGCCAATAATGGAATTTATGGCATAAATTATATCAGAAACGTAACATATGTAACCAAACTACTAAAACAGTTACCAAAATGGCAAATGAAACATCTTTTCTTCCAATAGTTGCACGCCTGATAAGGTTTACCCTCAAAGGAATAATACAATTGGCATGTGAAGAAGCACATACATTACTGGTGTTGAACAGATTTGGATGGGAAAATCAGTGTTTGGAGCATGGAGGAGATGAGGAAGATTTACTCGAGAAGAAGAACAAGAGAGATGAGATTGAGCAATTTTTCAAATATTTATCTTTTTTAAAAAAACAATGTGTACAAATGATGATGTGGCTGCCATGTCGGCATGCCACCTTTGCAACTTTATGGTCAACATCGTTGAACGTCAAATGGTGTTAACGGAGGCTGAATTGCCCTCTTTTTATGACTTTTAGGATGATATTACCCCTTCAAAAACCTTTACACACCTAGTGCCCCTACCAAGAAATTTTCTAGGCATTTCAGACCCTTATTACATTGATCCTATTTACATTATATATTTATGACCGAAGTGAGTAAGAGACTTTTAGAGTTACTCCAAAGGAAGTGTCGGACATTAGAAAATGAACTGTTTTATTATGGTCACCACCATGTTTCTTGTCAAAACCAAATTTCTTGTCAGGCAAGTCTTTAAGCTAAATCTAGGAAGTTAACTTCTAGCGTTTTATTGTAATTAAAAAAATAAAATATCATATAAATTTATATGAAAATACCAGGATTTATTGAATGATAAAAAATGGTTGAGAGGATTTATCTTATTAATTCTGCATACTTTGTTTCTATTTTTTTTAAAAAAAATATTGACGTTATTGAATCTCATTAATGTTTGTACGTTTTGATTACTTTTAAGGATTTTTATTATACGGAGCAAAAAAAGGATTTTTATAATAAAAAATAATAATAATTTATATTTATATTTTATAAATGAAATGTGTTCACGGAAAATTAATTTATATGTTTTGGAATTTTTTGAAAAATATTAATTTAATCCCCGGTTAGTATCGAAGTCAATTCTAATAAAAATATGAACAGAAGTTTCGAGAGAATTAATAAACCTAAATTACAAGAGTTCAATTAAATACGAGACAGAGAAAGATCATTAATTTTTATTGAAGCCACATTGGTCCAATAGAGCAGCATTTTAATAATACATAGACAAAAATACGGTGGCTAAGCCTAGTTAATATTAATAATTTAGTAGTAGTAGTTATATTGGGACGACAGTTTATCTCTCATTTTAACGATAACTTTTAAAAACTGAATCAATTGTCGTATGTAAATTAATTTTTCAACACAGCAGCTTATAAGGAACAGTAGTGGAGAGCATGCCTTGAAATAATGTTGAGGCAGATGAAGACTCATCATAGTTAACAATCTGACATTTCTATGAATTTGAAAATTATAACTAAGATACTTGCTCATTCGGCAAAGAACAGGTCATCATATACGTATTACTAGAGCCAGGTCCACCTAGATTTTTCCTATTATTTAATTAATAATGAGTCAATGGTCAATCTTTTCTTCCTAGCCATCCCTCCCCTCTATAAATATATAGGATCAACCACTTCATCAACATCTATCCTCAATCCAAAACTCAAAACCTGATTTAATTTCTTCATTTCCTCCTCTTTGAAATTCCTCTATAACTCGTAAAGCTAGCTGATTAAACTACACAACGTTCAATTTCTTTCAAAATTAATGTCTTCTTTACAAATCTCTGCGTCAATTTGTTCCACCTCCTCTTCTTCATCTATCAAGAGAGTCAACGCCGCCATTAATGTTCCCAAGCTTCCACATGTTCGAATCTCACTTCCAAAAAGACCCCCAACCCGTACTACAAAGCTGGTTCAGGAATTGAACAAATCGATTCACACAGAAATAATCCCATCACAACAAGATGTCACCACCACCTCCACAAATAATATATACGATGATGACTATTCCAAGGCCACCATTCAATTACATGCAATCTTAGAGTCTGTCTCCGACAGAATAGAAATGCACAACAACATGTGTGAGCAACGAAACAATTGGAATTCCCTTCTTTTGAACTCTCTCAATATGATGACACTTTCTGCAACAACGATGGCTGGTCTCAACACTGTCATTGATAACACTGCATTGAAAGTATCGTCCACTATTTTGTTTACAGCCTCCACAGGAATTTTACTCATAATGAACAAGATTCAGCCTTCACAGCTCGCTGAGGAACAGCGAAATGCGACTAGGCTGTTCAAGCAACTTCAAAAGGAAATCCAAACCACATTAGCTATTGGAAATCCAAGTGAAAAAGATGTGAAGAGTGCAATGGAGAAGGTTTTAGCACTTGACAAGGCTTACCCTCTTCCTCTCTTAGGAGCTATGCTTGAAAAATTCCCTTCCAAGTATGAGCCTGCTGTTTGGTGGCCCAAAACCAATAATAAGACTAATGACTTGCAAAAGAAGAAAACTAATATGAATGGATGGAGTCCTGAATTAGAAGAAGAAATGAGAGAGATTATTGAAGTAATGAAGAAAAAGGACGTGGAGGACTATGATAGGCTTGGAAACTTGGCTCTCAAGTTTAATAAAACCTTAGCCAAGGCAGGTCCTTTGCTCACTGGGATGGCTGCTTTAGGTTCTGCATTGGCAGGCCATGGTTCGTCGTGGCCCAGCGTTGTGGCGGCCGTGGCAGGGTCATTGGCAGCGTCTGTGAATACATTGGAGCATGGAGGACAAGTAGGGATGGTGTTTGAGATGTACAGAAATTGTGGTGGTTTCTTCAAGTTATTACACGAGACCATTGAAGGAACACTTGAAGAGAAAGACTATGAGAAGAGAGAGAACGGAGAGCTTTTTGAAATGAAGGTGGCTATGAAATTGGGGAGAAGTGTTTCGCAGCTCAGAAGACTTGCCTCAAAATCTGCTGCCTTTGACTCTGAAGGAATTGCCATGGATGAATTTGCGAGCAAGCTATTCTAAAGAGACATTATTCAATTGATTTTTTCAATTTTTGATATAACCTTATCCTATTGGATAAAAACATTATTTCATTTTTTACTGTATTATATATAGTCATCTAACTTAGGAGACACATTCTTTTACATAGGGGAAATTCTGTATATTGATATTTTGACATCTCGAATAAACATTTTGATATGATATTTTCATACAACTATTTGTTGTTCTGCAAACTTGCATTCTTAGTGCACATTGACCTGCTCTTCCATGCATATTAATCCTTTGAAATGTTACCAGAGAAAAATAGAACTTTCTAAGGGCTCATTAATTCAGTATGAAATAAGAGATAATGAAATTTAAGGGCATGTTTGATCAGTAAAATACTTAAACGAAAAATAGGAATATGATAATTAAGTTTGACGGGAATATTTAGGGATTATGTGTAGTATGTCATGATTCATGAAAAGAAATAAACATCTACACACTCAGTTGGATTATGATTGAAGGTACATAGTAAGATATATTAAGCATTTATTATAATCATTTTATTTTTTTGATCGAATTATAATCATTTTATTTATGAAATGTTAATAGATATTTGATAAAAATATTAATATTCAATCTTAAAGTGTTAATATATGGTTTATTTAAAAAAGGTAGCGCGCGCACACACACATATTTATTACTATATTTTAATATATTTTAATAATGGCGGCCATTTATTTAGAGTAATTTGAAACAGTTTTTAACAATATGTATGTGTATTAGCTAATGATAATGGTAATTATTGATTAAAATAATGGGATTTGTCGAAGGTAGATTGGGTCATAGAGCTGAACTGCTCTATTTCGGACTAATTAGTTGTCAAAGTTTCTTGGCGATCTTGGTCAACCAACTAACCCCAAATAATTCCCGCTGTATAAGGGAGCTGATCAAGTTATTTTTTATTTGAAAGATTACAATTACATTCGACTTATTTTCTGAATTATCAGTTTTTTTATTTTAATTTGATGAATAGTCATAAATATTAGTAAAAGATAGAGGAGGAGTTCAAAAAGAAGGCACATGCATTTGACCTCGGCATTCTGTTTGGAAGAGTGAGAAGAAAATAAGAAAGGAAACAGTATGAAGAAACTAAAACCAATACTGTCAGAAATGAAAAATTATATAATCAAACTAAAAATATCTTATTTTAATTTTTAATATTTTTTTGATATAATGGGAAACTAAAGATCATATTTACATAATACTTTAAGGATCATACTAACCGCAATACATTGTGTTTTACTTATTTTATATGGATTTACATAAACATGGAAATATTTATTAAAATAAAATATGTGATGACTTAATGTGATTGAAGTATTTGACGAAATTTCAGTTCAAAAAAGTATTTGACGAAATTAATATGAAGAAATTGACCCAAACATTTTAATTTATTAATTTTCTTTTGCTAGTCAATGTATTTAGCTGAATATTTTGATTTCAAATTACAAAGTTAGAATTTGTCTTTTTATTAAATAGATTCGCTTTAAATAAAAAAATAAGAAGAAAAATCTACATCTACACCAACCTTCTTCGTTTGCACTTTCATTTGAAAAGGTTCGCCGCTCTCTTTTATCGCAGACTTCCTTGTCAAGTTGACTATTGACATATTTAATGGTGGACCACCCCATATGACCTTTCTCTATCGTTTTCTTATAAAATTGTCTCATAGCAGTCTTAATTGTATTTTTATTTACCCATGAATTCTGATAGAAGAATTATGAACACGGTAGGATTTTTGGCTGTGTCCGCTTCCTCCTACTTGTGTCAGATTTTTTATTTTTAGGGTTTTTATTTATTGTTATTTAAGTTTTTTTTAGTCCTTTTCATTGTGTTTTTATATCTTACTATTTCAGTTTAATAAAATAATATTATTAATTCACAACAACAACAAAGAACTTATAAGGCCACCAAATTTGTCGTGAGGATTTCGAATTTTAGTGTCGCAATTTTCAACATTATCAGCATCCTTTTGAAATATTAGTCTTATTATAATATAATTATATTAAGGATCCCTTTTTTTATTTTCAAAATGCTGAAAATTGAACTATTCAAAGATCAAATCAATCGAGGTAGGAAGTAAAAGGTTAAGTGGCCCATCCATAAGTGAACCGGATCAACACAATCATATTTAAAATTATTTTAAAATTCAAAATAGAATAATCTTAAACTTGATCCTGAGATGTCGGATTTGTAGTATAAGAATAAGAAAATTCTAATAATCCTTATAGTATAATTTGATGGTCATATTTTAAGGATTCCCCGAGTGGTGGTGGCTAGCATTCTGGAGTTTCCATAACAATACTATCCACTAAAAAAGGAGGCAAGTAGATCTTTCTCAGGAGTGAAAAATTTGTAGACTTAGTTATTTTAAAATACTAGTGGACTCATTGAGGACACTGGTTGGTGGTGGTGGCTCCACATGAATGTTACTAATAATATCATATATATTCTGAATTACTTGCATGGTCCCAACGCACATCCATTCGATCAAATGGAAAACAACACTACCACAAATTACCCCTTTTACATGCCCTTATTTTGGCCTCTACATGCGCTTTATTAGCGCATGTAGAGGGGGGCGCTAGTAAAGGCTCTACATGCGCTTTTAAAAAGCGCATGTAGATGGGGGGCTCTACATGCGCTTAAAGCGCATGTAGAGGTACGTACCTCTACATGCGCTTAAAGCGCATGTACATCTAAAGCGCATGTAGAGGTACGTACCTCTACATGCGCTTTAAGCGCATGTAAAGGTATGTACCTCTAGAGAATTTTTTTTTTTAAAAAAAATTATTATAAATTTACATTATTTCCCAATATAACCACTAATACTAGCTGTAGTTCATAGAACCAACTAGCATTATATCACAAGAATTGACCAGAAAAAGTCAATTACTTAATATCTTCAAAAATGAATTATATATCAATATCAAAACAATAACAATGTATGATTCATTTTTTATATATACATAAGCAAAAAGAACTATGTGCATCATAGTTGTTTTATTAAAGTTAAGAGTAAACACTAAAGCCCACCTAAAGAAACTGACTTACTTGATTTCTTCCTCGGCTTGATCTTGCTCATCATCCTTGGCATAAGATCTCTTTTGCCACTCTCCTTGATTCTGGTACACCATCATCTTCAGGAAAGAAATTCCCACTTGGCAAGGTTCGAGGTGATGGAAAAGTTGGAGAAACCACAGCCTTAAACTCACTAGTCTTACCAGAACTAGGCTTCAATACCACAATTCTAGTGTGTTGAACTTGATGATCATCAGCTCTCTGAGGGGGTGGAGAACATCCAGGGTTCATGTTCCATACAGCAGCTTGACCAACATTTGCTGGTTTTTTTATCTGTTTATTATTCTTTATTCCCTTCACAGCAGGTTTCTCATCATCAAACATCTTTGAAGGTTTAAGCACTGTGATACGCCTAGTTGAAGGTTGTGGCAGTGGAGTTGATTGAAGTTCGTAAAGATTATGAGAATCCAAAAATCTGAGGAACAGATCTTTATTAGAGCTTAAAACTTCCAAGGCATCTTCAAATTCTTTTGACTGCCGTAGTCTCTCATCTGTAGACAGACGTTTTGCTTCCATAAATTTCTGACGAACTAGAGCCATTTTTTTCTCATCAACATCTTTACTCCACCTCCCCTTTTCTGTTGACTTATCTCTAACATTTGTAGTCCTCTGAGATTGCCTCCATAACTCATGAATATCTTTGTATTCAATCGTTTCCGGGCTCTCATGAACTTCACTCAGCATTTCCTTGTCCATTAATCTATCTTCCAGCTGCCAATGTTTGACTGGCATTCCTGAATTACCAGATATATGTTGAGAATAATCTTTTCTATGCCCTCTCTGAACAGCTAGATTAGACTCTTCCCATGGCAGTGATTCAAGTCCCATTAATTTGGCAACTACATTGGTTGGGCTGTGCTTGAAATCAACTTCTTTTGACATTTCTTGGTCAATTAGCATCTTGATAGGTGTTCCATTTATTTTGTTCTTTGATGACGATCTCCTCAAATTAGAAACAATCTGCAAACCCACGAAAATGCAACAAAATGAGCATCATAAAACCAATCAAAGAAGACCAGGAACAGAAAATTCCATATATAAATCATAAACCCTCCGACTTTTAATATTAATAGCAGTATAACCCCAAATTACCATTTTATCCTCCAACTGATCACCGAAAGGAGGCTTTGCAATCCTCACAACATCTGATTGACTCCTTGAAAGTGGAGAAGCTGCTAGACAACCAAGTAAAGTAGAGTGAGAAGTGGAGACACACACACACAACATAAGCAATAACTTCAAGTGCAACTGCTTCTGACCGTAAGCAGAATGAAGAAATCAAAAGGAGCAAAACACATGACTGACCATATAAAGATAGATCCACCATGTTAATCATGTCTCAGACAGGAAATGAAGCATAGAGTGAGAGCCATAGCAAAATTATAGATATCTTAATTATCATTAAGTGAGAACTCTGACCAAATGACAGCAGTAACCCCGATTCTTAAGCTCCAAAAAGGAAAGACATACATGGGATTAAAAGACCATAACCAAACTAAAATTAAAATAGCCATAATAGTCACTTTAGTCAGTAGTAGCCTGCCTTAATGAATAACACAAGGTATGTGAAAACAAAAGATGAAGCTATGCTGAATGAACTTTTCAGTTCAAAAACTTCTCTTCTAAATCAAGCATCATTTTCAACATTCAATCTGACTCACCACCATCCCTAAAACCTCAATGCTAGAAAGAAACAGATCATAGAGTTTCCCACAACAATGAAAAGTTGAACAATTGTGTGAAAAAAAAAGGAATGATGTGAATGAAATTACCATCACGATGTGGCCTATCAGTGAGGAGCCTATTGCCAGCCATGTATTAATTTCAAATTAAAGCACCGTCTTAATACCGATAAATCCATAATAAATAAATTCAGATTTCAGATTTCATGAGAGCATACTAAAGGGTAAAGCAATGCTAAGACATAAAACTTAATATAGAGAAACAATTTGATCATTTGAACCCAATGTTAAGACATTAATACCAAATCAATTTCAAGTAACAATCTACTTCCCTGGACATTTTTATAGCTGATCAAAATCATCCCAAAACAGAAAAGAACAGTACGCATAATAAATTCTAGATTCTAGGTGTCTAATTCAATCAAAACAGAGAAAAGCTCCACAGATTGCAAAACAACTAATATCATTTTAAACATGCATCTTTAAACACCATAACCTAACAGATTTGGGAACCCCAATCAAGGGATTTTACAAAAATTATTCAAACTTCAAATGAACACCCAAATATATTCTTAACCACCATAAACCAAAGCTTAAACATTGCTTTAATTCATTTCTAGACCCAAACTCCTAAACCCATTCGAACTCTTACAGCCTCACACGAAGTCAGAGAAGAATAGGTATGAAATGGAAAAACTGAAATTTACCTAAGCTTGAATGTGACGATGTAGTTATGGACGGCGGTTATCTCCACCGTTTTTCTCGCCGGAAAGAATGTTGAAGTAGTGAGAAAGAACCAGAAATCGAAATAGAAGAAAAAAAAGAGTGAGAACCAGCCTTGAATGGAAGAAATGAGTTGAAGAGCACAAGAAACGGCGAAGGCTAACCTTTTCCGTCGCCGTCCGCCGCTGTGCTCGCCGGAAAACGCAGAAGAACGGAGGTGGAGGGCGCTGGAACGAGGAAAACGAACAAGGACCTTGTGGACAACAACAAACATGATTTGACCGGTTTGGGAGAGAGAGTGACAAATTGGAGAAGTAAGGATGGGAGGAAGAGACAATGGTTATGGAGAAAGAGGAAGAGTATGAGAATGAAGAAGGAGATGATTTGTATTGGGGGGTGAGGAAACGGCAGAGAGAGAATGAAAAAGGAAGAGAAGGTGAGAGATGGGTTTATATAGGAAGGGATTATTAGGGTTTTGGGTTTATAATATAATTACCAAAATGACCCTATAAGTTTAGCATATTGAAATATGTTTTGGCCAAACAATATAGAAATATGTCTCATTCCTTTTATTTGGAAAGTTAAATTAACAATATTGAAATCAATAGTATTAACATATTGAAAATGTAAAAGTTATATATAACTATTATAATTTATTAATAATGTCTTTATAATTTCTAATTTAATGTTTCAACTATAAATTAATTCCAACACTCTAATTACTTAAATTTAGCTTTATCATAATTATTTATGTTAAATAAAATTTCCTAAATCGATACCTTATTGAAATAACCATCATAAAGATTCCTAATTTAAATTTAATCCTCTATTATTTTCTTTCTTAATCTTAACAGATTTCCTAAAAGCAAAAATGTTAAATTTTCTAAATTCATTTGCAAGATTAATTTTTTTTCCTTTTTTTTGGGTACTTATTAATTTATTTTATAATTTAGAAAAATTTTAGGATGTTACAACATGCTCTTTAAGCGCATGTATTTGCTTTCCTTTGTTATAATAATATTTTATGGCTTATACATGCGTTTAAAGCGCATGTAAAGACCAAATTCCATTTGATTATATGGATTTTCATATGATTTGGTGTTTTTCAACTAAATTGTTTCAATACTTCATCTCAAAATGCTCAAATCTTGTGCTTGACAATGTTATAGTGAATTCCATTGAAGAACAAACATGTACAATGTTATAGTGAATTACATTAATTTGGCATGTAAAGGACCCTCTATACATGCGTTTCTTCTAAGCGCATGTAAAGGTGCGCTGGTAGAGGGACAATTTGTAATAGTGCAAGTAAATAGAAATATATCGCACACTAGGTAAATAAGAAAACGAAGCCAAAGGAATTCAGATTCACCGTATTCACTTTTTGATTGGAAGTTGTGAAAAATATTGTAATTCAATGTTTGCTTCAAGAGTGAGCGGGAAATCGGGATTATTAATCTCATCTCTAGTATTTTCTTCGATTAAAGTTTTGATGAGAGACATGAGTGGATTTTGCTTGGAATGATTTCTCATTTCGTGACTTTGGAAGCTTTAGAACATGCTAATGGTTGCATTGATGATATAATCATTGCTAATTCTTGACTTCTTGTTGTGCACAATAGTTACACACTCTACATTGACCTTATGCTGTTTATCTTTGTTGTTGCAGATGCCCAATATAGCACCTTTTAAAGCTAATACTTGAAGTCACTGTCATCTATATATCTTGTCGCCCTTAGGTCTAATTCAAAAAAAGATTATAAATCGGATGTAAGGGTGTAGATAGTGGTGCAATCAAAGTCGTTCTCAAGGAGCTTTAATTAATTTAACAATTCTAGAAAACAAAATGTCTAAATGCAACAATGATGTGTGTAAATAGGTATTTTTGTTTCTCTTTTCAAAGGTTGAAGCGATGGATGCAAAACAAGTACATAATTTTGATATTTTTATATAAAAATGTGAAATTATATGGATGTTTTTGGGAATAATTTTCTATGGTCATCCAAGCTCTCTAAAGATATTATGGGAGTCAATTGTACTAATTCACTAATGTACCAATCTAATAAACTCATGAGTCCAATGACTAATTGTTAGAATTCGGAACTATTAAATATTGTTAAGCCTTTTAGTGCATTTGAATTTACCAATTGTAAGGATCTCTTAATCAAACAACGAGGATACTGAATTGTCTTACGAAGATGAATTATACGAATTCTTTTTCCATTGTAAAACTATCGTTGTGTCCTAATTCCTAAGTTAGATGATTAATTTACAATAAAGAATGAAAAAATATTTTTATCCAATTGGATAAGGTTGTGTCAAAGAATGAAAAAACAAAAAAATCAATACTCTTCTTAGAAGAGCTTGCTTGCAAATTCATCCAAGGCAATCCCTTCTGAATCACAGGCAGCAACATTTGTGGCAAGTCGTCTGAGTTGTGAAACACTTCTTCCCAATTTCACAGCCACCTTCATTTCAAAAACCTCGTCATTCTCTCTCTTCTCACAGTCCTTTTCTGCAAGTGTAGCTTCAATGGTCTCTTGTAACAAGTTGAAGAAACCACCATTGTTTCTGTACATCTCAAACACCATCCCAACTTGCCCTCCATGCTCCAATGCATTCACAGATGCCGCCAATGACCCCGCTACAGCAGCCACAACGCCCAACCAAGACGAACCATGGCCTTCCAATAAAGAGCCTAAAGCTGCAATTCCAGTTAGCAAAGGACCTGATTTGGCTAAGATTTTATTAAACTTGAGAGCCAAGTTTCCAAGCCTATCATAATCCTCCATGTCCTTTCTCTTCATCACTTCTATGATCCTCCACATCTCCATTTCTAGTTCAGAACTCCATCCATTACTATTAGTTTTCTTCTTTTGCAAGTTATTAATTGTCTTGTTAGTTTTGGGCCATCAAACAGCAGGCTCAAACTTTGAAGGGAATTTTTCAAGCATAGCTCCCAATAGAGGAAGAGGATAAGCCTTGTCAAGTGCCAACACCTTCTCCATTACACTTTTCACATCTTCCTCATTTGGATTTCCAATAGCCATTGTGGTTTGGATTTCTGTTTGAAGTTGTTTGAACAACCTTGTTGCATTTCGTTGTTCCTCGGTGAGTTGTGACGGCTGAATCTTGTTCATTATGAGTAACATCCCTGTTGCCGCAGTGAACAAAATAGTGGAAGACAATTTGAGTGCCAACATTGGTGTAGTGTCGTCCATGGCGGTTGTTAAGCCTGCCATGGCAGAGCCAGCTAGGGTGATCATATTTATGGAGTTACAAAGAAGGGAATTCCAGTTGTTTCTTTGTTCTCCAATATTCTTATGCATTTCAACTCTGTCGGCTATAGTTTCTAATAGTGCATATAGTTGAATAGTGGCCTTATTGGATTTGATGGGTTGGGATAAATCAACAAAGGTTTGTGATGTTTTTGTGTCATAAGCATCTTTTTCTATTGGAATTATTGTGTGTGTTGATCCATTGAGTTCTTGAATTAGCTTCTTTGTTGATGTGGAGGGTATTTTGGGGAGTGAAAAAGGAACTGATGATGGAAGCTTTGGGATATTAATGGCGGCGTTGACTCTATTGAAGGTAGAAGCAGGAGAGGTAGAACATAGTGAAGATGAGATTTGGGAACAAGACATGATGAGAAGGAATGAATTGAAAATATGAAGATCTATTTGTTTGGTTTAGAATGAGATCGAAGGGGTTCGGATATTTATATACGCGCAGACATTAGAAGGAGGAACCAAAGATGGAAGGCGAATCAGTCATTTTTGGAGTAATACTGACTATTGATAAAGTCAATTAGACTGGGCATTTTGACTTTTCAATAACCTTATATTTTTAGCTTTTCAATTACATGTAAAAAAAATCTATAGTTACGAAGTCTAAACTTCAATTTGGCATTCCTTCTTTTCTTTCTTCCATTCTTAAATATAAGATTATTTTCTCTAATTTAATCGATTTAAGATGTTAATAAAATTAGTTATTAACACGAAATTACCATTTCACACCAACAATATATACCATTATCTTCATTGTCCCTCTCTTATTTGTTTATTATATAGAAAAGCATTATTAGGTTTATTTGGTGAAAATTGAGAAAAATAGAAAGTAGTTTTATATTTAGAAACAAATTGAAATTTGAAAGTGGTCTTATGGTTACAATTGGAGAGAGTATTTGATTATTTATAAATTTTATTGCTCATACAGATGATTTTTTGCATTCAAGTGGAATATAATTTATGTCTATTATTTTTTTATACAGACCGTCTATTATTTATTAGTGTTATTGTTATTATTTTTCTAAGTTTTTCATTTCACTTAAATTTAAAGTTTATTTATCTTTAGAATTGGAGAAGGAAATTTTTGAGTATTTTCAATGAAAATATTTTATTAAGATTAAAATGATATGATTATATTTTTCTATGAAAATAAATTTAGGGAAAAAGACAAATAAAGTCTTCCCAGTTACAGGACAAGTGATGTTGCTAAATTTGAAAAAGTACAACTTGAGTCATTTGCACTTAACTCACATTATCAAATTATGAGAAAACACTCAAATGTATGAATAATATTGAAAATATATTTTTATCTCCTTACATATGCATTTATAGCTCGTTGACTTTTTTCCTTGCCATGATTTCAAACATCTTAACTTGGGTTAATATATAGTCTTAAATAACTAGAAAGTAGATGTAAGGAGCTCCCAACACCGGTAGTTTTTTTATCTTAAATATTTTCCCAAGAAGTTTGATTTTGTAGTTTTAATGAGCAAAACTTAGGGTTTAAATATTGTGTGAACTAATAGTTTTAGAACATTTAAAACCTAAGATTTGATCATTAATGCTGCGAAATACTAAAACTAGACTTATACAAAATTTAAAAAAACTTTTAAAATCTTGGAAATGTTTATGTAGAATTTCTCAGCCATTTAATAACCTTAACCCTATTAACTTATCTTTGCCACTTCATAAAAATTATGACCTACTCCACCCCTCCAGTCCTTAATATAAGAGTTAGTCGTAAAAAAGACGCTTCTTAAGAAAACATGTGAATGCAGAATGCTAGTTGGGTATTTGAAGTTAATGCTTTTCCAATATTGCCTAAATTTATTGTGATACTTTTAAGAGAGAGAAATATATAAGCATTAATAAAGATGAAAGAGAGTAAGGGGTAAAGTTGAAAAGATGCATTAAATTAAGAGAGAATGTGAGATGAACTCTTATATTAGGGAACAAAACCATTTAAATTTTGAGCTTTTATATTAAGGACCGGAGAAAGTATTTTAAAAGATTGATAACCATAATTTTTTAAAAGATTAATAACAATTAAATCTTTGAAGAAATTCGAATAAAGTCAAATTTTCGGCCAATTAATACATGTTATAGTCAAAATTATAGTCTCCTTTACATATTTTTGAAATTTGAATTAAAATTTAATTTTTTATTATATATTTGAAAATGTTAATTTCAACTGGATAAACATAATTATGTGCCATTTTCAATCTATATTATCGATTATTTTATTAAGTTCATTAGTAGATTTAGTTTGCACAGAGTTTGCATTATATCTAATCGTGACAAAGGTATTTATTGAGTAAGACAAATAATTAAATTTTGTGAAAAGATAGTCATGAATGACATATAAGGTCATCATCAAGCCGTCAGATTGTTCCCAATAATAAATTCAAAGGGGGCGCTTAGTTATGTGTAGGTAGAGAGGAATGGCTATAAGCCCATAGTCAAATTCCCCTTGTAATTTTGTTCAACGGTCAATCCAAAATTGGTTAAAAGTAAGTTTGAGAACTGCTATCTCTTATGTTAAAGTTGAAGGCGCAAAACTAAAAGGATGAATGTGCAAAAATAATACTACCTCTGGTCTTAAATATAAGACCTAGATGATTTTTTTTTTGGAGAGATTAAGGTTGCAAAATAGGTTATTAAATTATGACATATTTGATATATTTTTAGATTATCCATTAGTTTATAGGTAAAAAATTCTAGTCTAAGGGAAAAATTAGGTAAATCATCAATTTATAATTAATTATTTTACTTTTTTAGGATTTTTCAAAAAAGTCAATTAGGTCTTATATTTAGGACTGGAGGAAGTATTAAATTTTACTCAAAATTGCGTTTTTATTACTAAAGTTTCGGAGGTGCAACAAGAGTATCCAATTTCGGGTTCAAGTGCAGATATAGTATTTTCATTTGAGGGAAATAAAATTTAAATATGAAAAGACTTTTATGCGCTCATTCCTATGAAAAGACTTTTATGCTTCTTTTCATATCTAAATTTTATTACCCTAGTGAAAATACTATATTTGCACTTGGACCCTTAGTTAGACATTATTTTGCAGCTCGTGAAACTTTAGTATTAGAAACACAATTTGGGTAAAGTTTAGTATCATTTTAACCTTTGCCCGAACTAAAATTGAATGTAAGTTTGAGGATTAAAAATTGTTAACCGTAATATTACTTTTAAACACAATTTGTAGAAAAAATCTGCTTAACACTTTGTATGCGTTGCTCTAAAAAATTATATTCGAAACTAAGAAAAACATAAAAAACTGGTTGAAATAATTATTCATATCGAATCGTTACAAGATAAAATTGCTGTTGTTGATGGTAGTTCTTTTTTTTTTATAATTAGTCAAAATGATATTAATAAAGTATGAGTTTATACAAATAGTCACAGAATAAGTGAAATAAGTGGTTATGGCAAAAGAGTTAATAAAATACTGACGAATTACCTCTCTCTAATATTAAATATAAGAACGGTTTTAAGATTCAATTTGGTTTTAATTATAAGACAACTTTCTATTTTTTCTAATTTTTTTCTAAATTAATCTTAATAATATTTATCAATAATAAACAATCAAGTGAAAGAGAGTGGTGGTGAAAGTATATGGATAAGCAAGTGAAGGAGAGTGGTGGTCAAAGTATATGCATAAAGTGAATTGATATTGATAATGTTATAACATAATAACTAGTTTAATTACTTTCTTTAATTTCTCTGAAAAAAAAAGGTGAGAGAGGTCATAAAATTAGCACCCAAAAACAAAAGTATAGGAGGTGGTAGTTGTCGGGACGCTGTTGCGGTCGCAATCGGTGATAGCGCAGTTGCTGAAAATCATCAAGACCTTGCGGTGGCGGCATTCGGTGACCTCTAACTGTTGTCATCAAAACATTTAGCATTAGGCTTTAATGGAGGGGTGAAGAACGTCACCATATACATTGGGATGCTATTGCGCCAGTGTTTATCGGTAGCATTGCTTGTGGTCGAGTGTAAATACTCCCTTTAGTTGCGCCAAAAAAAACTTCTCAAGAAAACATGTGAATGTTATTTGAATGTCTGGAATTAATACTTCTTTTTCAATATTGTCCATATTTATTATGATACTTTCAAGAGAGATAAATACATTAACATTATTAAATATGAGAGAGTTAGAGGCAGTATAGGAAAAAACTCATTAAATGAGGAGAGAATATTATATGAGCTCTTACATTAGGAACCAAAATCATTCAAATTTTGGGCTCTTATACTAAGGATAGGAGGGAGTAGTTAATTAGTTGTATAGGATGTTAAAATAGTAGAACACACCCCTTCCATTCTTATTAGCCTCCTTTGATGCGGCGACATTGATTTTGATGAATATGGAAAATGGAGATAGAGATGAAAATGGAGATGGAGATAAGTAAGCTAAGGGTGGTGAGGAAGTGTGGGGAGGATGGAAGATTGTGATCAATGGAGATTGTCATTCCACGAAAGGGGTATAATTGTCATATTATTATTTCATAACAGAGATATCTTGGTCGAAAGTCGAAACATATGGCCTTCATGGAACCCATCTATTTATGTAGATATTGGTATGGGATTCAAATAAGCCCATTTTGATGGAATAAATTTCAACATAGAGGACCAATTCATATAGACTAAATAGACCTCCATTCCTACCACGTGAATTCAACAATAATGCCAAAGAGGCCCAGTTCTACGCATAAGAATTGCAGATCTTGGTAAAAAAACAGAATTATTGAATCTTGATTTTAATGCCTTTTATAAAATTAGCGCTATTAGTGCATTCAAAAATAATCAAGTAAGCGAAAGAATAAGGAAATAATCAAAATGGTTAAAGTATTTTGAAATATCAAATTAACTTATTTTATTAACATCATTAACCTAATAAAATCAAATAAACAATTCATATATTTAAAAGTGAATGAAAAATTTCATAACAAGAGCTAAATATCAAATAATGGATGAAAATTAGTTAATACCACATATTTTTAATGAGACAATCTCAGTTGAAACGCAATTCGGAAGAGAATATTTTGGGGGGCTGGTTTTGGTGGAGGACTATTTATAAAAAAAAAAAAAAATTTGTGAGATTCTTCCCCAATTTTCCAGTTTTTTAGTCATTTTCTAATTCCATAATCCAAACTTTAGACATAAAAAAAGAAGAAGAGTAAATTAAAAGGAAAATTATATTAAAATTATAATAATTTTAATTTTCTTAATAATATTATTGTTTTGGATTCAGTTTAAACATAGCATTATTTGATATTAAGAACCTAATTTCTCTTTTTAATTGATTTATCATATTTATATATACAGAGAGTAATTATATAAATTCATCATAAAAAAATAATAATTATATTAAATATATTATGTGTCTATATTTGCAAGTTTTGGCTTTTTATTAATTATGCAATTTTTTTTTAACACATTTTTTGGACCAAACACAACAGCAAAATCAACTAACGCGGTTGGCAAGCTGAAGTGCGATACAATTATAGTTTGGACTTGGCAAGTTTTTTCCCTGAGGCTGGCAAGTTCAAACTAGCAAAATGTTTGCATATCTTGAGGTTGAGTTTTTCATCCCAACCCAGGATATCCTTTACTTGAGTCGGCCCAACCCATGGCCCATACCCGAAGAAGAATTATCTCTGGGCCTTATCATTTTTTAAGAAATTTCATTTATAGATCTGTACGAGGTAAAATTTTGAATCTCTGCCATTAGACGTGCCCACGTATAGAACCTACAATGCAAGTATCTGAAATATAATTGTCTCTTGTATAAAGCTACTTATATTTAGGGGATATAAATTTTGGAGAATAGTTTCTAAAAAATGAAAAATACACATTTAGATAATAGATTATGGAAAATAGTTTCTGTAAAAATCTAGGTTTCCTGCCCCAAATCTAGGTTTTCAAGTAAAAAACTATTCTGAGTGTCAATATTTGTCTAATTTAACTGAAATTTAGGTTTTGACAAAAAAAGAACTATTCTAAAGAAGTTAAGAGTGTTTGTCCACCCTGATTTAGAAATCTAGGCTTTGAGCTCAAAGCCTAGGTTTCACAAATATTGTTAGGGGGTTAGATCATACGATAGAAATAACTTAAGTAGGAGCAATTGAGAATTGCTTCGTCATTATTTCAAAATATAGAAAGGAATACAAACGATTGTTCAAGTACAAGCAATGTGACATTTGCATAGACGTTTTGGTTTAAGACGTTTTTGTTTAAGGTCAGTGCAAGTGCAGTTCTGTGGCATGGCGCTTGCCCCATACTTTGACATGAATTCAAGTGCACAGTTGAGTCCTGCCCTTGGCCCTCTCCATGGTCCTCCCCATGTCCTTTCACATGTTCCTTCCAAAATCTCTTTCTTTGGGCACAATTTCAAACCACCTAAACAACACATTATTTAATCAAATAAAAACCATATAATATTCACCACTAATCCCTCAACATATTTCAATATTAAATTAATATTCATCAAGATTAAAGCTTATACCAGTTCACACACATACCTTGAGCTTGAGCTTGAGCGTGGAGGTTAAAGAGTGAGAGGATAACTACAAGTAGTAGAGAGAAGAGAGGTTGAAGCTTCATGATTTCTATACTACTTGGGGAAGTTTGATGGTGATGATGAAATTGGTGGATGAGTGTTGCGACAAAATGAACAAATATTTATAGACACAGAGGTTTTTTCACACAGAAAATTATTAAAGAATATCAAACTCGTGGGTTTAAAGAAGAAAGTAAATAATGTGAAATTGGATGGTAAATTCAAATTGTTAACTTGTAAAAGTTTATTGTTATTAATAAATTTGTGATTTGTGATTTGTGATTATAGTTTATAATTACATAGAAATAACAAAAAAATAACAATTATTTTACTTAAACGTATTTCAAATATAAATAGTTGATAGTAATATGTCAACATTCATATTTTATCAACATAAATTCCTGGAATATGATCAAATAAAAATTATGAAAATAAGTGTTAGAGAAAGTTAATAGTTAACACGATTTTGTAAGAAACATAAAAAAACGTATATAAAATGGATGTCATTTTTTATAATCTTAAATCTTATTTCCGTTCCATAATATGTGATTATTCTGTAAGACATTTCGTTGCATACATATATAATATGTGTCATTCTTAAATTTTGATTGACTTGCCCTAATTTGTGATTATTGCATTTTATTTCATATGGCGCGATTTGGTCCGTAAAGATATAATTGGTATTGTCATTTAAATTAAGACTTCAGATTCGACGTCCATCTTAAGATACAAAATATTGTAGTTGTTTTTAAAAAGAGATTCGATGTATTTACATTTAAATTTTTTGTGATTCATGTGTACTTTTATTTGACCAAAAATATTAATGAGTATTTTTAATGTTTGACTTAAAGTGATTTTTCATGTAAACAAGAATTTTACCCGTGCCGTGCACGAATCATTTTTATTTTCAATTTCATATATGTGGTAATAGATGTTATAAGTCAATAAGTATATTAGGTGATACTTGACGTGTTATCAGATAATACCTCTACAAATATGTGATATTTATGATTAGCATGAATGATTTATTTTTTTAAAATAATATAAATTTATGATATTTTTTTCAAAGTTCTTTTTCTCATCTTAAAAATATCTTTTATAGGAATTGAAATCGTGTTTGATACCATTAAGTTTTTCGCTTGACAGTTGACATTTCATTTATAATGCTTGATATCAAAGTTTGTGAAAATTTAAATTTCATTTACATCAAGTTACATTTGTGCTTCAATAGACTCATTTTAATAAGATAATTTATTTTTATTTTTATATAGTAATTCATATTTATTTAAATGGTTCATATTCTAATTTAATTAACTATAACGTTTTTAATAATTTTTTATTTTATTGTAAACAAAATCAAAATTAAGTTTTATTTGATAACTATAAATTTTTTTAAAAAATAAATTTGTCACTAAAAAAAGTAGTGAATTCAAAATTTTTAAATACAAGCAATGGTACAAAATTATTTGTTATGAAATTTGAAGAATCTCAAAATGGAAAATATTATCTATCATAAATATAAAATACTCCTAATTGAAATTTGAATAATTTAAGCCTTTCTTTCATATATATATATATATATATATATATATATATATATATATATATATATATATATAATTTTTTTCTCCCTCTCTTATTTGTCTCTTAAAAAGTAGAAAATATGTTCATATATGAGGGTAAATTCAGACATATTTAATGAAATAATTGACACTTATCTTTCAAGATATTTTATTTAAAACGTTACATATTAATTTATTGTTTTTGATAAATTATATATAATTGATATTAGCAGTGATATTGGTAATTACGTAATTTTTTCAGATTATGGAAATGTTCAAATAGCCGAATTGTGCTGCAAATTAATGAGGTTTAAATTCAAATTGGTCATGTGATTGTTCTTTTTATTTATAACTAAGATATGACTCATAATGACTAATTGTTATTATGATAATCAATGAGATTCTATTAATACAATTTTCTTAATGAGCCACAATTATAATCGGTTTTAGTGTGAACATAAAGGGTGTTAAAACCCACTTTTTAAAATATATATTGATATTAATACAATTTTCTGAATGAGCCACAATTAGAATCAGTTTTAGTGTGAACATAAAGGGTGTTAAAACCCACTTTTTAAAATATATATTGATGATTAATAGCTATCATGGACTCATGGGAAAGAAATAACGTATGTACTGCTATAAAAAAAAGAAATAAACATATGTACTCAATTGAATAATAACGTCCTCATATTAAAATTTATTTAGGCATCTATATAAATATTTTAATTAATTATATTGACATGGTGGCTTTTAAGAGTAATTTGAAATCGTTGTATATATGTATTGATGACTCCCAATTTAAATAGATTTGATATATATTTTTAGTATGATTGAGGAGTCATTAAGGCAAAGCTAAATGGATTCGTTAAGATTTGATTAGATATCAAGTTGGTGTATGATTTGGGGATTAGATAATAAACATGTTAGTTTTAAAATATAAAAAAAATATTTAAGGCTAAGTATAGCACTAAATAAATAAACAAAATTTTAAAGTCCTAATAAAAGCAAAGAGAATATCAATGAATATTATCATTATATATTACATGTGTTGAGTTTGTTTCTTCACTTGCAGATTTACAACGTGGGCCACATATGGAAGAACGTGGGCCACAAGGGGAGTTTAATGCACTGTTTGGTCTATTACTCTTGAAGATGCTTAGAATGGGCTTGAAGTACAAAAAAAAAAAGAGAGCAGCGTGGGGAGAGGCACAAAAAGACAAAACACGGAAAAGGAAAAGAAGGAGGCTGCAGCTCTTGAGTTTTGGGTTGGGTGGAAGATATAGCTTTTTTATTGGTATCCAAACAGGCCCCACGCGAGAGGAAACAAAAAGAGAGGGGGCCGCGAAAACACTGTTCATCAATTGTTTAGCCTCCAGATCTCTGTGGCAACCGAGAGAAGGAGAAAGAGAGATCTTGGGAGAAAGATTTGAGGCTTGGAGAAGAGATGATTTGGAACTTCAAGAATGCTTGGTGGTTTCTTCTCTTTCCCTATCCTTTCTTTATGAAATGTGTGGTATTGTTAGGACATTTTTAATTTTAGTTATGAGTAACTAATATTTGTTTTAAGATTATTTTGATCCATTTCATGGATTGAGATTTATTAGAGATCTCTTTAGTTTTAGTTGTTATTGAAGACCTCTTTTGACCTAACATTGTCACTAATTTGAAGTAGAGCTTGTATTAATTGTAACAAGAGTTTGTGTAGTTAATACAATTAGAAATTTAAACTTAATTTGAGAAAACTTTTCAAATGCCTGCGAACCTTAAGCAAACACATGTTTTCATTATCATACTAATTGAGAGTTTTATTTAGGTTTCATGAAATGAAATGGTGATAAATAATTCTAGACTTCTCTTGAATTGAAGTGCTAGTTTAGTTTTAATTAAATTATATTCTATTTTATTATTTTAGAATTCAAAAAACTCAAATATTTTCACTCTATCTAATTGATAACATAATTGCAATAATTAATCTTCTTTTGTCTTTGTCTCCGTGGGAAAGATAACTTTTCTATACTATTTTGACGATTCATTCGATCACGGTAAAGACTGGAAATGGCCGATAAGTCATTATCTAATAAAAAAGAAATAGTAGTATATAATTATTGTGAAACACACAAGTTGACTTTTTGATTGTGATATTTTTAGTTTCTACCTAACAAAATTGTGTCACAGGTTACTTCAACTTGTAATTGAGAATTTGGCCGAATTCACATATTTGTATATCGAATTTGTGAGTTTACATGCCAAAGTCATTATATTTACATTTGAAAGATATAAAATAATCTTATCAATTTGTTCTAAGTCTCATAATTTTTAGTTGGTCATATCAAATAATTATGCATGTGAACTTTATAGTGATTTCTTTATTTATTTTGATAAAGTATGAATGTTAATATACGTAATGTTATTCACTTTTTGTATTTAAAACATATATAGGTCAAATTATTGTCATTTTTATAATTTTTTATTATATAATTTCAACACACATTTATTAAAAAAGGTAAACTCTTATGAATTCATGATTCAAGTTTATAACATAAATTTACATTTTTGACACGAATTTTCTTATAAACTCGTATATATGTATATATGTTAATTTTTGAGACTATGTTTTTATTAAATTAAGGAAATTTGTCAATGGTAGATTGGGTCATAGAGATGAATATAGGACAAACTTCATTGTCAAAAATTCTTTATGAGCTTGCTCAATGAAGGACACGCTGTGACTATGGGTTTATAAATCACGATCCATGTAGTGCTTATTCATACTATAAGTGTACTAGTCGCGTTAAGTAATAAAGTGATAAGGGAGATCGTTCCCATAAGAATTGAGATAAAATTTAATCAAGCAAGAGACTTTGTCATTTAATTAAGTTGAATTAAGCTAATATTGTTTTGAGAATTTACAACTAAAAAGCTATTGTTTGAAAATAGAAATTAATACTAAAATTAATTCTTTGACCTTAAAGATGAAAGAGAGCTTAAGATTATTTCTTCCCCTTGTATGTCATAACATCTCGACATCCTCCTCTTGCAATTGCTTCCAACGAATATGTATGTGTTATCCTAAAGTTCAATTGTACTTGTAAAAGCTCTATCAAGAAAAAATATAAGTGTTTGATACCACTAAACATGCAATCTCTTGCCACAATTAATTTAATTCACTTTTAAATTATCAACCCTAGTATGACTATGTAAGGTTAATAATATATCTATATCTTATTAACAAAATCATTAATTTGTCATGCAAACTTACAAGTTTTTATTTTGAAGGAGACGAGATCAGAATGACCCGGTCCCAACCAGATAGGACAAAACGGGAAAATATTGGGAACCCCTAATTGAAACACAATGTTACTCAATTAGGGGTTTAGGGTTTAGGGTTATTTCAGCTTCTTGTCTCATTTTTTTACTTCTTTCCATCCACACTCCACAAATGCTTGGTTATCCAGCAATCCTACAAGAAGAAACAAGGCGGTGCTATGATTAAATAGCCCTATAAATTATTTAATGCAATCAATTTATAATTATGAGCAATTTTAATTATAATTTCCTAGAAGTTTCAACCGAAGTATAAGTTGATAAATCCTTGGATTTGTATGGTTTTAATATGCTAAATTTGAGGCAATTAAGATAATATAGATGCAATTTTTGTCTAATTATGCTTAATTATTATCTAAAGTTATTATGTGTAATGACTCCCATTTTTAATTATATTTGACAAATATTTTGGTTATATTTGGAAAGTCATTGATGAAAAATTAAGGAGTATTTGACTGATTTCAATTTGTCCTTAGACCATAGCACATGACAACACTTTGGGCTTAATTAAAGACAAGAAGCAAAAGGCCCAAAGCAACATGATAGGATTGAAGCATTGTGAGCAAGACAAGTTTTGGGCTTTAAAAACTAAATGACCCAATTGAATAAGAAGAAAAGGAAGTTGCATGGGCCATTCTCCATTTGCTTAGATGGATGCAGAAATGAAGAAAAAAAGAAAGAGGCCGAACAGCCCAAGGAAGAAAAAGAAGGAGGTGCTGGATAAGACAAAAGGGAGAAATTGGAATTGAAGTGGGGGGTGGATGCAGAAACGAATTGGGGGGAAGTGAAAGGCAGAGAGACGACGCGAAGAAGAGAAATAAAGTGAAAAACAGTGACGCTTACCAAATGCAGAGGAATATGGTGGGGCTGAAATTCATTTCTTCTCCTCTCTTTCCATATTCATTTGCTCTCCTTCCCTTCTATTTCCACCATGAATCCTCTCAATCACTTCTTTGTTGGTGCTTAAACCTCTATGCTCTTGGGAATGATGGGATTGGATTGAACTCTCATTCTTAATAGGGAGTCTTACTATTTTCCCTTTCTCTTGTATTTATAATTTTCCTGGGTTTAAGATTGTCATATATACTTAATTTGGACTATTATGTTTATTTGAGTTTATTTGTGGTTTTGACTTGTAATGAGGGATTGAGACTCAACAATATGTATGGTCATACATATGCTCTTTATAATTCATTAGATATCTCTATTTACTCATGATATTGGTAGATAGTTTGTTGACTTAAATTGTAATTGAACCTAATGCATTGCGCAAATCACTAATCACACTCTAAAGTAATTAATAATGTCTAATTGAATGAGGTCATGAGTCTAGGTATTAGACTTGCCAGTTGGTGAGGTTTGATATTTTATGAAATCTAGAGAAAAGAGCTTAAACATTTCTAGCTAGTTGGTCCCACTAATTAGATAATTAAACTCATGGGTTCAAGAGGTTTGGTAAATTAGTGAATTAGCATTGAATTGACTCCCCAAATATATTAATTGAATTAGCATAGTCATTTTTAAATAAGCACATTTTTTTACCATAAAATAAGCACATAAAAATCTAGAAATTATTTATCATTCTCCTTATCACAAAAAATGGCTGCACAACCCAACTAGAGAGCTGATTGATATAAATTATATTTTCCTAAAATAAATCCAATAGCATATATGAGCTAGTTTAATACTACTTCCTCATCTCGTCAATTTTGAAAAAAAAATTTGATTTGAATAGGAAAAAACTAAAAAAAAAAATCAATGAAAAGAATTGATAATTTTAAATGTAAGGAAGTTCTTGATAACAATCTTACTTAAAGAGTATTTGGTTAAGTGGTAGACTAGCAACATTACAAGGTTGAGAACTAAATTCCAACCTCACTTTGTTAAAAGAAACCTCTAGATAAATTTATCCTGACCACAAAACCTTGATGCGGATAAGTCCACTATTTGAATATCTAATAAGATATCAGAACATTATTCAAACCAGATAGCCCAAAAAGGTTGGAGAAAAATATATGTATCAGTATTAGTATGATATATGACAAATTCTATGTGTAACTTAAAAATAAAATAAAAAATAAGAAGTTTAAATTTGAAAATTAAAATGAAAGAATTTACATTTAAATTTGAAATATCATGAGATTATATTTTTTTTATTACAATAAAGCACTAAACTCAGAGCATATTATGTGGCATTTCTTGTCTAACTTTAGCAGCAACATGAGCAGGCACTTCCTTAAACTCCACAACTTCAGCACTCACTGTCAGCGCATATCTTGCGAGCAAGTCAGCAACACTATTCCTCTCTCGATTACACCACAATATTTGGACATCCCATGCACGCCTACACAAAGACAGAATCTCTTCCATCTCATTTGTTCTATTCCCATCCATCTCACTGTATTGCTCAATATCTTGAACAAGTTCAAGACAATCGGATTCAAGTATGAGATGTTTAACACCAAACTCCCAGCTCCACTTTAATCCCATGAGAATAGCCCACCACTCCGCTACGTAGTAGTCTCCTCTTTCCATATTGAATAAGAATCCTCCCCTCACCTTTCCTTTATAATCTCTCATAACCCCCGCACACGCCGATGCTCCTCCATCCGGGTTACATGCTCCATCCACATTAACCTTCTTATATCCTTTCCCAGGAGCTTCCCATCCATCAATATCCCTATCACGGTTCAACCCATGAGGTATACACTCCCCACTCCATGAGGCACATGCTCTAACTTTAGCAATAATAGTTCTAGCTGTTACCTCTTCATCATTAAATATCTTGCTATTCCTTGCGAGCCATAATTGTTGGCAAGCTAGGGAAAATACAATTTGCCACGGAATATCATATACTTTAAATTGGGCCTTAAGATTCCGTTCCATCCAATTTTTTATTTCTCCATAACTAAAAAAGGTAGAGCAATACCTTCCTGGTACCATTAATAACCAAACCTTCATCGCCTTATAACAGTCTCGAAGAACATGTAAGTCTCTTTCAAGAAATCTTGCACAACATCCACACTCCTCTGAAGTAGCTATATCACGCCTAACACGTTCCATATTTGCTAAAAGATTACCTCTACAAGCAAGCCACATAAACATTTTGCATCTCTGTGGCACATTCAATTTCCACACCTTCCTCCACTGTCATTCATCTCGCCTGCTATTATTCTCCACCTAGCTCATATACGCTGATCTAATAGAAAAGTCCCCAGAAGCGGTATACCTCCAACTCAGGGAATCCTCCACATCCACATGAAGTCTCTGGTATAAAGTTGTACGTACCATATCTGGTGTTAAGTATGACACAAAATGATCTAGATTCCATTCTCCATCCTCATTAATAACATCAGCAACTTTAACTTCCAAATACTCTTTTGGAAGATCATTTATAACCACCTCTGCCAATTTAATTTGACCCGGAAGCCACCTATCTTCCCAAAATATGATAGAATTTCTATTCCCCAATTGCCAAAAAATGCCATTCTGGACTTTTGACCATATATTCTTCACTCCTTTCCATACTTGAGATCCCGCTCTAGACGAATTTATATGTGGCATCACCCCCAGTCCGCACCCCATATTTCTCCCTCATTAATTGAACCCATAAGGCATCCTTTCTATTAATTAAACTCCACTCTAGCTTCATCATAAATGCATTGTTCTGTAACTTAGCTTTCCTTAATCCCAACTCTCCTACCTCCTTCCTCATGCACACCTTATCCCAAGAAACCAAGTTAACCTTCGATCGAGCTTCACTCCCACCCCTTAAAACTTTTCTGCAGCGTTTATCAATTTCATTGCATATTGATGAGAGTAAAGGCATCGTTTGCATATCATATGAAGGTATAACAGACACCACCGAATGAACCAACGTGTGACGAGCTGCACTAGACAGGGTATTTGCCTTCCATGATGACAACTTCTTATCCATTTTCCCCAAAATATACTCCTGAGATCGCCTCGTAACTTTCTGATGAATCAATGGAACACCCAAGTATCTCCCCAAATCAACACATGGGCTAAACCCCATGAAATTACTAATTTCATTAACCCTGGTGTGATTAACATTCTTGGAGAAAAATATCCTGGATTTCATATTATTGACTTTCTCCCCTGAAGCTGCACAAAAATCATCTAAACAGGCCTTGATAATAGATGCCTGGTCTATATCTGCTTCAGCAAACAACATCAAATCATCGGCAAAGAACAAGTGAGAGATACATGTCTCACTCTTCTTTAGCCTAAAAGGTTTCCAATTATCCTCTTCCACCTCAGTCTGAATCAAATGAGCAAATTTTTCCATTATTAAGACAAAGAGATAAGGAGATAAAGGATCTCCTTGCCTTAAATCTCTTGACGGAGAAAAAGTTTCGCCCTTTTCACCATCCCACATAACTTGTAACTTAGCCGTGCTGAGACACCATTCGATAATTCTAATCACATTAGAAGGAATCTTTAATTCATCTAGACACTTCAACACAAAATTCCATCTCACACGATCATATGCTTTTTCTAAGTCAATCTTTATGGCCATAAATCCCTTCTTCCCTTTTCTATTCCTCATGGAATGAATAACCTCATGAGCAACAATTATGTTGTCTGTTCCTTGCCACCCTGGAACAAAACTACATTGATTTGGGGATATTATTTTCGGTATAACTCTCCTCAAACGGGTAGCAATCACCTTTGTCAGAGTCTTGTAAACAACATTACACAAACTAATTGGTCTAAAATCCCGTATAGTCTCAGGATAATCAGTCTTAGGAATCAAGACAATATTAGTTTCATTGACACTACTAATCTCCTCCTTATTCTCAAACATAAGATCAACTTTAGATAAAAGAGACATACCTAAAGTTTCCCACTGGCTTTGGAAGAATAAGGGGTTTAATCCATCTGGGCCTGGAGCCTTCATTGGCCCCATAGCAAAAAGGGCTCTCTTCACCTCCTCCAAACTTATCCTCCCAATAGATTGAATATCTGCCTTCGATAACTCAGGAAACCGGTAACCGAAATTCACGTTTGGCATCACATCGTTGTCATCCTTATATAATGACGTGAAAAAACTTGTCCCAATCTGCCTTATCTTCATTGGGTCATACTCCCACTCTCCATCATCTCCTTTCAATGCCTCTATACGATTTCTTTTCTTTCTACTATTAGCCATAGAATGGAAATATCTCGTATTTTTGTCTCCTTCATTATACCAGCTACATCTAGATCTCTGAAGCCACATAATCTCCTCCTGAGCTTAAACCTCTTCCAACTGGCCCACACATTTCCCCTCTCCCCCTCAATACTAATATTAAACTGTAATCTCTCAAACTTTCTATTAATCGAATCAAGTTTCCTTAACAAACTTCTCTTGCGCTGATTAACATCCCAAAGACCTCCTCATTCCATTCCTGAACATTCCCCACAAATGACATAACATTCTCATGCCAATTTCTTGACTCAACCCAAGATCTTTTGACAACTTCATTAAAGTCATCATGGGTGACCCAAGGGGCAAAAAATCTAAACTCCTTCCTCCTCCTTATTTTTACCCTTCCCCCTTCCATTCTCAACAAAATAGGGCAGTGATCAGATTTAAATTTGGGTAAATGAACAGCACTTGCCTCCGGAAACTTCAACAAGCATTCCTCATTCATCAACACCCAGTCAATTTTACTATAACATTCTTTCCTTGCCCAAGTAAATTTTGGACCTGCCGCTTGTATCTCTTTCAAACAAGAATCAGACACCCATTCTCTGAACCATTTATCGGGAGGAGCAACATTCCTTGCATTAGATACCCGGTCATCATAATTAAGTGTAGCATTGAAATCTCCACAGAAGCACCACCTAGCTACACCAAAATTATCAACCCTCTCCAACTGTCTCCACAATTCACGTCTTCTTTGTACCTGTGGACTCCCATAAATAATAGAAAAACCACACTCATTGCTAGTCCCTCTTTTTATTATTCCATGTAACACTTGCTCATGCTTCTCCACAACTTCGAACTCAGCCTCCTTCTCCCAAAAAACCCAAATACCTCCACTAAAACCTAATGACTCAATGATAGCTACCTCATCAAAGCCAAGCCTTCTTCTCATTTGTTCTACCTTATCACCCTTCTGTCTTGGTTCTAAGATAGCTATTAGACTCAAACTATACTGACGTCTAAGTTCTGTAAGAAGCGAGTAAGCGTTCTCCCCCCGCTCCTCGTGAATTCCAAAACAAATAATTCATCATTATTAATAATACTATTTAAAATAATGAACCAAACAGCTCGAGATTTTGGCACTTTTCAAACTAACGACTTAGTCGTAGTTTCCACGCCCATCATATTGTCTTGCACAAAAGAAAGAATATTCTCCCTAATTTCCAAAACTCCTTGCCCCTTCTTCGAACCCGGATCCAATGGATTATCAGCATACTTCGAAGGCCCAAATGATGTATCCTTCACCCCTCTTTGTACAACATGGGTCTTTTCAGCCTTTGATTCCATTTGTTGCTTCATTTTCGGCCCCACAATCACAGCCTTCTCATTGACAACATTAGTCTCAAATTTTGCAATCCTATTTTTAATAGCCACGTAATCATCCATGGGATTAGGAACAACTTTATTCTCTTTCTTTTGACCCATAACCTTCGGCACATTCACTTCCTTATTTATTGACTTTTTTTAAAAAAACTTTAGGTTTGAGGTGCGTATGATTTGTTACCACCGTTTCAGGAATATTATGATTGCCCTCCTCATCATTATTTGAAATATCTTCATGATCAACCCCATTTAAAATATCATAATGAGATCCCTTAAATTGTGGAACTGAATTTGCACCTTCTCCCCTTATTCCATGCACCTTGCCTTCACGTCGTCCGCCAAACCTCCCCTTCCAACTCCGTTGAACCACCATCCAATCACCATATTGCTTCTCTTCTTCCCCTTTCTCCGGCAACACATCATGAGACTGCTCCTTACCATCACTTCTATCTTGATCAATAATCATATTAGAAGCAATACAATGATCCTTATCATGCCCGTACTTGCCACACCGAAAACAAATCAAATGGAGGCCTTCATATTCAATCTTCTTTTCCACTCCATTAATCATGATACTCGGCAACAAGGGCTTAGTTAAATCAAGCATGACACAAATACGAGCAAATCTACCTTTAGTTCTTCTCAAGGTAGTGTTGTCGATTTTTACCACTTGACCAATTTGATTTCCGACTACATATAACATCCCCTTATTATAATAATCAAGCGGTAATTGGGAAATGCGAACCCAAGCAGCAATCCATGACACTCTCTCCCCTTCTAGATTAAAGTCTGATCTCCATGGTTGAACACTAATATAATGATCAAAAATGAGCCATGGGCCTCCAGCTAAAGCCAAGTCATAAGTTTCTTCCCTCCTACAATTAACTAAGAAGAACCCTGAGCCAATATCAATCGTATCAATGTCACCCCATAGTTGTTCAAGCTTCCGTATCATAATCTCCTCTCGAACATTCATTCCCAATACCGAAACAAATAGGGATCGCTTCCATCTCCTAGCCATCCTCTTGCGAAGCTCCTCTTAGACAATGATATTAGGAACTTTCTCAGACCTATCAACGGTGATATCCTTCTTCCACCCCTCATTCCTCTACCATTCCTCATCTTCTTCATCCGTATCAATCATCTTATCATCAACCTTAGTACAAGCCTCTTTATAAGAACGGATGGGTTTAGCATCACCCCCTTTCATTTTGTCATTAGTCATCCAATCTTCTACTCGTGGAATGAGAGATCGTTCATTAGAACTACCCTCAGCTTCATGCAAACCATCTTTGGAAGACTGCACTTCTTCCCTTTTACCATCCTTCAGCCCCTCAGTACCTCCTTTGTCCACCAATGAATTGACGGACCTCTCCCTGCTACGTGATCGTTCTCGTTCCCTGCTACGTGATCGCTCTCGTTCCCTGCTACGTGATTGCTCTTGTTCTCTCATAGCATTCTTGATCTTGTTAATTCTTGCTCTCGTTCTTGATCTTGTTTCACTTTCTCCTTCGAGAGGAAGGAAAATTTTCTCTAGACTTTTACTTATCATGAGATTATATTTAATTGACATAAAACTGTCATGTTTTATATATAGATTTCAGCCATTATTGTTTTTTATGAGAACTTCTTGCATAAACCTAATCTTTCACGTTACTTATTGTCTAATTAATAACAAATAAACACCTTTAGGTAAAAAAAAACTCATGAAAATTTTAATCTGATATGTACATTTTTGTGTAATATGACACTATAGAGTCTTAATTTTTCCCTCATACATTAAAAACAAAATAAATGGGGCCGTTTGTTTTTATATATGCTCACACAAATACCACACCATGTTAAAATTCTCCAAATCAAATTAGAATATTTATGTGGGGTTAGTTTATAATTGTTCAGAGTATAAATGATGAAGTATACCATCTTGATACAAAAAAAATCAAAGTTTACATTTTGAATGGTTTCAATTAAATAAAATTTTTTTTTTTTGAATGATCATATTTTAATTTGACGAATAGTTATTCAGACGATAATAAAAAACAAATGAGGAGTTAACAAAGCACTCACATATGAATTTAATAAGAGAGAAGAATGTTATTGTTCTTTGATAATGCCATGAAATTTAAAGTGAAATTAAATTAAACCAAAATCACCAAAAAAGTAAAATAACGTTATTTAATTTTATATTTTAAAAACAAAATATTTAGCTCAATATATCAATGAAAAAAAATCAAATATATGTGGCAACAATACAATTTACATTAAAATCACATCTTACATATATAGAAATTATATAGTATGACTTGAAAACTAAACAAGTCTTTGGTCAAGGAAAGAAAAAACTGAACAAATTAAAGTCATGAAATTCTTCATCTCAAAAATTAAATAGTAGTACTTGAGGGCTAAGGCCAAGAGAAAAACTTTGACCAAGTAGGTTTCTTTTCGGACTATTGACATTTGATAAGTGTTCACTTACCTTCATCTTCGTTCATCGTTTTTGCCATTCGAACAGCTCCCTAATGAGATTTAATCATATTATAGCAATATTTATACAATTAAAGGAAAAATTGAAATAAGATGCCATAGAAGATTATTAGTCACAATAAAGTCCTTTGAAAAAAAATCAAATTACACTTAAATCCCTTAAGACCAGGTAGCATTCAATAGTATAAGTCAAATTACAATTTTACCAATGTTTATTTTACCGAAGGGTACATTTGGAGAGTCTGAAAAATAAGTGCACATGCAAAATTGTCTATTGACTTTTAAAATTTGTTACAACCAGAAATTATCTAGAGATTTAGGTGAAAATTTATTATTTCAACATAACTAATTGTAATTAATTATTTTTATTATAAGAACTATTTATAATTTTCCTATATGCGTGTGTGTAGAGAGAGAGAGAGAGAGAGAGTAAACAACAGCAAAAATATATGTACATAAATTTAAACTATTAAAACTTAACCTGAATAATTGAGAAGTGTAGGAAATAAAAAATGTGTGTGTGTGTGTATTAATAAAAGTCTACATAAGCAATAAAAAAAATAAAAGGCTACATAAAGTTGAGGTGTTTATTTAAATTTTAAGAGTTTTAATAACATATATATACACAGTCCCTTCAATCCTATAAGACCCACTTATAAAAAAATGTCCATATTTTAGTAGTTTCGATTAGGACAACTTAAGTTTTCAATAACAGGGGCCTTAACCATCACTTTTATTCACATCATGCTTACAATGTTCAAATCTTGTTTTTTTTTTCTTGTCAATGTCCAAAAGCCAATGGCATTAATTGTTACAGTGACATTTATAAATAGAAATTTAAGTCACTAATGTGTTTTAGTGCAGACTAACATTTACTTGGTTCACCTACTATAAAAGGCAGTGTCCATTTTCCTCGATGAGTGATTTTACCCGGTAAATTTTTTTAGGTCAATGTTGCCCTAGATATGTAAAAACCTTTTGAGAGGAAAAAAAATGCTCATATGTAAAAACTTTCAGAACAAAAATGTTTCATCTCCATCTAGATGTGGATCATGACACGGCTTCCGTTAACAACGTTGTTAGTCTAGGGCGACATTACTACACTTTTCACACTTTCCAGGTGACATAGGTCCTAAAAACACTTTCAAGATAGAAAAATCATCACCCAACAAATACTTTCACAGTAAAATTGATATTTTAGCCTAATTGATATGCGGATTAGTGAACATCTACTTCAAACTTAGTTATTAGATTACATATATTGTCTATAATCAAAAAACGAAAATGACTTAATAAAAACATACAAAATTATAAATATAAATAGAAGAAACTATACAAAGAAATTAAAAGAACATTTACCCTTTTCAAAAAAACACAAGAGACTATGTCCAAAAGCGGATGGAGTAAGACTGAGAATTGGGAATTCTTCTTCCCAATTGAATTCTATCTTTTTTTTGGGTAACCCAAAAAAAAAAAAGAATTCTCTCTTTTCGCGCAGGTCTGATTTCTCGTCAAGTTGACTATTGACCCATTTCATAGTGGCCCGCCCTATATGACCTTTTCTCAATCTTTAATTTTAGCAAAAAATTCTCACAGTCAAACTTTGATGTGATTTTAAAAATTCTCACAGCAAAAAATTCTCAAGTTGACTATTAAGACATTTGTCCATCACATGCTAAGCCTCCAAGTTTATGATATCGATCGCGACTCTGAATTTTTATTATGAAATAATATTAAAAAAAGTAATTTAAAAATTACGCGCTTTTATTTATACATGGGCCATTTTTAATTTAATGTTCATCACATTGGCTTTCATACCATTTCAAGATTATTTGTATAATTGTTTAAGTTTGTCTTCGAATTTTATGACAAAACTTAAGTTTAAACTAATGTAAGGAGACTTAACATAATAATATTATACTATATACTATTATTGATTGATCTCTCAACTTTTTTATGTGGGACTTTTAATATTTTTCTTGAATATTCTACATTTTTATATTGAAGGGATGTCTTCGCTCAATGGTAAGTTCACTTATTTTATAGTTTGAGTTAATGAATTCGAATCAGTCTCGCTCTACATAAAAAGTAGGGTAAGATTTAAACTGGATTCATCCTATATTTTCATATTGTAGTTTTAAAATGTTTGTAGTGTTAAATTGTTATGGTACGAATTTATTTTTAGTTTTCAAAGTTAACAAATATAAATAATCAAATTTGATTTATCAACTCACATCGCACTCTTCTCTCCATTGGCTACAGAGAAGTCTATTACCAAATCTAAAAAGCTAATGAACTAATAAACGAATGAGACTAATCAATATATCAATATAATGTACATATATGCAAATATAAAAATTGATGCATTCATAAAGAACGCGAAAAACTATGATTTACCTAACATTCTATGTAAGTGGGAAAATATGTCTCATCGAGAACTAAACTAAGCAGTTTATGTGTGTGATTCGTCTGAATTTTACGTCTCTGTCAAGTAAATGTTCTTCTACATATATAAAGCATTACATGGTCGAGAAACTAGACATAATCTAATTAGTGAGATATATAATTAAGACAAATAATTAAGTTTGTCAAGACAAGAGATTAGGTCAAGTTTGTTGTTGCTTAAAATGGATTGTGGGTATTCAGTAGCCAAATATTATTTACACGCGCGCGTACACATATATTGGGCTTTTTATCATGGAAAATGATAAAAGAATGTTTATAAGTTTTGATAAGATTTTACTTTTTGATAGTCATAAATTTTGATTGACTTGGTTTTCCCCCAGCTAGTTTAATTTAATCTTTTAATATTTTTGAGGCCTTCTATTGCATGGAGCACAAGTTTCTTTTTAATAACGATTATAATTTATATTTCTCTTTAATTTATGGCTTGACTTAAAATTTGTCATGCAGTAAATTATAAATTGTTACATTGACAATTTGGCTTTATTTTTATCGGATAATGACTGGGTTAATTCAAAAGATTCAAAGACATAATATATATTACAAATCTCATTTTGTAGTTTTCTTAAATAATGTTTTATTTGGTCTTCTACTCCATCTTTTTATAAAGGTTAAAAACAATATCATCAACTCTCACTGTTAGCATATCTAACAGTCTTCTCTCCATATGTCATCAAAACCATGCACCATATTTTATATATTTCTCATCAATTTTCCACACGTTCAGGGTCTCATTATTAACTATTTCTCATTTATAATTATTTTCGATTTTTCTTATGTCATCACACATGTATATTGGCATACTATTCGCTACTGTAATTTTTCATATTTAATTTAAATTATAGGTCTAACTGATATAAAATGAACTCTTAGTGCTTACCGATTTGCTTAACATTGAAACTGGTTCTTTAGGTGGTATATAAAAACGTAATAAAGCTTTATTTTCATAATTAATATACACTTCATGGTCACAAATTTGAATAACCTAGCTTGTTTCCTAAACATTCTCATCTCCATCAAATTTCACACTGGCTTTTACATACAGTACCTACCTCATATGGTTGAGTTTGGACAATTTTAATAACATGTTTTTCTGTCCAATTATTTACCCTCAAAATAGCCTAAACTGACTAGGTATAGATTTTTCATATCAATATATAATTTTACCAACTTGAAAAAATTTACTACGTCAATAGACTATACATTATTTGTAAGCTAAATTCATCAACCTCATTCCCTTCCGAGTCACAAGAAGTAGATTTCGCTGCTAGCTCTCGGAGTTGGCAAACGCTTCTTCCCAATTTCATTGCCACCTTCATCTCAAAAATCTCGCCATTCTCTCTTTTCTCATAGTCTTTCTCTTCAAGTACTGCCTCTATGGTATCTTGTAAAAAACCACCGCAATTTTTATACATTTCTAAAGCCATCCCCTCTAATGGATTAATGAAATCAGCCAATAACCCCGCCATGATTGCTACAAAGCCTGCCCAAGACGAACCTTTTTTCTCTAATGCCGATCCAATAGCTGCAATCCCAGTAAGAAATGGTCCTAATATGGCTAGGGTTTTGTTTACCTTGAGGATCAAGTTTCCTCTCTTCTCATCATAGCCCTCCATCTCTTTCTTCTTCACCACTTCTAAAATCTGCCTCATCTCCTTTTCCAAATCCGGTGTCCATCCATTATTGTTATTCTTCTTCTTTTGGGATTTCAAGACTTTCATTTTGAAGTCATCGGTTATAGGCTCAAACTTTGAATGGAATGATTCAAGCTTGGTTCCTAAAGAAAGAGAAAGAGGGTAAGATTTGTCAAGCTCCAAAACTCTCTCCATGGAGCTATTGAGATCTTCCTTATTCGGATTTTCAGGCCTAATTAACTTGGTTTCGATGTCGGTTTGAAGCTTCTGGAACAATGTGGTTGCATTTGTTTTGGAAGTGTGAATTTTGTTCATGATGAGAAGCATCCCTTTGGCGGAAGTCAACAAAAGAATTGAAGATAATTTGAGTGCATGGTTGTGAATAGTGCAAGTGTTGAGACGAATCATCATGACATTGATGGAGCTCAAAAGAAGGCAGTTCCAATTATTTCGTTCCTCTCCAATGATTTTGTGCATTTCCACTCTGTCAGCTACAGTCTTCAAGATTGCACATAGTTGAATGATAGCTTTTAACTTGTTTGGATCGTAAGAATTATAATCTTGAAGCGACGTTGTTTGTGTGGTGGTGATCACACCTTTTTCTGATGGAGCTATTATATGTATGGAATCCTTGAATGAGTGAAACAGTTTGGTAGAGGATAAAGGGGTTTTTGGAAGTGAGATTCGAACTCGTTCAATGGTAGGCACATTGATGGAAGCATGTGCATGAACTCTCTTTTGAGTGGAGGAAGAAGAAGAAGAGAGATTTTGCATTAGTAAAGAAGACATGGGAGAATATTTTGGAGGCTAGGTTTTGTTCTAGTTTTTATACTCTCCCTCTCTCTCTCTCTCTCTCTCTCTCTCTCTCTCTCTCTCTCTCTCTCTCTGTGGTGAGTTAAGCACTCTTACGATAATTTTGATTGAAAGATGGGAAGGATGAGAGGTGATATATATAGAGATGGAGGAAGGGAAAAGTCTGAGAAGAAGAAAATATTGAAGCTTGACGCATTAAAATGTGGGGGCCTTTGTCTGGATGACATTTTAGATACTCTATCATATTAAGATTCTCCTTTCAAACTCAGACGTCAGTTCCTTTTAATTAATTTGTCCGCGTCTTTTGCCAATGAAGCTGGGAAATTACCAAGAATGTTTTAAAAAGAGGGTGAGTCAGTCTTAAGGGGAAATGAATTCAGGGGAAATGCACCGAAATCTCCTTAGATTTAGTGTAGTCACCATTCCTTTAATTTAAAGTTATTTAAATGGATTCATACTTAGAATCATATAATTTTTTAACTACTAGTCATTTAGAAAACGATTTTTTCATTTTACATAGTATGTTGCAATTATTAAATTTTGGTTTTTGCAATTGTATTTTGATATTGCAAATCGCACTATAACTGAGTATAATGACACCACCAAATCCTTCAATCAACTAGTGGTTGTGGTACTGGCCAAAAAAAAACTAGTGGTTGTGGTCTGGTCAAGTAATATCATTAAAATCTATTATAAAAATGCATTTTAATTATTAATTTGACCTTCGTCATATAAAATACCCCATTTGACTAAATTTTATTGAACTAATTAATATTTTCTTATTTTCTTGAGTTTTTTTGAAATTATAATTTGCTTAATGTATTTATTGATATAATTTTGATTAATTTAGTCGATGTAGTGATAAATGACGTATTTAATTTTGTAGTAATTTCAGTAATTATATGTTTCATTAAATATGCTCATAAAAGTTTGTTCCTCTCGTCTTTAAATATAAGACCTATTTACCTAATTTGATTAAATTAGGGGCACTTGTTAAGTTATTATCATATGTAGTCACCAATTTATCCTAACCATCATCTACCTTTATCCTCACCTCCCTCACTTGCTTTCTTTATTATTAATATACTTTGTCATGTTTAATTTGGGAAAAATGGGAACAATTTGAAAGAGGTTTTATATTTAGGATCAATCTCATCCCCCCAAAATGATTTATATTTAGGACCGTTGTAGGGAGTAATATTTTTCCACAGTAAAAAATGAAATGATTTACAAAATCTACAAAATTCACTTCATTTATGCATATGCTAAGAAAATAGTATAATTATTAAATAGTAAGAAATATTTTTCGATGATCTAAAACAATTCTAAGTAAAGAATTTTGGTGAGAAAGTTAGTATATTTTATAAAATATTAGAATGTTCGAAAATATATGAATTTTAAATTTTTTTGTTACATAGAGAGAGAAAAAATTTGTCATGAAACTATATATAAGATAATTATGATATTTATTATTTGGTATTTTGTTTAAACAATGTTTTTGTTTAAAAGTTACACTGGGTTTGCTAGAAAAGAAATATTTTATATGCAAAAGATGCTTGTGTAATGTGTGTGTGTGTCAATACACACACACACACATACTATATATATAATTATTAAGGGAGCCTATATATTTTCAGTGTAGAGGGAAATCTCTTTTTTTTTTGAATGAAACCTGAATATCATAATCTCATAATAAGATCACAAGGCAAAATCAACCGGAAAATTGACCTATATATCAATCTTCATCAAATCGTGCCTGTAATACCAGGAAGTTGTTTTCTAGGAAAACAAAATATAATCTATTTTATATGAAACATTTGCTATAGGTGGTCAGCTATATATATTCGTTCCCTATAAATATGAGACGAAACAAGGATCAAATGCTAGGATAGCTATCTTCACATCCTCTCACAAGGGGGATATTCTGTAATTTAGATGATACAAGGAGTGGTGAGTATATTTTATTCTGTAATACATTACTTATAAGTGAGAAAACTCTATTAATAAATTATCACAAAAAGAGAAAACTCTATTAATATATAATATACTACTAATTAAAAAGATAGGAAAACCAAGAGAGGGGGGAAAATTAATGAAAGCGGATCAAATGCCACATACTCCACATTCCCCTAAAATTAAACGTGTCTTTCACTTTTTATAGACTTCTAAAAAAGGCATAATAAGCATTATCTTAATATTCCTATCACATGCACGTTAGCACATATAATAATATAAATACTCTTAATTAATTCTTGGTCCATCTTCTCTTCAACGTTTCTCTCTCTACGTCCATCTTATTCGTCATCACCGTGGCTGCGATGATATGTCTTCTTTCTCTTTCTTATGAAATGAGATGCCAGTCAGGAAAGGAAGCACCTCGTTCGTGTGAGTGGAAAATATGAATGAGAAAAAAAATGTATTGTGAATATGCCAAAAATGTAACATGTTAAGGAAATTCAGACCGGCGTTTACCCAAATGACGATCTATGGTATATATTCTTGATTTAATAGCGGTCAAAGCCCGGTTTACTGTAGCACCAAACAGCCCATTTTAAATCAATGTATCAATATGCCACACAGTAGTTTAGAGCGTGGACTCACGGTATAATTATATATTAATTCAATAAAAAATTCTTAACCAAAAATTAAATAGTGATTAGGCCATATATAAGGTAAGTATATTTAATCTTGATATATATATATATATATATATATATATATATATATATATATATATATATATATATATATATATATATATATAGGTAGGTGATATCAATGAAAAGAAATTATGTATATTGTCTATCACTAGCTACTTTAAAACTTGTAGTTGCCGAATTCTTTTCTTAGTTTCTTAATGCCAAATCTTAATACACATCGAAAGATGATTATTTTAAGGTGTGAGTCCACTAATGCTGAAATCAACGATTAATACGCACCTCGCGTTGTGCGAAATTCCCTTGGACGCAATGAAGGTTTCAAAATGGTGTAAAATATCTTTTTTTTTTAATTTTTGTGTGTTTTTAAAAAAACAAAAAACAAAAAATCATAAAAAAGAAAAAAACAAAAACAAAAGAAAAAGAAGTTTTGTATGTTTTTTTCTTGCATTCAATGGAGCTTTTTGGTGTCAGGACTTTATGGGTATAAATGTTCGCATATTAACTATCTTGTATTTATAGTATAGATCCACCCAAACAAGTGTTTCTTAAATAAGTTATGGAATATCTCTTAGTCTCACATCGACCAAGAATGTGTGTGTGTGTGAGTATATAAGTAGGACATTCACACTTCAACTTGTCAACCGTGTTAATTGGTTTTGCTGTTGTGTTTGGTCCGAAAAATGTGTTAAAAAAAAGTTATGGAATGTCATACTTTTGTATATGTAACTCACAAGGTTCCTGTTCTAATAAGAAGTCATTTCTAAATGATCCACTGGTATAATGAAAACAACTAATAAAAAATATTTAATTTAATTTGTTGTAAATTCTAAGTGGGTTCAATATTATCCTTAGTAACTGTATGATAGCTATCTTAAACTTTCAAACCATATAATTTATGAGCTTTATTATACCCATTATCTAATTAAGTAATACGTATGAGAAAAATATGCGATGTTTTTTTTTTAATTTACAAGTTTTTTTATCAAAGGCATAAAAATACATTTTAGAAAGTACTCAAAAATAAAGATTGGTGGAAGTATTTTTCATGGAGTAATGGGGATTTTTCCATGCTGGATTAAATTAAAATGCGTAGTGAATGGTAAAATCTCAGAATCATAGCAATTATTGGTCGTTGTTACACATTTGAATGTGCAGCGGTGCATTTGGCATGTTTTGAAGCATCTCTTCTTCAAACATACACATGGAAGTGCACTACCATACATGGTGACTTTTTATTCTTGGATTCTTCCATCATGCTCTGAACTGGATACATCAATATGGTCTACATATGGAGTGTCTCGCCATTTGAAATGTTTGTAAACGTAACATTGACTTCAATTGTTGGACTCATTTGGTCAAACATATCATTGATTTGGATGTTGCCTTTTTAATCCGCTCGTTTACTTTTTTTCTTTATTCATTCGCTATCTATTGACCAGTTTACCGTTTTTCCTTTCATTTTCATGATGTTGTTAGAACTATGTCATATTTCTTAATTAATGTCATTTTGTCTTTTTATAAAAAAATGTGCAGTGCATGGGCATTGCTCTTGCTTCATAATACAGTAACACTAATGAACCACGCCCATGCCATTCAATGTTGCAAACAAATAAAAGCTATAACTATATTCATTCATTCATCAGTCAACATCTCATTTTTGGACTATAATGATGACCTCCTTCACCTCCTTTTCTATTGAATACTAATGTCACTTTTAAATTCTCAATTCCCGAATCTTGAAGTATTCTTAAAAATAAATCATGACACCTATAGTAGGCTGGTTTGAATTTAAAAAGAGACCGATTTAATTTAGTACTAGGTGTTTAGAATTTTTCCCAATAATCTGCTTGCTACTAATATATAATTATTTTTGCAGCCGCGCTGCGCATTCCTTTATTTAATTAAATATTTAGAAGTTTATCTAAGAAAACTCATAGCCACTCTTCTAATTTTTAGACTCTGCAGTCGTTTTCAACAATGTCATGTCATGTAATCAGTAAACTTAAACAATAAGCAAAGACTTTAATTTCATCCCCTATCACACATGCAACGGCATTAGGTTTCCTCTCTTTCTTTTTTATTAACATTATTATAAAATGTTGATTATCCTAGGTATGAGTTATATTGATCAATTATTTTAATTTGTTTTATTGTGTTTTAATTTGAATTTCATTTGATTGATCATTGAATTAAAAATCTATCCAAATTTAGCTTAGCTTGGTTAATTATTACTAGTAGAGGCGTGCCCATACAAGCTAAGTCTATTTTTTTTTGTGCAAGCTAAATCTATTTATCGGTTGCTGGATTATCCTGTATAACATCTTTCAGAATATTGTATATATAGATATATGATACAATTTATTATTTTAATGCTATTTTTTATATGAAAATTATGAATCGTTTTATCTTATTTGTTTATACTTTAATTTGGCTCAAGAGGAATTGATTTCAATGGAGTATAAATGGACTTTTTTGATGTTGGTCATTATGTCTCAAAAATCAATGATGATAATGCTTTTGGTCAAATACTGCCCAGTAATCTTAGCGCCCATTAATGACGATTAATCTGAACTAGAGAGTGGAATACTTCTCACATAGGAAGGATTGTCTCATCTCTCAATAAGATCACTTCCTAGTATTCGAATGCGCATTCTCATCTTTATGAGTGTGAGACCACTTACCAATCCCATAATAAAACAATTTTTTTGAAATAAAAAAATATTTAAACCTTTATATTTCATCTCCGTTATTATAAAATGTTTGTATGATTATAATTGAAAAATACTCCCTCCTTTCCTAAATATAAAAGAATACTTTGGTTAATTTGGGAAGATTAAGGAAGACAATAAAATTACATGATCTTCCTAAAATCCCCTCAATTACTTAACTTAAAAAGGAGGAGGGGTTTTCAATGAAAAGAGGGAGTATAAGAGTAGTTTGGGCAAAATTTGAGATAAAATAGGAAGTGATCTTATATTTAGGAACTTATCCACTTCCTCAAAGTGATCTTATATTTAGGAACAGAGGGAGTAAATTATTTTAATAATTTTTGTGATATAGTTTTATTTTCGCAATGCTTAAGAGGAGCAATTTAATTAGTAGTTGCATCTGTTTTTTTAGCTCTTTTCTCTGTTTTCGCCCTTGATTATCAGAAGTTTAATTTAACTCTTCCTTACGCTCAAGAAAATCTTCTGTGTATAAAGGCAAGCTTTTGTGCATGTCAAAATATTTCTTAAGAGCCGGGAGACAATACACAAACAATAAAGAATAATTAAAATGTTGTAATAAAAAAAGAATAATTAAAATGTTGTAATCTATGGATAAAGTTTAAGTTAAAAAAAATCTATCAATGGGTAGTTGGTTGAGCTGCTACAACCCCTGTAAGGATGAGAACGCGTGTTCAATTCCCGGGAAGTGCTATCATGGGGAGAGGGGACAACCTTGCCTATGTGGGCAACACTTATACCCCTCGAGTCCGGATTAAACCGGGCAGTGATTAACAAAAAAAAAGCTATAGTTAAAGTAATTCAATTAAATAATCAATTATTAGTCTTCAAAAAAGGAAGCTTGAAAATTCATCCATGCCAATTTCTTCGCAGTCATAGGCAACAAGGCAAGTCGTCTCAATCGAGAAAGGCCTTTTCTCGATTGCCTTGCCTTTAAAAGTCGTCTCACCATTCTTTCTTTTCTCACAGTCTTTCTTTTCAAGTATTGCTTTAATTGTGTCTTGTAAGAAATCATCACATCCGTTTTTGCAAATCTCAAGAACCATTCCCTACAATAACGGTTTAATTAAATCAGCCAATGACTTGGCATTGGCATTCATAATTCCTGCCCAAGATGAACCATGTTTCTCAAACGCAAACCCTATAGCTGCCATTCCAGTAAGAATCTTCCTCATTTCTTTTACATGCTCTGGACTATCCATTACGTTCGTGTCCCTCTGTGATGTCAAGACTTTCATTCGGTAGTCACCATTAATTCTAGGCTCATCAAACTTTCACGTTTTCATTGCACTGTTTACGTCTGCCTGATCAGTCTGAATCTTCTTGAACATTTTAGTCACACTTTTTTGTGATGTCTGAATCTTATTCTTGATAAGTAGCATCTCTTTGGTAGCAATAAACCAAATAGCAATAATCGTTTTGTGAATTTTGAAGAGGGAAAGAAAAAATTAAAGTCAGGGAAGAAGAAGAAGATATTAAATCTTGAAGCATGCATATCTTGACCCAAAAAACAATATTGAAGATTTAAAAGATGGGGGCCTTTTCTCGGTGGTAACAAGGAATAATGTTTTAAGGCCAAATTATACCAGTCAACGAGTGAAGATATCAGTTCATGGCTTACTGATTAATCACCCGACTATATATATAAAAAATTATAATTATATATATTACTTGTTATAGAAGGAATAGAAATTAAAACAAAAAGTCAAAGATTCTTTCAAAATCAATTCAAGCTAAAAAAATTAAATAGAAACAAAAGCTTATAGAAACAATAATTATATTAATATATTATACTATATTTAATATAAAAATTGTGAGAATAACTTGTTTACATGTAAATAATATAATGAAGTTATAAGTACAAAAGACATATTAAAGAAGTAATAGAATGTGTACTGCATCTGCATGTCTTAAAAAAGTGTGTTTTCCACACGTTACACAAAAAAGACAAAGACATGTTTCATGCAGGGTTTGGTCAAAAACAAAACAAAGTCATGCAGGTACAACAAATTTTAATTTTGATATTCTCTTCAAATTTTTGATCTCCAATATTATTTTCTTTCTTATTCATTTTTCATGGCTGCTATTTGATGTTACCAAAAAAAAGAAAAAAAGTCAGTAGTGTTAACTATGGGATCAAGGACTGTGAGCCAGCCAAACTTTCAGATATTAAGAAACATTCAGATCAACAGACTACTCGAAGACCAATTCGTTTCAAAGATCAATTCACACTGATCCAACACAGTGCAACTTTGAAAATGGTATTTAATGTGTGTTCGCTCGGCAAGTACACGGGCCGCGCCAAGTAATAAAGTAGTAAGTAAAGATCGTTCCCACGAGGATTGAGATACAAATCCGGTCAAACAAGAGGCTTTGTCATTTAATTAAGTTGAGCTAATAAAATATTGTTTGAGAATTTAACAACTAAAACTATAGTTTGAAAATAGAAAATTAATGCTAAAAGTGATTCTTGACTTTAAAGTTGAAATGAAACCTAGGATTATTTCTCCCCCTTGTATCTTGTAACCTTTAATCAACTCCTCCTCTAATTGCTCTAATGTTTATATATGTGTTAACCTAGGGTTCTAACATACTTGTAAACGCTCCGTCGAATCAAGAACAAGTGTTTAATCTCATTAATCATGCAATGTCTTGTCACAATTAATAAAACCCAATTTCTTAGTTTCAACCCTAATGTGGCTATGTGAGGCTAATAAGTATATGTCTATCTTATTAACAAAACCATTCATTTGTCATGCAAACTTCAAGTTCTCACACTATTTTACTCAAGTTCTACACTTAACCTAGTTCTCTCGAGTCTCAAGTCAAATGAACATAGCAACTAAATGGTGATCAATCACTTAGAGACATTAGGACTAGAGTAAAATAAACACATATATATATACATTAATCACAAAAGGATAGGAGTTTTAAAGAGTTACTCCATACAAGGGTTCAAAATAATCCTAGATAAATGAGTTTAGCTACTCATAGTCAATATAAAAGCACAAATACACAATGAGAGTATAGCCATAAATGACATGAGAAAGGAAAGGAAGATGAAGAGGAAGAAAACCAAATAGTTGAAGCTCCAAATCTCTTCCAAAGCTCCAATCTTTGCTTCAATCTCCTCAAAATCCCAAACCCTAGCACACCCACAAGCTTGCAAGTCTCCAAAAGTCAGAACCCTTTGCCATTTTTCCTCTGTTTCCTTTTAAGATTCATTTTCGAGTGAAAAATGATGAGATGACAATTTTTTACGCGATCATGCCGCAGCTCAGTTAAGTGGACCAAAATCATGCCGCGACATACTTTTTCTCTGTAACTCAGGTTCAATTTGGGCCGCGGCACAGAAGTTCCACATAGAATCATGTCGTGGCTCAGTTCTGTTTTTGCTGAAAATTGATTTCTTCCCAAGCAAATGAGTTACTCCAATGTGTTTTGACATCCTTTCATTCATCTTGACTTCTCACCTGACCTGGGTTTAATCTCCTAAACACATTTGACTTGCAAAACACTAAACTTATATGATTAACTTACCAAAATATTCAAAATCACTAAAAACATGTGCTACCAAAAATCATGAATCAATTAGCCTTTAAAGTATGTATAATTACTTCAAAAGTGTATGCAAAAGAACATGAATCATGCTAAAAAGCATGAATTCCATGGTATCAACAATGTGTGTCTCGGGCTGCCTTAATGATTTTTTTTCAGTTGGCGGTTTAACTGATCCAATTGTCCAGTATTTCATTCCTAAAAGCACTTATATTAAAACAAATGCTTTTAATTTTGTCATGATTTGTAGATCGATTCAGTTTTATTTAATTCCCTATATTCATTTTATTAGGTCCTCTGTTGAGATGATGTCGAATAACAATAAAAGCCGTTGTAGCTTTTTTATTTCCTCACTAAAAGAAAAGGAAAATGAGAGATGAAATACATTGTGAATTTCATGATCTCAAATAGTAAATTTTAATTTAACTAGTTGAATACTTGAGTACTGTATGAACTAGTTAAGATACATATACAATTGCAAATCACCTATCTAAAATTTTAAGATTTTTTTTCGTATATAAAAGGGATCAACTATGATCAGTTAACAAGAATAAGACGTTCCTGAGAAATGTCCACTAAGGCATCATGAAGAAAACCTTCCAAACCAACAGGAGGATCTTGCAGAAAATGAGAGTTCTCTTGAAGTTGCAATACATAGGATGCCTAAAAATCTGCACACTTGTTTCCCTCCCGAAAAACATGTTTTACATCAATATCTCAATCCTTTTCCATAAGCGATAGAATCTGATTTATTAAACTGGAATGAGCACTTGCACTATTATCTTCCCTCGAATCAATTTAAGCGCTAGCAGAGAGTCAACTTCTACTTTAATAAATCAGAATTCCTTAGACCAAGCTAATTGTAATCCATCTAACAATGCCCATAATTCTGCTTGTAAACTTGAGCACCTACCATTATTACGAGCACTTCCTATTAATGTTGACAAAATAGGGTCATTACCCCTTCAATCATGGTACACGCAAAATGCAATGATTAGGCGATGATGAAGATAATTAGGGGCATTGATCATATTTTTCCCTTCAAGTAACCACTCTGAAAAATAGGGTCATTACCCTTAACACAGTGTTTAGTAGAACACATAGACTAATAATATCATTGCATTGAGATGTATATTTGTGTGTATTTTGATTGATTGGTATATTACATAAGATTTTATATAATATGATAATGACTTACGTAGGCATAGCATATCATTCAGAATGAAAGATAATTGAAAGTTAATTACAATTAAAGTTATATGATTGAAGAAATATAAAGATTTGAGGTTAAATTCAAACTTAAAAATGTCAGTGATTACAAGTACATGTTATCATACTTCTAGAGAGATTTATATAATTTTGTGTAAGTTTTTGATAAGTTCCACAATTTCACACATTTCATCTCATTTCCCTTAAATTTTACATGATTTTTGGTGGTAAATGATTGAAAATAATACAAGTACATATAGGAAAGAGTACAAATTGAAAAATATGCATTAGTGTGAAATTTGGATTGATATGTATTTGTAAGTTATTTTTGAAACTCATCAACCCTCTTTCTCTTGTGTAGGAAGAGGTGGACAAGTGAAAAAATCCAAAAAAGAAAACATGGAAACACCAAGAAAAGCATAGGAAAAGCCAAAGAGTGGAGCAAGGGACAAAAGAGGAAGAAGAAAGTTTCTCCTTGATGTTCGTTGAGCTTTCGTTTCACAACTAAGGCGTGATGAAGAAAGTATCTTTTCTGACTCCTATTGGTTAGTTGAGAATTCGTTGGGCAACTACTATGCGACAAGTAGAAATTAAAACTCTGCGTTTCAGACTCAAAAAACATGAAAATTCTGAGGTATAAGAGTGAGAGCTCGACAGAAAACCCTCATTCTTCACTTCTTGGGCATATTGGGAGTTAGAGTTTGGATTTTGGAGGAGTGGGTGTCAATGAATTGAAGTCTAAAGAGATTTTGACTTCAAATCTTGGTTTTTCTTCTCCATTTTCCTTTCCCTCTCTTTTGTTTTTTGTTTGTGCTATCATATGTATATATTCTTTTGGATTTCATGAATATGTGGAGCTAAAGCTTTGATTATTGGATTATTTGGAACTCTTGTATGGATTAACTCTTAATTCCTCCTCTTATTTTGTGTTCAATGTTATATATGTGTTTAGTTTACTCTTCCCTTAATGCTTGTAAGTGCTTAATCACCATTTATTAGATCACTTAATTGATGCTTGAGAGGGCTAGGTTGAGTGTAGAATTTGGGTAAAATAGTGTAAGAACTTGAAGTTTGCTTGATGAGTGAATGATTTTGTTGATAAGATAGAGATATACTTATTGACTTTACATAGCCACATTAGGGTTGGAATTTAAAAGTTGGGTTTTGTTAATTGTAATAAGAGATTGAGCAATTAATAAAATTAAACATTTGTTCTTGACTCGACGGAGCGTTTATGAGTGCATTTGAACCCTAGGTTAGCAAATATATTGTCATTGAAAACAATTGTGAAAGGAGACTCTTTATAGTTTATGAAATACAAGGGGGAAAATAATCTTGAATCACATTTTATCCTTGAAGTCAAGAATCACTTGTTTATAGTTTTTCTTAATTATTTTCATAGTTACCCTTCACATCTTGATATTTGAATCACTCAAATTGAGTGAGAGTGTGATAATCATTACTTGACCTGGTTTTGAAACCAAATCCTCGTAGAACGATATTTTAGTCACTACTTTATTACTTGGCGCTACCTATGCTTTTATGGTGCGAACAATTTTTTTTACAAATAAAATGAGAATCAACACATGATCTAGATTCTATGATCAAGTATATGAGCAATTTGTCACTCTAATTTTAGAATTCATAATTTCCTCTCTCAACTCAATTGTATTTCCTCTATGACTCGAACTTAAGAACTCAATATCAAATTTCGGTTTTTTTGTCAAACAAGGGTTCTAATCATATATGAACAGAAAAATTTGTCTCTACTTTTTTGGTTCTAATAAGTTTCGTAGCAAAGCTATTAAGATTCTTATCATTATTTGTTCAGTTATTATTAAGGTGCCAACTGGCCCTATTTTTAATAAAATATAAAGGGAGTTTTTTCTTAATAAGTCTTTCGGACTCAAAGATCAATGACCCTGTTGTTTTGAGGTTTCTTGTTTCCTTTCTTAACTATATTTTTTTTCCTCCGTGATAGACACGAATGTTATAACTACAAAAGAAAATAAACTAAAGAACTTAAATTTTTTATTAAATATTTAGGATAAATATTGTAATCGATGATGTATATCCAAATTAAACAACCATTGAAATCACTATAACTTTAGTTCTCTTGTAGGGAAACAACATATTATAGATTAAATATTTATGTTTAGGTTTTTGACTAAAACAGTGACACATTTGAACACACAAAATAATAAATGCCAAATTTCTAAAATTGAATATTGCAAATTACAAATTAAATGATAATTCTTTTTGGATTGTTTGCCTAAAATAGTAACCTATTTAAACATAATATTTAATTGATAATATTTAATTATGATCATAAAGTTTTATAGTGACAGAGTTGATCGTTGAGATAACATGTTTGATGAAGTGGTCTAATTGAATATGTGGACTAATAACACAAGCAAAAAAGATGACATTATAGGACATGTGGACAAAAATGAACATTATTTAGAGATATGAAGAAGTACATATATTTATTTAGTATAATCGTGTTTTGAATCAATATATGTTTAATTTAATTATTCCATAAGATAAGGACAAAATTTATTGAGTACAAACGCAATTCATTCTGGGTGATAAAATATAGTATTTTCTCACATGCCGGGAAACTATGCACAATATAATGAATAAATATTCCTCTCGAAAGTTAGAATAATCACATTGAATCTAGGTCCTAATTAGTCTTCAAAAATGGTTGCTTGAAACTTCATCCATGTGAATTTCTCCCGAGTCGTAGGCAGCAAATTTCAAGGCAAGTTGTCTGAGCTGAGAAACGCTCCTTCCCAATTTCCTTGCCACCTTCATTTCAAAAATCTCACCATTCTCTCTCTTCTCGCAGTCTTTTTCCTCAAGTGTTGCTTCAATTGTGCCTTCTAAACAATCACTACAGTTTTTGCAAATTTCAACCACCATTTCCTCCAATGGTTTAACTAATCCAGCCAATAACTTGGCAAAGGCCGCCATAACTCCTGCCCAAGACAAACCATTTTTTTCTAATGCTAACCCTATGGCAGCAATCTCAGTGAACAAAGGACCTAATATGGCTAAAGTTTTAGTTATCTTGAGAGCCAAGTTTTGTCGCCTCTTATGAAACATTATATTTTTTCTCTTCACCACTTCAAGAATCCCCCTCATTTCCATTTCTAGTTCTGGACTCCATCCATTGTTACTCATTTCTTTCTTGGATTTCAAGACTTTCATTTGGAAGTCATTATTTGGATTTACAACGGTTTGAAGCTTCATGAACAATCTTGTCGCGATTCGTTTGTATGCCTGAATTATGTTGTTGATGAGTAGCATCCCTTTGGCAACAATCAACAAAAGAATGGACCTTACTTTGAGTATTGTGTTGTGAGTGGCATTGTTGAGACGAACCATCTTCATATCGGAGTTCAAAAGACTGGGATTCAAATTGTTTTGTTGGTCATCAATATTGTTGGGGACTTTGATAATGGAATTGAACATGTTTGGATCGTAAGAATACGGCTGAAACTTTTGCGAGGAGAAGATATTATCCTCTTGAACTGGAAATATTGTTTGTATGGAGCCATTAAATGTATGAGCCAATTTGGTAGATGGTGTGAGATTTTTCTGAAGTGAGATTCGAACTGGTTCCAATTTTGGCACATTGATGGCATCATAATTAAGAGCTACCCTCGCTCTAGAGGAGGAGGAAGAATATAGATTTGGGATCTGTAAACAAGACATGGGAATAATGTAATAATGTGGGAGGTAAGTTTACTCTTTGGTGCGTTGCAGTGTTGGAAAATGATATTTGGATGAAAGATGGGAAGGATGCGAGGTGATATTTATTGAGGATGGAAGGGGAAAGAAAAGTCAGAGAAGAAAATATTGAATCTTGACTCATTAAAATATGTGATCCTTTTCTGACAGGCACTTTACACATATATATTTCCCTTTTAAGCGATCAAGAAAAGGTGTCACCTTTTTTTAATTTGTCAACGGTTTCAACGAACGTGGAAAATTACATGAATCGTTTTAAAATTTGGTCCAAATTGTTATATTTAAATATATATCTTGATTATATATTATATATTAGTTATCAATTATATAAAAAAATAACATTTGAATAAGCTTGCAATATTAAGATTAAATAAAAATTAAAATAAGAATTATTAAAGTATGCTATATCATCTATCTCTATAATATATGGGTGAGCATATAATCATAAAGAATTAAAAACACTAATATCTCTATAACCTACATAGTTCTAATGGAAGAAGTTTTGACTACTTTTATAGGAAATTTAATATTAAGTTTAGGTCTTGAATTATATATGTAAAGATCAAACTATATTTGCCAATGGGTACTTGTTTGAACTGATAAGTGAGCTACAACGTAAGGATGAGAATGTGAATCTTGCATATGTAGGCAACACTTCTACCCCGAGTGCGGATTAAATGGGGCGGTGATTAAAAAAAAGGTTAAATTATCCTTCAATGGGACTACTGGTTGTCGAATCTATTTAGATAGTCATATAAAAAAATTGTCTGCAATCTCCACATGTAACCAAAATGTGTCTTTTAAAAGTTTTAAATTAATCATATACTACCAAAAACCAAAAGAGAAGTGTTATGCATGTATAATATTTTTACCCTTTTTTCCTCAACTTTTTTCAAATATTGTCCGCCCCAGGGGGGTCTTTCTTCTTCACCTGCGTGGCTGCTTCTCTCTATATCCCAAGGAAAAGTGTATAAACGCATATAATATGGATGAAGAAAATTTAAATATGGGCGGTTTATATATAAGTACACATGTCTCCTAGAGGCATGACTTTTTTCTGATGGAGCATGACTTTTTTCTGATGGATCCCCTAAGATCCAACTCATATATTTTCTATTCTAAAAGTGCCTTCTTCTCCAATCATTTTCTATTCTAATATGGATGAAGAAAATTTAAATATGTGCGGTTTATATATAAGTACACATGGTAGGTTGATTCAAAGTTTTGAAGATACTGACTCATTCTTTTTAATTAACTGCTAATCATCACATCAATATAAAATGTAAAAGCTATATGAAAAAAGCAGGGGCTTATGATATAATTATGAATTAATTCACCCACTTAAGTACACATTATTTAGTCTTCACATGTACACTACAAAAGAAACGGGTATTAGCCGCGCTCGCGTTCTGGCGGTTTTGGGAAAAACGAGGCAAACAATTCCCATTCTGGTGGTTATGAAGCTTACGTGGCCACATTATGTGGATAACATTTTTTCCCTTTTTTTCCACGTTCCGGCGTAAAAATAACCGTCGTACCATTAATTTCTTTTTTGTATTAATAAAGCATATTTTTTGTTCCTTAACTTCAACCCGTACCATTAATTTCATACAATGAAAAAATGAAATTAATGTTGTTAATAAGATCAACTGACTGAAATTATACTTTACAAAATCTAAAAGTAAAACTGAAATTTGATACAAAATTAGAGAATAAAACATACAAATTAAATATGTAGACAATAACTTAATACTATCTCATCAATATTTAGCTTTGATATATTAGTAGACATCTTTCCCAATTGAACTAAAAATTTGAGATGATTTAACATTATACGTTCATATATATGATAAAACTATGATTGTGTGATTTGAGACTCTAATTATTTTTGTGTGTGTTTTATTAAAGTAATTTGTAACAGCCTCTAGCTCATTGAATTATTTAAACTTACAATTAGGCAAAAAAATTTATAACTTAAGGCTCTGCGAGTGCAACGGCTATATATTAAATAATAAAGAGTGAGTAAAATATCATTCTTTGAACAACTCGGTATTATCAATTAGGTTGAATATTAATCTTATATGTATGATACAAAGGGAATAATTATCGAAAATTAAATTCCAAATGCAAACAAATAGTTCATCAACAAAAGTGATAACTTGGACTATTATAGCTTTGTTTACTTCACATTGTCTAATTTCTCCCTTTAATTTATTGCAAATGAAATTATATTTGCTAGCAAAGGATTCTTAATTAGTTACCTAAGTGTTTTTCAATCCACTAAAATGCATTCTAATCAAATTAATTCTCGATGTCTTAGGTGATTGCTTGATTAAATTTAGACTAACTTAAGTGCAAAAGATGACTACGTATGGCCGATAGATAGATATCTATCCCACAAATCAAATTTAGTTCAACAAACTTGATAATATACAATTCAATTAAAAGTCTAGTATAATTTTCTTATGTCTAAGCTCCTTTAGCGAACCAAATTTAATAACCACAATCAGATTTGTCGCCTCCTCCATGATGATAAATAGTGCTTAGTGGCGGCTTCAACCCTTCTCATCTGTTCAGTTCAAAAAACTCTTCTCATCTGTGCCTGATGCCCCCCCCCCCTTATTATTGCTTAGTTAAAGTGTATGTTAATAAAATATTTATAGTTAAAGTAAGTCATTTAAATAATCAAATATTAGTCTTCAAAAAAGGTTGCTTGAAAACTCATCGATGCCAATTTCCTCCAAGTCATAGGCAGCAAATTTTATGGCAAGTCGTCTCAAATGAGAAAAGCTTTTTTCTCGGTTCCCTAACCACCTTCGTTTAAAAAATCACACCATTCTCTATTTTCTCACAGTCATTCTTTTCAAGTATTCCTTCAATTGTATCTTGTAAAAAATCATCACATCCGTTTTTGCATATCTCAAGCGCTATTGTTCGCTCCGCAAGTGCACGGGTCGCGCCAAGTAATAAAGTGTTAAGTAGAGTATCGTTCCCACGAGGATTTGGTTCCAAAACCCGGTCAAGTAGAGATTATCGCACTCTCGCTCAATTTTAGTGATCCAAATGTCAAGAGTGAAGTGAAACTATATAATAAAAGATAAGAAAACTATGAACAAGTGATTCTCCAACTTCAAGAATAAATTGAGACTTAAGATTATCTATCCCCTTGTATCTCCTAACCTTAAAATGTCTCCTCTCACAATTGCTTTTAATAGCTATATATGTGCTAACCTAGGGTTCACAATGTACTTGTAAATGCTCCGTCGAGTCAAGAACAAGTGTTTAATTCTATTAATCATGCAATCCCTTGTCACAATTAATAAAACCCAATTTCTAAGTTTCAACCCTTATGTGGCTATGTGAGGCTAATAAGTATATGTCTATCTTATTAACAAAACCATTCATTTGTCATGCAAACTTCAAGTTCTCACACTATTCCACTCAAGTTCTACACTTAACCTAGCTCTCTCAAGTCATAAGTCAAATGAACAAACCAACTAAATGGTGATCAAGCATTTAGAAGCATTAGGGCTAGAGTAAAATAAACACATATATAACATTAATCACAAAAGGAGAGGAAAAATCAAGAGTTAATCCATACAAGGGTTCAAAATAATCCTAAAACAAAGAGTTTAGCTACTCATGTTCAATGACCCTAAAGGGAAAGATACAATAATAATCATAAACATTGAACAAAAGTAAGGGAAGGAGAATGGAGAAGAAGAACCAAGATGTGAAGCTCAAATCTCTTCAAAACTTCAAACCCCAACTCAATCTCCACCAAGCTCCATGCCCTAGCACACCACCAAGCTCCCCAAGAAGTCCAAGAAGTGAAGAATCCCCAGCTGCCTCTGTTTTTGCCCCTTTTAACCCTAATTTTCGAGTGGAATTTGTGATGTGGCATTTTTTATGCGACTGTGCCGCGGCATAGTTATACAGGCAAAACCTGTGCCGCGACATGGTTCTGTTTTGACCAAAACTAAGATGTAGCACAAAAGTCCAGGCCATGACTGTAAAAATTGCTTTCTTCTCATGCAATTGAAATGCTCCAATCATGCTCCTCAATCATCTTTAACTTCTCCAATGTTTTCCTTCAATTCCCTAATACAAAATACCTTGCAAAATAACAACTTTGAAAAAAAATGAGGAATAAATGTGCAACCAAAAGTATAATGCATCCTTCCTATAGTTTAGACTCTAATATATGTATGAAATCACCAAAAAGTGTATATAGAAGCAAGTGAATCATGCTAAAAAGTATGAATTCCAAGATGTTAACACACCCCCAAACTTAGACTTTTACTCGTCCTCGAGTAAATCAATTAAAATGGAACAAGATTGATCAATTATCAACTTAACATAAATGCAAGATATTATCCTCACCGGTTGCTCAAGAGATATGCTTAAAGGGAAAGAAGAGGGATAGAGATGAATGCATGGTTCACAATTCAAGAACAAGTTGCCAACAATTGTGTGTGTGAAGCTTAAAGATGATGTCCTTGCACTAGTTAGATTCCAAAGTAACAACTCAATATGTGTGAAACCTCCTCAATATCAAGACTTTACTTCCTAACCTTTTCCTCTCTCTCCACTAGAGAACAACACAATTTCAAAATCAAAGGGACTTTTTAAGCTGTAATGGGGTCAGAGGTTTAAGTGTTTAGCTATTTGAAAGAATGGGGAAAAGGAGTTCAAATACCTTGAGATAAATTACATTTCACTATATTCACTCATGTACAAAAATTTCTTCAAAGAAATCAAACATTCCCCCAAACTTATCTCATATTGATTCTTTGTACTCCAAGTCTTATTGCAAGACTTTTTTCTTTCTTTTTATTCACAACATCTTCATTTCATTCATCATCATTTTTTTTTGGAAACTTAGGAGTACATATTTTCCTTTTTCACAACCACTTTTTCCCTTTCCACATTGTATTTACATTTACATTCACCTTTGACAACCACACCAATCCTCACTATAATGAAATATCAATTATCTCAAGATCATGGTAGTTCATGGTTTTTCGGGCTAAAAGGGTTAAGTTTAATGTGGGATTCAAAAGAAAATTATCATGGTTTTTTCATTATAAGGCTCAAAGAGGGTGCAAGCGGAAATGATTTCATGGGTCGGCTTCAAAAGGCTCAAACGCATTCAAAAGATGGCCCTAATCATTTTTTAAAATTGTGTGAATCATTCCCTAACTTCAAGAGATTCCAAGGAAGGTCATAAAGTCTATCTATCAACAAATGCCCACACATATCAATTTGTTATAATTGTCATCTAACAAGATAAATTCTATCATCCCAGCTTAAGTGCAGAAAGGGTAAATTGTCAGAAACAAGACTTGTATTGTTCCTCAAACATTCAAAAATATCCCAAAATTTCCAATTAAGCATATAGTCTAAGCAACACCTATCATTGGATCATGCATTAACTTCAACAGATACTTGATCAATCTAAAACATATTTTTTTTTCAAAAAATTGAACATATAAGTCCAAGTTTCAAGGGTCTAACAATGGATTCCATGACAAAATAGCATGTTCATTTATTCAATTCAAAAATGCCCTTACCCCCAAACTTAAATTGGACAGTGTCCTCACTGTCACCAGGGAAAGACTAAAGTCCTTCTCTCAATTAGCAAGACATTCCACAAAAGGAGAAGTTCATGAGAGGTACAAAAATGTGAAGTTATCAATAAGAAGGAAAGTGGCCAAATCCACAAAATTTATACACCAATCAGCACATCTTACATCCAAGAAGTCAGTCCCACTCTTCTACTCACTGCACTTACAAGAAAAAAGAGCAAGCATCCAGACATAAGGACTTCTTTAAATGGAGTACAAGACAACTCAGTGATAAAATACAAGGACTTTCTGAAAAATTGAAGTGTGATGCTCCTGGAAAGGAAAGCAAGCAATTATACCACACATTGAACAGCTTAGTAACAAGAGAAACATTCTCGTGCATTTTACCTATACATTCTACCTATCTAGCCCCTATCCTAAACTAGTGAAATGCACATTCTTCATGAACTTCCAATGACCCAGCATGAACTTCTCCTAGACCCTTTTCAACACACCACATCACTGCACCCCTCTTTCATAGTCTCTATACAACATGAAGCACCACCATGTCTCAAGAATAAGAACCTTCCCACACCTTTTCATTCTCAACCTGTTCAAGTCTAACTTTAAGTGCTACAACTAGATCACATTGTCACAGCTTCTAACTTCATTCAGCTCAAATGACTCCTAACAAAGTGAAATATCACCCTCATGAAAAATATGATAAACGTGGCTGTCACCCAAGAGGGGGGGGTGAATTGGGTGAGAGAATAAAATAAATCTTTTGATTCTTCTTTTCGAAAGACTGCTTGTGCTTGGTGATAATATTTACGAAGTAGTGATATGCACAAGTCAGTATGTTATGTGATGCAAAATAGAATGTTTGAATGTAAATTTATGCACACATAAATTTATCCTGGTTCGGTCACCCAGACCTACATCCAGTCCCCAGGCTCCACCTGAGATTTTCAATCCACTATTCTTGTTTAAACCGGGCACAAGAGAAGCCTTTACACTTTAGGTTTTACGAGCACGGGTTCACCTAACAACCCACAGGTTTTACACCGGGTTCACCTGCAAACCTTACAAATGCAAGTTTTCCGGGCTAACTTGCAACCTATGGAGATTTAGACAACCTCTAAATGCTCCCCCTTACAAATTGTAAGTTTACACTATGTTCACTCTATGAACTGATTGTGCTAAACACTTAAGCTTAAAACTAACTCTCTCTAAGAGTGGATGATGTTACTCACTTAAGTACAATAAAATTACTCTCTGAAAAATATCACAAATCTGGATCTGAGAGTAGAAGATGTGTAGAATGAAGAGTATGATATTTCAGATACTTTTTTCTGTTCTCTCTTTTTCTTCCATGTCTTCTCTTCTGAATGAATGTCTCTTTTATACTCGGCTTCATAGGCTTCTGTGGCAGGTTGAATATGAACGTTTGAATAGTGCCGTTAACCCTATGTTACCGTTGAGAAGTACATCTTCATTAATGCTTAGCAGGGTTGACTTGCTTTATCTCTGAAAAGTAGTCCTGACACCTCTGCTCTGACAAAAGCATTCTGACTTCTGAGTATGTGATTTTTACTCTTGCACTCTTGCTGACGGATGATCATCTTTCATCCGCAAGTGGTAATCTTGCTCTGCAAGTGTTAAGCTCTGAGTCCCAATGTCAAGAGTCTTTCCATCCGGAAGCTCATTTGCATCCGGAAGCGTGACCATGTTCTGCACATACTGGTTAGTCCAACATAGCAATATATATAAGAATTATACATGCTGTGGGAAGTTTGTTTGCTATGGGGAGTAGTTTACTTAGACTGTGTTCTGATTTGGTCTATGATGTATCTGGAAGCATTTTTACATCCGGAAGTAAAACTACTAGATGAAGGATCTTGGTTCACTATAACTCACTCTCACTTAGTGTATTTCATCCCAACACTCAGCGCTAGTCACTAAGCTATCGGAAGCACTTTTACTTGACGTAGTGAACTCACTGACGCTTAGGGTGAAATCTATTCTATCAGTCTGCGCCAGTCAAGATCTAATAGGAAGCAACTTCACTTGATGTTGCATTTCTGCTGACGCTCGGGGTTATATCTAGTCTATCAACCTGCGCCAGTCTAAATCTAATAGGAAGTGCTTTCACTTGGCGAAGTAGACTTACTGACGCTTGGGGTAATAACTATTCTATTGCTCTGCGCCAGTCTAAGTCTAACAGGAAGCGCTTTCACTTGGGGAAGTAGACTTACTGACGCTTGGGGTAATATCTATTCTGTCGCTCTGCGCCAGTCTAATTCTAACAGGAAGCGCTTTCACTTGGGGAAGTAGACTCACTGTCGCTTGGAGTAATATCTATTCTATCGCTCTGCGCCAGTCTAAGTCTAACAGGAAGCAACTTCGCTTCCGATTGAACCATAGCTTAGTCTTAGGGTTTTTGCACCTAAAGTTCATGGACTAAGTTAAATCCCTAGTTATTTACTTGCTGACGCTGGGGGATGAAAGCATTCATCCGCATGCGCAAGTCCTAATCTAACCGGAAGTAAATCTTCATCCGGAAGCACTCTTACTTGGGATCCTTTGTTATCCTATTGCTTCCTAGGCACTTGGTCTAATCCTCTACATTTTAGTCTTCATCAAAACTTAAGATTCTAACATTCTCCCCCTTTTTGATGATGACAAACCTAGTTCTATTAATTAAGTTCATATGAAAGGATTAGCTGAAGAATAAAAGCAATAGTTAAGAGCAAGTAACTCAGACAAATATTATTGACAAGCAGAAGTTACAAGTCAGAGTTATACAATCAAATAACATATACAAGTAAAGAATGTATACAAATAAATTTCACTAAGTATGAATGAAGATATGCATGAAAACAAAATTAACAAAAATATTTGGATTGGGGGTTAGAGTCTGTGTCTCTTTTTCTTTTCCCTCTCTTTCTGTCTCTCTTCATTTTCCTCACGCTCACTCTGGTTTATCTGGGCAATGATCTCTTGAAGCTCTTTTTCCTCTTTTTCCCTTCTGAGCCTTTCTGATTCAATGGACTCCTCGTATGCCCTTTTCATGTTCTCCACTTCTTCATACCCAGGGAAACCTGTAGCATCGTCGAAGTAGCAGACTTCTCCATTGGGGTAGTGTACAGCCCGGATTCTTACATTCCATGCAGAGAAGTTGGAATCCTCTTCAACTTCTTGGGCTTTCCTTTTCCCTTTCCCTTTGCTCTTCCCTTTGCTTTTGCTAATTGGAGGAGTGGGCATGGCACTTGCTCTTTCAGCATCGAGGCAAGCCATCTGACCAAAGGATAGCTTGTCAGTGAATCCATACTTCTCAAATTCTTCAGGAGTCATGTCTTCAATTTCCAATTTGACTTCCTTCAGAATTGGAACCGCTTGGACCACTGGATTTTCTTGCACAACCTGAGCAGATGAAGTTCCTTGCTCAGGTAGGTCAGATGAAGTCTCTTCCTCAGACTCATCAGATTCAGTGGTGGCAACGAACTTTCTGGCACGTTTCCTAGCAACGGCCTTCTTTCTGGGTACACTGAATCCGGCTGCTGGTTCAGATGAGGGAGGAGGATCAGAAGATTGCTCAGATGAAGGGATCTCAGACTCTTGCCCAGAGGATGCAGGAACAGGCTTGGCTATCACAATGGGAGGATGGTTGGGTCTCTTCAGTCCCCACTTCATTATGATCTCCTCAACCATCTCTCTACTTGTTTTATTTGGAGGAGGCTCTGATGATGACTCAGATTGTGAGGATTGTTCATTCTGTCCAAACACAATCATCTCCAAATGTGATCCTTGCTCAGCTGTTCTCTTCTGCTCCATGAGACGGAGGGCCTCTCCTCTTATAAGGCTCTCTGCACCACTCAGCCTCTGAGACTCATATGCACGACGCAGGGCGGCCGTGATATCTTCATCAATCCAGAGTGAAGGCTGGCTGAGGGCATCCCTTGTGGCCATACTTAGGCGAAGAGTAGACATAACATTTCTCCCCCTTTTGTCATCATCAACAGGGGTGAGTGCCAGGGATGGAGTGGATGTGGAGGAGGATGGAGGTGGTTCAGGACCAAATTTCTTGGGAGGGGAGGGTGAGAGGGTAGAGGTGGAGGATGTGGGAGAAGATAGGTGTTCAGGAGTTTGAGGAGGGTCGGGGAAGCAGCTGGTGGTGACAAAGATATCCCCATAAGGATGAGTGGAGGAGTATTCTTTGTAGTTGGCGGAGTCAGGGGTAAAGGGTAAATGGTCATCGGAGAGTGGTTGAAGGCGGGGATACTCGCCGTATGGTTGGCTGAGGGGGTGAATGGCTGTTTCAGATCCTATGGGTCTAGGGCTTGGATGGGTAGGGTTGGAGAAGCGGAGTGGAGAGCGTGTAGGGGCACCTGGTCGTGTGGGAATGGGTGAGGATGAGGATGAGGAAGGTGAGGATGAGAAGTTTCTAGGAGAATGGCGTGGAGAGTTGTGAGGTGAGTCTTGGGTTTGGTCGTCATGGGTAGGTGAAGGTTGGGATTGTTGGTCATTGTTGGGTGATGGTGGGGCTTGTTGGTCATTTTGTGGTGGAGCCTGAGGTTGTTGAGTGTTGGGCGGAGGAGGAGGAGGGTTTTGAGGAGGAGGAGGAGGAGGTGGTAAGTTACCTTGTGATGAGGGTTGGGGAATTTGTAGGTGCTGGAGGATGAGGTCTAATTTTGCATCCACCCTGGCAAGGTGATTCTCGAGTTGTCCTACTCTGTCCTCAAGTCGTTGGATTCGCTCCCCTTGGTGGTGGAAGCCAGCTTCACATTCAACACGGAGAGGACCCACCAAGGAATCAGTCAGTCTAAACAGAAGCTCTTCCTTTATGTCCTCTGCAAAGGCCCTAACAGAAGCTGGAACCCTTGCACTACGGCTTGGCCCAGCATGAGAGTCAACTTCCTGATCGCCTGCTCCAGATGCAGAGGGAACTGAAGTACCAGAAGCACTACTGGCTTGTGAGCGTGAGCGAGTGGGCTTAGGAGGCTTGAAATACTTGATCCCCATCCTTGCCACATTGGTTGCTCCCACAGGCCTACACTTGACATTCTCTTCTTCCACAGCAGATGTAGCCTTGATCAGATGCTTCTCAAGAAGGAAGGCAATGATGGTGGGATAGGGAAGATACCCTGACTTGTCATTGCTTAACCAGCGCTGAAGCTCTAGGCATATCAACTGCCCAGGGTTGAAAGGCTTGAGCGAGAGGAGTCTAGGGAACCAAGGGTTGTCCAGCAGTGTGAATTCGTTGAAGTTGCCTCCCTTATGAGTCATTATCCGGGAGTAGACGTAGTACAAGAGCCTGTTAGAATCAGACATCTTGGACACCTTCTTGCTGTTGGTGCCATACAACTCCTCGAGTTCCTCCTTGCTGTACTTGTGAGACTCAGGGTAGATCCATTCATTCATATCCTCTCCTGTGATTCCCATCATCTCATTCAAGGTTCTCCAAGTGAACCTGAAGGTTCTTCCTCTTACAGTGGCAGTGAAGGAGAGTTTGTGGACTTGCTCTTTCCCATCCACCTTCCTGTACTTAGCTCTGCCTGAGAGAGATTGGCAAAAGACTCGCAGGACGTTGACGTTGTAGTCCTGGTTGATGCCCAGCCAAGGCATATACTTTTCCAAGTAAGGGCGCAGATGAGCAAACCCTAGTTCATCCAACTTGTCCAGATTGATGAACAGGCCATGGTTGAAGATGGGAATGGATGTCTCAAATTTGGCGGATACACTCTCCAAAGCCCCATCTCTATAAACTGTGGGATCATCTTCTTCCTCAACCCTCTGCCTCTTGGTGGAAGGCTCCTCAGAAAAATGAACCTTCTTCTTCTTTCCCTCTCCCTGAGCATCCCGCTCTTGTTCAGAACCCACTGCCTGTTCTATTCTACCAGAGGTTTCAGACTGACCCTGAACGTCTTCACCCTGTCCCCGTGATTGCCCAGAACCTTCTTGGCGTTCATGATGTTCTTCATGTTTTTCTTTATGGTGCCCAGATTTACCAGAATGTCTGTGAGAGGATTTCCCAGATTTCGATTTATTTTTCTTAGAAGAAGAGGTTTTCTGGATGACTGGGTTGGGTTCATTCGTACCGGCCATTTTTTTTTTGTATGAATGTTGTGAAAATAAAGATGAAATGCGAGAAGTGTGTAAAAATGAAGAATGCAATGAAGAAGATGAAGTAAATTTTTCAGAGAAAAGATGCGTGTGAAAATAATGCAAGTAAAAAGTGAAGATGAAAAGTTACATCTATTTATAGGTAAAGCTTCTGAGGATAGAATGGGTATAGTCTTTCAAATTTTCACACATTGGGTAACGTAAGTTTTTAAGTTGGAACGACACACCTGATGACACGTGTTGCTTCAGAGAAGGCACAGCGTTTCATAGAGGAAGTTGAAACGTTTTCTGAAGTGATGTGTCCCTTGATCTGACACTGGCGCTCTTGATCATATTGAATTATCATCCAGCGCTAGTCAAAGAGTATCCGGAAGTGATTTTGCTTCTGGTCGGACAGACGCTCCTGGTTGCCTTGAGTAGTCATTCAGCGTCAGCACGAGAGCATCCGGAAGTAGTTTTGCTTCCGATGGTACTTACTTAAGATTTAACATTGAGTAACTCGTTGATGTTCTCTCTTGTGCATCCACAGCGATCAAGCTTTCATAACTAAAGCCATATTTGCATCAAGTAGAGTTTGTTTGATCTTCTCAATTTCAGGAGCAGTAGCTCTCGGAGCCCAGTATGAACAACAACTCATTCAGATTTGATACATTGCTCTGATCAGGTATGATTATGAAAATTGTTGTTCCTTCGTACCTTCTTTCCTACAAAATAGCAAATGATTTCTCTCCCCATTTTTCAGTCTCCAAACTTGGATCTGACTGGTCAGTTTGTAGGAAGTATGTGATTCTTATGCACTTAAGAAATATTCACTATGAATATAGCATTGCGAATCAACTATGACTATATGCACATGGCTTCTGATAATGATAGTCATAGATAGCATGTAGAGTATGAACATTGTGTGAAATATCTTATAAGCCATATCATGTTCATGCTTATGATGCTTAATGTAAAATCTCAATAAGTCCATCTTACATTTGCATAGGAGATTTTACTGTTGCATGCTTCAACCTTAAATAATCCCTTGCTTACCCAAGGAGATCTTTTATACTTATCCTTGGCCTGAAGCACTTTCTTAGAAGAGACAGGATTCGCAGGTTTTCTCCATGTGAGTTGAGACATCCTCTCTCTTTTGTCCTTCTCAGGATAGTTGAATGGAATTCTGTGATAGCTTATCCCTGAGACAAGGTCTTTGTTCCTTGTGGTAGCGCACTGCTTCTTATGATTGAACCAGGTAGTTGCAGTAGTGACATCACCACGAGTTCTCTTCTTTGGGACAAGAGGAACTCTTGATCTTTCCTGCACAGGTAAGGCACTAGAAGAGAGTTTTGGTACCCATTTGTACTTGGGTCCTACATAGTTAGCGCTGGACCTTACTTGTCCTTTGGGGATCCATATATATTTATTTCTCACATTTAAATTTCTCTTAAAATTGCATGTGTGAGAAATATGACCAGTTCTACCACAATAATGACAGATAATGGGATGATGTTCAGAATCAGATTTCTTATCACTATTATGGTGGTCAGTTTTCTTTTCAAAGACTCTATGTTTATTAACTTTTGAAATCTCAGGGTCTTTCGAAAAGTCTTCTTTTATGATTGGGACTTTGGACTCCTTGGTTGTAGAAGAAGGAATAAGTTCCTCAAGTTCCCTATTCCTTTTTCTTAAGCCTAGAATTTCTTTTGCAAGTTTACAGAATTCAACATGTAGCTCATTATACATATCTTGCAATTCAGAAGTTTCAAGTTTAGGTACCTCATTTTCTTCAGCTTCTGAATCTACTAGGTGGAGATCCACTTTCTCTTTGTTGATACTAGCTTCTACTACATCACCATCCAGTAGCTCATCAACGGTGGATTCACAAGGAGCACATAGTGAGCTTTGGATAGCCTTATCATCAAGAAATTGGTTAGAAGCATACATAGTATCAAGAGTGTTCCAAATATCTATAGCCCTAGAGCAATGTTTAATTTTCTGATAATCATTGTCAGATAAACTTTTGTGCAAAATTTGCATTGCTCTAAGGTTTAAGTAAAATAAGCTTTTGTCCTCTTCTGTCCAATTTACTTTTGGTTTGAAATCAGAGTCCTTTTCAAAAACATCCCACATTTTGAAATCAGTGGATAGTATAAAACTTTTCATCCTTCCCTTCCATAAGTAAAAATCAGCATTTTCTAACACGGGTGGGATTGTATGATCAAAACCTTCAAAACACATTTTGTAACCCAAATCAGCCTAGGTCTTTGCACTTGAGATCGTTGGATCCTTTAAACAAGTGACCTTGCTCTGATACCAAATGATAAACGTGGCTGTCACCCAAGAGGGGGGGGTGAATTGGGTGAGAGAATAAAATAAATCTTTTGATTCTTCTTTTCGAAAGACTGCTTGTGCTTGGTGATAATATTTACGAAGTAGTGATATGCACAAGTCAGTATGTTATGTGATGCAAAATAGAATGTTTGAATGTAAATTTATGCACACATAAATTTATCCTGGTTCGGTCACCCAGACCTACATCCAGTCCCCAGGCTCCACCTGAGATTTTCAATCCACTATTCTTGTTTAAACCGGGCACAAGAGAAGCCTTTACACTTTAGGTTTTACGAGCACGGGTTCACCTAACAACCCACAGGTTTTACACCGGGTTCACCTGCAAACCTTACAAATGCAAGTTTTCCGGGCTAACTTGCAACCTATGGAGATTTAGACAACCTCTAAATGCTCCCCCTTACAAATTGTAAGTTTACACTATGTTCACTCTATGAACTGATTGTGCTAAACACTTAAGCTTAAAACTAACTCTCTCTAAGAGTGGATGATGTTACTCACTTAAGTACAATAAAATTACTCTCTGAAAAATATCACAAATCTGGATCTGAGAGTAGAAGATGTGTAGAATGAAGAGTATGATATTTCAGATACTTTTTTCTGTTCTCTCTTTTTCTTCCATGTCTTCTCTTCTGAATGAATGTCTCTTTTATACTCGGCTTCATAGGCTTCTGTGGCAGGTTGAATATGAACGTTTGAATAGTGCCGTTAACCCTATGTTACCGTTGAGAAGTACATCTTCATTAATGCTTAGCAGGGTTGACTTGCTTTATCTCTGAAAAGTAGTCCTGACACCTCTGCTCTGACAAAAGCATTCTGACTTCTGAGTATGTGATTTTTACTCTTGCACTCTTGCTGACGGATGATCATCTTTCATCCGCAAGTGGTAATCTTGCTCTGCAAGTGTTAAGCTCTGAGTCCCAATGTCAAGAGTCTTTCCATCCGGAAGCTCATTTGCATCCGGAAGCGTGACCATGTTCTGCACATACTGGTTAGTCCAACATAGCAATATATATAAGAATTATACATGCTGTGGGAAGTTTGTTTGCTATGGGGAGTAGTTTACTTAGACTGTGTTCTGATTTGGTCTATGATGTATCTGGAAGCATTTTTACATCCGGAAGTAAAACTACTAGATGAAGGATCTTGGTTCACTATAACTCACTCTCACTTAGTGTATTTCATCCCAACACTCAGCGCTAGTCACTAAGCTATCGGAAGCACTTTTACTTGACGTAGTGAACTCACTGACGCTTAGGGTGAAATCTATTCTATCAGTCTGCGCCAGTCAAGATCTAATAGGAAGCAACTTCACTTGATGTTGCATTTCTGCTGACGCTCGGGGTTATATCTAGTCTATCAACCTGCGCCAGTCTAAATCTAATAGGAAGTGCTTTCACTTGGCGAAGTAGACTTACTGACGCTTGGGGTAATAACTATTCTATTGCTCTGCGCCAGTCTAAGTCTAACAGGAAGCGCTTTCACTTGGGGAAGTAGACTTACTGACGCTTGGGGTAATATCTATTCTGTCGCTCTGCGCCAGTCTAATTCTAACAGGAAGCGCTTTCACTTGGGGAAGTAGACTCACTGTCGCTTGGAGTAATATCTATTCTATCGCTCTGCGCCAGTCTAAGTCTAACAGGAAGCAACTTCGCTTCCGATTGAACCATAGCTTAGTCTTAGGGTTTTTGCACCTAAAGTTCATGGACTAAGTTAAATCCCTAGTTATTTACTTGCTGACGCTGGGGGATGAAAGCATTCATCCGCATGCGCAAGTCCTAATCTAACCGGAAGTAAATCTTCATCCGGAAGCACTCTTACTTGGGATCCTTTGTTATCCTATTGCTTCCTAGGCACTTGGTCTAATCCTCTACATTTTAGTCTTCATCAAAACTTAAGATTCTAACAAAATAGCTTCAAAATCAGTTTCATATATTCAGCCCATTTTCAGAGTTTATTGACAAAATTCGGAATCAGTGACAGCTAAAATGGAAACTTAAAAAAAAAATCACCATCAGCCTAATGCCATGAAATTTATTTCTAGTCTAATAATTTAACACAATACTAGGACACTAGGACTCTTTTTTTTAAAAAAAAATACTAGGACTTAAAGAAGGAAAAGGTTCAATTTGTTTTTTGCCTGAATCACACAGCTGAGACAAATGGATATTAAGGCACACAAATTTTAGTCACACACAAAAAGAACATGCAGTGCATTACTTTAACAAGCATATCAGCAATATTGAGCAGAATTTAGGACATGAACTTGATGAAGGGGGGGAAAGCAATTCACAGTTCAAGCTAACAATTATGCAATTATTACCTCAATTTTCAGAAACTATCATTTAAATCATGAGGAATATCTCACCAAAAGCACCATAATCTAAGTGATAGCCTAACTTCAATCCCACTCTCAAACCAGAACTGAACAAAGGTGAATGACAAGGAAGTCTCACCGAGTTTACACCAGAAAATTACTTGAAGATTGAACTTGAAAGAGGTGGAGTGCAAAGACAAAGAGTGCTGGATTTTGAATCAGGCTCAAACAATGCCAGGGAAGATAAATTGCTTCAAGCTTGAGAGAAATAATGGTGAGTGTGATGGTTTGTGGTGGAGAAGGACGGGGATGTGGTGAGGATTGATGGTGGGATTTTGATTTTATTGGGGAAGGAAGAGGAGGCTGAGGAAGACGGGGATGCAAAAGTAAAGAGGGAATGACTGGTGAGGGAGGGCAGTGAGTGATGGTGGCCAACGATGGTGAGCGGTGGAGAAGCATAGGTTCAGAGAGAGGAGGACGAAAACTAGTTGTGATGACGAGGGAGCTGGGGTTTTATCAGTCTCAATTTTTTTTTTAAAATTATATGAGCCATGGCTCAGAAATCTGGCCGCGGCATGATTTCTGCCTTACATTGGCAGAGAATAATCATGCTGCGGTCCAACTGTTAAGCCATGGCATGATATTTTCCTGCCAATTAAACCACCTCAAGGAGCTGCGACACAGAATTTTGAGCCACAACACTGTATCAGAAACCATATCAGCAGCAAAAAGACTTAAATTTGCTGATATTTTCTAGATGAACCACAACCATAACACCATTCACCACAATTGGAGTCAATTAAGCACTAAATTACATGCCTGAAAGCCCATTTAGCATTCAATTCCAATTCATTACTTATCAAAACATTATAGCACCATGATCCCCTCACTCAAAAATTTAATCTCATAAGTTCATAATTTGAACATCAACACACTTAAAAGTCCAAGAAATAAAGGTACATTGAACCTACATTCAAAGCAATCAGTCTCAAACATCACACACATCAGTACATAAGCCCAAGTCACTCATCCACATTTCTCACATATTCACCACTTGAACTTCACATCCATAACACCTAATGTAATGGTCTCACATCATACAACAACCCAATACCATCAAATAAATCCACACTAAATGCATTCATAGCAATGAGATGACAGCAAACACAATTGCCACACTATCAGGAATTTTCTCAACCACAATTAAGCACTCATGACAGCAAAATGACATCCAAAAAGCATATTATTAGAGTCTTAGTGTTCGCTCCGCAAGTGCACGGGCCGCGCCAAGTAATAAAGTAGTAAGTAAAGATCGTTCCCACGAGAATTGGGATACAAATCCGGTCAAACAAGAGACTTTGTCATTTAATTAAGTTGAGCTAATCAAATATTGTTTGAGAATTTAACAACTAAAACTATAGTTTGAAAATAGAAAATAAATGCTAAAAGTGATTCTTGACTTTAAAGTTGAAATGAAACCTAGGATTATTTCTCCCCCTTGTATCTTGTAACCTTTAATCAACTCCTACCCTAATTGCTTTAATGTTTATATATGAGTTAACCTAGGGTTCTAACATACTTGTAAATGCTCCGTCGAGTCAAGAACAAGTATTTAATTCTATTAATCATGCAATGTCTTGTCACAATTAATAAAACCCAATTTCTTAGTTTCAACCCTAATGTGGCTATGTGAGGCTAATAAGTATATGTCTATCTTATTAACAAAACCATTCATTTGTCATGCAAACTTAAAGTTCTCACACTATTTTACTCAAGTTCTACACTTAACCTAGCTCTCTCGAGTCTCAAGTCAAATGAACATAACAACTAAATGGTGATTAATCACTTAGAGGCATTAGGGCTAGAGTAAAATAAACACATATATATACATTAATCACAAAAGGATAGGAGTTTTAAAGAGTTACTCCATACAAGGGTTCAAAATAATCCTAGATAAATGAGTTTAGCTACTCATAGTCAATATAAAAGCACAAATACAAGGTGAATGTATAGCCATAAATGACATGAGAAAGAAAAGGAAGATGAAGAAGAAGAAAACCAAATGGTTGGAGCTCCAAATCTCTTCCAAAGCTCCAATCTTTGCTTCAATCTCTCCAAAATCCCAAACCCTAGCACACCCACAAGCTTCCAAGTCTTCAAAAGTCAGAACCCCTTCTCATTTTCGTTTCTTTCCTTTTAAACACTCATTTTTGAGTGAAAAATGATGAGGTGGCAATTTTTACGCGATCATGCCGCGGCTCAGTAAAGTGGACCAAAAAGGATGCCGTGGCATACTTTTTCTCTGTAACTCAAGTTCAATTTGGGCCGCGGCACAGAAGTTCAACATGGAATCATGTTGTGGCTCAGTTCTTTTTTTGCTGAAAATTGATTTCTTCCCAAGCAAATGAGTTACTCCAATGTGTTTTGACATCCTTTCATTCATCTGGACTTCTCACCTGACCTGGCTTTAATTCCCTATGTTAGAATCTTAAGTTTTGATGATGATATGGTCTAGTACTTAAAAGAATATAATCAACACTTAGGAAGGATTAGATGACATGGTTAGAATCCTGAGTTAGATCACTTGCTAATGCAAGATCACTTCCGGAAGTATTAGCACTAGAGCTCGCGGATGGAGTACACATCCCATAGGGGACGCAAACGGAAGCAAGTGAGACACTTGGTTAGAACCCAGTCTAGATTGCTAACACTGAATCCTAAGTTAAGTCACAACCGGATGCGGATTCACTTCCGGATGAATTAAGACTAGCGCTCACGGATGAAAGACTCATCCCACAGCGGAATCACAACCGGATGCGGAATTACTTCCGGATAGACTAGGACTTGCGCACGCGGATGAATGTTTCATCCCCCAGCGGCAGCAAGTAACTCACTAGGGAATTAGCTTAGTCCATGAAGCATTAGGTACACAGAACCTTAAGACTAAGCTATGATTCAACCGGAAGTTAAATTGCTTCCTGATAGATTTTGACTGGCGCAGGCTGATAGAATAGAATAACCCCAAGCGTCAGTGAAAAAGCCACGTCAAGTAAAATTGCTTCCTGATAGATTTAGACTGGCACAGACTGATAGAGGTGATATAACCCTAAGCGTCAGTGAATCAGCCACGTCAAGTGAAATTGCTTCCTGTTAGATTTAGACTGGCACAGGCTGATAAAAGAGATATAACCCTAAGCATCAGTAAGTTTACCTCGTCAAGTGAAAGTGCTTCCGATAGCTTAGTGACTAGCGCTGAGTGTTGGAGTGAAGGACACTGAGCGAGAGTGAGTAATAGTGAATATAATCCTTCATCCAGAGGATTTACTTCCGGATGTAGAAGTGCTTCGGGATACACCTTAGACTAAGTGAACTCCCACTGCATGTGATTGTGTGTTGATATACTATACATCCCAAAGTATGAGTAAAAGACACACTGAGTCACTAAGGAAGACTTAGAGTAAAATAACAAAACTTACACTGACCTTTGGAATTGAGATCCCCTAGCGTCAGTAGACAATACACTAAGTCAGAACATAGTCTAAGTAAGAATACTTCCCATAGCAAACAAGCTTCCCACAGCATGTATAGTTCCTACTATACTTGATTATATATATATTACTCTGTTGGACTAACAAGTATGTGCAGAACTTAGTTTTACTTCCAGATGCAAATGAGCTTCCGGATGCAAATATTCTTGGCACTGGAATTCAACCACTAACTCTTGCAGAGCAAGACTGCCGCTTCCGGATGAACAATGAACGATGCACGATGATCATCCGTCAGCAGGATTACAAGAGTCAGAAGTACATATGCTCAGAAGTCAGTATGATGTTGTCATAGCAGAGTGGTTAGAATTGCTTTTCAGAGATAAAGCAAGTCAACCCTGCTAAGCTTTAATGGAGCATTTAAGAAGATGTACTTTCCAACGGTAACAAGAGGTTAACAGATATTCAAACAACATTGTTACCTACCAAGCATGAGGAGTATGAGAGATAAGGAGAACATAATCTGAAGATTCATTCAAGGTGTTAAAGCTCATACTACCCACAAGAGTCAGAGTCCATAAGAGAGCTTCTGATAGCAAGAGAGCATCCAATAGCAAAGCGCTCTTATCATTCATGGACAAGTGCTTGGAAGACAAAGTTCCTCTATGTGATAGCAAGCAGAATGTTAGAGTCCACGAGCTTCACTTCAGATAGCAAGAGAGCTTCCGATAGTAAGTCTCTTAGCATCCTGGACTTATGCTTGAGGAACGAAGTCCTCATCTGACAACAAGCAAGAGTCAGACCGTACAGTGTATAGATGTCAGAACGACTTTTGAAAGAACAGTGTTGTCAGAACAGTGTTGACAGAACAGCTGGTCAAAGCACCTTTTCAGAAAAAGCAAAGTCAACCCTGCTGTGCATTAATGAGGACAACGTAAACAAGGCCCCAACGGCTATATTCAAACGGTCATATTCAACCTGCCGCCCAAGCCTTTGAAGCCGAGTATAAAAGGAACATCTACATTCAGAAGAGGAGAGAGAGAGAGAACAGAGCATATTGTCTGAAACATTGTATTCCTCTCATCTTCTACTCTCAAAACTAGATTTGTAACATTATTAGAGAGTGAGTCAGTTGTACTTAAGTGAGTAACATCATCTACTCTTAGAGAGAGTCATTTGTGCTTAAGTGTTTATCACAATCAGTTCATAGAGTGAACATATAACCAAATCCTCTAATTAATAGAGGCTGTTCTAAAGCTTGTGCTTGAAGAACAGAATTGTTATCTTACATTTGTAAGGGGGAGCATTTAGAGGTTTTCTAAATCTCCATAGGTTGCAAGTTAGCCCGCAAAACTTGTGGTTGTAAGGTTGCAGGTGATCCCGTTGTAAAACCTGTGGTTGTAAAGGTTTGCAGGTGAGCCCGTTGTAAAACCTGTGGGTTGTTAGGTGAACCCGTGTTCGTAAAACCTAAAGTGTAAAGGCTTTCTTGTGCCTGGTTCAAACAAGAAGTATAGTGGATTGAAAATCTCAGGTGGAGCCTGGGGACTGGATGTAGGTCTGGGAATGACCGAACCAGGGTAAACTCGCTTGTGCATATTCCACTTATTTAAATCTCCACACCAAGCACCACACCACTTCATACTCACTTGTGCTTGGGATGATTCATTGTCACTCTCATCAAGCACAAGGAGTAAAGGTTTAAAAAGGGCAAATTACAAGTTTTCATTCTGCCACCCAATTCACCCCCCCTCTTGGGTGACAGCCACGCATTTCACCCTAAACACATTTGCCTTGCAAAACACTTAACTTATATGATTAACTTACCAAAATATTCAAAATCACTAAAAACATGTGCTACCAAAAATCATGAATCAATTAGCCTTTAAAGTATGTATAATTACTTCAAAATTGTATGCAAAAGAACATGAATCATGCTAAAAAGCATGAATTCCATGGTATCAACACTTAGCTGCTATAGAAATAACAATTAATCCCCTGCCAATTAACAAACTCCTAGTCTTCATATTAAACACATGTCATATGTCTTTAAAAATCTGCATTCTTCCTCATCCAAGCTTCAAAACAAAAAAAAACATAATTCCACTACAAAAATAAAAACTAAAGCTACCTAAAAGTTCAAAAGATAAATTTTAGAACTTGGGCTGCCTCCCAAGAAGCGCTAAATTTATAGTTTTCAACCAGACTTTCCAACAAACTCACTAATCATAAGTATCAAAAACCAAGATCACCTTCTCTTCATTTCTCTTCAACAGACAAGATTTCAGGAAAATTGGGCATTCATATAAGAAACATGATTTGATATAATACTTGGTATGCTCTAATTCAAATACTTCAAAATTACCATCACTAGCCCCCAAATATTTTGAAAACCCAATAAAATCCATTGGACTCTCATCAGTAAGAGTCAAAAAATCATTAAGAGGATTTTTAACAAAGATTGTAGGGATTTCTACTTGCTCACAACAATAAGGATTAGGCTCCAAACATGGAACCTCAATTGAACACTCAACATTGTTCTCTCCCTCTTCACTTTCTAACTCACTATCACCCTCACAATTGTCACAAACCATTGATATCACATCATCACTTCCCATGATCAATTCTCCATTTGAGGTATTTTCTATACAAGAGTCATTTGATGCATCAATGAAAACACCTCTTTGCCTTAAAGACTCAAATTGAGAAGTTATTAGTTCACCTAATTTGATTGCTAAATTTTCAAGAGCTAATGTTTGTTCCCTCCATTTTTCATCATCCCTAGCTCTATACTCATTTTCATTATCGAGATAAAGTTGAAGCATATCCATTATTTTTGACATCTTCTCTTGATTGGAGCTAGACTCATCTAAACTATTAGGTAATATTTGACATTGTGGTGCATATGAAGGGAAAGAATAATTTGGATCCCTAAACAATGAATGTTCATGATTCCAACTAAGGTTAAAAGAATCATCATGCAAATTAGCTTGTACCTTAGGAAAATCATCCTCTACGAAATCCATGGTTGATAAAAGGGGGCATTGCTCATTATAATGATTATCTCCACAATAATGACAAGAAATGTACTCATATTGAGTTTGAAAAACATTAGGAGCATAATAAGAAGTTGGATAATCATTATCATGCTCAAATCTAGCCCTTTCCCCATTTGTCCACCAAGGATAGTCCATGCACAGAGTTCTAAGAAAAGAAAATTAACAAACACAAAGATACACAAAGAGAACAAATATATACATGAACACAAGAAAAAAAATAAAAATCTACAAAGAAACACAAGAACAAATATATACAAACTCAAGCTCAAGCTACTAGTGATATAATCAAGATTAACCAAGGATGATTTTGGGACACAAATCCCCGGCAACGGAGCCAAAAACTTGTTCGCTCCGCAAGTGCACGGGTCGCGCCAAGTAATAAAGAAAGTACAGTATCGTTCCCACGAGGATTTGGTTCCAAAACCCGGTCAAGTAGAGATTATCGCACTCTCGCTCAATTTGAGTGATCCAAATGTCAAGAGTGAAGTGAAACTATATAATAAAAGATAAGAAAACTATGAACAAGTGATTCTCCAACTTCAAGGATAAATTGAGACTTAAGATTATCTATCACCATTGTATCTCCTAACCTTAAAATGTCTCCTCTCACAATTGATTTTAATAGCTATATATGTGCTAACCTAGGGTTCACAATGTACTTGTAAATGCTCCGTCGAGTCAAGAACAAGTGTTTAATTCTATTAATCATGCAATCTCTTGTCACAATTAATAAAACCCAATTTCTAAGTTTCAACCCTAATGTGGCTATGTGAGACTAATAAGTATATGTCTATCTTACTAACAAAACCATTCATTTGTCATGCAAACTTCAAGTTCTCACACTATTCCACTCAAGTTCTACACTTAACATAGCTCTCTCAAGTCATAAGTCAAATGAACAAACCAACTAAATAGTGATCAAGCATTTAGAAGCATTAGGGCTAGAGTAAAATAAACACATATATAACATTAATCACAAAAGGAGAGGAAAAATCAAGAGTTAATCCATACAAGGGTTCAAAATAATCCTAAAACAAAGTGTTTAGCTACTCATGTTCAATGACCCTAAAGGGAAAGATACAATAATAATCATAAACATTGAACAAAAGTAAGGGAAGGAGAATGGAGAAGAAGAACCAAGATGTGAAGCTCAAATCTCTTCAAAACTTCAAACCCCAACTCAATCTCCACCAAGTTCCATGCCCTAGCACACCACCAAGCTCCCCAAGAAGTCCAAGAAGTGAAGAATCCCCAGCTGCCTCTGTTTTTGCCCCTTTTAACCCCTAATTTTCGAGTGGAATTTGTGATGTGGCATTTTTTATGCGACTGTGCCGCGGCATAGTTATACAGGCAAAACCTGTGCCGCGACATGGTTCTGTTTTGACCAAAACTAAGATGTAGCACAAAAGTCCAGGCCGTGACTCAATTCCTTCAGGTAAAAATTGCTTTCTTCTCATGCAATTGAAATGCTCCAATCATGCTCTTCAATCATCTTTAACTTCTCCAATGTTTTCCTTCAATTCCCTAATACAAAATACCTTGCAAAATAACAACTTTGACAAAAATGAGGAATAAATGTGCAACCAAAAGTATAATGCATCCTTCCTATAGTTTAGCCTCTAATATATGTATGAAATCACCAAAAAGTATATATAAAAGCAAGTGAATCATGTTAAAATGTATGAATTCAAAGATATTAACAGCTATTCCCTCCAATAATGGTTTAACTAAATCAGCCAATGATTTTGCAATGGGAGCCATAATTCTGGCCCAAGATGAACAATGTTTCTCAAATGCAAACCCTATAGCTGCCATTCCAGTAAACATAACTAAGTTTTTGGTGATCTTGAGAGCCAGGTTTGCTCTATTGATAGTTCTCCATCTCTCTTCTCTTCACCACTTCAAGAATCTTCCTCATTTCTTTTACATGCTCTGAACTCCATCCATTACCGTTCGTGTTCCTCTGTGATGTCAAGACTTTCAGTTGGTAGTTACCATTAATTCTAGGCTCAAAATTTGACGTTTTCATTGCACTGTTTACGTCTGCCTCGTCAGTCTGAATCTTCTTGAGCATTTTAGTCGCATTTTGTTGTGATGTCTGAATCTTATTATTGATAAGTAGCATCTCTTTGGTAGCAATAAACAAAATAGCAATAATTGTTTTGTGAATTTTTAAGAGGGAAAGGAAAAAGTCAGAGAAGAAGAAAAAAAATTTTAAATCTCGAAGCATATCTTGACCAAAAACAAATCTTGAAGCATTAAAAGATGGGGGCATTTTCTCGGAGGTAATAAGGAATAATGTTTTGAGGCCAAATTAAACCAGTCAACGACTTGAAGATATCAGTTCATGGCTTACTGATTAATAATCAACCGACTATATAAATAAAAAATATTATGATTATTATATATATTACTTGTTATAGAAGGAATAAAAATCAAAACAAAAAGTTACCACCAATTCAAGCACTTGGTTCAACTGGCAAGGGCTCTTAACCAGAGCTTTGAGAATGTAGCAGTTTTAAATACTTGCTGGTAGAGAGTTGTCACCCTTGTGGCCTTGTTTGGCTCGATCCTGATTGGTGGTTCTACCTGACTCCATCTGGATTAGTCTGGACCCCGATAAATCCTCCAAGCTAAAGGAGGTAGGTCCAGGATACCGGATGAAGAAATTTAAAAAAACAAAATGTCAAAGATTCTTTCAAAATCAATTCAAACTAAAAAATTATATAGAAACTAAAGCTTTTAGAAACAATAATTATATTGATATATTATACCATATTTAATATAAAAATTGTGAGAATAACTTGTTTACATGTAAAGAATATGATGAAATCATAAGTACAAAAGACACATTAAAGAAGTAATAGAATGTGTACTGCATCTGCATGTCCTAAAAACGCGTGTTTTTCACACGTTACAGAAAAAGCCTATCAGTCATGCAGGTTTTAGTCAAAACAAAAAAAATGTCATGCACATACAATAAATTTTGTTTATATTCTCTCTTCAACATTTGTGTTAAAAAAAATCTTCTTCAACATTTTTATCTCCAATATTATTTTCTTTCTTATTCACTTGTTATGGCTGCTATGTGATGTTACTAAAAAAAGAAAAAAGCAAGGAGAGTTAACTATGGGATCAAGGACTGACTATAGTGAACCAGACCAACTTTCATATATTAAGAAACATTCAGATCAACAAACTACTCGAAGACCAACTCGGTTAAAGGATCAGTTCACACTGACCCAACACAGCGCAACATTGAAAATGGTATTCAATGTGTGTCTCGGGCTGCCTTACCTTCTTTGTTCAGGTGGCGGTTTAATTGATCAACCTGTCCACTAGTACATTATATTCCTAAAAACACTTATTAAGACAAATGCTTTTGTCATGATATGTAGATTGATTTATTTTATTTAATTGACTATATTTATTTTAATCAGTCCTCTTCTGTTGAGATGATGGCGAATAACAATAATGAAAGCCGTGGTAGCTTTACTCCTCACTAAAAGAAAAGGAAAATGACAGATAAAATACATTATGATTTGTGAACTTCAAAATATCTATAGTAAAATTTAATTTAACTGATTGAGCACTTGAGTACTGTATGAACTAGATAAGGGTATACATAAACAATTGCAAATCACCGATCTATTTTAAGATTTAGAATTTATATATTTTTGTCATTTTCGAAAAAAACATAAAACAATTAAGCATAAATAAAATAAAATCAAAATCGAATTGCAAATAGGATCTAAGATTTAAGAGAACTTTAAAAAAAATTAAATTTTCATCCTAAATTTAATTATTTTCTGTTTTCATTTAAAATTAAAATATTTACATTAAAATCCCTTTAGTTTGTTATTTATCATTCTCCAAATATATCAAAATCTATATCAAATCTAACTAAAATTATAGAATTATCACACAGTTATAGTACACACAACACTTCAATCACGGTACACGCAAAAAGCAATGATTAGGGGATGATGAAGATAATTAAGACGGTGCTTAGTAGAATGCATAGACTAATAATATGATGACAATGACTCTATTTTGCCCTTCAAGTAACTACCCCACTGGACACCCTAAACTAACAACAGGTACAATTTTACCCTTAAAGTAACCAAAGTGGTCTAGTTTTACCCTCTGACGAATGTAATGTTGACACGTGTCGTCCACGTGTCAACATTACATTCCACATGTCAACATTACATTGAGGTTACTTCAAGGGTAAATTTGTACCCGTTGTTAGTTTAGGGTGCCCAGTGGTCCAGGGTGGTTACTTGAAGGGCAAAATAGAGTCATTACCCATAATATTATTACATTGAGATATATGTTTGTGTGTATGTTGATTGGTTGTTATATTACAAAAGATGTCATATAGCATTATTTGACTTATGTAGGTATAACATATATATCATTCAGAATGAAAGATAGATAATGGAAAGTTAATGACAATTAAAGGTTTATGGCTGGTGGAAAAAATGTAAAGATTTGAGGTTAAAGTCACACTTAAAAATGTCAGAGATTACAAGTACATGTTGTCATACTTTCAGAGAGATTTGTATAATTTTGTGTAAGTTTTTTTTACAAATAAACTGAGAATCAACATAAAATCTATATTATATTATCAAGTATCTGAGCAATTTTTTACTCTAATTTTAGAATTCGTAACTTCCTCTCCCAACTCAATTGATTATCAACCAGGTAACATGTAATTTATATTGAAATTACTTGGAAAGATCAACTATAGAAAAATTTAGTTCACGTGAACTTTCAAATGGGGAAGTTTTCTGAGGAAATTTGGTTTATTTTTTGGGGGGTTGTGATTGAATGGAGTTTGATTTTTCTTTTATCTTTATTCACGAGCGAGTTTGATTCTCAATTAAGCTAAAATTTTTACATGTAATATAAATTTATTTTTTACATTAATTCTTTGGTAGTAATTATAAATATCACATCAGAGTGGGGATTCACAATGGTTTGGATAACAAATTGATTATTATTCTTCCTTACAAAACACATTGTTTTTCTTCCTTAACTAACAATGCGGTTTTTTATTCTTCATTCCCCATCATTTTAGAGTGACTCTTAGCAATCACGGTTTTTCCAATTTCCCAATATTATGATACTTATATTATATGAAAACACATATTTCGGACAGTTAAGAACCTTTTTTTAATGATTGGAGTATTATAAATAGTATTATTGAATTTTCCCTTACATTTTTACACAAACACATGATGAATATCACAATAAAAAACCAATTTTGGGACTGACATTTTCATTATAATATTGAGTGTATCTTGACCATTTGTGATAAATGTGACTTCAAAAAATATCATTTCCAATTAAAACTAACTCATTTCTAACATGACATCTAATTTGCAAAATAACACAATGAACCCGTGCAACTTATGGGGTCAACCACTAGTTTCCCCTATGACTTGAATTCAAGAACTCAATGACCAAATTTTGTTTTTTGTCAAACAAATTATATATGAACAGAAAAATTTATCTCTGATTTTTTTTTTTGTTCTATTAATTTTCGTAACAAAGTTATTAAGATTCTTATAGGTATTTGTTCAGTTATTACTAAGGTGCCAGCTAACCCTATTTTTAATAAAATATAAATGGAGTTTTTTCTTAATCGGTCTTTTTGCCTCAAAGAACGATCAATAACCCTGTTTTATTTTGAGGTTTCTTGTTTAATTTCTTAATTATATTTTTTTCCTCCGTACATATACGAAATTAAAGTTATAACTACACATCTTATCAAAAAAAAAAAGTTATAACTACACAAAAGAATATAAACTAAAGAACTTGATTAATTTTTTGATTGAATATTTAGGAATTAAAATTATAATCGATGACGTATTCAAAACAATCATTCAAATCACTATAACTTCAGTTATTTATAAGAAATTAAACAACATATTATGGATCAAATAAATATTTATGTTTAGGTTTTTGACTAAAATAGTGGCATATATTTGAACAAACAAAATAAAATAGTGACCTATTCAAACATTGAATATTGCAATAAAATAGTGACCTATTTATTGATCAAATATTTATGTTAAAGTTTCTAAAATTAAATATTGCAAATTACAAATTAAATGATAATATTTTTGGATTGTTTGCCTAAAATAATGACCTGTTTAAACATAATTAATATTTAATTAAACAACATATTTTTGAATGAGTTGATCATAGTTGAGATAACATGTTTGATGAAGTGGTTTAGTTGAATATGTGGACTAATTCACGAACAAAAAAGATGACATTATAGGACATGTGGACCAATAATAAGATCATTGTTTAGAGATTTCAAGAAGTACATATATGTATTGTCTTTTTGGACACGTACATATATGTATTTAGTTTAATCGTGTTTCTGAAACACTATATGATTAATTTAATTATTCCATGGTACTCCCTCCGTTCCTAAATATAAGAACACTTTGACTTTTTTGGAGAATCCTAAGAAAGCAAAATATGGTAATTAAAAATTGATTTTCCCAAATTTTTTCACTAAAATAGTTTATTTGACTTATGAACTTACATATGATCTAATAATATTTAAAATATGTTATGATTAAATTGTTCATTTTGCTTTCTTAGGATTCTCCAAAAAAGTCAAAGTGCTCTTATATTTAGGAACGGAGGGAGTATAACGACAAAATTTATGCGTACACACACAATTCATTCTGCGTGATAAAATATAATATTTCTTACATGCCGGGATACTATGCACAATATAATGAATAAATATTCCTCTCCAATGTTAGAATAATCACATTGAATCAAGGACCTAATTAGTCTTCAAAAATGGTTGCTTGAAACTTCATCCATGTGAATTTCTCCCGAGTCGTAGGCAGCAAATTCGAAGGCAAGTTGTCTGAGCTGAGAAACGGTCCTTCCCAATTTCCTTGCCACCTTCATTTCAAAAATCTCACCATTCTCTCTCTTCTCGCAGTCTTTCTCCTCAAGTGTTGCTTCAATAGTGCCTTGTAAATAATCACTACAGTTTTTGCAAAATTCAACCACCATTTCCTGCAATGGTTTAACTAAACCAGCCAATAACTTTGCAAAGGCCGCCATAACTCCTGCCCAAGACGAACCATTTTTTTCTAATGCTAACCCTATGGCAGCAATCCCTGTGAACAAAGGACCTAATATGGCTAAAGTTTTAGTTATCTTGAGAGCCAAGTTTTGTCGCTTCCCATAAAACTCCACATCTTTTCTCTTCACTACTTCAAGAATCCCCTTCAATTCCATTTCTAGTTCTGGACTCCATCCATTGTTACTCATTTCCTTCTTGGATTTCAAGACTTTCATTTGGAAGTCATTATTTGGATTTACAACGGTTTGAAGCTTCATGAACAATCTTGTCGCGATTCGTTTGTATGCCTGAATTATGTTGTTGATGAGTAGCATCCCTTTGGCAGCAATCAACAAAAGAATGGATCTTACTTTGAGCATTGTGTTGTGAGTGGCAGTGTTGAGACGAACCATCATCATATTGGAGTTCAAAAGAATGGAATTCAAATTGTTTCGTTGGTCATCAATATTGTTGTGCACTTTGAGAATGGAATTGAACATGTTTGGATCGTAAGAATACAGCTGAAACTTTTGCGAGGAGAAGATCTCATCCTTTTGAGCTGGAAATATTGTTTGGATGGAGCCATTAAATGTATGAGCCAATTTGGTAGATGATGTGAGGTTTTTTCGAAGTGAGATTCGAACTGGTTCAAATTTTGGCACATTGATGGCATCATAATTATGAGCTACCCTCATTCTAGACGAGGAAGAAGAATATTGATTTGAGATTTGAAAACAAGACATGGGAATAATGTGGGTGGTAAGTTTACTCTTTGGTGTGTTGCAGTGTTTTTTTTTATGATCAGCAGGTGTGTTGCAGTAGTGTTGGAAAATGAGATTTGGATGAAAGATGGGAAGGATGCGAGGTGATATTTATAGAGAATAATGGGAGGGAGAAAAGTCAGAGAAGAAAAAAATATTGAATCTTGACTCATTAAAATATATGTGGGCCTTTTCTGACAGTGCTCTTTACACATATATACTCAAATTAGTAATATTATATTTCCCTTTTAATCAACAAAACGTGTCACCTCTTTTTACTTTGTCAACAGTTTCAACGAACATGGAAAATTATTTTTTTTATCAGCAACGAACATGGAAAATTACATGAAACGTTTTATAAAATATAGTCCAAATTGTTATATTTAAACATACATCTTGATTATACATTAACTATTAATTATCAATTAAATAAAAAATAACGTTTGAATAAGCTTGCAATATTAAGATTAAATAAAAATTAAATTAAGAATTACAATTATGCTATAGCATCTATCTCTATAATATAATAAATAAGATAAACCAAAACAATTTAAAATTTCAAATATAATTTTATATGCATGAGCATATACTTATAAAGAAAAAAAAAACTAATATCTCTACAACCTACATAGTTCGATTGGAAGAAGTTGTTACTACTTAAATAGGCAATTTAATTTAAAATTTGGGTCTTTACCTATAAATGTAATGATTAAACCAATGTTATGAAAGCCGGACCGAGCCGGACGGTCCGACCGGTCTGACCGTCATCCGGTGCCTGAGACGGCTCGGCTTGGAGCTTCTGGCCGTCTGAACTGTTTAGCCGTTTTCAGCCGTCTAAGACCGGACGTTGAGCCGGGAGCCGGCTGAAAACCGGAGCGGCTTCAAGAAAGCCGACCGGTTGGAAAAAATAAAGAAAGTGAAGGAGAGGGAGATGGATCCATGGCCACAGAGAGAACGAAGACTGATAAAAAAAAGCTCATAAAGAAAAAAATAATAAAGAACAGCGAGAGATAGAAAGAAAATACTTATAAAAAAAAAGGTCCTTTTATAGTTTGTCCATTGGAGATCGAAGGGGAGAGCTCGCACAGACGACCGAGGAAGAAGAACTGAAGAAGAGCTCCATGTTGCGTGAAACCATGGAGAAGTTTGAATTGACATTTGCTTTTTTACTTTCTCTGCCGTGTAAGTTTTTTAGTTTCTTTCATTGATAGACTAGGGTATGCTAATGTTGTCAAGTAAAAAGTAGGGGTTACAATGGATAATTATTTCAATTGGATATTACTAGCTAGTATTTACCTTTGCCTCGGGGAAAAAAAATTACCTTTGCCAGCCTTGCCCACCAATTTGTTTTTTGCCAAGTTTGCTCACTAATTATTGGATGGTATTTACTTTGTAACTTGTAACATTGTGCATATCAGCTTTAGTATAATTCCCTTTCTACTATAAGAAGTATAATTTCCTTTCTACTAATAAGAAGTACGAGTTTGACTGAAAACAATTAAATACTAGGGAGAATTAATTAGATGTCCTATGGTCCTACAAATTATTGTGTGAAGCCAATAAACTGTAATTATTAACTCTAGAAGTTGTAATTTACAAATCGTGGGACCTCATCTCAATTATCTTTCTTCTAAGGGACCTCTAATTAATTCTCCCTAAATACTATTTAACATCATAAAATAAGTATGTTACTTATACATACTAAAAACATTAATGTGTATGTTATTTTTATTTGAAGGATCAGGAGATATTAATATAGACTTTGTATATAATATTATCATATTTTTTTACATTTATATAATATAAAGAATTAAACTTTATTTAATTATTTACTAAACGGTCCAACCGGCGGTCTAACCGATCCAACCGGTTGAACCATGACCCGAAGCTCTCTCCGGCTCGCCTTCCGGTCCGGTTTTCACAACATTGGATTAAACTATCCTTAATTGGGACTACCGGTAGTCGAATCTATTTAGATAGTCATATGAAAAAAATGTCTACAATCTCCACATGTCTAAAATGTGTCTTTTAAAAGTTTTAAATTAATCACATCCTACCAATAAAGACCAAAAGAGAAGTCTATTCACATGCAGGTATAATATTTTTCCCCTTATTTCTTTCACTTTTTCCAAATATTGTTCCCCCCGGGGGGTCTTTCTTCTTCACCTCCGTGGCTGCCTGGCTGCTATGTCATCTTCTTTCTATTTCTCAAGGAAAAGTATCTTGAACATATTATCAGAGATAAACCCTCCACTCATGTCACAATTAATAAGCATATAATATGAGATGAAGAAAATTTAAATATCATGGACACGGTTTATATATATATATATATAATTACATTTGTCTCCTAGAGGCATGGCTTTGTTCTGATGGATCCCTAAGATCCAACTCACATATTTTCTATTCTAAAAATGCCTTCTTTTCGAATAATTTAGTCCCAAGAACACTAATTATAGGTATATATGCTTCATTCAAAGTTTTGAAGATATTGACTCATTCCTTTTTATTAACTGCTAATCATCACATCAATATACAATATAAAATTTACATAAGAAAAAGTAGGGGCCCACGATATAATTATTAATTAATTCACCCATTTGAGTACACATTAAGTCTTCAAATGTAACACTAAATTTCTTTTTAGTGTTATTTATTTTTGGTTCCTTCATTTCAACTCTTACCATTAATTCCATACAACCAAAAAATGAAACTAATGGTGTTAAGATCAATGGACTGAAATTATAGTTGAGTGAATGTCCATCAAATATAACAAGTAATTACCCGTGGGAAAACTTGCTTGCTTTCACACTGGGAGTTTTTTCTCCTGGGTTCGGGTTTGGGATTGACATTAATATATCTTGATGGCGTTCCCAATTCGTGTCACTCCATATTCCTCATTCATCCATTGTTGCCAGAGAAGTGAAGATGGGGCTAATAAACATGGTCTATCTCAAGGCTTTTGTTTCCACATCCTTTCCAAGGAATCATCATTGACGCTCTTGAATAGCAGTGGAGTCACTTAGTTTCTGTTTTTGTTTTCTTTTACTTTGGGTTCTGATTTCATGTTGTGTTCACAATATTCTTCTTTTTTGTTTAATTTTAATTCTTCTTACTGCATCATTATATTATTTGAATTTTCAGTGAAGTGTATGGGTGCATGTATTCTATAATTGTAAACTATGTGACCAGGATGAACTGAACTTTAAATTTGAGCAAAGATATAACAACTGCTGAGCCTGTGCAAGTATTGACTTTTTGATCCATGCTCAATGTAATGAAGTCTATATTGTAAAAGAAAGGACGTGTTGAGGAAGCTGTTTTGAATTTTAAATTTTGTTACAGATTGGTATTCTACTTCAGGTGTGTATGGATACTCACAAGACACTATTTTTTATGTTTCTAGAAGAAAAATATTTGGTAGCCAGAGGAACTGCAGTACTCCACGAGAAATTGCAGAAGCACTATGAGCAGCTCTTGAGCAAGGCACATCGAAATCCAAGAAGCCCCTTCAAGTACTCACTTGATTTCTTATTGCCTGAATCAGAATGGGTTAATCCCCCTTCTCATATGATCAAAATACGTGAAATGGCTGATTCTATGATTGGGGAAGTTCTTTTAATCTAGGTTATATTTGATGTTTTTGCTAGAAGTGGTTTAATTTTCGTTAGAATCCCATAATATTGCGATATTAGTTACAAATTGAAATTTGAATATGTTATTTCTGATTTTATTTTTTCATTTTTCCTAACTTGTGTGTGATAATCCATGATTGAAGTTATGGGATAAGAATCCTAAATTTTGTCATAATCCCATAATAATAGGAGTATAAGAATTCTTTATGTAAATGCTCCTTGATTGTTGGTCTTATAGTTAAATGACTGATATCCTTGCTTCTTTATATAATTCTCATTGAGGTCCTGAATAATATGGCAGGGTATATGTTTTTTTAGGAGCAATTGATGGTGGTGTTCTCTGCCTTTCTGCTATCATTATGTCTTTCTGCTATTCATCTGCCTCTATGTTATCGATTTGTCGTTCACTGGTCAATACAAGGTTTATACTATTATATATGTGAAGAGTTGTAATTTATAGTTTAAAATTGTCCAAAGTAAAATTTGAGTCTAATTTTATTTCTTATTTTGACTATGTTTTTCGTATTTCCTAATGTTGTTTAGAGGCCTTTAACCTGGCTGAAGCCTGTCAGATTGATAGTTTCTGTCCAATATTGCCTCCAGTAATCTTATTTTCATTTTTTTTCCTTTGACAGCTTTTGAGAGAGAAGGAAAGTGAGGGCAAGTGTGTGGAGCTTTGTCTCATAGAATTGTTTCCTTGGTTGGAATTGGACCTAGGGATCCTAAGCTCAAGACTTTGAAGGCTATTAGGATTATAAAGAATGCAAATTTGTTGTTGTATCATCGATTGGTGTCTGATGATGAATTGAATTTTGCTGGTCTTGATGCTTAGCTTCTCTATGTGGACAAAACTGAGGGCTACAATAGTAGAAACCAGGTAAAATAAATTAAGTGTATTATCTTTGCTGTGAATTTTCGTGGAATATTGGATCACTTTATAGTTTGTCAAGTTTTGGTGTTGGGATTATTATGTTTTGTTTTATATACGTTTATTTTTTATAGCTGTGTGGGCCTCTTTAGTTCTTAACAAGTGGCTGAATCCTCTCATTGAATTTCTGTCATGGATTTGAATGTTTTGTCATTTGCGTTATTATTATATAGATCCATTTATTGCCTTGATTGTTGATGTTCATTGAATGTTTATGTTATATGTTTCTGGTGCATTTGCTTTTCAGAATATGTTGAAGATATGTGTTAATTGTCTTTTTTGTTGATTGAATGAAGTGGATGTATTCCCTCTGCAATAATGTTGATTTGTTGAGAATCATACTATGCTCGATAAATGCTTTAACTCCCTCTTATTGACCCAAATGTAAATTTGGATTACATGTATTAGTGTATTATATTCAACTTGGCCAAGAATCGAAATCATTGTGCCTAGACTATTCCTTATTTTGTTATTCTGATATCTTGGTTTGTGATTGAGCACTTGGTAGTAGTGCTCCATTGAATTTTTCCCATATCGTAATTGGATATACGTTTGAGATGGATATACGTTTTTGTTATTTTCTATTTCTTCTAAATGTCTTTTTCGATTAATGTGATTTTGTGTTGTCATTTTTACTCCCAAATAAGGACATCTTGATTGTTGATTTTTTTACAAAATTTGCTTATGCTGATAATAAACCGCTATATATTTTGTTTGCAATTTTATGTTTGATTAATTTGTTTTGCTGGTGACTTTTGTTCTTGCCTATGACAACTCCAGAGGATGATGCTTCTCAAACCATGCAGTGTTTATATAAGGGGCAAAGAAAACTATTGTTTTCTTCCTACAATTGAAAAGGAGAAGAAAGAAGAGAGGGGCAAATACAATTAATGTGTTATATGCATGATCGTGAGAAGTTTATTTCTGATTATTGTGTTGTCATTATTACTACCAAATAAGGATAAGTTGATTGTTGATTTTTTTTCCAGATATTACCTAAACTAAACTGATATTGATCTTTTGTCTTCTAAACTCAGGCTTGAACTAAATTATCAAAAACTTCTAAAAGAGGAACTACCAGAAGCACATCATGGGATTACAATGATGGATATAGCAGGAGGATCAAGGAGTTCATTCAGCCGTTTACACAAAAAAAACCAGCCATGTTCTTCGATTAAAATTTCATTTGCCACATCTAGCTACTTTAATTACACAAGGCTGTTGTTTGGTGTACCCAATGTTTGATAATGGAGCATGAGTTGTTTCCTATTAATAATAATGAGTTGTTATTTTTCTTTAGTTCATCATTTCCTATAAACACATTTAACACTTTATGTTATATCTCCAATGCATAAGTATGAAGAATTGAACTTATTTCTCCAAGGTGTCCGGGGAAATTTGGTTGTTCTATAGATTTGGACAGGGAGAATGGAGATGTAATTTCGCTCTTTTTTAATTTCTATGCATAGGCGAATTTGATTTGTGGACGAACTAAAAGTATTACATATAATCTAAAAAGAAATTTTTGGAAAATGAAATTATAAAAAGATATACTAAGTGAGATTTCATATGGGCGATATGTTTAAGACCAATTTTTAGCTATCACATTAAATGGCCCAAACATCGACACTTTCATTCAAAATGAACAGAAGACAATTTCCAATTATAATTTCATTTGTATAACACAATTTCCAATTATAATTTCATTTGTATAACGATTAATTAAAGTCAGGGTCAATCATTGAACAATGTGGGAATCTATTTACCAATTCCAGTATTTTCTCGCGGACAATATACGTAACACTATCAAAAGCCAAATCACTTGACGACTTAAAAATTCTTATTATACACAATGAGAAGAAGCCACGAAACGATACAACAAAAGTAGTCTATGTCGAATCATTTATCACAGCATTACAATAAACAGGTTTGCTTAATGGCTTTAAAAATTAAAGTACATAATATCTTATCCACAATCAGTAACTCTAATAGTAATCATTTCTTGACAGGTAGAAAGGAAACAAAAGTGAAAGAGAAAATGAACCTCAGCATCATTAGTAAAAAAATAATTTACTCCTGATTAGCTACAACAACATAAATTAGTCACCTAAACCTCAGGAAATTTACGATTTAACTGTCAAGGACAAGATATATTAGTTGCCTACGAAAAGTTGTATATAAATAATTGTTTTCCTATTAGTAAAAAATGTAAATCAACGTGTTTTATTAAAAGATAAAGTACTCCGTATAAATCCAACCGGGCATCTCGCGCATCGCGCGGGGTCAACCCTAGTTTATATAATACATAACTATTGTCCTAGGATCAACAATAGTACGTAATTACTTCAAAGTTTAACAATAATACCCAAATTTTTACAATGAGATCAATAATGAGATTTTCCTTAATGTGACAATAAAATTAAATGTGAAAAGTCCAAAATGCCCTTATAATGAGGAAGAAAATGTTAAATCTTATTGGACTTCTCTCTTTTGATTTTATTTTATCTTTGAGGGCATTTTGAACTTTTCACGTTTAATACTATTATCATATTAAGGAAAATCTCATTGTTGATCCGTGATAAAAGTTTGGTATCGTTGTTAAACCTTTAAATAGTTATGTACTATTATTGATCCTAGGGCATAGTTATGTATCATAATGGACCTTCGCCCATTATACTTTACAAAATATAAAAGTAAAACTGAAAATTGATACAAAGTTAGAGAATAAAACATAAAAATTAAATATGTAGACAAGAACTTAAGTCTATCTCACCAATATTTAGCTTTGATATATTTGTTGACATGTTTCCCAATTGAACTACTAAAAATTTGAGATCCTTTAAAATTATACATTCATATGATAAAACTATGATTGCGGGATTTGAGACACTAATGATCTATTTGTGTGTTTTATTAAAGTAATTTGTAACATCCTCTCATTGAATTATTTAAACATATTGATAGGCACAAAATTATAACTTAAGTCTCTGCGAGTGTAATGACTATATATTAAATAATAAAGAGTGAGTAAAGTATTATTCCTTAGCTTGAAGAACTCGGTATTATCAATTTAGTTGAATATTAATCTTATATGCAAGACACATAGGAAATAATTATCGAAAATTAAATCCCAACTGGAAACAAATATGTAATAAGCAAAAGTGATAACTTGGATTAATATTCTTGGATTATGATAGTTTTGTTTACTTTAAATTGTCTAATTTCTCCCTTTAATTAATTGCAATTGAAATTATATTTGCTAGCAAAGGATTCTTAATTAGTTACTTAAGTGTTTTTCAATCCACTAAAAGGCATTCTATAATCAAATTAATTCTCGATGTCCTAGGTGATTACTTAATTAATATTAGACTAAATTAAGTGCAAGCCTAAGATAACTATGTATGGCGACAGATAGGTATCTATCCTACAAGCAAATTTAGTTCAAAAAACTTAATAATAACACACAATTAAATTAAAAGTCTAATATAAATTTCTTATGTCTAAGACCATTTAGCAAACCAAATTTAATAACCACAATCAGATTTGTCGCTCTTCTATGATGATAAATAGTTTGATTATTTTTTGATTCAAAGAGGCAAACACTAACGACTTGAGGTTACAAGCGGAATAGAACCCGTAACCTCCCACCTAAAGGGGAGATACCACTGGGCTACAAGGCCCTTGGTAATAGTGCTTGATTATAATTGCTCAGTGGCGGGATAAAAGATAATATTTTCTCACATGCCGGGAAACTATGCACAATGAATAAATATTCCTCTCCAATGTTAGAATAATCACATTGAATCAAGGACCTAATTAGTCTTCAAAAATGGTTGCTTGAAACTTCATGCATCCATGTGAATTTCTCCTGAGTCATAGGCACCAAATTTTAAGGCAAGTTGTCTGAGCTGAGAAACGGTCCTTCCCAATTTCCTTGCCACCTTCATTTCAAAAATCTCACCATTCTCTCTCTTCTCGCAGTCTTTCTCCACAACTGTTGCCTCAATTGTGTCTTGTAAACAATCACCACAGTTTTTGCAAAATTCAACCACTATTTCCTCCAATGGTTTAACTATTCCAGCCAATAACTTTGCAAAGGCCGCCATAACTCCTGCCCAAGACGAACCATTTTTTTCTAATGCTAACCCTATGGCAGCAATCCCAGTGAACAAAGGACCTAATATGGCTAATGTTTTAGTTATCTTGAGAGCCAAGTTTTGTCGCTTCCCATAAAACTCCACATCTTTTCTCTTCACTACTTCAAGAATCCCCTTCAATTCCATTTCTAGTTCTGGACTCCATCCATTGTTACTCGGTTCCTTCTTGGATTTCAATACTTTCATTTGGAAGTCATTATTTGGATTTACAAAGTTTTGAAGCATCATGAACAATCTTATCGCGCTTCGTTTGAATGCCTGAATTATGTTCTTGATGAGTAGCATCCCTTTGGCAGCAATCAACAAAAGAATGGACCTTACTTTGAGTATTGTGTTGTGAGTGGCAGTATTGAGACGAACCATCTTCATATTGGAAATGTTTCGTTGGTCATCAGTATTGTTGTGGACTTTGATGATGGAATTGAACATGTTTGGATCGTAAGAATACAGCTGAAACTTTTGCGAGGAGAAGATCTCATCCTTTTGAGCTGGAAATATTGTTTGGATGGAGCCATTAAATGTATGAGCCAATTTGGTAGATGGTGTGAGATTTTTCCGAAGTGAGATTCGAACTGGTTCCAATTTTGGCACATTGATATCATCATAATTAAGAGCTACCCTCGCTCTAGAGGAGGAAGAAGAATATAGATTTGGGATCTGTAAACAAGACATGGGAATAATGTGGGGGAGGTAAGTTTACTCTTTGGTGTATTGAAGTGTTGGGAAATGAGGTTTGGATGAAGGATGAGAAGCATGAGAGAGGTGTTATTTATAGAGAATGGAAGGGGAACGAAAAGTCAGAGAAGAAGAAAATATTGAATCTTGACTCATTAAAATATGTGGGCCTTTTTCTGACAGGCACTTTACACATATATACTCAAATTAGTTATATTATATTTCCCTTTTAAGATCAACAAAACGTGTCACATTTTTTTTATTTGTCAACAGTTTCAACGAACATGGAAAATTAATTTTTTTTTTATCAGCAACGAACATGGAAAATTACGTGAAACGTTTTAAAATATGGTCCAAATTGTTATATTTAAACATACATCTTGATTATGCATTAACTATTAATTATCAATCAAATAAAAAACAAAATTTGAATTTGCTTGCAATATTAAGATTAAATAAAAATTAAAATAAGAATTACAATTATGTTATAGCATCTATCTCTATAATATAACAAATAAGATAAATAAAAACAATTTAAAATTTCAAGTATAATTTTATATGCGTGAGCATATAATTATAGAGAATTAAAAAAGAAACTATTATTTCTATAACCTAAATAGTTTTTTTAATAATCTCGACGAGGGTAAGGGATGTTGCCCACATAGGTAAGGTTTATCTCTTCTCCTAATGAGAGCGCTTTCCGGGATCCAAACACGTGTTCTCATTTTATTGGGTTTTAACTTATTTACCAGTTCAACCAACTACCCATTTATTACAACCTACATATTTCTATTGGAAGAAGTTTTGACTACTTAAATAGGAAATTTAATTTTAACTCTGGGCCTTTACTTATAAATGTAAAGATTAAACTATCCTTAATGGGGACTACGGGTAGTCGTATCTATTTAGATAGTCATATGATGAAAATGTCTACAATCTCCACATGTCTAAAATGTGTCTTTTAAAAGTTTTGAATTAATCATATCCTACCAATGACCGAAAGAGAAGTTTCATCACATGCAGGTACAATATTTTTCCCCTTATTTCTTCCACTTTTTTTCAAATATTTGTCCCCCCGGGGGGTTCTTTCTTCTTCACCTCCGTGGCTGCCGGCTGCAATGTCTTCTTCTTTCTATTTATCAAGGAAAAGTATTGAACATTATTATCAGAGATAAACGCATTCATGTCAGGATTAATAAGCATATAATATGAGATGAAGAAAATTTGAATATGATGGATGTTACGGTTTATATATAAACATATTTGTCTCCTGAGGCATGGCTTTATTTTAATGGAACCCCTAAGATCCAACTCACATATTTCTATTTTAAAAATGCCTTCTTTTTGAATAATTTAGTACCAAGAACACTAATTATCGGTATATTTGCTTCATTCAAAGTTTTGAAGATACTGACTCATTTTGTAATAAATTGCTAATCATCACATCAATATACAATGTAAAATTTACATAGAAAAAGTAGGGACCCATGATATAATTATTAATTAATTCACCCACTTAAGTACACATTAAGTTAAGTCTTCCAATGTAACACCAAATTTCTTTGTTGTGTTAATAAAGTATATTTTTTGTTCCTTAATTTCAACCCCTACCATTAATTCTATACAATGAAAAGTTTGAAATTAATGGTGTTAAGATTAATTGACTAAAATTATACGTTATAAAATCTAAAAGTAAAACTGAAATTTGATACAAAATTTAAGAATAAAACATACAGACTAAATATGTAGACAAGAACTTAAGTCTATCTCACCAATATTTAGCTTTGATATATTAGTTGTCATGTTTCCCAATTGAACCAAAAATTTGAGATGCTTTAAAATTATACATTCATATGATAAAACTATGATTTCGTGATTTGAGACACTAATTATTTTTTGTCTGTGTTTTATTAAAGTAATTTGTAACAGCCTCTCATTGAATTATTTAAACATATTGATAGGCATAAAAGTTACTCCCTCCGTTCCTAAATATAGGACCTAGATGACTTTTTTGAAAAATCCTAAAAAAAGCAAAAAATAAGTTAATTATAAATTGATTTACCTAATTTTTTCTCTTAAACTAGTTTATTTTACCTATAAGCTAATGGATAATCTAAAAAGATATCAAATATGTCATCATTTAATAACCTATTTCGCAACCTTAATCTTTCCAAAAAAAAGTTATTTAGGTCTTATATTTAGGAACGGAGGGAGTATAACTTAAGGATTTACAAGTGCAACGGCTATATATTAAATAATAAAGAGTGAGTAAAGTATTATATTCTTTTAAGAACTCGGTATTATCAATCAGGTTAAATATTAATCTTACTTGCAAGACACAAAGGGAATAATTATCGAAAATTATTCCCAATTGAAACAAATAGGTAATCAGAAAAAGTGATAATAACTTGGATTAATATTCTTGGATTATTATAGCTTTGTTTACTTGATCAAATTAAAGTGTCTAATTTCTCCCTTTGATTAATTGCAATTGAAATTATCTTTGCTAGCAAAGGATTCTTACTTAGCTACTTAGGTGTTTTTCAATCCACTAAAAGTCATTCTAATCAAATTAACTCTTGATGTATTTGGTGATGACTTAATAAATATTAGACTAAATTAAGTTGAAAACTAAGATGACTATGTATTGCCGATATATAGATATCTCTCCCACAAGCTAATTTACTCAAAAAAACTGAATAATAAACAATTCATATAAAGTCTAATATATATTTCTTATGTCTAAGATCCTTTAGAAAACCAAATTTAATAACCACAATCAGATTTGTCGCTTCCTCCATGATGATAAATAGTGCTTGATCATAATTGCTTAGTGGCGGCTTCAACTCGTCTCCTATGTGCCTGGTGGCCCCCCTTTATTATTGCTTAGGTCTTTTCCTTTTACACACAAAGGAGGGAACATCAATCAAATCAAACAATACAGGTGAAAAAATATATTGTCTTTTGAACTTTTCTATTTTGATTGAAAATAATGGCCAAAAAAAAATTGAAAATAAAATGTTTTTTTAAAAAAAATCTCCACATAATATTTCAAATTGATATCTTATTAAATCCCTACAAAATTTCTAAATTTTTGAATTGATAAATTTTCAAATACAACAATATATTTCTAAAATTCTGCAAAATATGAGAAGTACAATCATGTATGTGAGCAAGCACCATGCATATGGTAAGTTAATTAATGAAAGAAAATATGACCTTAAGGTTTTAAATACCCACGAAGTTTTACTTCAAAGAGCTATCAACACCAACAAGTTTTTTGTGGATCTTAAATGTTTCTATTAAGTATTATTTTCATAATTTTGCTGTTTATTTTTTACATTGCCAACTTAATACTTCCTCCGTTCCTAAATATAAGATCACTTTAGGGAGGAGAGCTTGTTCCTAAATATAAGATCACTTTCTAATTTGACTCAAGTTTTTCTCAAATTACCCCTATAGTCCCTTTACCAAAAAAATAGTGGTTTGAAGAACTTGATATTTTTAAAACTTGGGTGAGAGGTATTTTGGAAATTTCATGTATTCCTAATTTATTGGAATATCTTCCTTAATCTCTCTAAATTTGTTTAAATGATCTTATATTTAGGAATGGAGGGAGTAGTACTTAAGTGGACACACTGATATAACAATTAATGGACAAGAAAGTAACGAAATGATACTTTTAAGATATTTTTGATCCAAAATAAAAAATTCTTGGTCCTGGATGCTCCTCTAAGAAAACTTCAAGCACATTTAAAAACTCTTTTTTGAGTCACATCATCACTCATTCAACAAAAATTTAATTTGACGTGACATTTAGTATAACGTGGCAAACATCCATTTTTCTAACGGTTAAATTTGACGAAAAAATTACAAAATACTACTTCATCAATGACATTTCAAAACTATAAGAAAATTTGGTATCTTAATACGTTATCGGGTAAAACTTCATGCTATGCAAGAGCTTTAACCCAAAAATATTTGATTCAATGAATAAAATAAAGAATTATCTAGTGTTATATGAGTACTTAAATCACAATGTGTATAATCACTCTGAAACTTGCATTAAAACACTTTTCCATACACATGCATGCTATAGTGACGTCCTCCATGTCATGATTCCCAATTCCCATATTTGGTACCTGGTTTTCTGCAGTAGCTAGCTAACTAGACTATTTTGAATTTTAACAAGGAGAACGATCTAAGTTAGTAATAGGCCCCAAGGGTCATTACAACACTACAGAAGCCGTGCTCTTTAAAGAGGTGGTGTGTGTAAAGGCCCCAAATAGTATTTTAAGATTGGTAAATTGGTAAATACATTTTTGATTTATTACCACAAATGATTTTTTTTATAAAATTACCACAAATAATTTATGATGTCATCCTATACTTTATCCACTCAATTTGTATCCTATGCTTGACATCTTCTGTAACATTAATTCAACTGCATTAACTATGAAATTTCGTTAAAATATTATAGAGCAAATTTTAAAATTGGCCAGGTCATCCCTTCTGGACAACATTTTTGTCCCATATCCGTTGCATTAAAAAGTGAAGAAGACCATTCAAAAGATGACACACACACACACACACGTTGATTCAGAAGCTAAATCTACAATATAAAAAATATTTTCGAGAAAAAGTTTGCATCTGGAGAAATATAATTGATTACTTTAATTAACTTCGATCCCTCTCTCCCAAAACTATGCCCTCCTCTCGAAGATTTAAGCTTGGTTCAATGTATTTATTAGATACATAAATTAGATCTGGAATTATAGCTTTACTAATCACTACTCATGATGATTTGTGGAAGAAAAACTTGAGGATGATTAAAAAGTGGTCTTATATTTAAGAATAAATTGAAATTTGAAAGTAATCTTTTATAGTAACAAAGGGACTAATAGGTAATAAATGAGTTTATTTCAAATATATGAATTGCGGGATGCAAAATATTATTCTGGTAAGATTTAAAATGAATTAAAATAGTAGGAGATTCTTACTCTCTAGAATCTCTAGAGTCGCTCTAATTCTATCTTTGATCGTTTAGTTTAAAAGAGTCATCGACACAAAAGAGATTCATCTTTAATGAGTCATTTTCTTTGGTTGAGATCAAATATATGAACAAAGAAAAGAATTGATCAGTTCCAATCTTATTTTAATGACTTATAGCAGTTCACGTTCTTACGTTATTGTCTTCTTCCCTAAGTTTACTACTACATTCACTCATTATTATAAGACTAAGTTGAATAATTTGAGGGGATTTGGGAAGCTAATCAAAGCATATGTTACATTACAATTTTAAAAAAATTATATGTATAATTAAATAATATATCAATTTATAAGTTATGAATATTAGTTGAAAATAAGAAAATATACCTAAAATAAAATGGAAAAATATATAGCCTAATATCTATGACCAAAAATCAACTCTTTCTAGTTTTTATATTTTTAACGAGATAATTGTTTGCATCGTAAGTGCACATGTTGCGTCAAGTAATCACTAAGTCAAGTAATAAAGTAAGGATTGAGATACAAATCCGGTCAAGTAAGAGACTTAGTGATTAAATTAAGTTGAATTAACTATAAAAGTGATTCGATGATTAAAGGACAATTACCTTATTTTACTCTTCAAGTAATCACCCTGGACCACTGGACACCTTAAACTAACACCAGGTGCAATTTTACCCTTTAAGTGACCAAAAAGATCCAATTTTACTCTCTGACAAATGTAATGCTGACATGTGTTGTCCATGTGTTAACAATACATTCCATCGTAATTACAAACGCCGTTATAATTATAATCATTAATAAATTGTATATTTATTCTCTATTTATATGTTTGTTGTTGTATTTGTTTTGTTTGATTATTTATGTTTTCTAATTATTGTTTTAATTTCTATATTTTGATTATTATTACTATTATTATTATTATTATTATTATTATTATTATTATTATTATTATTATTATTATGTAATTACATGTTTTATTTTAGTTACATATTATTAATTACATCTTAGTCTAATTAGTTAATTTTCATTTAATTTAACTAATAAAATATTTCTTCTATACATTTACATAAATATTTTACTAAAATATTGTCCTCTATTTCCCGCCTTAGTTTACGAAAATTAAGGCGGAAAATAGAGTTTTGTCTTTGCAAATTCAGCCAACTTAACAGTGTTTTAAGTAAATGGCAGTAAGTAAATTTTTTTAAAAGAAATTATAAAATTTACCTGTGTTTGTGCAAACTGTAACTTCCCAGCGCCTCGCTTTCGAAATTGTCCGCTTTGGGGAATCCTTACCCCTCTAAAGCGAACAATTTCGAGAGCGAGACGCTAGGATGTTACACAAACGCCGGTAAGTAATAAAATATTAATTACTTACCAGTGTTTTATGCAAATGTCGGTACGCTCCTTCATCAACTTCAATGCAGCAAATATCCACACAAACTTACCCACATTTTCCCCACTCCACAACGTCTTAACATTTTTCCAGCGTTTGGTATAAACACTATAATGTCATACTCGCGTTTACAAATGCCTCCATGCAGCACAATTTTGTAGTGGATCAAAAGAGAAGCAAAGTGGCGCATCATGACAACTCAAGGAAAGAAGACTCATTCTGTTGAGGTATGTCGCGAGCCACAATGTAACACCCAAAAATTTGATTAGAGATAATAAATAGTTAATTCAGAAATTCGAGGGTGTCAATAATAAAATAAAAATAATTATAAATAAGTTCTGATAATAAATGTATTTTTAAGAAATTTAATTCTACTTTCCTTAGAAATTAAAGAAAAATGGTTAGAGATTGAATTTTAGATGGAGAACTTTAATTTTTGTAAAATACCTTGAGGCTTAATTAACATTATAGTAGAAGAAAATATATGAAATTATATATGGACCTATTTCTGAAACTCATTTTCGGTTAAGAATTAAATTGAAAAGTAAATAAAATTTATAAAGGAGTACCATAATAATTCCACAAGGAAAACCTGGTTTTAATAGCTCCCTTCCTCTCTTCACTGCCTCCATCATTCTCAAACCCTCATTTTCTTTTTTCCTCACTCCTTCCTTAGATTTTTCTCTGCCTCCGGCGACCTCAGAGGTGACGATGATGTCCAACCGCAGAGCAAAGCTAAGAGCCAACATAAATCAGACTATAACTAAAATTTAAATAAACTAACGAAGAGTATGTCGATAGAATATAGATATATCTATCAACCTAATTTTTTCAATTAAGGTTGAATCTCAAAGATTGTTTCCATAGATTCATAACTAGAGATTGAGAGGATTAAATAAGAGATATACAAAATTTATTGAATCCATCATATTCATATAACACCCTTGGATCAATTGCAAAAGATATTTATATCATATGCAAGGGTTTAATTTAATAACTATCCTAATAAACTAAGTTTGATGCAAGAATGATGTGGGTAAAATGTTTTGTTTTTTCTTTTTAATAGTGAAAAAGAAGGATGTAAAACAAGTAAATATTTTTGGTGTTTTTAGTAAAAGGGGTACATGGAGTGGAAGTGAAATGCTCTTTGAGATGATTTTCAATGGTTGCTGGAAGTTAAATGCACTAATTTCCTAATTTAACAAACCTCATGACCCCATAAACCCAATATAATTGTTGAACCCCCATTCAATTAGGCATTGTTAAGTCATTTTAGTGCTAATGAATCTATTTATTAAACCTACGACTAGAATCCTGAATCATAACTTAATTAATACTATGATTTTAAGTCACTATTGAAACCTCACACAATGAAATAAGACCGAAGGATTGAAGTACAATGTTACTCAAACAAACAATAGGTTCACTCTGAGTTTCTCTAAGTTTCCTAAAATACCAAACCTCACTAACCGGCAAGTTTAATACACCTAATATCATGTATGAACTCATTCAAATGAATTGAAACTCCCTTTTAAAGACCACAAGCTCAAACCACCTCCTATCAAGTCCAAGACAAAAGAAGGACCTTTATTAAGGGTGGGAGATGAAAGGAAAATAGAAGAAATTGGATGAGAATAGAAGATAGAGAAGATGATGAAGGAGATGAAGAAGAAGAGAGAGAGAGGCTTAGGTTTTTTGAAAGAACCCAACACCCCCAAGACCTCGACTTCCTTTCTAAACCTAATTCTCCTCTAATATTAGTACAAAAATGAGTGGGTTTGAATTTGGATCCAAATTGGTGGGCAAAACAACACCAAAACAGGTATGGTCGCATCAGTATGTTGTCGGTGCCGCCTTTCTATAATTTCTCGAAATGTTGGGTCAGTTTCTGAAATTTTCCCTAACTGTTCTTCAATAATTTCTGCTAAATTTCCAGAATAGTAATTTCAACCCATTTTTTTTATTTTCTGCAAGGAAAAGTTTACAACAATATAACACCTTTCATTCCAAAAATTAATCACTCAAGATAATCAATTAAATATGACAATTATGCACATATTTGGTCCTTTTCACACAATCATTTTTAACTTAATTTAATTGTAATTAATGCATTTTTAATTCAAGATTTCATCTTTGAAATGGTAATAACCTCAAGTTTGTGCACTAAACGCTTACAAATTCAAGGATTTGTCATTGATTTTGACTAGAGAGAGTGTTTCAATTACTTTAGAACCTTAGATAAACATAGATTTTTTTTAAAACACCGTCCAGCAATTCAGCGTCTATTGGCAACTGACTATCCTTAACAGCTCAACCAACTACCTATTTGTTAGATAAACATAGATTATCATTCAATATAATAAAAACTAAATAGAAAGGGAAATGAATATGGTTCATGAAGTTCACATTCAATAGTGAGAGTTAATCATAGGCTTAATTTATCTATCAGTTAAAAGATCCTAATGTTTTTTTTACTTAGTTCAATCTTAATTAAATAGTGTTCAAATACCTCTTATAAATGAATTTGATTGGTTCAACTTAACTAAATTCATTAGCGTAAATTAGATTAGACGCTAGTACGTACTTGTGGGAGTAATATTTTTACTACTTATGATCCATGCACTTGTGGGTGAACAAGTTCTTATTTAAAATATATCATTTATTTGTATAAATAAAAAGGGTAACCCAGTTCTAATCCCCACTTGGTGAGGGTACTGTGGAAGGGAATATACTAGGCAGCCTAACCTATACTTTTTGCACAGTGGTTGATTCGAACTCACGACCTCATACCTACACGGCAAGCGAGCTTACCGTTGAGCTAAGCCGACCCTTCAATACTTGTTTCAATTCTTTTCATTGTAAACCACTTATTTAATAGAAAATTTTCCTTAAGTATGTAATTAATAAGATGAATTAAAATCAATAGGTAGTTAGTTGATTTGACGTAAGGATGAGAACATGTATTTGAATCCTGAGAAATGCTCTTATTAGGAGAAGAGACAATCTTACCTAGTTATGGGCTAACACTTACACCCTTTGAGTTTGAATCGGTCGATTTTCAATAGGCATTGGATTACCACGGTAGTGTTTAACAAAAAAAAATGTGAGTTAAAGAAAAATAATTATAAATTTGATAGACAAAAGATATTTATATTTTAAACTCAAGATCGAAACAAACTTGTTTACCAACTCTTTACCTTTATGGTTTTGGAGTCGATTCAATATATCAACAGATCTATGTATATACACACACACAAAAAAAAAAACGAAAAGATAGAAAATCTAGCTTGCTGGCAATTCATCTATGGAAATTCCTTCAGTGTCATAGGCAACAAATTTAGAGGCAAGTCTTCTAAGCTGCGAAACACTTCTTCCCATTTTCCTTGCCACTTTCATTTCAAAAATCTCTCCATTCTCTCTCTTCTCAAAATCTTTCTCTTCAAGTGTAGCTTCAATAGTGTCTTCTATCAACTTGAACAAACCACCACAATTTCTGCACATCTCCAACACCATTCCCTCCAATGCTTTCATACAGTCCGCCAATGATCCTGCCACAGCCGCCACAATGCCCGCCCAAGACGAACCATGGCGCGCAAAAGCCGAGCCTATAGCGGCAATCGCAGTGAGCAAAGGGCCTAATATGGCAAAGGTTTTAGTTATCTTGAGAGCCAAGTTTCCTCTCCTCTCATACTCCTCCATCTCTTTTCTCTTCACCACTTCAAGGATGTCCCTCATTTCATTTTCCAGTTCAGGGCTCCATCCATTATTTGTTTCCTTCATAGATTTCAAGAATTTCATTTGGTTTTTATTAGTTATATTGGTGTGAAGCTTCTTGAACAATGTAATGGCATTTCGTTGTGATGCTTGAATCTTGTTCTTGATCAGTAGCATCCCTTTGGCAGAAATCATCAAGAGAATGGATGTTGCTTTGAGTGCAGTGTTGTGAATAGCAGTGTTGAGATGAATCATCATTATATTGATGGAGCTCAAAAGAGTGGAGTTACAATTTTTTTGTTGCTTGCTTGTGTTTTTGTGCATTTCAACGCTTCCAGCTACAGCCTTCAAGATTGCATATAGTTGAGTGGTGTCCTTGGACTTATTGTTTGGATCACAAGAATGCTGAAACATTTGGGAGGTGGTGATTGCATCTGTTATTTCTGGTCGAACTATCATTTTTATGGAGCCCTTGTTTGCCTGAACTTGATTGATAGATGATGTGCATACTTTTGGAAGTGAGATTCGAGCTCGTGCAAGTCTTGGTGTATTGATGACACCATAAGTATGGGACTTTTTCCAAGTAGAAGAAGGTAGATTATTTGGGATTCGTGAATAAGACATGGGAATAATTTAAGCGGAGATTTTGGATATGAAATATGAGAAGAGAGGTGATATTCATATATATAGAGAGAGCGAAATTGGAATGAGGAAATAGAAAAGTCAGACAAGAAAACGATATTGAATCTTGACGTATTAAAAGATGGGGGCTTATTGGCTGATGAGATTTTACTTCTATTAATATATTATATTTACCTTTCTTGCTCATCAAATATGTCACCTCTTCTTAATTTGTCTTTGGTTTCAATGATGAACTTGAAGATTATAGGCGATTGGGTAAAGGGTCAAATCTAGCACTGAACTATTGGCTAAAGTACACCCCACATAAAAATGAATTTGGAGTCTCAAAAGTAGCACCGTTCAAGTACAATTTGGGCCATACGTAGCAATTCCGTCAATTTTAACTGGGTTGACCGTTAAGTTTGACTTAATTAGTCTACATCACTTGCCATGTCATCTTATTAAGCCACATAAGCACATCATCATCATCTCTTCGCCACATCATCAACATCTCTTCTTCTTCCTCCTCAGATCTCCTCTCAACCTTTCTCTCAATGGCCTCCCTCCCCTCAGATCTGACCGGCCACTTCGACCACCTCCCGGACGTGAAAGCCCTGGGCCGCTGCTGCCTCGTCTCCCGCCGGTGAACCCCTGCGACAGCCTGTTGAGCGAAAAGTTCACGTGCGGCTTCTGGTGCGACGCCGTCATCTCCGGTGCGACCAGGTGGACTACGCCGGCTCACTCCCTTCCTCTTCGTACCTGCCTTACTTGGAAACCCTGAACGTCTCTAACAACCTCCTCTCCGGCGACATCCCCCCTCCCTCTCCAACCTCACCCGCCTCCGCCGCCTCTCTCTCTCCGCCAATCTCTTGGGCGGCGACATCCCCTCCTCCATTGCCTCCGTCCCCAACCTCCAAGAGCTCTACCTCGATAACAACAGCCTTCAGGGCCCCATCCCTCCTTCCTGGGTTTGGATGTGTCCGAAAGAGGGGAGTTGGATGTGTCCGCCTTCAGGGCCCCATCCCGCCTCTGCCGCTGTGATGATTTGAGAAGGAAGGTTTGAAGGTGTTGGGGTTGTGGGGAAGATGATGATGACGTGGAGTAGGTGCAGAAACGTGGTAGACTACCTGGCCTAATTTGATGATGTGGCAGGTGATGTGTTCTAGTCAGTCAAATTTAACGGTCAACTCCTTCAAAATTGACGGAATTGCTACGTATGGCCCAAATTGTACTTGAATGGTGCTACTTTTGAGACCCCAAATTCATTTTTATGTGGGGTGTACTTTGGCCAATAGTTCAGTGCTAGATTTGACCCTTTACCCTAGGCGATTTTGTGAGAATAACAATTTATAAAGAATAAAATAAAATCATAATAGTAAAAAACATTTTTTTTTTGCCAAAGTAAAAAAATTACGTATTCATCAAGAAGCCCCTATAACAATGTCTACTGATCTGATCAAATCCCCATAACGCGTCTATCAAGAGTTCTGATCACACGTAAGATGACAACACATGTTTATATCATGCCACATGCATGTACTAAATTTTTTAATATTATTTTGTTTTCTCTTTTCAACATTTTTCTCTCTTCCTTTCTTCTTGGTCTCCATGCATGGCTGCTAAATATTCTTCTTTCGTCATATTTCCGTGTCTGTCTCATGAAATTGTTGTTTATCTCTGACAGTAATAGGGAAAAGGCACAGCCATGCATAGACGGGTGGTATCATATATATATGTCAGGTGTAGAATATGGATAGTTCAAGGATTCCGTGAATAATAAGCTCCATGATGATCAGTTCAAATTTAACAGTTCAAACTAGCTAGTTCACTAACAATCCAAAACATCTCAACATCAAAAACGACTTTCATGTGTGGCTTGGGCTACATTCTTCTCTAGTCGGCGGCTTGAACCGTCGGATCGGATCCTGTAGCGCTAAAATATTAAATATAAATTAGCTTCATTGAAAATTTGAAGATTAGACTTCTTCTATCTAATTAAATTACACTACGTCTTATGTCAGTATACAATATAAAATGTAAATAAAAAGGTTGAACCACAATATAATTGTTAATTAATTAAATCACTACTGATCTACGCGTAAGCAAAATGTAATGTATCCTTGTTATTAAATCACTACTGATCTTTTGTCCAAAAAAAATCACTACTGATCTACGCGTAAGAAAAATTTAATGTATCCTTGTTATTAAATCACTACTGATGATCTACGCGTAAGCAAAATACTACTACTTATATATGCAAGTTAAAGCCTTGAACTAATCAGGAGTCAGAATAGGGTTTATTTTATTGGGAAGAATTGGGTTTAATCTGTAACGTCTATATCCATTTTAAATGATTGCCCAGCCCATTATAAGACACTTAGCTTGATGGACCCCAGTTAGGCCCAAAACAGTCAATGCACTCCTCCATTGCCAATATAAATTAAAATAAAGATCCAAGTTGATTATCGGAGAGAATAAAGAATTAAAATAAATTAATTTAAAATATTTATATTTATCATTACTCATTTATTTCACTTATAAACTAATACATACTCTAAATAGAAGTGATATATATATGTTATAATTAAGTTTATTAATGTCCTATAAAATCTTATATTAAAGACTAGAACTATTATATAATCTGACAAGTCATTCTAATACATTAGAAATGTATGACACACATGATTAGAGGACATTCGCCTAACATGTTCATGCAACAAATATATGGCAAGCATCTGATCATCACGCATGATTGTATCATAATATCGACAAAACTGAATTTTGTAACATATTGTAACTGATTCCCTAATTAACCTGTGACATCTCTTTTAGTTCAATAATATCTTTACTAACTATGATAGAAAAAGGAATTTCGATAATATCAATATCTCTATCATAGTTAGAAAAAGAATATCCTAATGATTAAAATATTATCCATGATAGGAAAGAATGAACTAATACAACACAGCTGCTATCATGAATAATTTATTGCTAACCATGTTAGAAAGGATTTGTCTAACATGGTTAATAAACAAAACTAGTTGATATTAAACAATAAATAGATATATACATGCGGAAAAGAATGCAGACCTATACAAATTGGCAATATACAATTCCAAATAAACTATATAACTTCTACTACCTATTAATTTGCTCTTATCACCCTCTCCCCACCAAGGGATGAGTGATATTCCTCTCAAAAGGCCAGATATTCATGCACAGAAGGAAGGGAATACTAAGAATGTATATTGTCAATCTACATGCAATGCAGCACAGTCCTAGGTTATCGTATATATATTATCTTTGAAAGGTTATTTTTTATACAAAACAGGCTATCAGGTGCCTTTCAAACACGATTATTTTCGTATAAAAGAAATTTGAAACATTATATGTATTATTCTGGCTGGTGTGGATGGTTGTTCTGGATTGGTTTTATTTTTGGGTATGATGTGAGGAGTTCATATATTATTCTGTTAGGGGTATTGATGATGAGATTGAAATTGTTGCACATGGATATTGTGAGCATTGCATGACACTGATTTATATTTGTACCATCGCGCGATGATAATTGTCGATAGGCCAATCGACAGTTATTTGTACCGATGATCCTTTTCGGATTGATTAGACCGGGGATCATAGGTCAACTTATTGAGAGAAAGTGACCTACGGTTGTTTGGCATTGGAGAGCCCAACCGTTCCCATTCTGTAATGGAAACAGAATTGGGGTTCCCTCTCTCGAGATTGCCAGAGAGGGAAATTGTCCCCTCATTATGGAGAGGGACGCAGTGTCAAATCATATAGTGAAGATTAGATGCTTGAATGCCCCGTGATGGCACAATGCATCTATAGGTGAGTGTGAGAGATGTGGTGGTAGTAACATTAGATTGGAGACTGGGGAGGTGATATTTAGTTATGTGTAATTGACTGAGGGATTTGAGTGATATGTGGAAAGTAGAGATGATGAATTTGAGTTAATTTGGATGGAGGGACTTGAATGATGAATGAAAGACTTGACATGTATATATATATTATTGGTTTTAAAATATGGTACTCTTTAGACGCCCTCGCTACTGCACATCTCACTGTTATAGTGAGTTAAGCGTGATTACTGGGACAAATTGTCTCATCCCACGATTACTGACATTTTTGCAGGTATTCATGCACAGACGCAGACAACAGGAAAGGGAATTAGGTATTAGAAGCTATATAGACTATTTTGAATTGTATATTGCCAATTTGTATAGGTCTGCATTCGCTTCCGCATGTTTTCTTATTAAAATGAAAAATAGACTCAGGGATGTTGATTATGGATTATTATATAAGCAAAGTACTTTTCTAACTATGATAGGTTTGTAATAATATGAAAAGTCTTTTCTATCATAGTTAGATGATTATTAATGATTGATATTAGTTTACTTCTTTTTCTAACCATGTTAGATGAATCTTTTCTAACATGGTTAGCTATTAATTATCCATGATAGTGTTCAGGTTATATTAGGAAATTCTTTTCTATCATGGATAATGTTTAACCATTAGTAAATTCTTTTTCTAACTATGATATGACATTTATTATTATGGAAATCCTTATTCTATCATAGTTAGTAAAGAGATAATTAAATTAAAGGATATATTAGGTTAATTAGGGAATTAGTAACAGTATGTTACAAATTTTCAGATAGAGCCATCCATTTTTATACAAAAGCCTCCTCTCTTGATGAACTTCCGCCAATCACAATCCAGAAATTAAATAGCTACCTCCTCAAGATCGAGGAAGACCAAATACTTGCGCCTAAACGCGAAGTGAGGTGAAAACGACTTTTTTTTTTGGTTACCCAAGGGTATCCCCACCCGCGTGTCAAATGTAACTAATCTCTCGTTGTTCTGAAGTCCCATATAAGGGGTAGACAATTGACCAGTGAATTTGCTCCATTCGCAAGAGTTAGGGATCGAAGCCACAACTACTTGCTTAATGGACGAGAGTACTTACCACTCACGCCAATCTGTCAAGTTGATGTGACAAATTACACTACTGAAGTTAAAACCCTTGAACTAATCATGTGCATGCCTTGATAGAAAATGTAACTATAGCAACTGATATCTATTATCCTAAAAAACACAATAAATAATTTTGAAGCTGAAGAATGATCCTAACACCATGATGGAGGCTCAAGTGTTATTTTGAGTTCATGCTATTGGGGGAGAGGAGGGAGCAGTCTTTCTCTCTCAGTTTCTTCTCGTCTTTTTCATTCCATTATTTCCTTTATCTATCTCCATCTCCTATGATCTTTTCAAAAGATTTTATGTTCATCTTATCCATCCTTCATTTTCTGTTTTATTGGAGAGATTAGTTTCTCTCTCTTGTTCTGGTTAGACAGAGTGGTTTTTTCTCTGGTTTAGTACTATGTTCATATGTTTTTTTTCATGGTTAATTATCTTTTATTGTTTTCATATCACGTTATGGATATCTCTTTGCCATCTGAAAAGCGATTAAATACTGTCAGAATAATTTCTTATTCTGTTATGTATTCTCAGGACAACAAGTTCGTGTTTCTAAGATTAGTGTCTTAATTCATGTTCACTGGAAGTTGCATACTTCAATTCAAGTAGTACATCATGGAAATAATTTTGTTTTCCACTTTTTTTTATGCCGATTTATGTAAACTAGAATTTAAAGCTTAGAGAATGATTTTATTGATAAAAACAAGATAAATTATAATACAAAATAGTTAAAATTATTTTGAAATTCAATTGTCCTTACGTAGGATTCCCTTTTTTTCAATTTTTCTTATTTTCTTGATATCAAATATCATAAAACAGCACACACCACTGGTAGAGGTGGGAATATCCCAACCCGGTCATTAGGGGCCTATGAGTTGTATCGTTAAGATTTTGGACCAGTTTCTATATTTCCAGGTCAGACTCAGACTCATGCTTATTCTTTTTATTTGTTTTGCTTAACACGTCATGCTCAATCTTAAAAAAGAACCTATTAGTCTATCAGTCTGGCTTACTAAGCATTTAAATATATTTTTGAATAAGAAATTATGTTACTATAATTAACTAGTATAGACTCGTGCAATGCACAAGATGTTAAGTTAGAATAATGTTGTGTAAAAACCTGGCGAGTTGGCGTGAGTGGTAAGTACTCTCGTCCCTTAAATAAGTGGTTGGAGGTTCGATCCCCAGCCCTTGCGAATGGAGCAAATTCACAGGCCAGCTGTCTACCCCCTACATGGGACTTCAGAACAACGAAGGATTAGTCCCACTTGACACGCGGGTGGGATACCCTTGAGAAATAAAAAAAAAAAGAAGAATAATGTTGTGTAAAAAAATTAACAAATAAAATTCAAAAGCATAGAGAGAGAAGAAAGAGAGAGGGAGAGAGAAGAAAAGTGAGGAAGAGAATTACTTCCTCTGGTCTCTAATATAAGAGCAAAAAAAACGCTTCTTAAGAAAACATGTGAATGTTAATTGGGTTTCTGAAGTTAATGCTTCTTTTCCAACATTGCCCATATTATTATGCCACTTTTAAGAGAGAGAAATACATAAACATTAATAAATACTCCCTCCGGTCCCTAATATAAGAGCTAGCCGCCAAAAAAACGCTTCTTAAGAAAACATGTGAATGTTAGTTGTGTGTATGGAGTTAATGCTTCTTTTCCAATATTGCCCATATTTATTATGATACTTTTAAGAGAGATGAATACATAAGCATTAATAAATATGAAAGAAAGTTAGGGGTAAAGTAGGAAAAAACTCATTAAATGATGAGAGAATATTAGATAAGCTCTTATATTAGAGACCAAAACCATTCAAATTTTGGACTCTTATATTAGGGACTGGAGGGAGTATGAAAGAAAGTTGGGGGAAAAGTAGGAAAAAATACATTAAATGGGGAGAGAATATGAGATGAGCTCTTATATTAGTGACCAAAACCATTCAAATTTTGAATTTTTATATTAGGGACCGGAGGGAGTACAACAATCGGTTAAAATTCAATGTTAAAGGATTTTAAAAGAACTAGAGGTTAGGAGAGAGGGAAATGTTTTCAGAAAAAGAATAGGAGAAAGGGAAATGTGGGCCAATTGGTTGAAAAAGATTGAAGAAATAGAGGAACATGAGATAGGAAGTTGAAAAGAAAAGAGGGGGGGGGGGGGGGGGACATGAGAAACTGGACATGTGACTTGTGACATAAATATAAGAAGGCATCAGCCTCTAGTGATAGAAATAAAAGCTGGATGTTATTTATTACTAATTCATTAATATAAAATTACAATTATATCATGTATTCTATGTTTTATATTACCTCTAATTTTCTAAACATTTTAATTAAAATGATTTTATAGTCGTTCACCTTTCTAATTTTGTATATTTTATTTTAGTACTATGTTTAATTTACACACACATCAGTGTTATTAAAATTGGACCGAGTTACTAATGTGTAGTTGGTTGAGCTGGTAAGTGGGTCACAACTCCGGTAAAGATGAGAACGCGTGTTCGAATAACGAGAAGTGCTCTCATTGGGAGAGAGGACAACCTTACCTATGTGGGCAACACTCCTACCTTTCGAGTCCGGATTAAACCGTCACCCGACCCTCACAACGACTCAGCTCATATAAAATAACCGTTTTTGTAGTCTAACAGTGTTGGATTGTTTCGGCCTAGAAGATAAGTTGGGAACCGGAACGATTAAACCGTCCAACCCATTTTCAGCCACAAGAAAAGTGAGGGAAAAATCAAACTCGATATTTTTCACCAAAAAAAGAGACCAAATCACAAATCCTAGAATTTTTAAACATCTATTCCTCTTCTAGTATATATTACTACCTCCGGTCCTAAATATAAGACCTAATTGACTTTTTTTTGGAGAGGTTAAAGTTGCGAAATAGGCTATTACATCATGACATATTTGATATATTTTTAGATTATACATTAGTTTATATGTAAAATAAACTAATCTAAGGGAAAAAATTAGGTAAATCAATTTATAATTAACTTATTTTGCTTTTTTATAGGATTTTCTACTAAAAGCCAATTAGGTCTTATATTTAAGGCTGGAGGGAGTACGATAAGCAAATAAATAAACTGTCACTTGTTTATTTTACTAGAAAAATACTCATTATTTATTCCGTATTTTTCTATATACAAAACAAAACAATTGATTTATTTCTTAAGTCTGCAACAGCCGGCTATTCTCACCCCCTAGGCCCTAACCATCGCAATACTCCGCCTTGCCTTGCCTTGCTTATGGACACTTCATGACTTATAAGAGATGATTGCATTATTGGTCTCTGCTTTCTCCTTGGAGGCACTCACCATCATGTTGCTCATTCTCAAAACCCCATTCAGGAATGTTGTCATTATAGGCTTGGATCGCCTCAAACGTTGTGGTGTGGGAGTGGGGCCCATGGTGATCATAATCACGCTTGGAGCCACGCTTCTTGTCATGCTTCTTTCTACCCTCTATACCATTCTTAACATTCACAAACCAAGGCTTCATGATGGACACGTCAGCCTCACCCATCACATTATTATGCCCAACCAACTTCTTCAAGCTACTCTTTTGGGTATCTCTTTTCTTTATTTCTTCTTAGAAGATGGTGTTAGCGTGAGTGTGTTGCTTGAAATTTTGTGACATGTGTCATTCTGCATTGCAAAATTATGACTTTGTTAGGACCCACATAATGAGTATGCTTCAAATGTTGTATTCATAGTTTGATTTAGTACTTCTTGAGGGGATGAGGCTGGAAAGTTAGGGGAATGAATGTGATGCTTCACAATGTGTGCATTTGCTTCTTTGGTGGTTTGTTCAATGTGAATTGATTTTTTTTTTTTTTTTTTGAGTTATTAGTTGTTTAATCTGGTGATGCTGGTGGAGTTTGCATTATTTAACTTTGCCCTTTGTATAGTGGAATGGAAACTCTGCCTTTGAAAGGAAGTGATAAAGGGGAATAGAAAAGTGAGGAAACTAAAACTGAGATTCAACATAGTCAGTGTATGTCCCTAACATTAATTCTTCTAATAAGCTTTGTTCAGTGTTTGGGGAACTTCATGTTTTCATGGCGTCACTTCTATGTTAGCTATTCTAATTGTAGTTGTAGACCCTTCCACCATATTGCTCTAAACAATTTTGTCACTGCAGTTGCCTGAATGGTACTTTTTGTGCTCACACATAAGTGCTTTAAATATTCTAATATTTGAAAACATTAGACTTCTTTGATTATCCTGATTAAGTACTTTTCATCACATTTATTAATTTTGAAGGCATTGCTGCTCAAATCTATAAGTCAATGTTGATAGAAAAAAAAAACCAGAAAAGACTCATTTTGAAGCTTTGGTTCTCAAATCCAAGCCATCTGCCTCTTTTCCCACCTTCTTGTTACTCAAAACAATACTCTCTTGTATATGTACAAAATTCGTGTGTGTGTGTGTGTGTGTCACTCAACATAGAAAAAGGCTCTCAAAAATTTAATTTATAGACCCATTCAATATAGGAGAATAAAAAAATAAGTCCTAAATGAAATTAGGAGACTAAATATTTTGGAGATGATTTTTCATGCAAGGCTTTGAATCTTCCAAAATAAGCCATAATAGTTTGTTACTTGAAATTGAAGTTAATAGTTGCTCTAGCTTGTCAACGGTTTATGTGCAAATGCTTAGAGCTCAATCTGGACCAGGATGCCTTTAGATTATACTTTGAAACTTAAAATTGTAGCTTTCTGTCATAGTCTTCCAATACATGTTAAATAAACTCAGTTGGCCTTGAGACAAAAGAAATAGTCAGAATATATATAGGTGTCAAAATAGTCTGGGCACTATTCATATCCTTCAATCATCAAATGCTTCAATTCCATCTTCCTAAGAATTTATAAACGTAATATAACTTACACTAGGGTATAAATTACTGATTAAACACAATCGGACCAAAAATACCACGTTTTCACATTTTATCATCCTGATTCCTAGCACACACATTCTCCTTTATTTTCCAAGTCAATTCAGTACAAAAACAATAATAACCTTGAAAAGAGTGCTTTAAAGTTTGATTATCGGATTATTAACATATGTATTTATGCAGGAATACTAGTTTAGTTTTAGATCCTCTAGTGTCGTAGTAACTGATTGTTTAGGCAATGTCTTATAGGCGTTTGAGCATCATTTTTCTTTGGTCTTTTCTTTGCAGGTGGTATCCTTTTCAATGCAATCTTGGTAGATGGGCTTCATCTATACGTAAAAGAACTCCAAATCCAAAGAAATAACACTGAAGCTATGAAGAGAGAAGCCCAAGAATTAGAAAGTGAAGCCCAAGAATTTAAAGCTAAAATAGCTGAAGAAATCAAAGCCTTAAACAAAGAAAAGGCCAGATTGGGAGACGAACTTAAACGGCTGGAATTTGAACTTCAGGCAAGTATTAAGAAGTCAAATGTTGCAAAAGTCAATGCAGTTGCTCTAAGGAAACAATCTGATATATTCCTTCTTGAATATGATCGCTTACTCAAGGAAAAACAAGAGCTGCGAGGCCAACTGCAATCCCTGGACTACGAGAAATTGTCACGCTCATCTAGTAAGAAGAATATGTAAGAAACATTTTAGGCAGGAATGGCCTCCCTATGGATAACAGCATGGAGGTGATTTGCCGAAATGCCTGCTGCAAATCCTTGTAAAGATTTTCCTTGAGAAATAGGTTTTCAAATTTAGCTTCATTCATGAGGTAGAGAGAACTTGGATCAATTTTGTCCTGGTAATTTTTTTTTTTTTTTTCAAAATTCATAAGATGAATTATTGCTCTGTCTTGTACTGCCTCGGTGTGTGTGTGGATGTAATTCCTGGCTTGATGTATATGGATGAATTTTTTAGTCAAAGATGTATATGTGATTTTTTAATAATCAAAGATGTATAGCTGATTCTTTTCAATCAAAGATGTATAGGTGATTTTAATACTTATTCTTCACCATTATATATGGAAGGAGTGATGTGACTAGAGAAAGTCTTTGGTGGTTTGTGTTATGTGAAAGATCAAACCTGGATTCTCAGTAAAGATTATCTGAAATAAGAGAAAGGGATGCGGAAATTCGTCGCACCTCTGCCCATTAATACCATAGAATTGGGGTCCTCATTCCTCTTCCTCTATTTCTCTCATCAATTCAGAGGCAAGTACTTTGAGGGATCTTAACACATTTTGCATATATCATTGTCCCTTATGTTTGGGCTCCATTCTTAGGACATAGGAGGGTTCATGCTTCCAGGCAGTTCAACCTTTTCTGGTAAACTGACATTTTCACCATAATCTTTTTATTATTTGCTTAAAAATAAACTCAATACTGTATTTTCTGTACATCATAAGTATGTAGTTATGTACTACTTATCTTAGTAAGATAATTGATAGTTGTTGATATCATAGTGGTTTTGTTTTCTCTTCAGGCGAAGACCCAAAAATGATACATAACTATTGGTCAAGGAACAAAAATAGTACATAATTATTTCAAGGTATAAAAATGATACCCAACTTTTACCATGTGATCAAAAATGATATTTTCACTAATATGACAATAATATTAGACATGAAATGTCCAAAATGCCCTTATAATTAAATAAACTTTTACCAGGCGGCAATTAATTTACAAGGGCATTTCGGACTTTTCATGTCTAATATTATTGTCATATTAGTGAAAATATCATTTTTGATCACAAGATAAAAGTTGGGTATCATTTTTGTACCTTATAATAGTTATGTACTATTTTTGTTCCTTGACCAATAGTTATGTATCATTTTTGGGCTTTCGCCCTTTCTCTTCCCACTTATTTATTTTATTTTATTAATGTTTGGTTTAGAGGACTAAGAATGAACAAGACAAGATTGGAAGCCAACTGATGTATCTGGGCTAGCTTTTAACTCATTTTTCATTTGTCCACTTCCTTTTGTTTTCCTCACAACGGGAACAAGAAAATTACAGCTAAATATAGGTCAATTTGAAGTTCATGATGCTATTCCCTTTCTTCCTTGTCAAAGTTATTTCAATTTCTTGCTTCTTAATTTACTATTTTTTCTCTAATTAATTTTTTACAGGTAGGAAAAAGGATTATGCTTGAGTTTTTTTAGTAACAGATAATTGAAGCATTTTTGTAGAGCAGCCTCTCAATTTTGATTACAGTGATCAGTATCAAGCCATTGAAAACCAACATCTAAATCATTCATATTGCCAATAAGGAAGCTGTGCTACCTTTTACCTCAACAGCATGATCAACAGAGGTTAGACCAATGAAGTTTAAAGGAAATAAATAAAATCACCTTGTAAAAGTAAATTTTCCTTTATTTCTTCAAGAGTGGTGGCCTGCAAGCCTGTTTTGAAACAGGAAAATGACCATGTTACAATGTAAGATGAAGAACAAGCAAATCATCTTTGATTCAAATGTAAAATTTCATTTGAATCAGCTGGGAATCTAACAGAGACACAAAGGAACAGAGAGAAAAAATAACATCTTTGATTGGATGTCAAAAAACCCCTGAGATGGACTTCTTAGCTAGACTTGCCAGGCTTGGAGCCACAAACAACAGAAACTAAGTTGGCCTCTGTACTTGAGGAATCCTACTGCTACTGATTAGGTGCTGATACAGTGTTACAAACAGAATCAGATCATGTGCAAATCCAAGCAAGAACTTCAAGACTGAACTCTATTTCCAACCCATGTCTTCCATGACAAGATCAGCCCACTAAGCTCCCTATCAATGATATATGGCTTACCAGGTTTGCTAACACCAACAGAAACCATTTATCAGTTTTAGTCCATTGCCCATAGTGTTACACATCCAGCACCAATATTGGAACTGAGACTGTCTATCGTTGAACTTGATAGAAAAATCTTGGGACAGCCATTGGTGCAGATTGAAGAATGAGAAGCCAAGTAATCCAAGGAGCATACACGTGATTTGCTCCTATGTGATGAAAATCTGTCATCACCTGATCAACGTTAAAGGAGCACCTGGAATCTACAGAAACGATAGAGAAGCTGCAATGGATCAGAGAGACCCGTTAGCAGGAGCAAGCCAACAACTAAATGCATGCCTGAGAGTTTGAGTACATCTTGTGTTTACCCAAACTCTTCCTTACTAAAGCTTGTAGAACAAGGGAAATGTAAATGGAGAAGTAGCCTGCATGAAGTTGCTTTTAGATTCGTGATTTTGATGGTTTGCCACTGTCATTTTGGTGGGTTTGGCTGAGCGTGCTGGTGTTCACGGCAGCACTTGTAACGATCTGAACTGAAGGTTTGATCAAATTGTTAGCCATCATATGATTTAAAGTGTTAACAGGAGCGCTTTGGTGTCTTAGATCGTCTGTGTATCTTATATTGTCACTGCAGGGTATATATATGCACATTAAAAGTAGAGGATCGATGGAACATCTTTAGGTGCGAGATAAATTGATATAGGAGGTGGCTATAACTCTTTTAAGGACACGTGAAAAGGTATCAAGTTGGTTCATGCTACAAAAGAAAATCTGTGTGCTTATTTGTCTGTATCACTACCCCCTCCCTTGTAGATAGAAGATGATAAAGATGATACCTATTCAGAAATCTCATTGAGGTGTGAAGCTATAAAGGGATCATATAAATATTTCAAGCTATAAAAGGGTTCTGAGAATTTTTGGGTATATTAACATTGAAGCAGTTAAATAAATGGATTTGGATCATTTGATGCAAGAAACTTGTGAAGTGTCTCATAAATAAGATACAGCAGAACGAATTCAATGGAAGTCAGTCTTGTGCGTATTCATGTTTTGCATTATTACCTCTTATACCTCGGAGATACTTTAATTTAACTTTGGATTCTAAATTCTGCTATTATACTTTTGATTTCACATTATACACTAGCCAAATTTGAAACTCGGGGTATGTATGCCACTTAATTTACTTGAATCCCTCTTTTACTTTATATGTTTTTCCATCATTGTATAATTAAGGCGTAGCTGTTCCACTCTACCTTGAAGCACAAGTCAGAAAGTAGAGTACTTTGTAGGAATTATCTTTTGATATCTTGCCTCCTTGTCCGAACTACAGCTTCTAGGGACAAAAGAATGAAGTCTCCATGGTTGGATGAGAATAATATAGGAGTAGTTCAGAGTGAACTGGACCTGTCTCACTGTATATAGCAAATGGTTAAAATTTACTGACGAGTATGTGCAACAAGTCAGTGCTTGTAAGCAACACTTTTGGTACACTTTTACTTTTATCTTTCTAGTTCAAACATCAAAAGTAAATATGTAATCATTGGTACTATGGTATACTTGTGTGTGTGTGTGTGTGTGTGTGTAGGCTTCACTTATGTTGTTATACTCTGCTAACGAAGATCATCAGTAGTTAATATATGACCCAAGTAAATCTCTGGACCTAGATCATCTTCTAGTTTGTAATAAAGAAAAGTCATACAATGATTTTCACCTAAATGTAATATGACTTTTGAACAGAATTAGCTGCGACTCAGTAGGAAAATATTTTTATTGACTTCATTGTAAAAATTGGAAATTAGGTGATGATATTAGATATGATTCAAAGGAAATGTGTTCAATGCTTTAGGAAGGAACACGTTTTTTTTATTAAGAAAACATTCGAAAAATAAAGTTTCTAAATAACCCGAGGTTTAATACTTTAATGTAGTATAAATTGTTGGCCAAAAAAATGTAATATAAATTCTTTCAAGGAAAAAACAAATAAAGTCTTCCCAATTGGTAAAAGGGCAATTGAGGTTGCTAAATTGTAAAAAGGACAAGTTGGGTCATAGGCACCTAATACACATTAACAAATTTGGGCAAATGACTCAAATGCCTTTAAAAACACACACTTACCCCACCCTCACATAACACATCATTCGATTCTCACCCCACCCTCTCTAATCTCAAATTGTTAAGGGCATTTGAGTCTTTTCTCACAAATTTATTAATGTGTATTAAGTGCTTATGACTCAACTTGTCCTTTTTACAATTTAGCAACCTCAATTGTCCTTTTACCAATTGGGAAGACTTTATTTGTCTTTTTCAATTCTTTTTTCAATTGATTTTACCTAACTATACCCAAAAAGAGAAGGATAAACTCACATTAACATGTGGGATTCATGTATTAAAACTAGGACTCATTGTTATATGTTTTTATCTTCTTCTTTTTTTAACTTGGGGTTAAATTTGATCTAGTTTTTGGTGAACCAAATTTATAGAAAGGATAAATTCACATTACAAGTGGGATTCATAGATTTAAACTCGGACTCAATTGTTATATGTTTTTGTCTCCTTTTTTCGTAGGGGTTAAATTTGGCTAGCATTTGGTGAACCAAATTCATAGAATATTGCACCGCATGTGACTCTACAGATATGCGTAGTTGTCTGAAGTAATAATGTTAATGTATATATGGCCTCAAAATTGACCTACTTAGTTATTATGATTTGTGTTGCTCACATGTGAAACCATTATTACCCATGATACCTTAAGAGTGAATGAGAAAGAGATAGAGAGAAGCAAATAATGAACAATATTTCCTTCTTTTGATATTCAATCTCCCTTTTCCAAACAATAATAATTCTCACACATGACCAATCATAACAACCTAACAATAATCCTTCCCTACAGCCATTAACCTTATAATCCACACTACACATACAACAATCAAGACTACACATACACAACCCAACAGTAATTCCCGTTCTGGGTTCATAACAACACACCAAACTTCCCTCATTTCCAAGGTCAATATCGTAATTCTCCTTCATCTCATTTCCATTTCTCACTGTGATCCAACCTTCTTCCCCTCCCCAATTCATGTCATTACCATCAAACGACGCCGTAGCTTCATCACACAACATAAGAATCCTATCTCTACAAGAATTGAATGAACAAACACGGGTCAAATCTCGGGTCGGATCCCAAGAATCCCACATGGATCCATCAATCACACAAGTTGGAGTATCCAATTTCAAGCCTCCAAATTCTATCATAGAACAAAATGAAATTGACTCTTCCACAAACTCATGCCTTAGAAGCTCATCAACACACCACCTCTCATTGGGGTCTCTCTTCAAACACTTGCTCACAAAGTCCCTCCCTTGCTCAGACAAAAACCCGGGAATCTCGGGCACATCCCCTGTAAACCCGACCCGATAAACCGCAATTACCGGGTCGGATACATCCTGCCAAGGAACCCGACCCGTGAACATCTCTAATACAATGCACCCCAATGACCACACATCGGCGGCAAACCCCTGTTGCTCCCCACGCGCCACCTCCGGTGACATAAACACCGGTGTTCCGGCGAATTCTCCGGCCGGGTCAGACACCCTCCTAGCACAACCAAAGTCAGCAATTTTGACCCCTTCCTCCGTGACCAAAACATTCTTACCTTTAATGTCACAATGTACAATGCCATGACAATGATGAAGATGGTCAAGCCCAAGCAAGATTTGGCGCGTGTAGGCACGAACCACCGCCTCTTCTAGCCCGCCTCGCCTGCGAGCCATGTCGGAGAGGGTACCATGAGGTGCATGCTCCATGATGAGATTGTACCATGGTACATTATTCTCTAATGTGACATCATGACCATGGTATGATACTATGTGAGGTGAGTTCAATGTGGACAGAATTTTCTGTTCTCTTTGTAGCAACTCTGATTGGTTGAGCTTCGTGGACTTCACCGCGTATAAGTGGCCGGACCGGTGATCATGCGCTATTGAGACGGTGGCGGTGGCGCCACGGCCGATGGTTGGACCCCTAGACCAGTCCATAGAAGAGAGGTGTATAGTTTTAAAGAAAGGTGAGATATTAATGTGAAGGTAGTAAGATAGGTTTGTTTTGAGAGGAACTACAACATCATGGGGCATTGGCTATATTTATATGGGTGGAAAGGTTAAATAAAGTTTGGTATGGTATGGTTGGATTGAAGCAAAGGGATGGATGTTGTAGAAAGTTGTGAGATTTAAGAATCTAGATTAGTCTTTTGTTATTGGCTGTGTTCACATCGATCTTCTCACAATTATGTGCTGGGAGAGGTCCACGTGTCAAAAGAAGTTTGTGGGGCTGGCAACTTTTTTGGTTAATTAGCCGGCGATCCACATATTGTTTATCAAGTGAGAGAAATAAATACATTCACAAGGCACGTAGACTAGCATTTTTTATTTATTGAGAAGTACTACTACTCCTGAATTTTTTCAAAAAAAATGTAGAGTATATTATCTTCAACATTAAGAGACGCGCCAAGTTAATTTAAAGTATACTTAAAAAACTAAAAATTTATGAGTTGACTCATTTAAAAATATATTAAGCTTAATTTTTATATGCTCATTTTTTTAAAGTTGACTTTGTGTTCAAAAACTTAGGTTCATTTATAAATAAAAATAAAGGTGATGGTGCACATGGAGGCATGTGCTGATGATGAGCGGGTTGGTGATAAGGGGATGGTTCATGAGGTGATCGAGAGTACTGAGTACAATTACATGCACCATAACACTCCTATATATGGAAGGAAAAATAATTATAATGGAAATTAAACTAATTTAGAGCCGTTTAGTTCAAAATTCAAATAACATTAGACTTTTCTTTAATCAAATAATGGTTTAATTCCAGCAAGAGATTGTGAATTCAACTCGCCATTGAGTATCTTTTTATACTATCCAAATGACCTTTTTATACTATCCAATGAAGTACATGTGCCTCCTTTTTACTATCCACAGAGCGGGGACTTCTAATAATAATCTGGACTTTTAATAATAGTAATCTAAAATATGGTTATCAAATCGGGATACACATCATAAATCGAAAACCTCATTTTTTGAATCGTGAATCGAATCGAATTGTGAATCGTAGGATTCACAATCGAATATAGAAGATAACATATTTACAATTTTTACCTTGACAATCAAAGGCATAAAATATCAAAAGGCATATAACACTTCATAAAAATAACATGTAAATAGAACACATGAAAATAAACTATAAGAGAGTCTAAACAAGTCCCAGATTTAAATCAACGAAAACATTGCCACAGTCATTGTCACACTTCAAAAATCATAACTCAAAAGAACTAAGTTCCTAACATTCAAAGAGCAATTCAAAACCCTTAAAATGAACTAAAGATATAATCCACCATTCATTATCATCTCCAACATCAATATCACTCAATTCATTATCATCTTCCATCAACAACATGTTTTTTTATTTTTATCAATATAAAAAGTAGGGTTTTATTTTTTTTGAAAGGTTTTGTTTTTTTATTAAAGAAGGGTTTTGTTTTAATGTTGGTGAGAAAATGAGAATGAAATATATATATATATATATATATATATATATATATATATATATATATATATATATATAGGGATGAACTATAACTATATTTATGTTAATTAATAATATAATCTAATAATATATAGGGCTCATCTAATATATTTTTTTTTAAAAAAATAATTTTATTGATATCATGAAAGGTAAAAAATCTCTACTCAAAAGATAGGAAAGGTAAAAAATAAATATTATTGGAATTATTGCTAAAAATGCACATGTCATTCAAAAAGAGAATTGAATAAGGATTGATTGATTGAGTATTAAATAAATTAAATAAGAGTACAAAACAAAAACTGAACAGTTCTCTCTCTTCTATAGGTAAAAAAAATCCATAATCGAAGAAATCGTCTTTGTATCGAAATTCATAAGATTCTAAATGTATCTCACTATTTAATATGGGATTCCAGGTACTTTTAGATATACAGTATGATTCGAATATTTTCCCTTCAATTTTGGATTGTATCGTAAGATACGTATCACGAATCGTAAGATTCTAACTACCATGATCTAAAATACTAATGTGAAATACAACTTTTTGTATATTGGCGGGTATTAGGTGCTCGAATATAGTTGTAAGAGTGCTCAACTTTTAATTCCCCAACATAAGTCATCCCAAATATTACCCTATACTTATTTGAATTATACTTACATAAAATTTTTATATATCCTAGCTACATTCTTTGATTCACTTATGGATTTGTAAGATACTTTCTTACGAGGATTTGTAGTTAAATGATAATTTTTTTGAAAATAAAACACATGAGTGTATGTGTAGACTCGTAGTTTTATCCAAAGTATTTTCTTGTTTATTTTTTGTTCTATTTCATCCGGTTTTAATAATTATAAGATCCTTTTAACTTTTTATGGATAATTGAAAATGAAAAATTAATCACTTTAAATTGTTTATAGTTATATTTTTTCACAAGAATTTATTGCACTTATAAACCAACATATATTTTAATTTTAATTACATGTTAATGTTACAATTAAACTCAACATATATTTTAGTTTTTAATTACATGTAACACATGTTACCATTTAGTGGCTTAATTTGATTCCTCGACTTTTAAACAAGTAGTCAAAGAGATTTGTAACATTTAATTAGGAGCGAATGGAGTAATAGACTCATCATCTTCTTCCTATTGTGTCACACTTGTACGCTATAACGAAAAAGCATTACAAGGTATTAAACTAGATGGATAACTGGTTTAACTTTTAAAAAAATACTTAATTGGATTATTAATTTATGAAATGAATATTGATTTTTTAATTAAAAAATACTTCCTTTGATAATTTACATTGAAGACTAATGCCCATATTAATCACACGCATAATAGGGAGAGTTGGAGAAATATAATATATAAATGAAGGTGGTAAACAAATAAAATTTAGGTCTCACATGGAGAATTATATTAAAGAGATTTTTTAATCAATTGTTTTTATTTAAGATCAAAAGAAATATACCACAAACAAGACTACACAATACACGATGCCTGCCAAATTGAAGCCTTTGAAGTCAGATTACTTGAAGTGAATGATAAGAGGGATCGGATTTGTTGACTTGAAGTAGCAAAAATGTATTATAATGAACATAGCAATGTTTGACTTCGAAGATTAGCGTGGACTTGTAATTCTGATGGCAATAAGAAGGCAATGATGTTTGTTGTTAGGAGGAAAAGCAATGTAGATGTGATTAACGCTCATTTTGACCGTAAAAGAAGGGAAGATTCAATTCACTGGAAAATCACTATTATATGATGCGAGACAGTGAGAGCAATAGAATTAGGCACAGAGTGATAATTAAACTTCGTGTTTGACCTTTTGACTGCCTAATTATTTCTGTTCAATATGGATAAAATGCAATGTACGTACACAAGAACATGTCAATTTGGGACTACGAGGTTAATTCATTGATGTGACTATACTTTTAATCCACTTTTATATAGCTCCTTAACATTCATGGAACACTTCTAATAAGTCAAATAATGTTCGAATCTCAATCGGGTATAGCACACTGAAAGTTGGATGTAATCCTATGGGCTTTTTTTTCAGATTGAGTAAGAAAATTTACTTTTCAAGAATTTACCAAGTTAAACTTCAAGTGATGATTCGCATTGTAAATGGATTGTATGACGAAAAATTTGTTGAAAATAGCAATGGAAGAAAAAGAGGTCTTACTCTATCCATCTAATTAATTTGATCTATGCAACCTACCTAATAGAGGATTGGTCATGATCAAAACATATATTAACATTAAACTTAAAGAGATGATTCGCTTTGTAAATGGATTCAGCTTGTAAATCGTGTGATCTCATTTATAAGATATACTAAGTCTGCACATAAAGAAAGGGAAGGCTGGAGGAGCACACATAAAGAAAGGGAAGGCTGGAGGAGCAGTGGGTGTGCTTGCTTGTGTTGAGCGTGTGACAGTTGGAGCACAGTTGGAAGAAGCAAATACCAACTAATTAACCTCTTTCACTTTAATTCCCCCCATACTGTGTGTTGTTCTCACTTTGTGTCGGCAATCACCTCCTTCTTTCAGTGTATCCGCTTCCTAAAACAATTTTTTCATAAATTATTTTACCTATATAAATTTTTCTTTAGAACAATTTATCTAACATAGAAGCTAAAACATAATTTAATTATACTCACAAGTCACAATTATTTAAAATTAAATGGCTCATTTGGTTATGTTTATTTCAATAAGAAATCAATTAAATATTATATTTAGAAATGATTTAAGTACCACCTTTTTCCATTCAAAATATACTCCCTCTCCCTCTTCTATATCCATAATGTAAGGTACTTCAATTAATTATTACAATCAAGGATCTGTAATTATATGACCGTCCAACTCATTCTTATTTGTTTTTGAAAAAAAATATGACCGTCATGGAAGAAACTTCGGACGTGATCAAAGGCGCATGAACCACGCCTTATCGTGGACTTTTAGTACAAGAGGTTTGCATTTTTATTCATCTCATTAGCTCGCCGTGGTAGTGCCTCATGTTTCAGGTCAGTTTAGTTGTTGTTATTTATTCAATTGCAGGTCTCATGATTATTAAGGTACGATTTTTCTATCTATCTCTTCCTTTATATGTTGTGTGTTTTATATTTATTGTGTGAGTTTTGTGTTTCAAGTTTTTGGGTGTTATATAATTGACTTTGAAATTCCTTTTAACATGTGTTTTTATGAACTACATTAATTTTTAGTAATAGGATTTTAATGGTAGTATAATAGAAAGTGTAGTTGTTGCTTACAAGTGGTCGGAAATAGGGAGGATGAGTTGCCGGAGTTGTGATGTGAATGAGGATTTGTCCATGGTGAAGTTAGATGAGTTTCCTAGTTTTTAGGAGTTTTATTTGGAATTAGTGGCAAGATTGTAGACAAATTTTTATGATTGTTTGGGTTCATTGTTTGGCATAGTCAGAAAATTTTAAAGAGTGGGCTGTGGATGAAGGAGAATTTCAAGGAGTCAGTTTTTTTTTTGCGGAAATCGCAGTTTTTGACCCATTCTCCTACTTTTGCGGAAACTGCAGTTTTTGACCCAGTTTTTTTTTGCGAAAATTGCAATTTTTGACCCATTCTCCTACTTTTGCGGAAACTGCAGTTTTTTTTTTTTGCGAAAATTGCAGTTTTGACTCATTCTCCTACTTTTGCGGAAACGGCAGTTTTTGACCCAGTTTTTTTTTTTTTGGAAAATTGCAGTTTTTGACACATTCTCCTACTTTTGCGGAAAATGCAGTTTTTGACCCAGTTTTTTTTTTCACCGTGTTATCTATGTCATTCATATCTGATTTTTTCTCTTCTTCCTCTCATTTCTTATAATCTTTCTTCTCATCAATTTATCAAAATGAGTTAATTTTGATTTTCTTTTTAAGGCATTTTAATAAATTTACATAGTTTTATTAAATCTTTTGTTTCTCATACATCTCTTAACCTTTGTGTATTGTTTGTTGAACATTGTGTTGTTCTGTTTTTATAGTATATTTATTAATTATTGTTTTATTTTATTGTTGAATATTGTGGCTGTTCTGTTTTATTGTTTATTGTATATTGTTATTTATTTTATTATTTGTTTATGTATTATTTTATTTTGTTTTTATGGTTTTATTGTATTGTGTTATTATTTTATTATATTGTGATTATTGTTTTATTGTTTATCGCTTTATTTATTTGTTATTATTTGTGCTAGTTTAATTATTATTAGTGTTTAGTTTTTTATTTTATTGTATTTTGTTATTATTGTATGTAATACTCTGCCTATAATATAGCCGGTCCTAAGCCCGGATAAAAAAGAGTAGGTTGTGTTAGGCTTCGGCAGCCAACGTAAAATTTGTCTAATCTTAAAGCATGGACACACACAACCATTTTTGCAATATGTCATCGTCTAGTATTTTACAGAAGAAGGGATATATAAAGAAGCAAGTGAATGAGTGTAAGATTAGATTTAGTACGTGGAATATTGGAACCTTAAAAGGTAAAGTTTGGGAGATAATAGGTGTGATGAAGGATAGAAAGATAAACATTTTATATTTACAAGAGACTAAATGGGTAGGTGAAAAGGATAAGGATATTGATGATTATAAACTTGGGTACACTGGTAAAGTGAGTCATATGAATGGTGTAGGTATAATTGTGGATGAAGTATGGAAGAAGAATGTGGTTGAAGTTTATAGAAGTGGTGACAGATTATTATCGATAAAAATGGTAATTGAGGAGGAAACAATTAATGTAAACTGTGAATATTGGGCAGTTAAACAAAACAACAATACATAAGATGGATGTGACAGAGATGAAAATGTTGAGAGGGATGAGTAGGTATATATTAAAAGATAGGATTAGTAATGATCACATTAGTGAAAGAGTTGGGGTAACATCAATTTCAGAGAAAATGAGAGATTATCGTTTAAGGTGGTATGAACATGTTCAAAGAAGAGAATTAGATGAGATAGTAAAAAATAGTGGAGTAGATGGTAAGGGAGACGTATATAAGAAATAGAGGGAGACCAAAGAGAACTCTTGATGAAGTTATTCAAAAAGATATGTTAGTGAAAGGTTTATCTCCAGGAAAGACTAGGAACATAGCAAAATGGCGTCGTGTGATCCATGTAGCCGACCCCACTTGAGTGGGATAAGGTTTACGTTGTTATTATATAAGGATCTGTAATTAACTCGTTAAATTTGTCTTAAATTTTTAAGAAAATCCAAACTGTAGCCATATTAAATGATATATTAAATGGGTGACAAACACATGACATAATTATATATACCATGACCAATCATAAAAATACCCTGAATTAGGGGAAAGTCAATCCTTTAAATTTGAGAATTGAAATCCCGAAGCAGGCTTCAAAGTGAAATTTGTAATTTTCATATATTAGTAAAATACACAAATGCCCCCAACAGTTAGAATTGTCAATTCTTAACATGGACTTGAAAATCATTGCGGTCACATTTAAAATTCCTATGTTAAACATGTAAACGATTCCCTAACATAACATAGGCCTTATTAATTCCTAATGGAAAAGGCTGAAATGGCAGATTGTTAACATAAACTTGAAAATCATTAAGATCAAATTGAAAATTCATTTGTTTGAGTTGTGAACCCTTTTACTATGTCTTGTAAATTATTCGTAATGGAAAAATTAGGGTTGTAAATGGTTAATATGAATTGAAAAATTCGTGTGTTCAAATTTGAAAATCTTTATGCATTTGATAAGTGTTGGGGCATTTCTGTCTTTTCAAAAGATACAGAAATATTATATTACATCCTCGGGGTCTGGTATGAGATTTTCAAGTTTAAAGTACTTATTTGTCCTTTTCCATTTTCAAGGGTACTTTTGTATGATTTTTCCCTAAATGTTACGTGTAAAAAAGACAGATATAATCATTAGTTACTTACTAATACTCATATATGATGAAGCAAACAATCAGTCTAGATAAAACCTATATTATTGATAAAAGAACACATGGTTCAAAAATCTTTTTGATCGATCTGGTCTGGTTCAAGCATTGGAACACGACTGTTTCCATCTTATACAATCACTTGTTGTGACTTACTACCTAGTATTTCTTTTCAGTTATGTCCTTATCATGTTACTAATGTGTAGAACTCAACTCATCATTATAATATCATTTTTCCTTTTTATTAATAAAAACAATCGTTCACCGAAAAAAAATGTGAAGCCTATCAAAAACCGGATTGTCATTTCATATGTTTTTTGTAAGAAAATTATGTATTATAATATATTTTCAAATTTATTTTACTTTAAGGAACATGCTTAGGAAACCATACTTTAGTCATATTGATGGTTATAAATGTTTTATTTGTAAATGTTAACCACTCAACTGTTTTTACTTTTTACTCCTTAAATTTGAATCTTCAAAATTTCCATTTACCTATAAATGTTAGTGAGTGTGTTTGGTTGGGCTTATTTTTCAAAATAAGCTGGCTTATTTTGAATAAATCAGCTTATTTTGGGTGTGTGGCTTTTTTTATGTTTGGTTGGGCTTATTTTTCACCCATCTTATTCTTAATAAACCAGCTTATTTATAAGCCACACAAGGTAGCTTATTTCTGAAAATAAGCCAGCTTATTTTTCTACATGACTTAAAAATAAACTAGCTTAAAAATAAGTCTCTTTTAAACAAAAAGTCATCCAAACATGTTTATAAGTCAAATGGGAAAATAAGCCACTTTTTTCAAAGTTCATCCAAACATAAAAATAAGTCAACATAGAGCTTATTTTCCAACTGACTTAAAAATAAGCCACCTTAAAAATAAGTCACTTTTTCACAAGTCGAACCAAACACACCCAGCATTTAATGGTTTTATCATTTTCTTTTATTTCATCTTTAGAATCAATATACAATATTCAGTTCAAATGATCACCCATACCTATATCTATATTTATATTTTTATATTAGTGATACTTAATGTTGCTGTACTTTAGTTTTTTTCACTTAATTGGATTATTTAATATGGCCAAAACCAATTTAACTCAGTATTGATTCTAGTCCGATCCACTGACCTTAAAACAATTGTCTTGAGTCTTGACCAATTTAATGTCAGTTCTAGCTAGTACCTTGTAAATATGAGTAACTTTCAGTCATCCCATCAAAATATGAATAACTTTTGCCAACAATAAATTAAGAAAAAATGACGGAAAAATACATTTTGAATTTTAAAATCTCGTAGAGGTAATTTTGTTAATAGATATAGTCATGTAGTTAATACCTATATATTTGATTGGTTACAATCTCCTATTATGAATTTTGAAATTCTGAAGTCCTTTTCTGTCATTTCGACATAAATTAATAGAAATGCAATTAAAATAAAAGTAATCAAGAATTTTCTTAGTGACATAGATTATGGAAAATTTTATAAAAGACTTCCTATGATTTCAGTCTATATTAATTCAAAAGCTCATCATCTTGTGAAGATTAAAATAAACAGTGGTATATGATGTAGCGTTTTTAACATGATCCAGCAAGGTTTATGGATTATGCGTGCAAAATGAGGAACACGCCACAATCTTCAACTTTCAATGGAAGCTTAGTAAATAAATATAATTTTGTTAATTATATATGATCATGCATTTAAATGCAAGTGTTTTTATGAGACAAAGGTCAAATTTGTTCCCAAAGTTTTAGCTTAAGTTCACTAGTATCTGGAATTGTTCTTTTGAGATCAATTTCGCCCCGTTAGTGTGCAATACATAGTTAGCTGACTTCAATTAGTTGGAATAAAAATTTGTTATTGTTGTTGTAGTATACAATATAATAATAGCAATTTTTCTACATCCGATCCTTTGATAATGTTTTGACTGCTACTTGAATAAATTTTGTTGAGTTGATTTTGACATATAATATAATGTCATATAATATTCCACACCATTGATCTCTTCCCTCTGCATAATTTGGTCAACTAACATTCAAAATTAACCTTACTAATGGATATGGGATGAAATTGCTACATTTTGCATAATTTCAAACCAAAATTGATAAAAAAGAACTTTTAGACACAAAGTAATACGTGACTAAAATTTCCTACTCAAATTTAACCCTTGTCATATTTTTATTCTAATCTGCACTGTACTTAAGTGGCAGTTAGTTTGTGGACGCTGAAAAAGAAATCAAAAGAAAACGCCATCACGTGCCACCCACAAACCCAAATCCCCCCCCCCCCAACCATTTTTTTTAAAAGAACTTTTTTTCAATTTTTTTCTCATGAGTAAGCTATATGTAAATATAAGTTTATAACGCATTATTCATGAATCAATCAATAACCAAATAAACATGAACGTCCGGGTTGAAACTCAGTTCAAAATAATACTACAATAAGTAAGGAAGCGTCTTGTAGCATGCAAGAAAAAGCAGAAACTGCCTTTTTTATAATAAAATAAATTGGCTTCAATTAAGTAATGGGCGAAGGCCCAAAAATGATACATAACTATTGGCCAAGGAACAGAAATAGTACATAACTATTTCGAGGTACAAAAATGATACCCAACTCTTACATGTGATCAAAAATGATATCTTCACTAATATGACAATAATATTAGACATGAAATGTCCAAAATGCCCTTATAATTAAATAAACTTTTACCGGCCTGCGATTAATTTAGGACGAAGACCCAAAAATGATACATAACTATTGCAAGGTACACCAATGGTACCCAACTTTAACATGAGATCAAAAATGATATTTTCACTAATATGACAATAAGATTACACATGAAAAGTCCAAAATGCGCTTATAAATTAAATAAATTTTCTTCCTCATCCTCTCCTTCCTTAGCTTATTTCTTCTACCAACACTTCTTTCAATAAATAACTCGTCCACCAGTGGCTTCAACTTTCAGCAAAGTCGGGTTTTCATCGGGTTGGTTCGGGTTTCGGGTTGAGATACTCAGCCCGAAGACATGACTGGACCAGACCTCGGGCTGAGGGGGGTGCCCGGTCTCCCCCGGTCTTTGTACAGCCCTAATTTTTGTTCCTTGGCCAATAGTTATGTATCATTTTTGGGCCTTCCCCCTAAATTAATCCCCGATCGGTAAAAGTTTATTTAATAATAAGGGCATTTTGGACATTACATGTCTAATATTATTGTCATATTAGTGAAAATATCATTTTTGATCACATATAAAAGTTGGGTATCATTTTTGTACCTCGAAATAGTTATGTATTATTTCTGTTCCTTAGCCAATAGTTATGTATCATTTTTGGGCTTTCGCCCTTAAGTAAATAATGATGTTATATACTATCATCATTGGTCATCTGATCGATTGTCCAGAAACAAAAGCTTGCTTAACCTTAGGTTCCTTATCCAGCAAGGTTATGAATATTCTTCAACATTTCAGTGCCTTTCCAACCATGTTCGGAACAACTTAGCATCACTAATTGCGTTTGAATGATGTCAAAAGATTCTAAATGTTTCCAAATAATAATAATAATGTAATTCTGCTTTACTTTTTTGTACTACTTCATTAGAGTAGCAATTATGATGCATTTTTTATAAAACATAAACAGTTCATATTATAAATTAACAAACTGAGGTTACAATTTTACATTATTGTAATTATTCAAAGTTTGATACATTTTTAAATTTGTAAGTTCATGATAATTTTGATTAGAGGGACATATATACCAATTGCTCAAGGTTACAAACCGGATTAAGTAGTCTTATTATAATTAACAGGACTATTGTCATTATTAAACGAAATTTGTTATATTTGTTTCTGTGTACCATGTGGTTAAACACTAAACAATCCATATATACTACAGTGTGTGTTTTTCACAACTTTAACTAACTAACCTAAAATGACTTGCCGGCTCACACAAGTTTTGTATTTCGCATTAAATTTATTTTAATTTATTAATATTGATAGCACGAAAAGCAATCGTTTTTTACTTTTTCTTTTTTTTTTCAAAAAAAAAATATTGGCTTGCCGATCAGATTTTGAAAGAATTTGATGGACACATATCAAATTATAAATATAGAATCTTCTCTTAAGGAAGGGAATATTCCAAAATTTCTCACATTTCAAGGATTGACATTTACTAATCAACAAAATTATACTCTCTCTACTCCGTAATATAAGAGTTCATCCATCAAAACACGTTTTTTAAGAAAAATGTAAAAGTTAGTTCGGTGTCTGGAATTGATTCTTTTTTTTTAATTCTACCATTATCTATTATGATAATATTAAGTGTGAGAGAAATATGTGAGCATTTAATAAATACGAAATAGAGTTAGGAACAAAATAATAAAAAATGTATTAAATGATGAGAGAATTTAAGAGTGAACTCTTATATTTTGGACTATAATTATTTAAATTTTTGGCTCTTATATCATAAAACAGAGAGAGTAGTTATTATAGGGGCCTTGGAGTAATCCTAACTTAAAATGGTTGTATCATATTGGCAAAAAATGGTTGTAGAATACATTACACTTTAATTAATGACTTTCCTTGTATTTAGCAAGGTTCAAAAAATTGAACGGGCCATCAAATCGGTCGAGGAAGCAGTTCAAGAGTTAGTGGTTCAACTGAAGTCAATTCAAGTCAAACAGATTATAATTAAAATAATACATTTTATATGAAATATTTAAATTTAGCCATATATAAAAATATTTCAACTACTCCCTCCGGTCCCTAATACTCCCTCCGGTCCTATTTATAAGTCGCCAACCGCCTCTAAATTTTGGTTCTTAATATAAGTCACCAACTATCACTAACTAACTCATTTATTAAAAATTTCCTAATATACCCTTACATTGGAAGGTGAGAAGAAAGAGAAGATGAAAAAGACACTTTTATTGATAGAGAATTAATGAAGAGAGAGAAAAGGTAGTGGGTGATAGTGATAAAGGTGGAAGGGGCAAAAATGGAAAAGACATAAAAAATAAGACCAATTTAATGATACAACTTCCATTAACCTCCATTCCTTGCTATGTACAATTTAGACGGTTGGCGACTTATAAATAGGACCGGAGGGAGTATAAGAGCTAGCCGCCAAAAAAAACGCTTCTTAAGAAAACATATGAATGTTAGTTGGGTGTCTGGAGTTAAGGCTTCTTTTCCAATATTGCCCATATTTATTATGATACTTTTAAGATAGAGAAATACATAAGCATTAATAAATATGAGAGAGAATTAGGGGCAAAATAAGAAAAAATGCATTAAATGAGGAGAGAATATTAGATGAGCTCTTATATTATGAACCAGAACCATTCAAATTTTGGGCTCTTATATTAGGGACCGGAGGGAGTATCTTTTAAAAAAAGAGGAGATAACTTGAGTATTTAAATTTGGTAAAACATCATATCTGATTAGATAAAGATATATAGTATTCCCCCTGGTCCTAAATATAAGACCTAATTGACTTTTTCTAGAAAATCATTATAAAAGCAAAATAAGTTAATTATAAATTGATTTACGTAATTTTTTCCCTTAAACTAGTTCATTTTACCTATACATATGGTTAATCTAAAAATATATCAAATGTGTTATCATTTAATAACCTATTTTGCAACCTTAATCTCTCCAAAAAAAGTCAATTAGATCCTATATTTAGGACCGGAGGTAGTATTTTGGGATAATTGCACACTAATACCAAGTAAGAAATTTAATTTTGATGAGGTCTCATGGAGTAATATATAACTTAGCTACTAAATGGCGTCACGCAATCTATGTAGTTGAACCTATATAAGGGGATAATGTTAAGTTGTGGTTGTATTACATTAATGTTAATAAGTTATATTTATTAAAAAAAGCAATCATATTTCTTTTAAAAAAGTTGGCTTGCCAATTAGATTTTGTAATAAATAGATGGATACAGTTTAAAAGTGTAAGAAATCAAAGCGAGTTTAAATTCATATGTAGTGTTTTAAGCTAGATCTTGTTCTTGTAGATTATTGGCAACAAGGCAGTCGATTTATTCAATAAATGTTCAATGAATGATATTGATTAATGTTATTTTAGTTAAATTTCTCTTTGAAAGAAAAAGGGATAATTAATTAGAGGTCCCTCACAAGGGAGTTAATACTGGAAAAATCCCCAAAGTTGAAAATATTAATGTAGGGTCCCAAGGGACCTCACATTAATATATTTGAAAAGTGAAAAGACAGTTTTGCCCCTATCCTTAAAATAAATTTTCCTCCTTCCTCACCCACCCCCTCCCCCTCCTCCTCCCTCACCCACCCCCCTCCCCCCTCCAGCCGCCCCCACCCCCCACCCCCCCTCTCCAGCAGCCCACCCACCCCCTCCCACTCACGCCCCCCACCCCCACCCCCACCCCCTCCCACCCTCCCCCCTCCCACTCACGCCCCCACCCCCACACCCTCCCCCTCCCACCCTCCCCCCTCCCACTCACGGCCCCCCACCCCCCTCCCACCTCACACCGCCACCCTCCCCCTCCAGCCTCCAGCCGCCCCCCCACCCTCCCCCCTCCAGCCCGCCCCCCACCCCTACCCTCCTCCCTCCACGCCCCCCAACCCCACTCCAGCTCGCGAGGAGGAGTGGGGGTGGGGGGCGTGGAGGGAGGAGGGTAGGGATGGGGGGCAGGCTGGAGGGGGGAGGGTGGGGGCGGGGGGGCGGCTGGAGGCTGGAAGGGGAGGGTGGCGGCGTGAGGTGGGAGGGGGGTGGGGGGCCGTGAGTGGGAGGGGGAGGGGGTGGGGGGGCCGTGAGTGGGAGGGGGGAGGGTGGGACGGCTGGAGAGGGAGGGTGGGGGTGGGGGGCGGCTGGAGGGGGGAGGGGGTGGAGGAGGAGGGGGGAAGGGTGGGTGAGGGAGGAGGTAAATTTATTTTAAGGATAGGGGTAAAACTGTCTTTTCACTTTTCAAATATATTAATGTGAGGTCCCTTGGGACCCTACATTAATATTTTCAACTTTTGGGATTTTTCCAGTATTAACTCCCTTGTGAGGGACCTCTAATTAATTATCCCAAAGAAAATTATGGACATAGATCAAAGTCTATGGAAGCAATCACATCAGTTTAATCTGAAGTATTGTGCTATTTTCAGCTATGGGTCTTATCATCTTGTAGAATATTGAGAACAATGTATTCTTTAGTTACAACTATCATATGGGGCGGCTATCCCTTTTCAGCCACTATCGAGCGACAATGCAATGTTGTTTAAAAATGTATAATAATTTATTTCTAAGGAAAATTTACTTCAGAATCTTCTTTTGGAGAAGGGAATATTCCAAAATTGCTCAAAGTTCAAGCATATCCATCAACTTCATCAACAAAAATATATGGTTAATTAAGAGCCTTTCAAGTAATCCAAACTCAAAATGGTTGTATTTTTCATTGGCACTTTATTTATTATTGTTCTTTGTGTTCAATAATGAACATATTAATCACACATATATGGTCTAGATACACACATAAACCAATGTCAATAGAGACATTAACTTTATTTCCGATGTATAATAAAAAAGAGAGAGACATTAACTGCTCATAGGGGCTCATGAACATAACATTGATACATACATATATCGACACAATTTATGCAGCCCTGGCAAATCCCACCCTCAAATTACCATAATCAAACACTGTATGATAGGGACCCATGAAAACATCCCCAAGAATCCTGCATTATTCAGACACCAATTCATAATGTCAGAAGCTGATTAAATTCATAATATCATAATAATGTTCACGAGTTAACAAAATATTTTTTCTTTTTAAGCAGTTTTTAAAGAAAAAATTGACAGAATGTATAGAGGGAATGGTCGGGTGGTATATACCAGATAGGGCCACGAGGAGGAGGCAAGTCTATAGCAGTGAAGCCACTGATGCATTGAACTTGACCACCTTCTTCATCCTTGAGAATGTACTGAATACACAACACACAAAAAAGAAGTTTTGTAAGTAAAACTGAGTAACTTCCGTAAAAATACAAGGTGCTTTTTGGAGGCTCTCCCTTTAAGCTTGTGTTTAATTATAATAAAGGTGCTTTTATTTTGTTACCCAAGGGTATCCCTACCCGAGTGTCAAGTGGGACTAATCCCTCGCTGTTCTGAAGTCCCATATAGGGGGTAGACAGTTGGCTTGTAAATTTGCTCCATTCGCAAGTGTTAGAGATCGAACCCCCAATAAAGTTGCTTTTATTAAGAATTTGATGCTAACAAAAAGGATTACCTAGGGAGGATTGTTATTGATAGAAGGTCAAATGAAATGTCATGGTGTTGAGTTGAAAGGGATATCAACACTCAAAGAGGTGCATTATTCTCCACATACGAGAGCTTCACCAACGGAGTGTGATTTATAAGTCAAGGGTCTAACCCTTCTAATAGGATAGATTTTTCTATTGAGTTCACCCAACTAATGGTATGAATAATAATTTAAAATGACTATTCTGCTTCTATATGTAAAAAGACAATGAAAGAAAGTATGATAGGTTGAGGACATATTACTTCATCGGGAGAAAGGTCAAAAGTTGTTCCTCCAATAGTGAAGGAAATAGTAGGCATTGAAGGGATCTTTGCACAATCAACATGTCCTTCTCCCATTTTACTGCAAGCCTGCAACATCACCACAAGGCATACAACTGGTAATACATAATATATGGTCCAAGACATGAAAAGGGATTTATCATTTGGAGTACCTTATTGGCATTGCTTAGTATCTCATCTGGTGTTTGATTGTGCATTATCTGGTTTTGCATCCAAGAAACGGCCATCTCACAAGCAGAACAATTAGCCTCACCAGAAGATTTTCTTTCAGTCTTATCACCCACACTCTTAATAGCCCTGCTGCAAAAAATATATACATTCTTCAATCATTCAAAATTAAATTTTACAATTTCCCTAAAATGTAGTCTAAGAGTTTTAAGCTTTGAAATTTACCTAACTCCTTGAGTTCCATGAAAGGCAAACAATCCGATTAGAGAACATATCTTCTTCGGTTGGGCCTACGTTAGTAAACATAAAATCCATAATAAAACTCTTGCTCTACAAGAGTAAGATATTCTTGGGAGAACCACTTCAAGATCCCGAGAAACAAATGTAATTTGAATAATCTTCTTGGGAGAACCACTTTGAGATCCCGAGAGAAAAAAATGTAATTTCAAAGAGGTCTCAACAAGTGAGGAGTATGAAACTGTTGTTATCTAATATACTAGAATTTCTTATGGTATCCTGATTTCTTATTGTTCGACTTATTCTGATGATTACTTTCTTTTCTTGGGATCTAAAAGTGATTGACCCATCTTTCTATTTGATAAAAGACAAATTTTAGTCAAAGTTTTAATAAGACAGAATAGGCTATGAAGAAACAAACTGGAATTAGAACTTACTTTAGCTAAAAGCATGCCCAGGATTATTGGTCCATGTTGATCTACAACAGTATTGCATTGTTGGTTGGCAACTTTATTTCCAGAAGCTCCAATGGCTTCATTGATCTCATTAATTGCATCCTGTATATGAGGATAAAACCATTTGTTTGATAAATAATGGAGTACTAATAAAAATCAGCCATTCACAAGCATTCACCAAATTATGTTATTTGAGTTTCAAACAAGTGCAAGATGTTGAATTAGATGCTAAAAGCGTGTTTTTTTATCCAAACTATGGTTTCAAAGAAAAAACATTAAATCCCAAAAGACTTCTAGGGCCCAAAATCATGGTTTCGGAAAATCACACCATTCCTATAGTTTTTGGAAGAATCTATTACATTTTTTTTTAAATCTATTTTCCAAAGGCTAATTCAAACACAAAATAAACTCTAAAACGAGACAATGAAACAAGCAATTATTACCGAGGGACCAGCGGTTAAAGAAGTGCCTGAATCTGCAATTGCAGCACAGCCAGAAGCACAAGTTCCTAGTTCACAAAATGAATAAAGTCAGAACCACCAATTATATTACCACAAGTTATTAAAGTAAGCACTACTATATATATATATATATATATATATATATATATATATATATATATATATATATATATATATTGACACTAATTAAATTTCTACACATACCCAATGGTTTACCAGCAATAAGCACATCACCCATCTCAGACTGTTAAAAAGACAAAAAATAGCAATCATACAAACACATGATCGATAACTAAGATAGTAGCAAACGAAAAAAAAACTAGTACTCCTATTTTTTTTGGTTAAAAACCGTCCAGTAATCCGGCACCTATTTACAACCAACTAATCTAGAAAAAGAAAAGGAGCTATTGAATAACCTGCCAATAGCCTTTTTTTGTCACAGGGACATAAGTGTGTTCTCTCCCTTGAAGTGAGCAGGATCCACACCACCAAAAACAATCTCGCCCCCTCTTTCATTCGATGTATTTCGATTTAGCCAGAATGAAAAAATTGGTTCCTCAATTAGACTTTGATTCATCATATCGTACCTGAAACAAACAGGAGGTCATAACTCATAAGTATGCCTTTTACTACAAAATATCTTAACACATATATTAAGAGGTTTTCTTTAAGGGGTAATTCAAACGTGAATGATTAAACATGACATTTTAGAAAAAATAAAAACATTAACTAACATAACCATTTATTTTTTATCTTGGCACATTAGTTATCCAACTCTTATATTGATATCAGATATAGTAGAACGTACCAAAGAGGAACAGCATTTCCAACAGCTATCTCTTGAAAACCAAGTCCCACTAAACCATCAAATTTGGCTTCCACAAATGTAGAGCCAGTCATCAAAGTTGCTTCAATGAATTGCTGATTATATTGACAGCAAAAGGTCGATCTTTATCAGTGTAATATTTAATGTATAATAAAAAGAAATCATATTAAAGCAGAGAAAAGATAAGAGAGAAGGCAGTGATAAAGTCATTACATGGTTTTTTATAACTAAGTCACTGGTGAATGATAGAGCACAATAACGCAGTACCATCCATACAGCTGACCCCACGTAGAAACCAGATATGTTCCCACTTCCATATTGAATTGCAGCAGGAGCCCCTACAATGGAGAAAAGAAAATTTTTTAGTCAAATAGTAAGAAGAAAAATTCCCAACAAGCCCTTGTGATGTTTAAAAATAAACAAGAGTGATGTGTCAGACCAAGTTACCACTAAGTTAGCTGTGTAATTTCTATGAACACTTTATATTATAAATTAAGAACAGAAAATTCGGCGGTTAAAATGAGGATGTTGAGATGGATGAGTACTTATACAAGAATGGATAAAATTCAAAATAACCATATATGAGAACTGGTTGGAGTGACTTTCATTACTGTGAAAATGGTAAAAAATCGTTTGAGGTAGTTTGGACATGTGCAAAGAAGATTAATAGATGCGCCAGTAAGGAGATTGGACCAAAGAACTTGGAGTCCAATTAAAAGAGGAAGAGGGAGCTCAAGACGAATTCTCGAGGAACTTATAGAACGTGACCTATTGGTAAATAATATACCTAAAGAGTTAGTGAATGATAGAGCACAATAACGCAATACCATCCATGCAGCTGACCCCACGTAGATACAAGCTTGTTGTTGTTGTTGAGTAAAAATGGAGTTATGATCAACTGACTAAACTTAACGTAGTCTTCACACACACAGAGTCCAATAAAACCACAAATCCTTAAAACAGACTAAAGAGATAAAGTTGGGGGAATAGGGGAATTTAAAAGTCTGGGGACTAACCATTTGGCCTGTAGGTTGATGATAGGAATGACCTGTACCTTTCATGGACGTAGCATGCAAGCTGCATCCAAATTAAAAAGTGATATATACAATCAGCCAAGTCATATTTAGTTCATACAAACATAATATCCAAATGGACATATTGAGAGGATTCACCTATTAGTTTATGAAAAATAGTTGGTATGAATAACTTTTCATGTTTTTTTATTTGAAATATGTGTTTTTCCTAAATGAGAGATCGAAGTTTTCAGCTGCAAAAAGAGAAAAATGTAGTTTTTCTCAAAATAACTTTTGCAACCTTAAACCAGCTTATCTTCTTAAAATAGCTTATCCAAAAAATTGAGTGTTTAGATATCTTTGTGTGAAACCTAGGTTTTGAATTAGAATAGCTTTTGAAAATGTACCCAAACAAGCACTAAATGACAAATGAGCTGCGAAAACATGTGATGACTGTTAATGTCTTGGAATTCATACTTTTTAACATGATTCATTTGCTTTTATATACACTTTTTGGAGATTTCATTCATATATTAGAGACTAAACTATAGGAAGGATGCATGATACTCTTGGTTGCACACTTATTCCTCATTTTTGTCAAAGTTGTTATTTTGCAAGGTATTTTTGTATTAGGGAATTCAAGACAGACATTGGAGAAGTTAAAGATGATTGAGGAGCATGTTTGGAGCATTCTATTTGCTTGGGAAGAAGTTAATTTTCATCAAAATAGAACTGAGCCACAGCATGATTCTATGTGTAAATTCAGTGCCGCGGCCCAATTTGAATTTCAGCCACCAGAGAAAAACCATGCCGCGGCACAGTTTTCTACCACTGTTTTGTGCCACGGCACAATCGCGAACAGAATTGTCAAAACGCACAACACTGAACTTTTAGGGTTTTAAAAGGCCAAAAACACATAAGTCGAGCATTCTTCACTTCTTGGGCATATTGGGGAGCTTTGTGGTGTGCTAGGGCATGGGTTTTGATGGAGATCAAGTTGGAGATTGAAGTTTGAAAGAGATTTTGGCTTCACACTTCGGTTCTTCTTCTCCATTTTCCTTCCTTCACTCTTGTTCAATGTTTATGATTATTCTTGTGTATTTTTCTTTGGGATTCTTGAACATGAGTAGCTAAACACTTTGTTTTAGGATTATTTTGAACCCTTGTATGGATTAACTCTTGATTTTTCCTCTCCTTTTGTGATTAATGTTATATATGTGTTTATTTTACTCTAGCCCTAATGCTTCTAAATGCTTGATCACCATTTAGTTGATTTGTTCATTTGACTTATGACTTGAGAGAGCTAGGTCAAGTGTAGAACTTGAGTGGAATAGTGTGAGAACTTGAAGTTTGCATGACAAATGAATGGTTTTGTTGATAAGATAGACATATACTTATTAGCCTCACATAGCCACATTAGGGTTGAAGTTTAAAAGTTGGGTTTTATTAATTGTGACAAGACATTGCATGATTAATAGAATTAAACACTTGTTCTTGACTCGACGGAGCGTTTACAAGTATGTTAGAACCCTAGGTTAACTCATATATAGCTATTAAAAGCAATTAGGAGAGGAGACCATTTTAAGGTTAGGAGATACAAGGGGGATAAATAATCTTAACTTTCAATTTACCCTTGAAGTTGGAGAATCACTTGTTTATAGTTTTTCTTATTTGTTTAAATTAGTTACCCTTCACTCATGATATTTGTCTCACTCAAATTAAGCGAGAGTGCGATAATCTCTACTTGACCGGGTTTTGGAACCAAATCCTCGTGAGAACGATACTTTTCTTAGCACTTTATTACTTGGCGCGACCCGTGCACTTGCGGTGCGAACAATGACTCTCAACACTAAGACTTGTCATTATTTCCTCACAACGTATAACTAGACTTCAAGGTTATTAAATCATTTCCTCTAGACCTTAGAGTAATTCTCACAAAAAACATGCCCACCTAATTTAAACACGTCAAACCATGGGCACTGTTTTTTGATACCGGAAGCTCCAATACATGGGTCCCATCCCATAAGTGTTTTGTCTCTGTCAGTCTCTCTCTCTTGAGGATAAATGTCTTACTGTCTATTGTGAAGTGAGTTTCATTTCCTTTAATTATCATTAAAAACAATCCAAGTTAAACTAAAACTTGTAACATACTCTTCAATTAAGAAAGAAACAGCCAGAAAGGAAAATATACTGACCAATAATAGCTAAAAGCTGAAGAAGAGAGAATGAATCGCAATGCAAAGTTTAAGTGTGAAGGGAAAGTGAGAAAATTGTGAGAATTTAAAGAGCCAGAAAAAGCAACTTAGACGATGTTTAATGCACAGTTTCTTGCATGATGGGACCCACTGCAAGTTGCTTTCAGGTTCGTCTTTGAATCTCCACCGTGTTTCCTTAAAATGGACGGTGATGATTGGTAGTGGGTTTTGATTAGGTGCTCATCACCCATATTGCTCATTACCACAAATACATACAAATAAAAAAAACACATGTTGGACCCCGATTAATACTGAGTCAAAATCCAAAATTAGTTTTTTTTTTATCCAAAAAATCCAAAATTAGTTGGATTAACTAAAAGTTTATGTTGCTTTAGCTAACACGACACTCCTTCCTTCACATTTCTCATCCTTCTTTCATCGGCTTCAATTATATTGATCAGATCCTTTTTAATTAACGAAATTTCTTTTGATTCTACATCTGATTATATTTTTTGGTTACACAAACAGTAATCCGACACCTATTAGTAACAGACTAATCCGGACTCGAGGGTAGGAGTGTTGCTTATATAAGCAACACTCGAATACGCGTTCTCATCCTTGCGGAGGTTGCAACCCACTTACCAACTCGACCAATTACTATTGGTTCTACATTTAATTATTGAAACAAATTAAAATCCTTCTCATTTACTTATTACGTGTAACCTAATCTTTTTGTCATTCTTAAATAGTAGTATACATACTTTCAAAAGCACGCACATCGTAATGGTTATAATAATTAAATTTGATATTAGACTCTCAAATAATACCGGATTTTCCGACTGTAGTATTAATCCTTCCAAGAAAATATAACTTTAAATATAAAAAACTTAGACGTTTAGTTTCTAAAGAAAAAAAAATAAATGACGTTAAATGGCAGCTGCTACAGAAAAATGAAGTAATTATATTCCCTTAATTCTTATATATGTGTGTGTAATTTACTTGACTTTTTTTTAAAATTTATCCTAAGAAAATTATTAAGTTACTCATAAATATATTTTCTTAAATATTTTCTCTAAACTAATTAATTTGACTTATCAATTAATAACTCATGATCTAACAATAATATACTATAATTAAGTAACTTATTTTACTTCTTTAATTCCTCTCAATAAAGTCAACATCGTCTTATATCTAAAAACGAAGTGAGTGAGTTTTTTTATTTTCTTTGTAAACATCTACCACTATGTATAGTAGTATTCTTTATTTATTATTTTTTTGTGTTTATAAACAAATTAATATTTGAAAAAGTAAACATATTACCAAATAAACTAACCACATATAATCAGCTTCTTGATATAGTAAACTTTATAGATAGAGTAGCTGAGAATTTGTTGTTACAATTTGAAAAAAAAGTCCAACAAGAGCATGCTCCAGTTGAGCCGTTGAGGATTGGAACTCTCCGAGAAAAACAAGTTGACAATTGGAATTTCTCTATATATGACAAAAGAAATTGACAAAACATTGTCAATGGTTTTAGCAATAAAAGTAAAAGTAAGTGTATACTCCCTCCATTCCAAAATATAAGACTCATTTAACCATTTTTAAATTAAGGAAACAAATCAGACAACTAAATTATAATATATCCCCAATGTAATTTATTTTAACATAATTAATTTTATATCTTAAATTTCTCCAGAAAAAGTCAAAGAGATTTTAAATCATAATTATATCATAATTAGGAACGGAGGGAGTACATAGTACATGATAGCAATTTTATATCATAATTATGATCGGAGGGAGTACAGAGTACATGATAGCAATCAATCATGCATGAAAAAAAAACTAAATCTTACTCAGATTTTAAATATGCATGAAATTGAAGGTGACTTGCAAAAATATATCGTTTCACTTATTCTATTGTGGACTTTTGGTTCCAACAATATTAAGAAACCTCAAATAAGCGTAAAGTAGCACGAGCAAATATATTAATACCACTCGTTTTTTTATAAGAATCAAAAAATGCTTTTCAAGTAGTGAGACAAATATGTTAGTAAATATGTTTTAAATATGTTTTATATGCTTTAGATATTAGTAAATTGTTGTAATAGTTAGATCTTAATTAATGTCATTTTTACTTTTATAAAAAAAAGTAGTGAGAGAAATATAAATCAAAATTGTATTTTATATTCTTCGATATTTTTCATTATTTAAATATAATGTCATGCTGTCTAACTGCAAGCAGCTAAGCCCAGTAAGGCTAGCAAAGAGGGTAAGGTTGACAGGGAATCAAGCACAACGTTTATTCGTATCAATCATGATATGCAAACCAGCGTTATATACTTATCCATGATCCATACTCAATCATTCACAATCCTAACTACACTCTAAATAAATGAAATAGGTTTTATGTGTTTCTATTATTAATAACTGAAAATATCTTCTGAATTGCAAACCTTCATTTTATATAAGAGATTTTAATTAGTTGAATAATATTATTAACTAGTTGAATATAAATATTAATATATATCTACAAAACACCTATTTGTAATTTAAAAATTTAAAAGGTATTTTCTGTCATTTTTTAATATTCTTAGAACAATCTTGTATAATTTTTTAAACAAAATTTGACTTTTTTTAAAAAAAATACTTGAATCATAATTTCTTTTACTGATTTTAAATCATATTGAGAAGTAATTATTATGAATCGACCGTCGTCGTATATCACCCTTGAGTCAATTGTAAAATATATTTATATCAAATGTAAGAGAGTAGCAATAAGGTGCAATTTGAATCGTTTGTAAGGAGTCTTTTTTAATCTAACTATCCTAAAACTAAATGTAATGCAAGAATGATATGAGTATAGAAAACACATTTTGTTTATTTTTGAAGATAGGAATGAAAGATGCAAAACATGTAAATAATTGTCTTTTTTGGATGAAAGGGATGAAATGTATGTGAAATGCTCTTGGAAATGACTTTTAATGGCTATCATAGCTTTCAAAAGATGTTTGAGAGTTAATTAGGATGCTAATTCTCTAATTCACCAAAACTCATGAACCCATGAGTCTAATTACTTAATTAGTAGAACTCAACTAACTTGTTGAGCCCTATTCTAGCCCCTCTGAGTTTTCTCTAAGTTTCCTAACATAACAAACCTCATCAACCAACAAGTCTAACACTTATTATCATGAACATACTCATGGTAGGTGGGTGGAGAAATTTGTAAGGAAATGGGAGAGCAATGGAGGATTAAATAGAGAATAAAGGCGAGGAAATAAGCATGGAGGAGGAGGATATTGCACATCACCGAATTATGTTTCTCACTTTCTTTCTTCGAAGCTTCAGGACCCTTATCCATTTCCTCACCCCTCTTTCTTGTCTTTACTCAGCACCTGACTTTCCCTTTTTCCATTCTTGCAGCCCAATTCGTTTCTTGTCTTTCTTTGTCTTATTGCTTAAAGCTCCTTTTGGTTGGACGGAAATTGTGTAATGGAATTGAGTGTAAGAGGGTAAAAATGGAAACTAGAGATAAAATAGGTAATGATGGGAAAGTAAAGTTTGTGGGGCCCAGGAAAAATGTGAGATGGAGAAAGCCTGTGGGCCCCGGGATATATGGAAATTACAATTTTCAATTTCATTCCACAATTCCATTCCCTAATTCAACCCAACTAAACTGGCCCTCAGAGTATGTTTGGTAGAAACAAAGAAAGGAAAGAATTAGAAATGGAAAGGGTAAGAGATGGAAAGTAGAGAAAGTAAAGTTTCTGAGCCCCAGGAAAAATGTGAGATAGAGAGAGAAAACTTGTGGACCCATGATATATGTAAATGACCATATTACCCCTTAACTTTTCAATTATTTTCATGTCACTTGCTTTCATTTCTAACTACCAAACAAGCCCTAAGGGTCCGTTTAGTTGTAGTTGTAAGAAGGAAAACAGAGAAATGGAAAGTGAAAGGGTAAAGATGGAAAGTAGAGGTAATGATGAGAAAGTAAAGTTTGTGGGGCCCAGAAAAAGTGTGATATGGAGAGAGAAAGCTCATGGACCCCGGTATATATGTAAATTATAAAATCTCTTTGTCTTAATTCTAAAAATAAGCAGAACTGGGACCAAAATTGAATATTTAATTATGTTAATTGATTCAATTAAGCACATAAAAATCATACAAATCCAAGGATTTATCAACTCCCCCACACTTAAACTTTTGTTCTCTTGGACAAAGACAAGTTTAATGACAATTATGACAATTCCAACATACTACACAAGAATGGACCAATGCAATTTGACAATCCCCAATCAACAAATAATAATGTGGAATGGAATGATGCTAGCAATAGTTAACAATAGTTGTAATGAATGCAATGAGGATGAGTAGAGAGGAAAGTCACTCAAGAATAAGTGTTTCACACATCTCACTATATTAGATTCATTTCTACTCTCAATATCCACTTTGACATACATTCTACTTTATGCTTGTAAGAATTCTAAAGTCTCCACTAAAACACAAGTGCAATGCATCAAAAGGACTTTTAAAAGTTATAGTGATGGAATAGGTCAGTTGATGAAATAAGAATGAAAAAGGAATTATGTTATGCATGCTTTACTATTCATTTACAACTTGAATCACTAATTGCAACTTGCTAAACTACCATGCATGTATTATTTTTTTCTCACTTTTTGATTTCTTTTCATTTTTTTCTCCATTTTTTCAGAATTTTTCCTTTTTTTGTCTTTTTTGCTTTTCTAAACATGACATGCTTCTTTACAACATAATGTATTTTTTGCTTTTCTAAACATGACATGCTTCTTTACAACATAACAGTGACATTTTTTTATAAACAATGATGCAATTTTTCTCATTTGGCAAAAAAATGAAATAACATCAAGTGAAAGGCTCAATTGGATAGCAAATGGAAATAGTGTTTAAGGTTAGTGTATGGAATAAAGGGTATGAAATGAAGGCCTTTATCATAAAATGCAAACAAGTTCTAGAGAATGGTGACCAAGTGGATTTCACTCAAAAATGAAGAATTTGACCCAAATAAACTTCACAATATGGCTAACCCACCTAAACTCATAAAGAAATATTCAAAACAATCATGGTTAACCATATGACACCAATTTCCGGCCAAAAAATAAACCATAGGACACCAATTCTACTCACAAAAATGTCAATAATGAGATATATCAAAAGTATCAACAAATTCCCAAATTGCCAAAGCAAGTCCAAGGTTAACAAAGGTAAAAGTGGGGGAAAGTTCAACATTTTGTCATTTTGAGGCAAAAACCATAATCAATCAACATGCAATTACCCAAAACTTAAGCAAATCAATCCAAAGAGCAACCAAAAGTAATCCCTCCTCCACACTTAATTTCTACATTGTCCTCAATGTAGCAAAATCATGGAAATATTAAGTGGGCTCATACAAGAACAAGTCAAGATACTATTCCAAACAAGTTCAAATCATGCAAATATCAAGTGTGGTGCTAGTAGTAAACAAGGAGCATTTATTTCTAATCCTATAAATGGAATAAAAAAATAACATATGACTCTTCTTTAACCTTAGCTTAAAATTATGTTATAAGTTATAACTTGTTTGTTTTATAAGTTTTTTTTTAGATTCATGTGGAGTGTTTGTCCCTTTTTCAGCTAGCTCTTGTGCTTGTAGAGTATTGGTAACTAGGCGTTTACTTTATTCAATAAATATTGAATGAATGATATTGATAAATGTTATTTTAGTTAAATCTCTCTTTGAAAGAAAAAAAAATATGGACACAGATCAAAGCCTATGGAAACAATCTCATTAGTTTAATCTGAATTATTGTCCTTTTTTCAGGGAGAAATGACAAAAAAATGACACTTGAATTTGAGTTGGACAAAATGGGGTCTCCAATTCCAACTTGAACAAATAAGGGATTGTCCCCAATTTGTCCTAAATGAAATTTGTGACTTTGTGCCAAAGAGTAGTGAATGACATATTCTAAAGTAGTTAACAACGATACTTGAGTAGTTAACCATTAAGTACTTTGAGTATCGCTGTTAACTACTCAAGTATAGCTATTAACTACCATTCGCAATAACTACTCAAGTATCGCTATTAACTACTTTAGAATATGTCATTCACTACTGTTTTGGCACAAAGTCACAAATTTTATTTAGGACAAATTAGGGACTATCCCTTATTTGTCCAAGTTGAAATTAGATACCCCATTTTGTCCAACTCAAATTTAAGTGTCATTTTTTTGTCATTTTCCCTTTTTTTCAGCTATGGGTCTTATTATCTTGTAGAATATAATATTGAGAACAATGTACTTTTTAGTTACAACTACCATATGGGCGTCTAACCTTTTCAGCCGTCATCGAGCGACAATGCAATGTTGTTTAAAAATGTATAATAATTTATTTCTTAGGAAAAAATACTTAAGAATTTTATTTTGGAGAAGGGAATATTCCAAATTGCTCACAGTTCAAGCATATCTATCAACTTCATCGACAAAAATATGGTTAAAAGCCTTTCAAGTAATCTAAACTCAAAATGGTTTTATTTTTCATTGCCACTTAATTTATTGTTGTTCTTTGTGTTCAATAATGAATATATAATCACACATATATGGTATAGATACACACATAAACCAATATCAACAAAGACATTAGCTGCTCATAGGAGACCTCATGAACATAACATTGATACATAAATATAAAGACACAATTTATGCAGCTCTGGCAAATCCCACCCTCAAATTACCATAATCAAACACTGTATAATAGGGACCCATGAAAACATCCCCAAGAATCCTGCATTATTCAGACACCAATTCATCATGTCAGAAGATGATTAAATTCATAATATCATAATCATGTTCAGAGTTAACATAATAATTTTGCCTTTTAAGCAATCTTTTAAAGAAAAATTGACAGAATGTATAGAGGGGATGGTCATGTGGTATATATATACCAGATAGGGCCACGAGGAGGAGGCACATCTATAGCAGTGAAGCCACTGATGCATTTAACTTGACCACCTTCTTCATCCTTGAGAATGTACTGAATACACAACACAAAAGAAATAAAGGTTTGTAAGTAAAACTGAGCAACTTTCATAAAAATACAATAATGTTGAGTAGCTTCCATCTTGTAGTGATGAGTTGGGTCCTTGGAGTCACCAGGGCCAGGGCAGGCCGCTAGGCTCAAAGAGCACTTACAGAGGTTGTTACATATCGCCCACCAAAAAGGTCCTCACATCGGTGGGATTTGAACCCATAACCACATAGTTAAAAGCAAACCTTTTTACCAACTCGACCAATCTTTGTTAATTAAAGGTACTTTTACTAAGAGTCTGATGCTAACAAAAAGGTTATCCAAGGAGGATTCTTACTGATCAAAGGTCAAATTAAATCTCATGATGTTGAGTTGTCAGGGATGTCAGCTCTCAGAGTTGCATTATTATCAGTTCACATATGAGAGTTTCACCAATGTAGTGTGGTTTATAAGTCAAGGGTCTAACCCTACTAATAGGATAGATTTTTCAATTGAGTCCACCCAATGGTAAGAATTATAATTTAAAATGTCTATTTTACTTTTATATGTAAAAAGAAAAGAAAAGAAAGTATGATAAGTTGAGGACATATTACATCATTGGGAGAAAGGTCAAAAGTTGTTCCTCCAATAGTGAAGGAAATAGTAGGCATTGAAGGGATCTTTGCACAATCAACAAGTCCTTCTTCCATTATACTGCAAGCCTGCAACATCACCACAAAGCATAAAAAAACTGATAACACATAATCATATGGTCCAACACATATAGAGGGATTTATCATTTTAAGTAGAACCCACCTGATTGGCATTGCTTAATATCTCATCCGGTGTTTGATTGTGCCTTATCTGGTTTTGCATCCAAGAAACGGCCATCTCACAAGCAGAACAAGTAGCCTTTCCAGAAGATTTTCTTTCATTCTTATCATCCACGCTCTTAATACCCATGCTGCAAAAAAATATATACATTCTTCAAATCATTCAAAATTAAATTTTACAATTTCCCTAAAATGTATCCTAAGAGTTTTGAACTTTGAACTTTACCTAGCTCCTTGATTCCCATAATAAGCACACAATCCGATTCGGGAACATATCTTCTTTGGTTGGGCCTATATGAGTAAACATAAAATCCATAGTAAACTTGGGAGAACCACTTTGAAATCCCAAGAAACAAACGTAATTTCAAAAAAGTCTCAACAAGTGAGTAGTATGAAACTTTAGTTAACTTATAATAGAAAATGTTATTGTATCTTGCTCTTTTATTGTTCGACTTCTGATGATTACATTTTGTTTTTCTTGGGATCTCTAAGTGATTCACCCATCTTTCTATTTGATAAAAGACAAATTTTAGTCAAACTTTTAATAAGACGGAATAAGCTATGAATGAACAAGCTTGAATTAGACCTTACTTTAGCTAAAAGTAGGCCCAAGATCATTGGTCCATGTTGATCTAAAACAGTATTGCATTGTTGGTTGGCAACTTTATTTCCAGAAGCTCCAATGGCTTGATTGATCGCATTAATTGCATCCTATGAGAACAAAACCATTTGTTTGATAAATAATCATAAAAATCAGCCATTCACAATCATTCACGAAATCACTTCCCAATTGAATTTCATTTAATGTATTTGAGTTTCAAACAAGTGCAAGATCTTAAATTAGATGCCAAAAGCACGGTTTTTTTTATCAAAACTATGGTTTCAAAGCAAAAACACTAAATCAAATAGCTTTGTAATTTCTGAAAGGTGCACCTAGTAGCATGGTAATTTTGTAAAAGGTGCACCTTTTAGAAAATACTTCTAGGGCCCAAAACCATAATTTCAGAAAATTGCACCATTCCTATAGTTTATAGAAGAATCAATTATCTATTTTTTTTTCAAAATCTATTTTCCAAAAGCTAATTCAAACACAACATAAACTCTAAAATGAAACAATGAAAGCAAGCAATTATATAAGCAGTTTGGTCATACCGAGGGACCAACGATTAAAGAAGTGCCTGAATCTACAATTGCAGCACACCCAGAAGCACAAGTTCCTGCTTCACAAAATGTACAAAGTCAGAACCATCAATTATATTACCACAAGTTATTAAAGTAAGCAATACTATGTTCCATGCGAGTGTGTGTGTGTGTGTGTGTCTGTGTAGACACTAATTCAATTGCTATACATACCCAATGGTTTACCGGCAATAAGTACATCACCCATCTCAAACTGTTACAAGACAGAAAATTGCAATCAACAAGGACAAGGAAAAACATATAAACACATGATAAGTAAGATATTAAAAAAAAAAAAAAAGATAGTAGCAAAGGAAAAAACAGAAGTTATTGTATGACCTGCCAATAGCCTTTTTTTGTCACAGGGACATAAGTGTGTTCTCCCTTGAAATGAGCAGGATCCACACCACCAAAAACAATCTCACCCCCTCTTTCATCCGATGTGTTTCGATTAAGCCAGAATGAAAATACTGGTTCCTTAACTAGACTTTGATTCATCATATCGTACCTGAAATAAAATGGTCCTCATAAGTATGCCTTTTATTGCAAAATATCTTTACACATATATTAAGAGGTTTCTTTAAGGGGCGGCTATTTTTTGGTACCTTAATTTGGCGACTCTGGGACAACAGAAATAAAAATATTTTCCTCAATGAATCCCTTTCAGCGGAAAATATAATTATTTCTGTTAGCCACCAAGTCCACCATACTGCCTCCTCTTGTAATCTAACTACTACTTTTGATGGTCCTACCTGACTTCTAGTAGGCCTACCACATTGTAATTTAGTAAATTTCAGTTAATACAAATTCCTTTCCAGTAAAAAAAAAAAAAGAGGTTTCTTCAAGGGATAATCCAAACGTAAATGATTAAGCATCACATTTTAGAAAAACTGACAACATCTGTAACAGATAACTAACATAACCATTTATTTTTTATCATAGCAAATTAGTTATCCAACTCTTATATTAATATCAGATATATAGTAGAACGTACCAAAGAGGAACAGCATTTCCAACAGCTATCTCTTGGAAACCAAGTCCTACTATACCATCAAATTTAACTTCCACAAATGCAGAGCCAGGCTCCAAAGTTGCTTCAATGAATTGCTGATTATATTGACGCCAAAAGGTCGATCTTTATCAGTGTAATATTTAATGTATAATAAAAAGAAATCATATTAAAGCAGAGAAAAGATAAGAGAGAAGGCAGTGATAAAGTCATTACATGGTTTTTTATAACTAAGTCACCAACTTGGACATTTTCATAACTGAAGAAACCGTATATGTTCCCACTTCCATACTGAATTGCAGCAGGAGCCCCTACAATGGAGAAAAGACAGATTCTTGAATGAAATAGTAAGAAGGAAAATTCCCAACAGGCCCTTGTGAAGTTTCCAAATGCCCCGTCGGCCAATTTTTAAAATCAAAATAAACAAGAGTGATGTGTCAAAGTGTAATTTATATGAGCACTTTGTATTATAAATTAAGTTCATTTTTCAGTAAAAAATGGAATTATGATCAACTAACTAAACACAACGTAGTCTTCTCACACACGCATGCAGAGTGCCAATAAAACCACAAATCCTTAAAAACAAAGTAAATAGATAAGGTTGGGGGCATCGGGGAATATCAAAATCTGCGGACTAACCATTTGGCCTGTAAGTTGATGATAGGAATGATCTGTACCTTGCATGGACGTAGCATGCAAGCTGCATCCAAATTAAAAAGTCATATATAAAATGAGCCAACTCATATTTAGTTCATACAAACATAAGATCCAAATGGACACATTGATAGGCTCCACCTATTAGAGAAATCTTTTTTCTTCGCATTAAATCAAGGTGCATATATATTTATTATTACATCTTGTAACATTGCTTCAAAACAACGCTGTTTCTTTTCGTATTTACTTTTATTTAGGACACACGTCCTCATAGTTGTATTTGCTTTTAATAAATTCCTATATCTTTCATTAAAAACCATTTATTTCATTTTCTTCTTTTTACCAATCCCTTATAGTATTTTCTATTTTTTTTTAAGTAAGCTTACATTTTTTCTTCTTTTCAGTCACATAATATCCTAAATACCAATTTAATCAAGTATCATGCTATAAGGAATATATTATAAAGAAAAAATTAAGAAGAAAATCACCAAAAGGTGCTCAAGAAGGGATTCAGTAAAAAAGTCTAAATGACAAATGAGCTGTGAAAACATTTGATGACTCTCAACACTAAGACTTGTCATTACATCCTCACAAGTTATATAATTAGACTTCAAGGTTATTAAATTATTTCATCTAGACCTTATAGTAATTCCAACAAAAATATTCCCACCTAATTTAAACACGTCAAACTATGGTCACTCGTTAAAAATATCATAGCTAACTAATTAAAAATCAAGTCAGAGTAAAATGACTTGGAGATCCATTTTCCCTTATTAGCATGTAAATATTAAATACATACATACATAGAATATGTACATATAGATAATAGATATATATTTAGAGAGAGAGAGAGAGAGAGACTGACAGAGACAAAACACTTATCGGATGGGACCCATGTATTGGAGCTTCCGGTATCAAAAAGAACAGAGAACTTCTGAGGAGGGGTACCAATGGTAATATCTCCATAATATTGTGTGTCAAAGTAATTCTTCAGTCCTTCTATTTGGTCGGCTCCTCCTGCTTTTATTTTATTATCATTAAGCCCGTTTTTTCGGAAGAAAGCCTGGCCCAATTTCATCTTCTTCAGCCCAATTCTCGGAAGCCCGTCAGCCCAAGCAAAAAACGGCCCAACATATAGCCATGCAAACAAACATATCACAACAACACGTACATTTCTGTTTCTTCTTCCTCCCATTTCCATCATATTCACCTGCCCATCATCATCACTTTCGGAATACATAAGTTACAACAAGAACACATCCTTTTTCTTATTGATTTTCAGCACGCGAATATAGATTGAACTCCAAAATTACACTATTGCATTATAGGGAAAGTGAAAGTGACTTGCTTTTCTAAAACACCCAAACTTCTAGTCTTAATTCACTTTCACTTTTTATTGAGGGGTATCAATAGGGACAATTTTAAAAAATCACAAAAAATAAAGTTATACTACCTCCGGTCCTAAATATAGGACCTAATTGATTTTTTTTTTAGAGATTAAGGTTGCGAAATAGGTTATTAAATGATGCCATATTTGATATATTTTTAAATTATCCATTAGTTTATAGGTAAAATAAACTAGTTTAAGGGAAAAAATTTAGGTAAATCAATTTATAATTAACTTATTTCGCTTTTTAAGGATTTTCCAGAAAAAGTCAATTAGGTTTTATATTTAGGACCGGAGGGAGTATAATGTATTGTTTAAGACATAAAACAACTCCTAAAAAATGTGTTCTATTAAAGACTAGCGTGAGAATTATACAAAGACTTAATTATATAGCAGATATGTTGAGACGTTTTTTGTAAAAACCAACATTTAAGACATAGCTTTCTGATAAAAAAAATATTTATGATATAACATTCTAAAATTCTAGAACTTAACTCGTTAAAACAAGCACAACACTACATATGCATTTAGATTGCTCCAGCAGCCTCATGAAACGTATACGACCTCTTGTACTACAAGCTAAATTTTCTAATTCAAGAGGAGCAAAATATAAGTAAATTACCATAATCATACATTATAATCAAAGTTTAGAAGATGTAGAAGATAAATGTCTAATTGTCTATTGTGAAGTGAGTTTCATTTGTCTTAATTATCATTAATAAAATCCAAGTTCAACTAAAACTTGCAACATAGTTTTCAAGTAAGAAAGAAACAACTAGAGAGATAGAAAACTACTGACCAATAATAGCTAAAAGCTGAAGAAGAGAGAATGAATCGCAGTGCAAAGTTGAAGTTGAGAAGGGAAAGTGAGAAAACGGTGAGAATTTATAGAGCCAGAAAAAGCCAATTACGAGGTTTCATGCAAAGTTTCTTGCATTATGGGACCCACTGCAAGTCGCTTTCAGGGTCATTGAATCTCCACCGTCTGATTCCCTGCAATGGACGGTGATGATTGGGCATCAAGGTGACGTGGGGATATATCACACTAAAATTAGTTGGATTAACTGAAAGTTTACGTTGCTTTCGCTAACACGACACTGCGTCACATTTCTCATACTTCTTTCATCAGCTTCAATTATATTCAGATCATTTTGCATTTTCAAGAAACGAGATTTCTTTTGATTCTTCTTGTTTTGTTTTTTGCCTGAGATATTTCTGTTGATTCTACATTTGATTATTTAGACCAAAATCCTTCTAATAAACTTATACGTGTAATGTAATCTTTGTTAGTATTAAATATATACTTTCAAAAGCACGCACATCGTGGAATGAATGGTTATTATTAAATTTGATAAATTAGATTCTCAAATAATACCAAATTTTCCGACTGTAGTATTAATCCTTCCAAGAAAATATAACATTAAAATTTAAATATAAACAACTTGCATGTTTAGTTTCTAAAGAAAAATAAATGGCATGGAGCGGAAATAAATAAGATTCTAACAATAATTTAGTTTACTTTTTTGAAAATTTATCCTACGAAAGTTAAGTTAATCATAAATATATTTTCTTAAAATTTTCATTTAACTAAATTATTTGACTTATACATGATCTAACAACAACAACAACAATAATGTATATGCTATAATTAAGTGGCTTATTTTATTTCTTTAACTATAAAAAGTTTACAAAAGTGTCTTATATTTAGGGACAGAATGAGCAATTTTTTTATTTTCTTTGAAAACATCTACCAATATGTGCAGTATCCTTTATTTATTCGGTTTTCTTGTGGTTACAGACAATTTAATATTTGAAAAAGTAAATAAATTCCCAAATATACTAACCTCATCATAATCAGCTTTTTAATATAACTTTTATAAATAGATTAGCTAAGAGTGTCTACGTTGTTATAATTATAAAAAGTCCAACAAGAGCATGTTTCAGTTGAGAATGGGAAATATATATATATATATATATATATATATATATATATATATATATATATATATATATATATATATGACACAAAAATTGACAAAGCATTGTCATTGGTTTTAACATTAAAAGTAAAAATGCATTCATGATAACAACCAATCATATAGGAAAAAAAAACATTTTACTCCAGCATAAATATGCATGAAATTGAAAGTAACTTTGAGCACTTACGGAAGAAAAGTTTTCTTTCACTTATTCTTAATACCACACTTTTTATATAATAATAAAAAAGTAATGCTTTTAAAGTATTGAGTGAAATATAAACCAAATTCGTGTATTCTCTACCTGCAAGCAGCTAATAAGTCTCCGCCTCTCATAACATTGGCATAGATGGAACCAAGCAACAACGTTTATTCGTATCAACCATGATATGCAAACCAGCGTTATATCCACGTATCCAGGATCAACAAGTATTTTATCCGTGCATTATATCCACGTATCCATGATCAACAAGTATTTTATCCGTGTGTTATATCCACGTATTTTATCTGTGCGATGCACGGAACATTTTTATTTTTAATGAAATATCATATATTATGGGAATATGAGGTTTTTGGATGTTCAAAGTTTAAGTGATACTTGATGTGTTATTAGATAATGATTATGTAAATTAAATTTAGATTACATATACTCCCCTAGTCTTAAATATAAAACATATTTACTTATTAAGATTATATTAAGGAAATTAGTTAAACCAACATGATATTACTAACTTATCCTAACTATCTACCTTTACTACCCCTCTCTCTCTTATTTGTCTCTTAAAAGGTGGAAAATATAGTCATATATGAGGGTAAATTGAGACATATTCAATGAAATAATTGACATTTATCTTTCAAGGTATTTTATTTGAAACGTTACATATTAAGTTATTGTTTTTGATAAATTATAAAGAAATAATCCATGTTTTTAATAATTAAAATAGAAGAATTAAATTATCCACAATCCCCCTTTCACTCTCGTGCCCCCTCCCCTACAACAACAAAAAGAACCAAATCCCCCCCCCCCAAATTAGTATGAAGGTATTTTGATAAAATTATTTAAGCAATGAGGATATTTTAAAAGTTAAAATTAAAGAGAATCAAAACAATATCAAATATTTAAAGTACTATTATTACTACCAATGAATTGTTTTTAAAAATATAAATTTAAATTACATTTAATATTTTCAATTTAGCTGAGAATTAAACTCACTTGTGTATAAAAACAAAAGAAGAGTCAAACTCCGCCTACAATCTCCCATCCAAAGTTCCAAACCCCACCCGCACCCAAAAAAAAAGAAGTTTCCCTTGGGGACCTCCTACCAACAAAAGTTTTTTTTGAACTGAACCCAACCAAAGTTCACTATGACTAAAATTTTATTGTAATTTAACTTTCTCAATAATTTCAATTTAGATTATATATAATATTTTTAATTTGAGTAAAAATCAAACACTCATACTTAAAAACAAATGTAGAGCCAAATTCCAAACCCAAGAACGTTTATTCGTATCAACCATGATATGCAAACCAGCGTTATATCCACTTATCCATGATCAATACTCAATCATTACCAATCAGAACTACATTCTAAATTTCTGTAAAAAAAACTACATTATAAATAAATGAAAGAGGTTTAATTTATGTTTCAATCACAATTAAATGACAGAAAATTTAACTTCTGACAGATTCTAATTAGTTGGGTTTTAAAAGTTAGAACGTGTTTTAATTTTGGACGAAGACCCAAAAATGATACACAACTATTAGTCAAGGAACAAAAGTAATACATAACTATTTCAAGGTACACTAATGATACCAACTATTACCATGGATCAAAAATGATATTTTCACTAATATGACAATAAGATTAGACATGAAAAGTCTAAAATGCCCTTGAAAATAAATAAAATCACATTTTTCCCCTTCTTCTTCCTCCAACTTCCTTCTTCCTTCTCCACCCTCACAAAACTCCATAGCCACCACACCATCTTTGGCCACCAACAGCAGCGGCGATGGAGTTCTATTCCGGCGGCTTTTTGACCGGAAAAAGACATGGCCGGGTATACTCCAATTTTCACAAGAAATATGTAACCTTGATTTTTCAGTGAACCAATATGAAAAAATCAAAGCCTTTTCAATCTCAAATTTCTTTTTAGAAATTGAAAAAACTGAAACCTTTATGCCTGACCGGAAACTTTGTGCTTTATGGGTTAATGCATGAAAATAAAAACAGACTCGTATTTCCCATGTCTCAAACGTGTTTAAGAACTTGAGTAAATTTTTCGGAAAAATCCAGAACCACCAGAAACGATATATTCTTCAGTGGGCATGAAATGAAAGAGTAGAGTTACCTAGGTTCTTCGATTCTTGTGTTTCATGACTAAATGGAGGCCTGCACTTCATGATTCACCGTCGAACAGTCACTAGAGGTTGCTGGGTTCGAAGGAAGAGGTTGGTAGTGAGTTGTGAGATATATATTGGGTCAGAACGGAGCTTTGCTCCGCCTCTACTGTTGGTGGCCAAGGATGGTGCGGTGACTATGGAGTTTGGTGAGGGTGGAGAAGGAAGAAGGAAGCCAGAGGAGGAAGAAGGGGAAGGATGTGAACAATTTTATTTACAAGGACATTTTAGACTTTTCCTGTTTAATATTATTGTCATATCAGTGAAAATGAAGTATCATTTTTGATCACATGTAAAAAAAGTTGGGTATCATTAGTGTACCTTGAAATAGTTATGTATTACTTTTGTTCCTTGACCAATAGTTGTGTATCATTTTTGGGCCTTCGCCCTTTAATTTTCGCCACTTTTTCTTTTTATATTCTTAGAAAAATCTTGTACAATTTTTTAAAACGGAATTTGATTTCTTTTAAAAAAACTTGAACTACAATTGCTTTTATTGAGTGTATTAAATCATAATTTTGAGAAATAATTCTTACACGGACAATGAAGTGAAGAGAGGTATAATAGTTACCAACACACTATTATTAGTTAAGGTGGTAATACTAACCCAAAACACATTTTCAACACGTTGTATTCTTCAAAACAAAAACACTGTCTTGAAAACAATAAACCAACAAGGCCCAATAATCTAGAGCAACGTTTTTATAAATGTCGGTATGTGTTGCAGCTATCAATAAAGTAAATGTATATTCCCTCCGGTCCCTAATGTAAGAGCTAGCTGCCAAAAAAAACGCTTCTTAAAAAAACATGTGAATGTTAGTTGGATGCTTGAGTTAATGCTTCTTTTCCAAAATTGCCCATATTTATTATGGTACTTTTAAGAGAGAGAGAAATACATAAGTATTAATAAATATGAAAGAGAGTTAGGGGTAAAGTAGGAAAAAATGCATTAAATGGGGAGAGAATGTGGGGTGAGCTCTTACATTAGGGACCAAAACCATTTAAATTTTGGGCTCTTACATTAGGGACTTGAGAGAGTACATCACAGCGGTAATTAAGTAGCGTACTCTCCATTTAAATACCCTTTCCCCCAAATCTCACTCGACTCCTGTCTTCTTCTCTATACCCTCTCTCCCTTTTCTTCTTCTATTTTGCCTTTTTTTGTTCTCTTGTTTTCATTTATGTCTTTGTTATTTGTTATTTTTGCTAATAAAATAGTTTCGAATGGGGAGTCTTGGAAGGAAAGCATTTGCAAAGGTCACTCACAAGGTTAGTTATTCATCAATTTTTCTTTTAAATTTGATTTATTTTATTTGTGCTTATCTATTTATTGTTTTATCTCTAATATTCTCTTTTAGATTAATCTCTTTTTTGCAGAGATATACAAGCTTGTTCTTCCACAATTGCTTTTTAGCTATATTAATTAATAATATATTAATGATTGTGCTTCTATTTAGCGGATTTATTTAATGGTTTCAAATAGAAGTTTTTTTATTTTAATAAATATTGTAATTTGCAACATTTTATAACCGCTATTATGTAACAATAATAAATCAACATAGCAGCGTCTTACAATCATTAAAACGTTCAGAATTTGAATTTCCCTCCTTTCATTATTTTGAATAGTGTTTGATGTCAATTAAAATCGTGTGTAATAAATGCCCCTAAATTTCTAACGTTTTTAAAAAATGCTACAAAGTTGTTTTGCCAAGATGTACTCCCTCCATTCTTAAATATAAGATCACTTTAAGGAAGTAGATAAGTTCCTAAATATAAAATCACTTCCTATTTTATTTCAAATTTTGTCCAAACTATCCTTATACTCCCTCTTTTCATTGAAAACCCTCATTCCTTTTAAAGTTAAGTAATTGAGGGAATTTTGGGAAGATCATGTAATTTTATTGTCTTCCTTAATCTCCCCAAATTAACCAAAGTGATCTTATATTTAGGAACGGAGGGAGTATTTGTCATTGTTTGTCAAAAATACTGTATAGTGTCTTTGCGGCATTTAAAGACGCCAGTAAGTGGCGAAAATTAACACTGCATGCCTCATAGTGAGTTTTTAGTTGTGAAGTTCCTATATAAGCAAAAGTTAACAGCGGTTAGCTAGCATCACTAATTTTACCATATATGCATCAGTTCTGAAATATTGCTACCATTTTTGAAACGTGGGGCAGCTATTTATTATACATGAGTGTATCAATAGAATATGTAAACTACTAAATCAACCCTTTTAACCTTATATAAAAATATAACTTATTCAAACCGGCACTATTTTTTGTCACTATCAAGTACCAAGCTGTGTACAACCCATCGTTCTTGCTAATTTTTTATCTGCTTATTTTAAATGTGTTCGGGCGTGCAAGAAACTTGATAATTGCTACATATTGTCAACTTGCAAACATCCTTCGATCACATGAATGATTTACTGGTAATAAAGTTGGTCTGACATTTGTGAGAGTGCACTCAAAGTCAACATTATTTTCCTTGACCAATCAGTAGCCTCAAATAACCCAAACCCTTATCCATTGATCATCTCGGAGTCAAAAGGAAGTTGTTAGGAAAGTCTCCTCTCACCTCAACATCCTCATTCATTTCTCGTGTCAACGTCAAAAATTGTAGTAATCGGCTATTCGCCGTTTTCCTTGACCAATCAGAGTTATTCAAAAATCCAACTGATTTTTCCTAAATAATTATTATTCTTGGTAAAAGATGTCCATCTATCACCATCCAAACCAAGAAAATAAATGTAAATAACATTTGACTGAACAATAGTAGAAGTTGAGTTGTTCTCAGGGTTTGGAGTATCAAAGTTGATAAAGTAGAAATTAAATTAAAAAAATACAAGATAGTAATACATATAGCGACTTTTTCTATTTTTTCTTTTCAACCCGGACTATTCTAAATAAAAGTATGAAACAATGAAAGAAAAAATACAATGACAACATCTTGATCCCCTCCCTATGATGAAAAAATCAAATAAATTTTATTATTTATTAAAAGAGCTACAAATTTATTAATTCCCAGAAAAGCTGCTGATAGAAGTACTATTGAGAATATGTGGATTGCTACCACCAGCACCATTGTTATTCTGATTATTATTGCCACGAATGATGGAGGAGATAGCCGCCGCAAGAGCCGCCGTGAGGTCCGGGTCGGCGGTGATGGCTGCCACGGCATTACCAACGACATCAACCGGCGGAGAAGACTGCTGCTGATGATGAAGAACAATTGGCCTATCATGTGATGATGATAACTGAAGGCCAGAAAACTTGGACTGATTATACATCAATGGTTGAACAAGGTGATGAAACGACGTCGTATTAGGGCGTTGGACATGAAACTGATGTAGCATTGTGTTATTGTCATTGACATTGTTGTGAGTTAAGTCCAATGTGACAGTAGGGAAAGGAGCAGAAGCAGAAAGAGTGGCCATGGCTGATGATGTTGTGGGACAAGAAGGGTTAAGAATGGCTCTTGCTAACATTGGGTTCATCTTCATTAACCCTTCTGGACTTGACATTGAACCTGATAGTAACATTCCTGCGGCTGCACTCGTGGTTGAAGCCATTGCCATTGCAGCCGGTGGCAATGGATGGTTGTGATTCCCTTCGTATGTTGTTACCAATATGGTTTTGTCTTCTGCACTGCGTTGAACCTGTCCACAACAAAAACAAGCCATGTCCACATATATGTTAATTTTTATTCGCGTCAATATGCAACATTTTATATATCCCATAACACGAGTTACACGACGGAAATAATGGTAAAGGATTATATTATATATACTCCCCCTCCGGTCCTTAATATAAGAGCCAAATTTTAAATGATTTTGGTCCTAATATAAGAGTTCATCTCACATTCTCTCCTCATTTAATGTGTTTTTTCCTATTTTACCCCCAATTCTCTTTCATATTTATTAATGTTTATTTCTTCTCTCTCTTAAAAGTATCATGATAAATATGGGTAATATTGAAAAATAAGCACTAACTCTAGACACCCATCTAATATTCACATGTTTCTTAAGAAGCGTTTTTTTTGGCAACTAGCTCTTATATTAGGGTCCGGAGGGAGTATGTCTTACTTATTGGTAGATATATCTTCAAGTTTTGTTTTGTCCTAATAACGCTTTATTTAGTAGATAGATGTAAAACAAGGACTAACGTTTACATACCGCAAAAAAACAAGCATTTCTCGTTTATTTTAACTATTTGACTGTTTTTGTCTCATTTTAACTGCCATATCCCACATTTATATATAAATTTTTATTCTTAATATACAATAATTTCTATATTAAGTTTAACTACATAAATTGATAATAGAAGGGCAAGTCCAATTATTTTTTGATTTCTCAAGGGTATCCCACCCACGTGTCAAGTGGGACTAATCCTTCGCTGTTCTGAAGTCCCATGTAGGGGTAGACAGCTGGCCTGTGAATTTGCTCCATCCACTTGTTTAAGGGCTGAGGATCGAACCCCCAACCACTTGTTTAAGGGACGAGAGTACTTACCACTCACGCCAACCCGCCAGGTTGAAGGGCAAGTCCAATTATAACATATACACTAAAATTCGAAACCCACCATGACAATATATTTACGTATATATAATGCTTACTTGTTCATAGATTTCTAGAGATATATGTTGCTTGTTGGATTGAGAAACTTACTTGTTTGCGAACAGGACAACCAACAGCCATGGTGCATCTGTAATAAGCACGGGGACATGGGTTTCCTTTGGCCATCTTTTGTCCATATTTTCGCCATTGACAACCATCTGTGATCTGTAATATTATTAATTAGATATCGCTAATAAAATTAGAATTTTCCAGTTGTAAAACTGAAATAGGAGTATAACATACACACACATATAGATTAGTTAATGTTTACCATGGGGGCTTCTGATCTGGCACGAACAGAGACGCGTGCTTTTCTCATGGCGGCTTCAGTTGTAGTAGCTGTAGTGGATTGATCTATGGAATTTGAAGAAGAAGGGTTCAGTTTTTGAAGCTTAGGAACTTTATGTGATTCTGAATCTGGACTCTCTTCCCTTGTACCGATCTCATTTTTACCATTGTTATTAATATTCTTGTTCTGATGATGGGGTGAGGCAGATTGAGTCCTTTCATCTGAACTAGAATTGGACACGTCATCCCCAGCTTCTTCTGCTTCTTCTACATTGTCACTACCACCTAATCCAGCCTCAAGAAACTGCCTCGCTATCACCTGTTTTTTTTCCTCTCCTTTCCCAACAGCCTATATCAGCACAATCAATATAACAAAAGCCAGGTTAAATAAATGTAACATGAAATTGTTTTATGTGACTTCACACACACACACAATATAATACTTACTCTAACTAACCTTGTTATAATAACTCAAAATTTAAACTGTCTAGTTTTATAAGAGCTCGTCCATACTTGTGTAAACATTTAATGCATTTTTTACTTTTTTTCCAGACTAACTCTAATCTCTCTCTTTTTTAATACTATTTGAATGGTTTTGACCCCTAATATAAGAGCTCATTTCACATTATATCCCCAATTAATGCTTATGTATTTCTCTCTCTTAAAAGTATCTTAATAAAATGTGCAATATTGGAAAAGAAAAACTAACTTCAGAAAATCAACTACCATTCACAAGCGTTTTTTTTTTGCGGCTATAGCTCTTATATTAGGGACTGGAAGAGTATAACGTTATCTTTCAAAATTCATCTTATTATTACTTAATTTCTTTTTCTTACTTACTCCATCTTTTGTTAATAGGAGGTGATTTTTTACATAGTACATCTAACTAAATTTAATTGTTTTTCGTAAACCATGTGATTCAATTATTCTTATATATAGTAAGACCGGTCATATGATATATGTCTAACTAATTTATCTTTATCCCTAAGTCGCTCTAAACAAATCAACTTACATCTTATATTTTATCAAGGACTAGTTGGGAGTAAATTATATGTGCAAATAAAGACAGAGGTTATATAAGAATCAAGGTTACCTGATGATGATCATGTCGCTGTCGCTGTTGGATTAATGAAGCGACATGCATTTGCAAGGTGGTGTAGTTATTGCTCACATGGCTCAGCATCTCTTTCAGCTTCTTATTTTCTGCGCTCATTCTCTCAAATTCTTCTAGCAGTTGCTTCAACTAATGTACAAACACAAATTCATATTATGAATTATAATTATAACAAAACTATTTCTGCGGTTAATTAAAATTTATATTATATATAAAATAAATTAAATTAAACACCTCATTGTTCTTGGCTCGTTTATCATCTACATCCGATGACGATACGCCGTGATGAACCACAATAGATTGATCGCTCCTGTTATTACCAGTATGCAGTTGTAAACCAATCTACAACACAAAATAAGATAGCCATTAATTAATAATGAAATATTTTAGGCTTTTAATGGATCTGCAAACACAAGTCACTACTAATAATATGATTGAAAAAGAGAGATCTTACATTCATATCCAAATTAGATTTGGAAATTGGTTGACTCTGAGCAATTTCTTTCTTGGCAGATATATTATTATTGGTAAGGGTTTTCACATCTTGATGATGTTGATGAATTTCATGAGCTGATAATTTGCTTGTTGGGCTAGAAAAGAAATCAACTTCACTAAGCACCTTCCGATTACTATCAGAAGATTCCAATACGCGGCCAAGATTCACTGGAAATCCCAAATCAGGAAGCATCTTATATCTCAGATATTTAAGCTAGCTAGTACGAAGAATATATACTTCAAATGGGCTTTTTTTTTTAAACCGAGAAAACAGCAGTAGTGAAGAAGAATTAAGGGTACGATGTTATCATTTTTTCATGAAAAAGGAAACAAGAGAACAATGATTGATCATAAATAGAAAGATACAAAAAAAGGAAAGGTGTTTGTACGAAATGAAAATTTTAATAGAGTGCAATGGGGAGGGGTATATGAAGGCGGGTTTGGAGAAGAAGATGGACCAAATGGGAAAGGGATATTTTTGTTGATAATAAGTAAAATTAATATTACGTCAGATGCTGCGTCAGATGCTCTGAAGTTTCTTCACAAGACAACCTCTTCACTTTTAATTCCTCCTTCGTCTTTTTTGTTGGCTAGGAAGCTTATTTGGGTTCCCATTACTTAACAGCATGGATTACCGAATCGATTTGAATAGTAGTTTCTGGTTTTTTTTATTATTTTATGCAAACTTAGTGTACATCAATTTCAATGGGCAAGGGGCAAATTTTATCTAGGTTCTTTTTTACTTTTATAATTTAATAAAACAAACATATCTTGTTGCATTGCTGAATTTTTAAAACAGGCGATGGCAAAGGCATATATTTATATACGCTATTATGTTCCTAAATTGAAGTCCAATTTGACCAAATCTCACATACTAAGAAAAAAAATTAATCCTCAGTTCAAGAAACTAAGAAAAAATTAATATGTCATAGTTATTTATGTTTTCCATGATTGCCCTTAAATTATAAATAAGTAGTTTAAAAAGTAGCATTGTTGCGCTAGAATTAATATGAATAAAGTTTTACAACAATATGACTAAATTTGTAAAACAATCATGATTTTGAACTGGACGCATGATTGGGACATATAATTTTGGTTACATTGGACTTATATATTAGACCATAGGGATGATATTCTCCTCTGATATGGATAGCTAAAGATACTAGACTATGGATAATAAATTGGAGAATCGTATCAAGATTATATAAGGAGATAATAATGTAGCCAATGTTTTAAAAATCAGACTTTACCGAATAGTTGGACCATCAAATTGTCGATCGCTTCACATTTTGACTCAATGGTCATCAGTTTGACAGTCAATCCAACAATCAATCTAAGCAATCGATCTGACCATGTCTAACTGTGATCGAAGCCCTCTCTGACTCTCATTCCGCTCTGGCTCACTGAATGTAGTAGCAAACCACTTGTTTGTTTTCTTCGATCAACCACTGGATTTACTCCTCTCAATTGATTTGACTTGCATTCTAAAAGCTCTTAGAGCTTTTGAGCACCGGATACTATTATTTTTAAAAAATTTCTCTAGTCCCATTCATAAGACACTTTTAATATATTTGACAGATTAAAGCAAATCTTAAATCTCATTAACTTTATACCTAAAAATTTGATAACTTTTTAGCTTCACCTATTTCAATTATACACTTCACCATGTGATATAATAAAGTCAAAACCAAAATAAATTGAGTGTAGAATTGCACATTCACGCATAAAATTTGATGACATGCTATATAAATATGACAAAAAAAAAGCCTTCCATGTTTGCCCTATGAGGAGAACTAAAAGAGTATGTATATATGCAGGGCATTGAGGATGAAAGAACTGGACAAATACTACTCTAGTCCTCTTTATAGGGTATAGAGAGGAGGTTTCATTTCGTCCTATATATAAATCACATCATTGAATATTTCATGTCAATATACAAGGGTACTACCCTTCATTTATTAGATGCTGACTTATTTTCATGTGGCATAGTGAATTCTAAATAGGGATAATTAAAATGGGAAATTTATTGGATTAGTTGAAAATTAATGAGGTTTAATGTTTTACCGTACTTATTATATGTAAAACATGGTGAGGCTTTTTATTGAGCAAGACCATCATGCGATGTGTGGAATAAGCTGTATGTAAAAGGGGCATTCCTTCCTTTATTCATAAAGAAAATGTGAAAGGGACTTATAAATACTGTTAGATGAATGTTTTTTAAAAATATCTACTTTTACATGATGAGAGTAAAATTGTAAAGATCGGTCAATTTTATAAGATATTCAATGGTACAACTTCAACTTCTTGATGCTAGTGAAAAAAACACTACTTCAACCTCTTGATATGTAAGAAATATAGTTAAAAGTAATAGAATATTAATACTCTACTATGTTAGTTAGTAGATTTAAAATTTGTCATATTTGAATATTAATGCCAAAGACAGATACATGGATGCGAAGGTCTTTGTCTGTGTGTATGAATGAAAACTGAAAAGTAAGGATTATGGGACCTGAAAGTGTTTTTGATCAATGGATGGGAATGGGATGACCTGAAATGGAAGAGGGTGAAGAAAGGGGATTGACGGAGTCATGAATGAGAGGAAGAAATTAAAGCCACCGCTCCGATTCGTGCGGCGAGTTCCACGTGACTCAAATTCAACTCTCTCTTTTTTTCCTCTCTCACTTAAATATAGCCCCCACAAGTCAACCACTTTGACCGACATTTCCTTTCTCTACATGTGAGCTGACCGAATACCGGAGGAGCAAGCAACCCTGTCTCTTTGTGGCCCCACAAACCATCTTAGCTTTCACATTGTGTTGACGATACTTCTAACTCGGTAGGGTTAATATAACTTTTGTTACTCCCTCCGGTCCCTAATGTAAGAGCTAGCCGTCAAAAAAACGCTTCTTAAGAAAACATGTGAATGTTAGTTGGGTGTCTGAAGTTAATGCTTCATTTCCAAAATTGTCCATATTTCTTATGGTACTTTTAAGAGAGAAAAATACATAAGCATTAATAAATATGAAAGAGAGTTAGTGGTAAAGTAGGAAAAAATGCATTAAATGAGGAGAAAATATTGGGTGAGCTCTTACATTAGGGACCAAAACCATTCAACTTTTTGGCTCTTACATTAGGGACCGGAGGGAGTATTACTCAATTTTGGTTTTGATCACTGGACTTTAAAATCAGTGGTTTTAGTTTTCAAACTTTCAGTCAATTTTAGTTTCAGTCCCTAAAATTTGAAGACAATGTATTTGGTTCTTGAACTTTTAGTATTGGTCAGAGAGTTTATGTAAAAAAAAAACTTTAAGTTTCAGGGACCAAAACCAAAATTGACTGAAAGTTCAAGGAGTAAGATCAAAATTGACCAAAAGTTCTTGGACAAAAACTACTAATTCAAAATTAAGAAACCAAATTCAAAATTGACTAAAGGTTTGAGGACCAAATCCATTAATATCTCAGATAAAAAACCATCAATTCTAAAGTTTAGGAATCAAAACATCTGTCACATGTTATTTTTTATATTTTGAATTTGAACTAGAGGAAGTATTTATAACACGCATGAGCTGTATGAGAGTTATGTTAGTTAAATAGTGGGCAGCAGTTGATTATTTGATGCTGAAAAGTGAAAACATAAAGGTTTAAATATATCTTAATTATTTTTTTTATAACAAAATATATCTTAATTCTTTATGTTTGTGTTTAGTTTTATTTTGATTTCTTAAATTTGAAAAGTGTACTTTTAATCATTTTATAACTTTGTTAATTTTATTTAATAAAAAATATTGACTAAACAAATTTAAATGATATTCTTATGAATGACTATTGACAAAATATACTTAAATTTCAATTTCTTTTCATTTAATTATTTTTATATTTTAAAATTAAATATTTTTATCCTCATTTAATTATAGCATCATCCTTCAAATATTCTGAGTCAACATTTTGCATTGAAATAAAACTAATGGTTTTACTAAACAGAATTAAAAGTACATTTTTAAAATTAAATGAATAAAATAAAATATGATACAACTAATATAAAGAACTTTTTTAGCAAATAAATAACTGAAAAACTAATATTTGGCTGATCTCCTTGCCCTTCTCTCCTTTTCTGCTTCTCATGTCAGGTGTCCATTCAGAATGACAAAGGAATGGTTGATATTGAATTTGATGAATTAGCTTCAAATCATACAATTATGTATGAATAAAACTTTTGTTGGGAGAGACAAAACCACCTCTTCAATGAATATTGTATGCCTTAACAGGACCGGATTAGTTTCATGTTATTTGTTAGGTTTTCAGTTTAGATTCTAATGTTCATGGTAACCGATCACTATTCCGAAATAGACTTATGAGATTCAACTTGTTGTCAAAAGGATATTTATGAGGGTAGTAGTAAATAAACATGTCCTAGTGCCATTGGTCTAATGTCGAAATAAAATATAAAGTCCTTATCTGAAAAAAAAAGAAATGAAATAGAAAGTCTTTAGCTAGCTAGCCGAAAAAAAACGCTTATTAAGAAAACATGTAAATGTTAGTTGGCTGTCTGAAGTTAATGTTTCTTTTACAATATTGCTCATATTTATTGTGATACTTTTAAGAGAGAAAAATATATTAGCATTAATAAATATGAAAGAGAGTTAGAGACAAAGTTAGAAAAATGCATTAAATAAGGAGAGAATGTGAGATGAACTCATATTAGGGTCAAAACCATTCAAATTTTGGCTCTTATATTAGGAACCGGAGGGAGTATTAACTTATTTTATTACAAGTATTAAAAATTTAATTGATTCATTATAAATGTCGTAAATTAAAATAATAAGTTTTTTTAAATTTGACATCAAATATTGATGGATATTTATAACAAAAATAACACATCGTTTTTCACCTTTATATTTCTTCAATATCTACATAACATAAGCAAAATTGCAACACTTTTGTTTGTTACTCTCCATTTAGCAACATAATAAAGGCAAAAAAATTGCAAAGTAAACATATAAAAAGGATCATAGAGTGATGATATATGTATTCAGTAGTGCATAAATACAAATTAGAGCTTGTTTAGGGTTGTATGAGTAATCAATTTTTTTGTCCATATTAACCCCTCTACTTTCTTTTTTTTATTATCTGTTTTCTAATACTATATATTTCTTTTCATTATGGTTTATCTCATTATTAAACTATTTTTCTCTCAAAAATGGAGTAAAAATCATTTAATTAGGTAATGCTAATAACTAATATATGCTTGAAGTATATTTTAACAATATATCAGAAAATGGAAAGTTGAATTAGTAAAGGAGGTTTGGTTTTGCGTTGATTTTTAATTTGATAGAAATCTAACAACTTGAGGAGCGAGGACCACGCTCACACATATTCGTTGACGAGCGCCGAATTCTATAGGGAAGCATCCCCTATGCATCGACATTTGAAACAACGAACGTAAGTTTGATTTCATCATTCTCCAGTCCTAAATATGTATAACATTTTGTTAACTTTTTTTATAGATTATTTGTAAAATAAGTTATTAAACTATGACATATTTAATATATTTTTAAATTATCCATTAGTTTATAGGTCAAATAAATTAGTTTAAGAGAAAAAAATTAGGTAAATCAATTTATAATAATTGACTTATTTTACTTTTTTTAAGGATATTCCAAAAAGTCAAATAGGTCTTATATTTATGATCAAATGAAGTATTAATGTATTATATATATATATATATATATATATATATATATATATATATCATTTTTCACTTCAAATGTTAAACACTGATTTCATTATCCTAACTTATTTAAATAATCCCTCCTCCATAAATACACTGATACACACATATGCATATACATATACAGATACACACACAGTTATATAATAATAAAAAACAAGTAAAGAGTGTAATTTTATTAGCACAATTATGATAAGGATTATTTTTCGATCGATAAGAGTTAACTGTTATAGGTAAATACACCACTATAAGAAAATAGAGTGGTAGTCGCGTCGTTGTTGTCGCATAAGGGCAAAACACAATTCAATGATAAGTTTTTAATTTTTTAGTATAAATCATTGAGAAAGGGGGTAGATGAGTTCATTAATCACTTATAAACAAGCAATTAACCATACAATTTCACACACATATGTATTTTTCATTATTTTGTGGTTATTTGAAGGGCAAAATAGGATCATTGCCCATTTTTGAATATTTCTTAATGTTAACAAATGTTCCGTTTTGAAGTCTACAATATGATCAATAAATGGTAAAATGTAAATTCGCGTAAAATTTAATTGTGTAACTTATAAATTGAATGAAAATCATCTCTCAATTTTTTGAATATTTAAGATCCATATGGTAATTAAAAAATTAAAACATTCTACTATATATTAATTAATGTATTGTGTACAGTTTAAAAGCTGCTAATGTTTGTTAGAATCTTAAGTTTTGATGAAGACTAAAATATGAAAGAACCAGTTAAACACTTAGAAAGAATTAGGTTAATATAGAACCCCAAGTAAGAGTATAACCGGATGTGAATTTACTTCCGGATGGAGTAGGACTAGCGCTCGCGGATGAAAGACTCATCCCACAGCGGAAGCAAGTAAGTCACTAAGTCAGAACTCAGTCTAAGAGTGTTAGAGTACCAAATCCTTGAGACTAAGTTAGGACACAACCGGATGCAGAATTGCTTCCGGAAGTCTTAGAGTTAAAATTAAGTGACTAGCGCTGTCTATTGAACTAGACAACCCCGAGCGTCAGTGTATATAACACTAAATTATAACATAGTTCTAGTAGGAGTGCATCCGGTAGCAAAATTGCTTCCGGTAGTAAAAGAGCTTCCCATAGACAATTGAACTTCCACTGCATGTGACTATATGTTATTATTGTTGGACTAACGTTTAAGTGCAGAACTAAGTGTTGTTGCTTCCGGATGTGGACTTGCTTCCGGTAGCAATCAGAATGTCAGAACGTATATCTGCCCAGAAGTCAGAATGCTTTTTGTCAGAGCAGAGTTGTCAGAGTTGTTTTTCAGAGATAAAGCAAGTCAACCCTGCTGAGCATTAATGGGGCATTTGTGGAGCCAACAGTAACAAGGGAAAAACGGATATATTCAAACGGCTTTCCTACCTACCAAACATTGGAGTATGAGAATCATCGAAGATACTATATAAGGATCTTCTTCTTCATTTATGAAGCACCGAACATAATCTGAAAAATCATTCAAACATTCAAAGCTCATACTACCCAGAAAGCAAGAGAGCACTTATTGCATTGAGAGTTTATTTATTATCCATCTTGTACTCTTTGTAGTTAAGTCTCTTCATTTATTGAGAGCATTCATTGTACTTAAGTGAGTAACATCATTTGTTCTTTGAGAGAACTAAGTAGAAAATCCTTTGTTTAAAAGGTTGAACCCTTACAGGTAGTAAGGGGGAGCGAGTCTGTTTGTAAGGTTGCAAGTAAGCCCGTTGTAAAACTTGCGATTGTAAAAGGTTGCAAGTGAGCCCGTTGTAAAACTAGTGGTTGTAAAAGGTTGCAGGTGAACCCGTTGTAAAACCTGTGGTTTAGTGGAACTCAATATGGGTGATTGAGAACTGGACGTAGGTCAAGAGTTGGACCGAACCAGTATAAAAGTCTTGAGTCTTGTGTGTTTCAATTTTCTGATTTTATTTGGTAGCACAATTCACCCCCCCTCTTGTGCATCCTCACTTTCAATGTTTATGAGGTGGTATAACCTATTCAACTTGTCTCAAAAACTCTATAATTTATTATTATTAGTTTTAAAAAAACATGTCCTTTTTGTTAGAAGCTCTCAAAATAATTGTTGAATTATATATTACACGGTCTTATCTTGTACAAGACCGTCAATCTTTTCCAAAACTGTGTAAGAGGGAAATTGATGGTATAGACCAATATAATGTTTTTTTATTATTTGCTGATCAATTTGTTACAATTAATTGTTTATTAGTCAAATTGATATTTGTGTAATCATTTGTTTGTTAAAATAATTAATAACTACTCTTTAAAAATAACTTAACCAAATCTAAAGTATATTGTTAATATAATAAGATGTAGTTGACCATTGTTTTTAATACTCCCTCCGTTCCTAAATATAAGATCACTTTGGTTAATTTGAGGAGATTAAGGAAGACAATAAAATTACATGGTCTTACCAAAATCCCCTCAATTACTTAACTTTAAAAGGAGGAGGGGTTTTCAATGAAAATATGAAGTATAAGGGTAGTTTTGACAAAATTTGAGATAAAATAGGAAGTGATCTTATATTTAGGAACTTATCCACTTCCCCAAAGTGATCTTATATTTAGAAACGGAGGGAGTATAATAGTATGGCAAAAAAAACCATGCCAAAAAAAGATATAATAGTTAACCATTTTACACATAACAAGAAAACATAGTGGGGTCAATTTTTATGGTAAATTTAATGTGTGACTTAACGCGGATTTGTGCGCTCCCGTAAGCATATGGGTCGTCAAAAAGTAGTATAGAGAAAAAGTGTCGTTCCACTGAGATTGTAGTTCAAACAACGTGATTAACACTAATTATATCATTAATTGCCTTAAGTAAAAACATAGTGAGAGTTTATTGTTCAAGTAAAAAAAGAGTTTTAAATATAAATGTAAAAAGAGTCGGAGTTTCAAACACGATTTAACAATGATAATTAAGGCCTAGGGTTGCTAATCCCCTATTTACTTCATGAACCAAGGTTTCCCTCTCCTTTTTAAGTGATTAAATGAACATATGTGCAAGTCTAGGGTTCAAAATCATTTGAAAAAGCTTTCCCAAGTCAAGATCAAATTTATACTAGCATTTATTGCGCAATCTCTTGTCACAATAAATGCTAGCTCTTTTCCTTAACCACCCTAATTATGACTATGTTAGGTCAATAACTATATCTCTATGTTATTAACAAACCATCCATTTAAAACCATAAACTTCAAGTCCAACATGCTTTTATCCAAGTTCTATAACAAAATACACTTTCCTAAGTCATATTTCATTTAACTAATTAAGTGGTGATCAAGCACTTAAAACAAATAGAGAGCAAGATAAAAATTACACATATACTTCATTCATTACTTAAAGAAAGAGAGAGTAGATGATTCAATCCATAAATAGGTTCATAACAACCCTAGATTAGGGTTTTAGTTACACATATATATATATAAATAAAACAAACCCTAAAACTATGAAGGAGTTCATTGAAGAGATATAAAGAAAAGGGAAGAAGATATACAACCACAAATGAAGGAAACTCAAATCTCTCCAAGCTTCCCACTTGAATCCCAAGCTTTCCCCAATGTTCTTCAAGCTCTTCAAGACTCCCAAAAGTGCCCTAGAAGTGTGTATTTTCGTGTTTTCAAGTCTCCCTTAAGTGCCCTAAGTTTCAGCTTTTATACCATTCAGTCAAAACGCATAGCTGAATGCAGTCTTCTCCAGGGACGCGCCCAGAGCGCCCCCGTGGGCACCGTTTGGGAGCGGGTGGCGCCCAAATCGCGCCCATGGGCACCGTTTGGGCGCGGGTGGCGCCCTAAAGCGTGCCCATGGGCTCCAGATGGGCACCGATCGCGCTCCTTCAATTCTCATGCTTCTTTTTGCTCCCTTTATTCATCCTCTTGATTCTTACTTCCTCCTAAACTTGAGCACCTCTTCCTATACAAAATAGAAAGAGGATTGATGAGCTTTTACACTCAAAACAAATAACAATTTAACTCCAAATTTTACACAAGTATGATTTCCATGTATTGTTCATTTCACCTCAAATTGTGTATATTTTTATCTATGTATCCTTAAAAATCATGTACAATCCAAGGTAAATGCGAAGTGAAATATGTGAAATTGTGGAGTTTATCAATGTGATTTTTTAAATAATAGGCATGGGCAAACATTGAAATCATACATTTACTATCCACATATACATTTACAGTTTTCATCTGTCACCCTCTTTTGGGTGACAACGTCGTGAAGTATAGATTTATACTTCGTAGTGGCGTAACATTTATGGAACTTCTTGCAGATCATGGATCTGCTTCAACTCTCTCTTTTGGCGGTCACCTCTTCAATCCTTTCTACCATCCATTGCAGATCCTACCTCAGATGGAGTTGGTTAACTTAGTTGTTTCTGATCCCAATCTTATTATGTTTGTTTATTTTCTAACTTTTCTTTGTTTTATGTTTCAGACTCCTTTTTATTTTCCTGCATGTACTCTAATAACAGACTCCCTTATATAGCCATATAAGGGAGTCTTAGTTTGTAATCATTTTAATTTTAATGAAATTTTCTTTTTATAAAAAAAAATAATTACTTTGCTTATCCAGAAAACTAAAAAACTAGTTATAAGTTATAAGTGATAAATATGTAAAAATTATAACTTAAATACAAATTCCACCTTTGTTATTAAAGATGAAAGATTAGAATGTGTAGAGATGAGATTATGAAAGAAAATATAGCAAATAAGACGTAATAAAAATTAAAGAGAATGTAGGCAAAAAGATAAACAACGTGTAAAACTAGAAAAAAAATACAACATATGTTAGACAAACCAAAAATTAAGTGTATACTTTGAAACACACCAGTTCAAAAAAGTGAAATTTATATTAGGGGGAGTGCCTCTTAATTATAATATGGACCAAAAAAAGTCTCATGCTATCTATTATATTGTGGACTGGTAAGAGTAAAATATATAAAATTCGTTTGATGAAAAATTGTAGTCAGAATAGGAAATTAATTACACTCAGTTCATCAAAATCGGAAAATCGATCGCATGCAAGTGTAACTGATAAACTCTATAATTTCACATATTTCATCTCATTTTCCCTTGAATATACATGATTTTTGGTGGTAAGTAATGGAGATAGACATAATTATACATAGGAAAAAGAAAAGTAGAAAGATAGACATTTGAGTGAAATTTAGAGTTATATTTGTGCCCAAGTGATTTTTGTAGCTCATCAACCCTCTTTCTCTTTTGTAGGAAGAGGTGGACAAGTGAAGAAGGCTTAAGAAAACATGGAATTATGAAGAAAAGCATAGGACAAGCTAAGCAAGTGACAAAAGAGCAAAAAGGAAAATTTCTTAATGCTGTTTGTTGAGCATTCGTTGCCAAACAAAGGCACGACGAATGATGTTCTTCTCTGCCTCTGATCCGTTTGTTGAGCCTTCGTTGTGCAACTAACGGATAACGAACAAAAACCAAAACTCTGCGTTTTGAGTGTGCTGAAAGTGAAAAATTGAAAGGCATAAAAGGGCAGCTCGCAACAGAATGAACCAGGCCGACTTCTTGGAGTTCTAGGGCAACAAAAACATATTCTTCTTGGTCTTTTGGCTTGGATTATGCTTGGGGTTTGAAGATTTGAAGCTTGGGAGTTTGGTGGAGAGTTTAAAGTCTCTCCATTTTGGGTTTCCTCTTCATTTTCTTCTTCCTATTTTGTGAGCACTTATGACTCTTTACTCATTTTGGTATTGTAGTTCATATTTGATTATGAGTAGCTAAATCCATTTATCTAGGATTATTTTGAACCCTTGTATGGAGTAACTTTTTAAACTCCAATCCTTTTGTGATTAATGTATATATATGTGTTTATTTTACTCTAGCCTTAATGTCTCTAAGTGATTGATCACCATTTAGTTGTTCATTTAGCTTATGACTTGAGAGAGCTAAGTTAAGTGTAGAACTTGAGTAAAATAGTGTGAGAACTTGAAGTTTGCATGACAAATGAATAGTTTTGTTAATAAGATAGACATATACTTATTAGCCTCACATAGCCACATTAGGGTTGAAACTTAGAAATTGGGTTTTATTAATTATGACAAGAGATTGGATAATTAATGAAATTAGACACTTGATCTTGACTCGACGGAGCGTTTACAAGTATTTTAGAACCCTAGGTTAACACATATATAAACATTAAAGCAATTAGGAGAGGAGTTGATTAAAGGTTACAAGATACAAGGGGGATAAATAATCCTAGATACCGACTAATCCTTGAAGAAAACAAAAATATTTGATATCATTTTATCATTTTAGTTTTAGCAAATAGATTACTTGTTTGACCTTCAATCATGTTATGGTTAGCTCAACTTAATTTAATCACCAAACCTTTTGTTTGACCGGATTTGTATCCCAATCCTCGTGGGAACGATCTTTACTTTCACTTTATTACTTAGCGCGACCCGTATACTTGCGGAGCGAACAGTAACTTATGTAAAATGAAGAAAGATGTATATATAATTGTCCCTAATTGCTTAGGTTAATATTTACTTTTTCTAAGATACACCGGGAGAAATATGTCTTTTTCTTTAATTTATTTTTGCAATCAATTATATCCAGGTCCCTAGAGACTTGCATGGATTTAATGATAAAGGATCTGGATGCATGTGACTAAATATTTTGCACGAAACTTAATTGTGATTTTCACAAAAATGTTCCCGATCACTGAAGTCAGAATTTCCGGTTGTGATTATCAAAACGTCATTCTCTCATGTAATCGAAACGTCATTCTCTCATGTGCTGAGTATGGAGATGCAATGAATCAATTAATGTATGTCTTCATGATTACCATTGAGTAAACTAATTATCTTCCACGTGGATTAGTGATGAGAGAACAAGAGTGTTTTACGACTAAATAAGAGTATTAATAATGTACCCGAGTTTAAAATGTTTCAGAACTGTTTTTCTTTAAACTAATAATAAAATTGGTACTAATAATTTTGCCTTAATTAAATGAACAGATCTTGATCAGTCGTCAGATGAGATGCCACATTATTTATGTTTCAACTTTCAGCATTGCAAGCTCTATATATATAATTAAATATAATCTCTGGCACGTTTAGAATTGGTCTATGCATAAATCAGACTTGATTAATGTAACATAATTTTATTAGTGCAAAATACCGAATTATATTTTATTTCTCTTGAATTTAGCAGAAAATAAAAATGAATAACAAAAGTTTTGTATATTTGACGGGGAAACTTAACAAATCAAACCATGCATGCTTAATTAGACCGATTCACTTTTTTCTATATAAAAAATGAATAACAAAAGGTTTGTATATTTGTTTTGCTTTTTCTGCACTCCCATGCATAGTAGGCAGCATTTCAACGTCCTGCGACGTGGTTATTTAGCTTTTGTCTCTTTAAAGGCTTTTCATATTGGGAAGCAAATGACATTTAACGAAAATGATGTATACCTTCCATTTTTAATGCAATTATTTATTACTTTTGAAATAAAGTCATACATTAGTAATTCTTAATATAACTATAAGAATATTTTAAAATTTTAAGCCCTTTCAAAGAAAACAACTAACTAATATTACCAACAAAGGTTGGTCCAGTTGGTAAAAGGGGTTTGACTCATAACTATGTGGTTGCGGGTTTGAATCCCGCAGATGTGAGGACCTTGATGGTGGACGATCTGTAAGTACCTTTGTAAGCGCTCTTTGAACCCGGAGGCCTGCCCTGGCCCTGGTGAGCCCTCGGGACCCAACTCACCTAAACTTTTTGTTATGAAAAACACAACTAATATTCGGAGGATCATACTGAAATATTTAGAAGGGAGAATGAGCAAAAATGATATTAAACTTTGCCACCAGGAGCGTTTCTAATATTAAAGTTTCGCGAGGTGCAAAAAGAGTACCAACTTATGGTCCGGGTGCAAATATAGTATTTTCATCAATTTTAGATAGACACCATGATGTTTGTTAAGTGTAACTCATCCCTCCCCTTGGATCCAAACACTCCACCATCCTCCCGTCTCAGCCCCACCTCCAACAACACGTGCACCATCCCCTCAGGGTTATCCAACTCGATCGGTGGCCACTCGGAGAATGGACTGAGCCTCATGACGTGGCAGCTCAGCAAGCAAGGACCTGTCACATCTAATGAGGACCCTCACAGAGTTAACAACACCGTTAGTGACGGCGTGATGGAAGAGAGAGGGGCCGTTGAAAGCGACCTTGAGTTTGAGGTTTTGGGTGGGGAGGGAGGGGTAGAGGAGAGGGAGGTGATCTTGAGGAGGAAGTGGTCGGAGCGGGAGCGAGGGTAGGAGGGGGAGGGAAGGGTTGGGGTCTAAGGATGACTTTGAAGGGAGGAAGATGGAGGATAGGAGGAGGAATGTTTTTTTTTCTTACTTAAGAAGGACATTTTTGGTATTTTAAAATAAGAATATGTTAGATTTTGACTAGGGACAATTCAATCTTTTCACATTTAAATTTGTTTCCCACAAGTCCCAACTTAACAGAAGTTATTTAAAATTGACGGAATACAATATTTGCACCTGAACCCTAAGTTGTGTGCTCTTTTTGCACCACATGTAATTTAAGTTTAGAAACTCTCTTGAGGAAAAAGTTTAGTACCATTTTTTCACCTTCACCCTATTAAAAAATATGAATGAGATTAGAAAAAAAAAAGTAAAAATCACAATGTTTTGTTACGGCTATTTCTTATGATAAATCTCTTGGCGAAATAAATATTTGTGATTACATAAAGAAATCAAATATGCAATTTTAAATTTGGGAAATGATATATCTTCAACGCTTGGGTTTTTGGATATCTACATTATACTCCCTCCGGTCCTAAATATAGGACCTAGATGACTTTTTTTAGGGAGATTAAGGAAGACTTAATTTTAGATGTCTTTCCAATAATACTCCTCCTTAATTTAGAAGTATTAAGAAGTTGTTAAGAAGTTGTTAAGAAGAAGGGTAATTTAGGAAAAAAGTGACCAAATATGTAAGTAGGTCTTATATTTAGGACCAAAATGAAGTCTTTATCTAGGTCCTATATTTAGGACCGGAGGGAGTATTAATGAATTGATAACTAATGACGTTGCCGTTCTTTTTCTATCAGCAATGTTGTTGCGGTACTGAGTAGTAGGATAATTGCACTACAAAAAAAACGGCACTTCCCGGCGAAAACACACCGGCGTTTTCCTGCAACACACCGCCAATAACATACCTATCGGCGTTTTGCTTAAAACGCCTACCCGAAAAGCCGATAAAGGTGGCGCGCAGTTCCCGCCCTTTTTCCGGCGTTCCCACACCCGCGTTTTTTACGTCACATAACGCCGGTACGTATATTACATTGTTTATTTTTTTTTTCAGCAAATAACGCATCGCGGCGTTTTTATAAAACGCCAAAGTGCCATTTGAAATTATGAAAACACAGAGCGGCGTTATGTACTCACGCCGAGATGCCTTTTTCCGTTTGTAAATTCGCGTGGCGGCGTATTGCAAAACGCCAAAACGCAAAAGGTGTGACTGTAAATTAGTGAAACGCAGCGCCGCGTGTTCCCAATAACGCCGAGCTGATTTTTTTTTTTGCACGTCGGCGTTTTTAAAACGCCAAAAAGGCTATTGGTCACGGCGGCGTTTTTGAACACGCCGATACGCTACCCCCAAAACGCCGAAAATCCAAACGCTATAAAAACCCGCCATAATTCATTCTGGCATTTTCAGAAAGTGAAAGAAGCCAAGGGTCCCACTGAAATTTTCTCTGTGTTTTATCAGTTCTATTATATATAGTCCTTCTGCTATAGATCATGTCTCAGCGTCCCGGTAAAGATCCCGTAGACGAGACAGAGCAGAAGCGGTTGCACGACGAAGCTGAAGCCCGGCGTATAGACGCCGGTTAGAGATAGAGGAGCAGCCTAATCCTCCAGAGGTGTTGCAGTACGCCAGCCCCCCACTATCTAACGTACCGTGGACTCCTTTTGGCATAAGCGGTGACCCAGGAGTGTCGCAGGACGACCTCTGGAGAGATTTGGGGAGTGGCGTCAACATCAACTACGATGAAATGCATCAGATTTTGAATGAAGAGAGGGAGGGGAGCAGTGGCAGCGACAACGACAATGGCGATGGTGGTGGCGGTGGCCAGGAGGGCATCCCCGTGCCGGAAGTGATGATTCAAATGCGGCGAGGGAGAAGGTCATCTTCTGGTGCTGGCCAGTTGGTGACTGTCAAAGGTAAATTTCATATTAATGATTAATAATTAATTAGTAGCTACAATTTTAAATTTTACCGTATTTATTATTTAATATATTTTTTTGCATACAGATACCAACGACATTGTCACCCAGAGGAGGCTGTAAGCGAAGCAGGTTCATGTGCTTCCGCCGAATGAGAAGGTTGAGCTGCCATATTTCGACACCACTGGGCAGCCAACCAAGGATGCTGCCATTCTATTTCGCCGCCATTGCCGACTGCTCGGTACGGACTTCCGGCGCTTCCCGATCGACCCGACCAACTGGAGGAGAGTGCCGGATACCCGGAAAGAGGAGGCTTGGAGAATTATAATGGTAATATGTATTCAAAATATTATAATTACTTGAAATATATTATTTAGTGTTACATTTATTAATTTTGTATATTTTTATTATACTTATTTAATACGAAGAAGCATTCCTTTTGCAGAGTAAGTGGTGGGTCCCCGACAGCTTGAAGTTGAAGAAATTCACGAAATCGATGATCGGGGATGGGTGGAAGGATGAAAGAAACAAGCTATACCAGCTGAAGTCCGAGAATGGGACTAAGCCTAAGGCGGAGGTGGAGGCGAGTGTGCTCGACGGAGTCGACCCGGAACAGTGGAGGATGGGCGAGCTGGGGCAGGCCAGGGAAAGGCGTGGTCAGTACGCTCGGTAAAAGCAAGAGGTTGGCCACTCGACCGGGAGCGTACCGATGATCGTACGCTATGAGGAGATGGTATTTAACTATACGCTACACTTTCTATCTAATAATTTACGTTGTAATAATACTGATTATAGTTTGACGTTTCAAATATTTCAGCTGGAGGAAGCCAAGGAGAAGGGCATCACGACGGGCGTCTATCGAGACCTCGTTATTCAGGCTCGTACCAGCAAGGACGGCAAACCTTTATCCCAGAAGGCTGCCGAGGAGATCAGGAGCGTTGCCCAGGCCCAGGCGGATATCGAGGCCAGGGGACCCCCGAGTCTCAGCAGGGGGAGAGCGTGAGCCCCTACGCCGAGGTCGTTGCTATCCAGACAGAGTTAGGGACGCAGTATGAAGCGGGACGCGTTCCTAGTCTTGGCTTTGGAGCCAGACCTACTCAGCTCTTCCCTCCTTCCGGAAGCCGCGGGAGCAAGCCCTACTATTAAGCTACATCCTCTGGGGCGAGTCAATCATATGAGGCCCAGCAGCAGGAGGAGAGAATGCGGGCGCGCAAGCTAGAGCTTGCAGAGTGAGAAGCCAAGCTGAAGGCAGATGAGGATAGGCTGATGCGCGAGCATGAAGCCCGGGTGAAGGCAGAAGAGGAGATGCTGTCGCGCAAGCGTCAGACTAGGATGAAGGCAGATGAGGAGAGGTTGATGTGCGAGCGTATAGCTTGGCGTCAGGAGCAGGAGCGAGAGGCCGCTTTTTTCCCCGCAGAGTTCAGGCGCCAGCAAGTGGAGTTCTTTAGGGAGCAAGGGCGGATGTTCCAGCAACAGGGTCAAGCCTCCTCAGCACAGCATCGTCGCCGACGTCGACGCTCTCCACAATCCTCCGACGAGGGAGAAGATGATGATTGAGTAGATTTTTTTGTTTGTATGGACTTTTTACATTTATTGTACTTTTATGTTTTTTTATTTTTATTGTACGTACTCTTATATTTTTATTGTACTTTTTTTACTTCTGTAAATACAATTTTATTGTTCAGTTTGTTTAATTTATTTGTTTACTTACTAACTAAATGGTACAAGAAAATTAAGTTGTGCTAAGTTAAGTAAAATAGTTAGTAATTAATGAAAACAGCAAAGTACAACAACGTACGATTATATACAATGATCATTTCATTCGTCACCATCTTCACGTTCTCTAACAGTTGGTACTGGATCATCCCCTTCTTCGGGGATCAAACATTCCAAATTAATAGGAGCGACCAGTTGAGTTGTTTCAATTGTCGCGTCATAATCCTCGTCGCCCATATCGTACACATCACGAGGTTTCACCTGAATCACCATGTGCCAGTCTTTGTTTTTAGGATCAGGAACATAATAAACCTGCTGCGCCTCATCAGCAACGATGTATGGCTCGTCGTCAGGTAATGCCCCTGTGTGGAAGAGTCTCGAGAAATTGACTGAGGTGATGCCAAGAACGTCAACGTTCTTGCCTCTTTTTCCCCTAGTGTCTGCCCAATCGCACTTAAATAGCGGAACAGGGAATGCCCCATTGTAGTTGAGCACAAGTATATCAACAAGTTTGCCATAATATTGAATCTGCCCTAAACGCGCTTGCGCATCGTCTCTACTAGCATAACTCCTTGTTCCAAATGACCCATACACACCCGAGTTTTGCGTTAGACGAGAGCCATCGCGCGCAACAGTGCGGAAGTGAAAGTCGTTGACATTGTAGGCAGAGTATCTCTGCGCATATTCAAAAGGCCCAGCAGCTAGATTCACCAGTGATGGTGGTGAACTTGGATCGTTGCGTATTTTTTTTGTGAACCAATCAGCAAAGCCTCAGTGGACCATAGTATCAATCATGGCTGCAGTGATCCCTCGTCGCCCTCGATTCTCCCACTTGACATGTCTCCGGTAATCCCTGAAAGGTACAATGTATATAATTAGATATATATTATAAAGAGCAATAAATATAACTATTATTGAAGTTGTATGTCTGCCTCCTACTCTCGATAGGAGTCCACATCAGTGCAGCGTGTAAGGACATGTCTGTGTGCTTGTAACATCTCGGCGGGATTCAGACGGTGGAAGTGCCCTGCTCCTACTGGCTTTTCGATGGCGGGAAACAACGTGTTAGAGCTGGAATAATTGATATCGTTTGAGTTATCGACAACTCGGGGCAGACGCTCATTACGCATGTTCTCACCATAGTATCGTTCAACAAATGCAACAACCTCGTCTCCAATATAACACTCAGCAATACAACCCTCTGACGCGGCTCTATTCTTAACGAACGACTTCACTTTTCCCAAGTACCTGTGTGTAGAAGATAAAATAATTAACTTTAAAATTATTTGTTAATAAATAATTATTATTGTATTGAATTAAACGAAGAAATTAATTAGCGTACCTTTCTATGGGATACATCCAACGATAGTGCACCGGTCCACCCATCTTTGCTTCTTCAACAAGGTGGACAATGAGGTGGACCTGTGAGGTGAAAAATGATGGCGGAAATATCATTTCCATATGACATAGCATCAGAACAGCTTTGGCCTGTAGCTGGTCGAGTTCTTGTCTGTCCAACACCTTTGAACACAACTGCCTAAGTATAAAACTGAGGTCAGCCAACACTATAGACACGTCTTCGAGAAGGGTGTACTTTACAGCTAGAGGAAGAAACTGTTGCAGCAAAACGTGATAGTCATGACTTTTCAACCCGGAAATCTTTGGGTCTCTCGAATTTATGTCCACGCACCTCGAGATGTTACTAGAATATCCGTCGGGAACCCTGATACCCTGTAGCGTGGTCAGAAACACTCTCTTGTTCTTTTTTGTCAAAGCAAATCGAGCAGGCGCAAACTTATCGTTCTCGTCCGGCCAGGCGTCTTGATGTATCCCCATGGCCTTTAGATCTTTCCTCGCTCCGAGATGATCCTTCGACTTTCCTGGCTCGTTCAGAATGGTGTATAAGACATTCTTGCCGACATTCTTTTCAATGTGCATGACGTCCAAACAGTGGCGCATTAAGTTGTGCTTCCAATACGGCAGACAAAAAAATATGCTCCTCTTTTTCCATTGAGGTGCTGGACCAGTTCTACGGGGCACCGGCGGCGGCCTCCGATGAGTCAGCCTTCCACCGCGGCTAGTGCCAGGGGCCTCTTCATCCGGCTGCGGTGGGTCCTTGCCAAATTCACATTGCACATCACATATCTGCTCAAAGATCTCAAACCCAGACATCCGTCGAGAGGGATCTCTCCGTTCCTGTGTGCAGTCGAATTTCTTCTTCTGCCGCCTGAACTGATGATCGGGCGGAAGGAACCGTCGATGACCCATGAAACATGACTTCCTGCTGTGCGGCAGTCTATAGGGTTCTGGTCGAGGTTACAGAAGGGACATGCCATCGCTGTATAAGTGTTCCAGCAGGATAACATGCCGAGTCCGGGGAAATCGCTAACCGTCCATATCACAGCGGCGCGGAGTGTGAACATCGTCTTACTTTCGGCGTCAAACGTCTCGACCCCATCGCTCCACAACTCGTTCAGCTCTTGTATCAGCGGCTGAAGATACACGTCTATATCATTTCCAGTAGATGTCGGCCCTGAAACAATTGTCGATAGAATGAACGAGGTGGACTTCATGCACAACCATGGGGGGAGGTTATATGGTATCAAAACAACTGGCCACACGCTGTAATGTTGGTTGAAGAAGCCGAATGGGTTGAAACCATCGGAAGCGAGACCTAGCCTGACATTTCTTGGATCCGAGGCAAAATCGGGGAATGCGTCGTCAAAAGCTTTCCAGGCATCATCGTCTCGAGGATGCCTCATCTTGCCGTCTGGGTTAGCTTCTGTCGCGTGCCACCGCATTTGCTCAGCCATCTTCGGGGACATGAATAGTCTCTGAAGCCTTGGACGGAGCGGAAAATATCTCATGCTCTTAATGGCCCGTCGCCTCTTCTTCTTATTATGTCCTTCACCCTCCACCTTGTATCGGTCAGTGTCACATCGTCTGCATTTATCTAATGCCGCGTCAGGGCCCCAAAACAACATACAATTATACAGGCACGAATCAATTTTAATGTAATCTAACCCCATCTTTGTCACTGTTTTCTTCGCTTCATAGAATGATGACGGGAGCTCGACTCCAATATTATAAAAGGCGTCTGACAGCAGCTCAATAACGTCCGACATAGTCGCATCAGACGCGCCACGTTTACACTTTATACTGTACAGTTTTGTCATAAATGACAGTTTAGAGTATGTTTCATTCCCTGTGCAAACACATGCCTATATTGTCATCGTACTTACATAATATATATGTACTTCATCAGAGATAATCATTTATATATATGTACATACCTGGGTACAACGGCTTGTCACCTTCCGTCATGAGCTCAAAGAAATCTCTAGCCACCTCAGTGCGTAAGTACTCCGCAACTGGTCCATCCACCACTCCATCCTCGCCAGCACCTGCTTCCTGCAAACCAAATGCTTCCCTCACAGTGTTGTTACCCGGATTAGTTGCATGGCCGCCTCCGTCTGCGTCATCGCCTTCAAGTTGCATTCGACCAACGTGAGAACTCGAACCGACTTCTAGATCACCGGCGTTGTCGTGTAGTTCATCCTCTCCATGAAACGCCCAATTGAGGTAATATCTGGGAAATTGCTTATCTAGACAATGGGCAACTACCTCTGTTAGAATCTTAAGTTTTGATGAAGACTAAAAAATGAAAGAACCAGTTAAACACTTAGAAAGAATTAGGTTAATATAGAACCCCAAGTAAGAGTACAACCGGATGTGGAATTACTTCCGGATGGATTAGGACTAGCGCTCACGGATGAAAGACTCATTCCACAGCGAAAGCAAGTAAGTCACTAAGTCAGAACTCAGTCTAAGAGTGTTAGAGTACCAAATCCTTGATACTAAGTTAGGACACAACCGGATGCAGAATTTCTTCCGGAAGTCTTAGAGTTAAAATTAAGTGACTAGCGCTGTCTATTGAACTAGACAACCCCGAGCGTCAGTGTATATAACACTAAGTCATAACATAGTTCTAGTAGGAGTGCATCCGGTAGCAAAATTGCTTCCGGTAGTAAAAGAGCTTCCCATAGACAATTGAAGTCCCACTGCATGTGGCTATGTGTTATTATTGATGGACTAACGTTTAAGTGCAGAACTGAGTGTTGTTGCTTCCGGATGTGGACTTGCTTCCGGTAGCAATCAGAATGTCAGAACGTACAACTGCCCAGAAGTCAGAATGCTTTTTTGTCAGAGCAGAGTTTAAGGTTGCTTTTCAGAGATAAAGCAAGTCAACCCTGCTGAGCATTAATGGAGCATTAATTGATTCAACGGTAACATGGGATTAACGACTAAATTCAAACGGCATTGTTACCTACCAAGAGAGAGAATCCTTGAAGATGCTATATAAAGAAGTTCATCTTCATTTATGAAGAACAACGAAGAAACTAGAGAGAAAAACCGAGCATATTCTTCGAGCATTCAAAGCGACTCCTACCCAGAAAGCAAGAGAGCACTTAATATATTGAGAGTTTATTTATTATCTATCTTGTACTCTTTGTAGTTAAGTCTCTTCATTTATTGAGAGCATTCATTGTACCTAAGTGAGTAACATCATTTGTTCTTTGAGAGAACTAAGTAGAAAATCCTTTGTTTAAAAGGTTGAACCCTTACAGGTAGTAAGGGGGGAGCGAGTCTATTTGTAAGGTTGCAAGTGAGCCCGTTGTAAAACTTGCTGTTGTAAAGGGCTGCAGGTGAACCCGTTGTAAAACCTGTGGTATAGTGGAACTCAATCTGGGTGATTGAGAACTGGACGTAGGTCAAGAGTTGGACCGAACCAGTATAAAAATCTTGTGTGATTTAATTGTCTGTTTTATTTGGTAGCACAATTCACCCCCCTCTTGTGCATCCTCACTTTCATTTGGTGTCAGAGCAAGGTCTTTCTGACTTGATTCCAACGAATCTAGAAAGAAAAGATCCAGTGATGGATACAGAACATCATTCCCTCCCCGATGTAGCTATGCAGTCAAACAAGTCTCCAGGCTTTGATGGGTATAACTATCCCTTCTGGAAGTTCAAGATGGAGAACTTCATCAAGGCCAGTGGTCTTCATATCTGGGATGTGATAGAGCATGGCGACAATGTTCCACTAGATGATGAAGGTTTTGCAAAGCCTCGATCCCGCTTCACCAATGATGATTACGTTAAAGTTGAACTGAATTACAAGGTCATCCACTATATTCAATGCGCCCTGAGCCCGATGGAGTTCCACAGAATAAGCCACTACAAAACAGCAAAAGAAATGTGGGAGGCTCTTGAGGCAGCTCATTCCGGAACCAAGGGAGTGAAGGCCAGACGCGTTGAGATGCTGGTTGAGAAGTTTCACAAGTTCACAATGCTTCCAAATGAGCCAATCAGAGATTTGGAGCTCAGATTCACCCATCTCATAAACAACCTAGCCTCTCTGGGAAAGAACATTCCTGAGGAGGAACATGTGAGCAAAATTCTAAAGGTGTTAAAGGGTGACTGGCTTACCAAGGTGACCATCTTACAAGAAGTCCAGGGAGAGTCAACCAGTTCTGTCACTGCCTTATTTGGTTCTCTGGCTGAGTATGAACCAACCCTGTTGGCCCAAAGAGCTCCCCAAGCTGCTGCTAATGCCAAGAACCTTGCTCTTGTTGCTCCCAGCAAGGGTAAGGATGATGATGAGGATGATGAGGAAGATATAAACGATGAAGAAATGACTATGATGGTGAGAAAGTTCAAAAAGTTCTTCAGAAAGAGAGGTGGTTTTCAGAAAGGAGATTCAAGCCATAAGAAGGAAAGGGCCCCGGTTTGTTTCGAGTGCAAGAAACCTATTCATTTCAAGGCTGAGTGCCCAAGCCTTCAGAGATCCAAAGGGAAGGACAAGAGGAAAGTCTTTGTGTCCTCAATCTGGGTAAATAGTTCCGATGAAGAAGCCAGTGATGAGGAAGAGGTTGCCAACCTTTGCCTTGTTGCTAGGGAAGATGGAGAATAAGCACTCTCTGACTTCGAATCCATCCATGGGGATGAGGTAACCCTTACTGAACTCCAAGAAGCCTATAACGATATTCATAGAGAGTTCTTTCGTTTATGCAAGGCTTACAAAGTTTTAAGAACAAAGAACGAATCACTTGAGTTCTCGGTGAACTCACTGAGTGATGAGCTAGCGGAAGCCAAGAAGCTTCCGATAGCGAATGGCAAGGGAGGTCCCCAAGCGGAACCCAATGTCTCAACGTTAGAGAGCTGCATGAACTGCAGCAAGATCTCTATAGAAAGGGATAGGCTGCATAATGCCCTACAAAAATTCACAAATGGTTCTGAAATGCTGAATGTTATTTTGATGAATCAAATGGCATATAGAGATAAAACTGGACTAAGTTATAAGCATAAAGAGAAAAGGTGGGTGGAACCCAAAGTGAAACCCTATCTAAATTTTTTTCACAAAGTCACTAGTCACAGCTCCACACCCTTCAGCTTCTGCAACTACTGCAACAGGAAGGGACACTCCACGTCCACCTGCAATGCAAAGAAGCATGGTGCCAACAGCACCTATAAGTGGGTTCCAAAAGGAACCAGGGTGACTAAGGATCCTCTAAAAAAAGAAACTAATGAAGCACAAGGACCTAGAACTTGGAAGCATATTCCAAAGGGAGTCCATCAGCCTAGAGCCCACAAAATGCCAGAGGCACAACACAATCACAAACCTAAGGTCCACACTGGACCGAAGGTTATGAGAACTAATGATAAAGGACCCAATAAAGGTTGGGTACCTAAGGTTGTCTAATTTATGCAGGTCTGTCTCAAAGCATCCAAGAACCGAAAGTGGTACATCGACAGCTGATGCTCGAGACACATGACGGGAGACAGAGACAAGTTCAAATCTCTGGTGATCAAAGATGGAGCCAAAGTAAACTTTGGAGGAAACCAGAGTGGAAAGATTGTTAGAATCTTAAGTTTTGATGAAGACTAAAATATAAAGGATTAGACCAAGTGCCTAGGAAGCAATAGGATAACATAGGATCCCAAGTAAGAGTGCTTCCGGATGAGGATTTACTTCCGGATAGATTAGGACTTGCGCATGCGGATGAATGTTTTCATCCCCCAGCGGCAGCAAGTAAATCACTGGGGAAATAACTTGGTCCATGAGCATTAGGTACACAAAACCTTAAGACTAAGCTATGTTTCAATCGGAAGTGAAATTGCTTCCTGTTAGATTTAGACTGGTGCAGGTTGATAAATTAGATATAACCCCGAGCGTCAGTAAAAATGCAACGTCAAGTGAAGTTGCTTCCTGTTAGACTTAGACTGGCGCAGACTGATAGAATAGACATCACCCCAAGCGTCAGTGAGTTCACCTCATCAAGTAAAAGTGCTTCATGATAGATTTAGACTGACACAGACTAATAGAGGTTATATAATCCTAAGTGTCAGTGAATCAGCCACGTCAAGTGAAATTGCTTCCAGTTAGACTTAGACTGGCACAGGCTGATAAAAGAAATATAACCCTAAGCGTCAGTGAGTTCACCACGTCAAGTAAAAGTGCTTCCGATAGCTTAGTGACTAGCGCTGAGTGTTGGAATGAAATACACTGAGCGAGAGTAAGTGATGGTGAGCTAGATCCTTCATCAAGTGGAATCACTTCCGGATGTAGAAGTGCTTCCGGATACACCTTAGACTTAGGGAACACCCACTGCATGTGACTATGTGCTTATATTGCTAAACTAACGTTCAAGTGCAGCACACTAAGTAAGGTTGCTTCCGGATGAGAAGTTGCTTCCGCAAGCAATCAGAATGTCAGAACGTTCAGAGATGCAGTGTCAGAATGCTTATGTCAGAGCAGAGGTGCCAGGACTACTTTTCAGAGATAAAGCAAGTCAACCCTGCTATACATTGATGAAGCAATTAATGGGCAAACGGTAACAAGGGAAAAACGGACATATTCAAACGGCTAGCCCACCTACCAAGAGGTCAAAATGCTTGAAGACTATATAAGGGAGCTCAACTTCATTTATGAGTAATTAATCATCTTTGAATATTCTTGAGAGAAGTTAGAGCGAGAAACTAAGAACATCTTCAAGCATTCAAAGCTACCCAGAAAAGCGAAGAGCATTTAACACTTTGAGTGATATTTTCATCTACTAATTCTGTACTCATTGTAGTTAAGTCTCTTCGTGTTATAAGAGCATTTATTGTACTTAAGTGTGTAACACCATCTGTTCTTTGAGAGAACTTAGTCAAAATCCTTTAAGTGTAAAGGTGTTCCCCTTGCTTGGTGTGAGGGGGAGCTAGTGTGAAAGGTTACAAGTGAGCCTGTGCAAAACTTGATGTAAGGTTGCAAGTGATCCCGTGCAAAACTTGCGGTTGTAAGGTTTCAGGTGAACCCGATTTAAAACCTGAGTTATAGTGGAACTCTCGGCCTGGGTGGTTGAGGACTGGACGTAGGTCAGGTAGACCGAACCAGTATAAATCTTGTGTTGTTTTATTTGAGTATTTATTTTTGAAGCACAATTCACCCCCCCTCTTGTGCATCCATTACATTCATTTGGTATCAGAGCCAGATCCTTCTCACTCGATTCCAACGAATCAGAAGGCAAAGATCCAGTGATGGACACAGACTATTCTCTACCAGATGTCTCCGTTCAACCCAACAAGCCCCCAGGCTTCGATGGGTACAACTATTCATTCTGGAAGTTCAAAATGGAGACTTATATCAAATCAACTGAAATCAGACTCTGGGATGTAATAGAACGAGGGGATCAAACTCCACTAGATGAGGATGGATTTGCAAAAGCACGAGCCAGATACACTCCTAAGGACTATGCCCTAGTCCAAATGAACCATCGGGCCATGCACTACATCCAGTGTGCTCTCAGCCCCAAAGAGTATCACAGGATCAGCCACCACAAAAATGCAAAAGATATGTGGGAGGCTCTTAAGGCTGCACACTCTGGAACCAGGGGAGTAAAAGCAAGACGTATTGAAATGCTGGTGGAAGAATTTCACAAATTCGCCATGCTGAGTCCCACAGAACCTATCCGAGAGCTAGAGCTTCGGTTCACCCATCTCATCAACAATTTGGCCACGCTGGGTAAGGATATCCCTGAAAGAGAGCAAGTGAGCAAGATTCTAAAGATCTTGAAGGGTGACTGGATCACCAAAGTGACTATTTTGCAAGAAGTGCAAGGAGAATCAACCAGCTCCATCACCGCACTATTTGGCTCTCTTGCTGAATATGAACCTACCTTGCTGGCTATGAGAGCTCCTCAACCCTCATCCAAGAACAAGAACCTTGCTCTCGTTGCTCCCAGCAAGGAGATCAATGACAATGATGAGGATGATGAGGAGGAGATGGACGATGAGGAGATGACTATGATGGTGAGGAAATTTAGAAAATTCTTCAGAAAGAAGGGAAGCTATCAGAGAGGTGATTCCAGCCAGAGAAAGGGATACAAGAAAGAAAAGGTCCCTGTGTGTTTTGAATGCAATAAGCCTGGTCACTTCAAGGCTGAATGTCCCAGCCTGCAGAGGTCAAAAGGCAAGGACAAAAGAAAGGCTCTTGTTTCCTCCATTTGGGTAAATAGCTCAGATGAGGAAGCAAGTGATGAAGAAGAAGCTGCCAACTTCTGCCTGGTAGCCAGAGAAGAGGATGAAGAAGCATCTTCAGATCTTGACCTCACCAACGAAGATCATGAGGTAACTCTTCCTGAACTACAAGAGGCTTACAATGAGGTTCATGAAGAATTCTCTAGACTATGTAAAGCCTATAAGGTGTTGAAAACCAAAAAGGAATCACTTGAGTCCAAGGTGGACTCACTAAGTGAGGAACTAGCGGAAGCTAGAAGACTTCTGGTAGTGAATGGCCAGGGTTCTTCCCAAGTAGAACTCAATGCCCCAACACCTGAGAGCTGCCCTAATTGCAGCAAAATCTCAGAAGAAAATAACAAGCTGCAAATTGCCCTGCAGAAGTTTACCAATGGTTCAGAAATGCTAAGTGTACTCTTAATGAACCAAAGGGCATATAGGGATAGAACTGGCTTGGGGTATACCCCTAAGGTAAAAAGGTGGGTAGAACCAAAAGTAAAGCCTTACTTGAAGTTCTTCCATAAAGCCACCAATCATAGCTCCTCACCCTTTAGCTTCTGTAATTACTGCAACAGGAAAGGACACTCCACGTCCACCTGTAATGCTAAGAAGCATGGAGCTAGTAGCTCTTACAGATGGGTCCCTAAAGGAACCAAGGCTACAAAGGATCCTTCACCTGCAAAGGAAACCAAGAGAGGACAAGGATCCCGAGCCTGGAATCATTCCACAGGGAAAACCCAAGAGCCTAGAGCCAGCACTAGGCCAGAGGCTCCAAATGATCATAAGCCCAAGGGTAAGACCAAAACTAGACCAAGGGCACTAAATACTAATGACAGAGGACCCAAGAGAGGTTGGGTACCTAAGTTTGCTTGATTGTTTCAGGTGTGTCTCAAGGCATCCAAGAACAGAAAATGGTACATCGATAGCGGATGCTCGAGACATATGACTGGAGACAGAGACAAGTTCAAATCTCTGGTGATCAAAGATGGAGCCACAGTGACCTTTGGAGGAAATCAAAGTGGTAAGATCACTGGAGTCGGAGAAGTTGGACCAGTCAAGGATGTCTATCTAGTGGACGGTCTCTGTCACAACCTGCTGAGCGTGAGCCAGAGCACGGACAGAGGAAACTGGGTAATATTTGATTCAAATGAGTGCTTAATAGTTGATAAGCAGGATCTGAATATAGATAAGGCCAACTTAAAATGCAAGATTAAGGCAAATAGGAATGGGAATCTATATACCTTAGACTTATGTCAACAGTTAGAAGAAAAATGTTTAATATCTAGTGATGAGAATAGCTGGCTTTGGCATAAGAGGTTAGCTCATGTCAATTCTACTCAATTGGATATGATAATTAAAAATGAGCTAGCTATAGGTATTCCCTCTTTTAAAGTTAAGCATGATTTTATTTGTGAATCCTGCCAACGAGGGAAGCAAACAAAGTCCTCGTTTAAAACCAAGAAGAGAGTCTCCACCAGCAGGCCCTTGGAACTAATCCACATGGATTTGGTTGGGCCAGCGAGAGTAAAAAGCTTGGGTGGAAACCTATATGCTTTAGTGGTGGTGGATGACTATTCAAGGTTCACGTGGACTATGTTTCTTGCCTCTAAGCAAGATGCTTTTGATGCTTTTGTTGTCCTGGCTAAGAAAGTGCAGAATGAGAAGGAGCTCAAAATCACAGCCATAAGGACAGACCATGGAGGAGAGTTTGAGAACCATAGCCTCTCTGAGCTATGCGAGCAAAACGGCATTGAACATAACTTCTCAGCTCCGAGAACTCCTCAACAAAATGGAGTAGTCGAAAGGAAGAACAGGGTTCTGACAGAGATGGCTAGAAGTATGCTCAACGAGAAAGAGGTTTCTCAAGTGTTCTGGGCGGACGCTATGAGCACTGCCTGCTATATCTCCAACAGAGCCTATGTTCGCAAGGGCCTGGATAAAACTCCATACGAGCTATACAAAGGGAGGAAGCCCAACATCAGCCACCTCAGAATATTTGGATCAAAATGCTACGTGCATAATAATGGAAAGGTAAATTTGGGTAAGTTTGATCCAAAGGCTGATGTAGGTATATTCATAGGATATTCCCTTAGGAGTAAAGCATATAGGATATACAACATGAGAACTAAAACTGTAGAAGAATCCATGCATGTTGTATTTGATGAAACTCCTACATGGGGACAATCCACAGAAGATGATGAAGCACCTAATCTTCCAAAACTATCATCATCTTCTTCACCACCAAAAGAAACACCAATAAGCAATCCCAAGGAAGAAGGTGAACCCAGTGATGAACCTGGAGTGCAACCCATGCCTGAGGGGGCACAGTTGCCAATAGCTAGGAGACATCACAGGGATCACCCTCTTGATCAAGTGCTTGGTGATGTTTCTTCTGGTGTCAGAACTAGAAGACAAGTTCAAAATGAAGTTGAGTTTGGAGCATTCCTATCTCAAATCGAACCAACTTCAATTGAACAAGCTCTTGAGGACTGCGACTGGATTATTGCCATGCAGGAAGAGCTAAATCAATTTGAGAGAAGTCAAGTGTGGGAACTAGTCCCAAGGCCGTCTCATCAATCCATAGTGGGGACCAAGTGGGTCTTCAAAAACAAACTGGATGAGACAGGTCAAATCACCAGGAACAAAGCCAGACTAGTAGCCAAAGGATACAACCAAGAAGAAGGCATTGACTATGAAGAAACTTTTGCTCCCGTCGCTAGACTTGAAGCAATAAGGATTCTTCTAGCCTTTGCATCCATGAAAGGTTTTAGACTATATCAAATGGATGTAAAGAGTGCATTTCTTAATGATTATATTAAAGAAGAGGTATATGTAGAACAACCTCCTGGCTTTGAGAACCATATACACCCCAAACATGTGTATAGATTAAAGAAAGCCTTATATGGCCTGAAACAAGCTCCTCGAGCTTGGTATGAGAGACTCAGCAGCTTTTTGCTGGGCAAGGGCTTCTCAAGAGGCAAATTAGATAATACACTGTTTATCCTTCACAAAGATAGAGATATGTTAATTGTCCAAATTTATGTTGATGATATTATATTTGGGGCAACTAACGAAAAACTTTGTGAAGATTTCTCTAAGACTATGCAGGGTGAATTTGAAATGTCAATGATGGGAGAACTAACGTTCTTCCTAGGCCTGCAAATTAGACAAAAGAAGAATGGAATCTTTATCTCCCAAACCAAGTACTGCAGAGAACTACTCAAAAAGTTTGGGATGGATGAATGCAAGGAGTATGATACTCCTATGAGCACCACAGCTGCACTCGACGCTGACGCAAAGGGTAAATGTGTCAGCCTGCCCATATACAGGGGAATGATAGGTTCCCTCTTATACTTAACAGCCAGCAGGCCCGACATTCAATTTAGTGTAGGCATGTGTGCTAGGTTTCAAGCCAACCCCAAGGAATCACACTTAACATGTGTTAAACGTATTCTGAGATACCTTGAGGGAACACAAGAACTTGGTCTTTGGTATCCCAGAGGTAACCAAGAGTTCTTGTGGGCTTACTCTGACTCTGATCATGCAGGTTATAAGACAGATAGAAAGAGCACCAGTGGACAATGCGCCTTCCTTGGTGGTTGTCTGGTGTCTTGGGCTAGCAAAAAGCAAACCTGTGTGTCTCTGTCATCCACTGAGGCAGAATACATTGCTGCAGCAAGTTGCTGTGCTCAAGTGCTGTGGCTAAAGAACCAGTTGAGAGATCTTGGCTTGGAGTTCCCAGAGGCACCTATCCTCTGTGACAACACAAGCACTATCAGCCTCGCCAAGAATCCAGTTCAGCACACAAGGACAAAGCACATTGACGTCAGACATCACTTCATCAGAGACCATGTTCAAAAGAAGGATGTCAAGGTGCAGTTTGTCCCCACACAACAACAGCTTGCTGGCATCTTCACCAAGCCTCTAGGGTTTGACCAATTTAATTTCATTAGAGGAGATTTGGGAATGGTAAACCCAAATGAAGTGTAAATTCTATTAATTATACTTGACTGTTTACAACAATACTAACTTAGGCATCGGAGTGCCAATATATGTTTTTGCAGGTACTCAATGTTAAATCTTAAGCAAGTGCAACCGGAAGCAAAACCACTTCCGAATGATCACTCACTGACACTGGATGATCAAGCCAAGAGAGCGCCAGCACTAGTCAAGAGATACGTCACTTCAGAAAACTCTTCAACTTCCCAAAAGAGACGTTATGTCTTCTCTGACAATGTGAAGCAACACGTGTCATCAGGTGTGTCGTTCCAACTTAAGTCGTTTACACTACCCAATGTGTGAAAATATGAGAAGGCATGACTATTTTGCCCATAGTAACTGTACCTATAAATAGGACATCATTTTCACTTTTACTTTTCATTTTTAACTCACAAAATCTCTGCATACAAAACTCTTCATCTTCATCTGTGTTCTTCATTCTCTTCATACATTCTTTCGCATTTTACCACCAACCCACACAAAAATGGCCAGACCTCATGAAGCAAACCCAGTTTTAAAGAAATCTTTCCCATCTAAGAAACACAAGCCAAAATCTGGGAAATCAAGTTATGAACATTCTGGCAAATCTGGGCATCATGAAGAACATCGCTATGAACATCAAGAACACCATGAAGTTTCTGGGCAGAATACACCAGGGCAGGATGAAAATATTCAAGGTCAGCCTGAAACTTCTGGTAGAGTGGCAGAACAGTTAGTGGGTTCTAAGCAAGAGAAGCTTGATAAGAAGAGGAAGTTCATCCCTAAGGAGGAGGCTGCGGCGATCAAATCTGCCAGAAATGCATGGTAGAGAACAGGCCCTCACTCTCTTTGATGATGCCAAAAGGGGGAGAGTTGTGAGAATATGAAGAGGGCACTTGAGATGTGAGAATATGAAGAGGGCACTTGAGGAATCCATTGAGTCTGAGAGACCAGAGTGTGCATGAGGCCGAGGGAGAGGAAAAAGAATTACCAAACTCCCAATCCAAACATTTGTCTTAACTTAGAAATTTTCTTGCCTTGTTTTCATGCATACTTGCTTAGCGTAATTTACTTATATATGTTCTTGAATACTCTGACTTGTAACTTCTGCTTATCAATAATATTTGTCTAAGTTACTTGTTATTTATTTATTGCTTTATTCTTTTGATAATCCTTTCATATGAATTTTAATCGATAAAACTAAGTTTGTCATCATCAAAAAGGGGGAGAATGTTAGAATCTTAAGTTTTGATGAAGACTAAAATATAAAGGATTAGACCAAGTGCCTAGGAAGCAATAGGATAACATAGGATCCCAAGTAAGAGTGCTTCCGGATGAGGATTTACTTCCGGATAGATTAGGACTTGCGCATGCGGATGAATGTTTTCATCCCCCAGCGGCAGCAAGTAAATCACTGGGGAAATAACTTGGTCCATGAGCATTAGGTACACAAAACCTTAAGACTAAGCTATGTTTCAATCGGAAGTGAAATTGCTTCATGTTAGATTTAGACTGGCGCAGGTTGATAAATTAGATATAACCCCGAGCGTCAGTAAAAATGCAACGTCAAGTGAAGTTGCTTCCTGTTAGACTTAGACTGGCGCAGACTGATAGAATAGACATCACCCCAAGCGTCAGTGAGTTCACCTCATCAAGTAAAAGTGCTTCATGATAGATTTAGACTGACACAGACTAATAGAGGTTATATAATCCTAAGTGTCAGTGAATCAGCCACGTCAAGTGAAATTGCTTCCAGTTAGACTTAGACTGGCACAGGCTGATAAAAGAAATATAACCCTAAGCGTCAGTGAGTTCACCACGTCAAGTAAAAGTGCTTCCGATAGCTTAGTGACTAGCGCTGAGTGTTGGAATGAAATACACTGAGCGAGAGTAAGTGATGGTGAGCTAGATCCTTCATCAAGTGGAATCACTTCCGGATGTAGAAGTGCTTCCGGATACACCTTAGACTTAGGGAACACCCACTGCATGTGACTATGTGTTTATATTGCTAAACTAACGTTCAAGTGCAGCACACTAAGTAAGGTTGCTTCCGGATGAGAAGTTGCTTCCGCAAGCAATCAGATTGTCAGAACGTTCAGAGATGCAGTGTCAGAATGCTTATGTCAGAGCAGAGGTGCCAGGACTACTTTTCAGAGATAAAGCAAGTCAACCCTGCTATACATTGATGAAGCAATTAATGGGCAAACGGTAACAAGGGAAAAACGGACATATTCAAACGGCTAGCCCACCTACCAAGAGGTCAAAATGCTTGAAGACTATATAAGGGAGCTCAACTTCATTTATGAGTAATTAATCATCTTTGAATATTCTTGAGAGAAGTTAGAGCGAGAAACTAAGAACATCTTCAAGCATTCAAAGCTACCCAGAAAAGCGAAGAGCATTTAACACTTTGAGTGATATTTTCATCTACTAATTCTGTACTCATTGTAGTTAAGTCTCTTCGTGTTATAAGAGCATTTATTGTACTTAAGTGTGTAACACCATCTGTTCTTTGAGAGAAATTAGTCAAAATCCTTTAAGTGTAAAGGTGTTCCCCTTGCTTGGTGTGAGGGGGAGCTAGTGTGAAAGGTTACAAGTGAGCCTGTGCAAAACTTGTTGTAAGGTTGCAAGTGATCCCGTGCAAAACTTGCGGTTGTAAGGTTTCAGGTGAACCCGATTTAAAACCTGAGTTATAGTGGAACTCTCGGCCTGGGTGGTTGAGGACTGGACGTAGGTCAGGTAGACCGAACCAGTATAAATCTTGTGTTGTTTTATTTGAGTATTTATTTTTGAAGCACAATTCACCCCCCCCTCTTGTGCATCCATTACATTCAAAGATCACTGGAGTTGGAGAAGTTGGACCAATCCAAAATGTCTACTTAGTTGATGGTCTCTGTCACAACCTGCTGAGTTTGAGCCAAAGCACTGACAAAGGAAATTGGGTAATATTTGACTCACATGAATGCATTATAGTAAATAAGCATGATCTTGATATAGATAAAACTAATCTATGCAAGCTTAAGGCAAATAGGAATGGAAATCTCTACACCCTAGATTTATGCCAACAACTAACTGAAAAATGCCTAATCACTAGTGATGAAAATAGTTGGCTTTGGCATAAACGGCTAGCGCATGTAAACTTTACACAGCTTGATATGCTTATTAAAAAGGAGCTAGCAATAGGGATTCCATCCTTCAAAGTTAAGCATGATTTTATCTGTGAATCCTGCCAACGAGGAAAGCAAACAAAGTCCTCGTTTAAGACCAAGAAGAAAGTCTCCACCAGCAGGCCCTTAGAAATGATCCACATGGATTTAGTTGGGCCAGCGAGAGTGAAGAGCTTAGGTGGAAACCTTTATGCTCTAGTGGTGGTGGATGACTATTCAAGGTTCACTTGGACTATGTTTCTTCCCTCTAAGCATGATGCTTTTGATGTTTTTGTTGTCCTGACTAAGAAAGTGCAGAATGAGAGAGATCTCAAAATAACAGCCATAAGGACAGATCATGGAGGAGAGTTCGAGAATCACAACTTCTCAGAGCTGTGTGAAGAGAATGGAATTGATCACAACTTCTCAGCTCCCAGAACTCCTCAACAGAATGGCGTGGTTGAAAGGAAGAACAGGGTTCTGACAGAGATGGCCAGAAGCATGCTCAATGAGAAAGAGTTTCTCAAGTGTTCTGGGCGGACGCTATGAGCACAGCTTGCTACATCTCCAACAGAGCCTATGTTCGCAAGGGCTTAGACAAGACCCCCTATGAGCTATACAAAGGTAGAAAGCCCAACATCAGCCACCTCAGAATCTTTGGATCAAAATGTTACGTTCATAACAATGGAAAGGTAAACTTGGGTAAGTTTGATCCAAAAGCTGACATAGGAGTTTTCATAGGATATTCCCTTAGGAGTAAGGCTTATAGAGTATACAACTTGAGAACTAGAACAGTAGAGGAGTCTATGCATGTTGTATTCGATGAAAACCCTACATGGGAAGGATCCACAGAAGATGATGGGATACTAAATTTTTCAAAACCACCATCATCTTCACCACCAAAAGAAACACCAGCAAGTGATCCTAAGAGGGAGGATGAACCCAGTGATGAACCTAGAGTGCAGACAGTACCTGATGAGGTACAGTTGCCAATCGCTAGGAGACATTACAGGGATCATCCACTTGACCAAGTGCTTGGTGATGTTTCTTCTGGTGTCAGAACTAGAAGGCAGGTTAAAAATGAAGTTGAGTTTGGAGCATTTTTGTCTTAAATCGAACCAACTTCAGTTGAACAAGCTCTAAAGGACTGCGTTTGGATCATTGCCATGCAGGAAGAGCTTAATCAGTTTGAAAGAAGCCAAGTTTGGGAGATAGTCCCTAGACCATCTCACCAATCCATAGTTGGGACCAAATGGGCCTTTAAGAACAAACTGGATGAGACTGGACAGATCACTAGGAACAAAGCCAGATTAGTAGCAAAAAGGTATAACCAAGAAGAAGGCATAGACTATGAAGAAACCTTTGCCCCAGTTGCGAGACTTAAAGCAATAAGGATTCTTCTAACCTTTGCATCCATAAAAGGTTTTAAATTATATCAGATGGATGTGAAGAGTTCTTTTCTTAATGGTTATATCAAGGAAGAGGTGTATGTTGAGCAACCTCCTGGCTTTGAGGATCACAAGTACCCTAAGCATGTGTATATAGACTAAAGAAAGCTTTATATGGCCTGAAACAAGCTCCACGAGCTTGGTATGAGAGACTTAGCAGCTTTCTGCTAGGAAAAGGTTTCTCAAGAGGCAAATTAGATAATACACTGTTTATCTTGCATAAGGATAGAAATATGTTAGTTATCCAGATATATGTTGATGATATTATTTTTGGAGCAACTAACGAGAAACTCTGTGAGGAGTTTTCTAAGACAATGCAGGGGGAATTTGAGATTTCAATGATGGGAGAGCTAACCTTCTTCCTAGGCCTGCAGATCAGGCAAAAGAAAGAAGACATCTTCATCTCCCAAACTAAGTACTGCAGAGAGCTTCTCAAGAAGTTTGGGATGGATGAATGCAATGAGTCTGATACTCCTATGAGCACCACTGCCGCTCTCGATGCTGATGTAAAGGGAAGTTCGGTCAGCCTGCCAATGTATAGGGGAATGATAGGTTCCCTGCTATACTTAACGGCTAGCAGACCTGATATTCAATTTAGTGTAGGGATGTGTGCTAGATTTCAAGCCAACCCCAAGGAATCTCACTGTGTTAAACGTATTTTAAGATACCTTGAGGGAACTCAAGAACTTGGTCTCTAGTATCCCAGAGGTAACCAAGAGTTCTTGTGGGCTTACTCTGATGCTGACCATGCAGGTTATAAGACAGATAGAAAGAGCACCAGCGGCCAATGTGCCTTCCTTGGAGGTTGTCTGGTGTCTTGGGCAAGCAAGAAGCAAACCTGCGTGTCACTATCATCCACAGAGGCAGAGTATATTGCTGCAGCAAGCTGTTGTGCACAAGTGTTGTGGCTGAAAAATCAACTGAGGGATCTTGGCTAAGAGTTTCATGAGGCTCCCATTCTCTGTGACAACACAAGCACCATCAGCCTTGCCAAGAATCCAGTCCAGCACACAAGAACAAAGCACATTGACGTCAGACATCACTTCATCAGAGATCATGTTCAGAAGAAGGATGTCAAGTTGCAATTTGTTCCCACTCAGCATCAGCTTGCAGATATCTTCACCAAACCTCTGGGGGTAGATCAATTTACTTTTATTAGAGGAAATTTGGGAATGGTAAACCAAATGAAGTTTAATCTTCAGAATAAACTTGTGCTTAGTTGTTAAAACCTGTAAACTGTACTAACTTAGGCATCGGAGTGCCAATCTTTAGTTTTGCAGGTCCCCTAACATGTCAATTTTAAATCTTAAGTGGGTCACTTCCGCAAGCTCATCATTCTATTCAACATAATTGCTGCCGCTTGGGCATGACCCTAAGCAACCGGAAGCGCCAGTATTTGGGAAAAGGAACGTCACCTCAAAAACGTTTCATCTTCTCTCACAGAAAATTGTGCCTTTTCTGACACACTGAAGAGACATGTGGCATAAAGGTGCGTCGTTTCAATTTAAATGCTTACGTTTTCCCATAAAAGGTGCATATTTTCAATGAAGAGTCATTATGAACCATCACATCGAATGTCATTGCATAACTAGGGCACAAATATTCATTCATCACTTCTCACAAATCAAACCACAAAACTCTCTGAAATTCTCTCATCTGCATCTTTATCTTCATCTTCATCTACTTCTTCATCTTCTTCTTCTTCTTCGCATTCATCTCTGCATATCATTCACTCCATAACCATCTCACAAAAACAATGGCCGGTTCAAATGAAATCAACCCTATCCTCCAGAAAGCCTCTTCCAAAAAGTTGAAGATTTCTGGGAAATCTGGGGATTTTGGGAAAAAGAAGAAAAGAGTTCAGTTTGAAGAAGAACACACTTCTAAGCGACAGAGGGTTGAAGATGATTTTTCAGTTTATATTTCTGGGCCACTGGAGGCAGTTTCTCCAGCATTTGAGAACAGAAACTCCTACCTCTCCAATGGCATCTTCGTAGATCTGGAAAAACTAGAGACTCTGGGTTATGATCTGTCTGCATATCTCCAGAAATACATGAACTGGCTGGGGATTCAGAATGAGTACAACGTACAAGTACTCAGAGTATTCTATGACTCTCTCTCTGCCAAGGACATCAGCAAGAACACATCCGCCATTGGCCGGGTTGACTTCAAGGCCACAGTCAGAGGAAGAAGGATAAAGTTCAATTTGAGGGATATAAATCGCTTCCTCGGGGTCACTGATGAGCAAATGAACAAGTGGTCCTTCCCTGAGCGGCTGGAGCAAGCTGAGTTGGAGCAGATATATGGCACTGGGGGAAAGAAGGTGTCTGGAATGCCCGACACACAGCGAGTGCTCCAGTACATCTACTCAAGGATCATGACGAACAAGGGTGGCAACTTCAATGAGTTCACCCAACTGGACAACCCTTGGCTCGCCAAGTTCCTTACCCAGCAGCCTATCAACCCTGGGCAATTGATTTCAATGGAGCTGCACTGATGGGTTGAAGCCAAGAACAAAGGGAATACTTCTCTGCCCTTCCCTCAGTTCATCGTCTTCCTCTTGGAAAAGTTCAACATCAGATCAACTGAGGAGGCTGACAACAGAAAGTGCTTGCCCATGGGGTCAATGAACCTGAGCAAAATGGGAGTCAAGTACATCAAGCCAGTGAAGGCCACTCAGTCTGGCTCTCAGGCTGGGAGTGCTTCTCACACCACCCTCTGCATCAGGCTGGCCCCAACCGGACTCGCGCTGCAAGACCATCTGCTGCTCAGAGGGTTCTGGTTGAAGAATTGAGAGAAGAGCTTCTCTTCAGACTGCCCGATCCCTTGATGGCCCCTCTGCGTGAAGAATGTGATACAGCCTTCCGCAATCAAGAGTAGCGGATCCAGGGTTTGGAGGATCGCTTAGGGAGGATAGAAGCCAAACTTGATCTACTCCTTCACCACTTTCTTGCCCCTCCACCTTACCCTCAACCCCCTCCCAATACACCTCCTCCTCCTCCCCCACCTTCACCTCCCCCACAGAATGACCCTGACACTCACCAAGACATCCCTCACTACTCACCATCACCTCACACCTCTCTATCTCACTCCCTCGGCCACCCCAACTCCCCTAGCCACTCTCACTCCCCTAGCCACTCACAATCACCCAGCCACTCTCACTCCTCCCATCACTCTACCCCTCCCAACTCACCTCCCTTCACCTTTACAGACCACACTTCCTTACCCCCTCCCTCACCACCAAGATATGGCCCCGAGCCTCCACCACCCACTTCCTCCTCTACCTCCTCCTTGGTCCTCGCCCTTGTTGATGATGCCAAAAGGGGGAGAGATATCTTAACTCAACCCTCCCTCTGGCTAGACGAGGACGTTGCTGCTGCCCTCCGTCGTGCCATGGATCTGAGAAGAATGGGTAGAGCAGAAAGTCTGATTCGAGGGGAAGCCATCAGATTCATGCATCAACAGCAGTCCGCCAGCACACAGTCAAACCTTGAAATGGTGCTGGCTGATCAACCTGAGGTGTCACCTACTGTTGAGCCTGTGCCAGCCTCTACGCCTGTTGCCAACCTGTTTGAGGAGCTATGCATGAAGTATGGTTTAAAAAGGCCAGAGCCGCTAGTAAGGGTGATAGCCAGGCCAATTCCTCCCTCTGAGCCAGCCCCTGAGCCTCGTCCAATCAGCTTCAGTAAGTCAAGAGTCAAGACAGTGGCTAGAAAGAAGGTCGCTTCCTCCCCTAGAGCATCCTCAGAAAGTGAAGAGGAGTCCATTGTTGCTCCTGAGGATACTGAGACTGAAAGGGTGCCACTGCAAGGGAAAGCTTCTGAGCCTCAATCATCCACCCAAGAGCAAGCTCAGACAGTACATAGTGAAGACCCACCAGAAGTGGTGGTCAAGTTAGAGGTGGAAGACATGACACCTGATGAGTTTGAGCGCTTTGGTTGGACTGACAGACTCACATATGAACAGCTCTTTGTTCTGGATGCTGAGAGGGCTAATGCTAAGAGTCTTCAAGAGAAGAAGGGGAAAGGGAAAGGGAAGGGAAAAGGGAAAGCAAAGGCAAGCCTATCACAAGACCCTAATTACCCTGCCTGGAATGTCAAGGTCAAAGTTGTCCATCTCCCTCACGCAACCATCCCCATCGGAGATTCAGAGGATGGAAGGGCTTTTGGATTAGATGAGCTCAGTGATCTGAAGAAAGCCATTGCTGAATCCCTTGAGCTTGAGAGAGTTAGAAAAGCCAATGAGGAGAGGGAGCTCCAACAGATTCTTGCCCAGATCGACCAACAGCAGATGAATGAGATGTGGGCCAAGATGAATGAGGAGCATGAAGAGATCCAAAGAGAGAAAGAGAGGAACAAAAGACACAAACTATAAAACCCAGCCTCTCATGCATAGCACAACTTAGTTCTTTCATTGTTCCATATTTTTTCATGCATAGTTATCTGCCTTAACTGTAAATCTTTCAGTATTGTACTTACTCTTTTCTTATCATACTTGTATTTGATTTACTTGTTACTAATGAAGTTCGCCTTTGAGTTCATCTGTATGTTATTTGATTATTTCTTAAGTATGAACTCATTAGATAACTTAGTTTGTCATCATCAAAAAGGGGAGAATGTTAGAATCTTAAGTTTTGATGAAGATTAAAATATGAAAGAACCAGTTAAACACTTAGAAAGAATTAGGTTAATATAGAACCCCAAGTAAGAGTACAACCGGATGTGGAATTACTTCCGGATGGATTAGGACTAGCGCTCACGGATGAAAGACTCATCCCACAGCGAAAGCAAGTAAGTCACTAGGTCAGAACTTAGTCTAAGAGTGTTAGAGTACCAAATCCTTGAGACTAAGTTAGGACACAACCGGATGCATAATTGCTTCCGGAAGTCTTAGAGTTAAAATTAAGTGACTAGCGCTGTCTATTGAACTAGACAACCCCGAGCGTCAGTGTATATAACACTAAGTCATAACATAGTTCTAGTAGGAGTGCATCCGGTAGCAAAATTGCTTCCGGTAGTAAAAGAGCTTCTCATAGACAATTGAACTCCCACTGCATGTGACTATGTGTTATTGTTGTTGGACTAACGTTTAAGTGCAGAATTGAGTGTTGTTGCTTCCGGATGTGGACTTACTTGCGGTAGCAATCAGAATGTCAGAACGTACAACTGCCCAGAAGTCAGAATGTTTTTTTGTCAGAGCAGAGTTGTCAGAGTTGTTTTTCAGAGATAAAGCAAGTCAACCCTGCTGAGCATTAATGGAGCATTAATTGATTCAACGGTAACATGGGATTAACGACTAAATTCAAACGGCATTGTTACCTACCAAGAGAGAGAATCCTTGAAGATGCTATATAAAGAAGTTCATCTTCATTTATGAAGAACAACGAAGAAACTAGAGAGAAAAACCGAGCATATTCTTCGAGCATTCAAAGCTACTCCTACCCAGAAAGCAAGAGAGCACTTAATACATTGAGAGTTTATTTATTATCCATCTTGTACTCTTTGTAGTTAAGTCTCTTCATTTATTGAGAGCATTCATTGTACTTAAGTGAGTAACATCATTTGTTCTTTGAGAGAACTAAGTAGAAAATCCTTTGTTTAAAAGGTTGAACCCTTACAGGTAGTAAGGGGGAGCGAGTATGTTTATAAGGTTGCAAGTGAGCCCGTTGTAAAACTTGCGGTTGTAAGAGGTTGCAAGTGAGCCCGTTGTAAAACTTGCGGTTGTAAAAGGTTGCAGGTGAACCCGTTGTAAAACCTGTGGTATAGTGGAACTCAATCTGGGCGATTGAGAACTGGACGTAGGTCAAGAGTTGGACCGAACCAGTATAAAAATCTTGTGTGATTTAATTGTCTGTTTTATTTGGTAGCACAATTCACCTCCCCCCTCTTGTGCATCCTCACTTTCAACCTCGTCTCGGGTCTTCCATTTGCCGAACTTACACTTTTCACACGGACACCGTATCTTACCCCGAACACTACCGCGCATAAAAGCAAAATCCAAAAAATGATTTAACCCCACCAAATATTGCGGAGACGATCTGGGTAAAGAGATCCATGATTTATCCAACATTATTGCGTTTGCTATTTCACAACAAAACGACATAAATATGAAAGAATGAGAGGTTTAAGAAAGATTGTAGCAACTGACTAATGCTCCACACGCATATTTATATACAATGCATCTAACTTTTCCGCGTTTACGAAAGGTAGGTTGTTTGAGGAGTTTTTTTTCAAAAAATATCCGTACCGGTGTTTCGGAACACGCCCATCCGTATTTATCATTAAAATAAGGCTTACAGGCGTGTTCCCCACACGCCGAGGTGTATTAAATATTAAAATAATACACCTCGGCGTTTTCCAAACACGCCGTGGTGTATTATTTTAATATTTAATACACCTCGGCGTTTTGACAACACGCTGAGGTGAATTAAATATTACTAATACACCGCAGCGTTTTACGACACGCCGTGGGGCACCACCGGTCCTATAAATACCTCCTCCCTCCTTTAGCAAACTTGCATTGCTCATTCTTTGTGTTGTTCTATTGCTCTCTCCTCCGTCTCTCTCTTCCAATGTTCTGATTCTTCTTCTATCTTATATGATTGATTATTATTTTTGTTGAAATTTCTTTTGCAACATTGTTGTGTTGTTCTATTGCTCTCTCCTCCGTCTCTCTCTATTTGAATTGTTATTTTTTCTTTTGGAGATGATTCTATCTTTTGTTCTTATTGCCCCAATGTTGCTTAGCTTTTGTTGATTTTTTCCATTTTTCGTAATGTTAAATAAAATAGGACGGAAAATGGGATTTTTTTTTAATTTTTCAAATACCCATACCAACGTTTGTTATAACGCTTGTATGAATAATATTATTTAAATATCACGTTGGCGTTTTGCAAACGCCGACATGAAATAATATCATTTAAATGGTGTCTCGGCGTTTGTATGACACGCCGGTGTGGTTTATTTAAATATTATCAAACTGTTTACCATGCCGGCGTTTACAGTTGCGCCGGTTAGTAGTATTTTATTGTTTATTCCATCCCGGCGTGTGTTGATAACGCCGGTCTGAGAAAATAATAAAATATACCCCACACCGGCGTTTTATAACACGCTAGAATGCCAATAAAATATTGTTTCTTAGAATTCTGTGGTCGGTGGCTTTTTCGGTCTCAGGGCGGCGTGTTAGCAAACGCCGAGGTGGTGCGTTGCGACGATACTTTTTTAGGCGTGTCGTCAAAACGCCGTAGCGCCATTACGCAGATAAATTTCGCCGAGAAGGGGTAAAAAAAAACGCCGACAAGTGCCGCTTTTTTTTGTAGTGTTGTGTGTACGAGAATGCCTCACCCGTTTACTCGTTTGTGTGTGTATGCGCGTGCGTGTGTGTGTGACTGTGTGTGTGGGAGAGTGAGAGGATGAAGTTTGCCGCAACCTTACCAAACAATGAAAAGCTAATAATGGATAGCGTCTTTTATACTACCTTGACTTGGACAAAAAGACAATATCTGTGAAATCAAAAAAGTTGACAATTTGAAAAAGATGGATCAATGTACACACACACATATTTTTTTTTTAAATCTACACACATATATATAAGGTCATATTCAACAAGAGAAAAGACAGCCCAGCTTGATCGGGTGGAAATCGACTATTCGACTATATATGAAATAGAAAATTGACTATATAAGATGCATTCAAACACTTCCAAACTAAGCTACCAACTCATGTGTAGTACGTTATGCGTGGTGACGAGTAATCATCATGTCCTTAGTACTCATTCCATTGTTAAATATAAAACTAATTTATATAGTTTGATTAGATTAATGAAGTTAATTAAGTTAGTTGAAAACCTGACAATTAAAAGATTCAGTTAATTGAAATATCAATTATTCCCTCTGTTCCTAAATATAAGATCACTTTCAAATTTCAATTTAATTTGTTCCTAAATATAAGCAAATTTTTTATTTTTCTTATTTTTTTTTCAAAATAAACCATGATAATCCTTATTTATAATGAACAACTAGGAGTGAGAGAGTGAGAATAAATGTATATATGGCTAGGATAAAAATAATATCATGTGTTAATAACTAACTTAACTAGCATCCTTAATCTAATCATATTAATGAAAATGATCTTATATTTAGGAACGAATAGAGTAACTTAATTGAAAACACTCCTATCATCAATCTTTATTCACACCCTCCCTAGTTTGCTTCTTTAGAGGAGTATTGATATAGATAATTTGGTGAAATGTTGAGAAAAATTAGAGAGATTTCATGTATTTAAGAACAAACTCATATCCCCAAATAGATCTTATATTTATGAATGTTGGAGTAGATAACATATGACCTATTTAACGGATTCAATTAATAAAATAAAAAGTTTTTATTTTATACCATTCTATCCCATATTATCAGGTGTTTTAACCAAGTCACAGGTTCACAATAACTTGTTAGAATTAATTAAAAGGAATAATTATGTAGGAAGAATTTTTTTTTTCAAAAAATGCCGCCCTAATTTATAGAAAAAGAAGAAATAGAGTAATGATAAAAATGAGGAAAGATAATATGTATTTATTAACCGCAATATTGGAAAAAATATAATTATTGTCGACACCAACTCCAACATCATTTTATATTATATGGGACACAATCATTAAAAAAAGCCATCTTATAATATGAGATATTATGATAATAAAGATGTTTTTTCTTAAAATAGATTTTGGAGAATAACTTCTAAAAAGATGGAAAAAAATAACTTCTGACAAAATCTAGGTTTTCTATCACAAACTTAGGTTTTCAGTTAAAAAAGTTATCCTAAAAAAGCTATGAATGTTTGTCTAAGTTCATTGAAACTTAAGTTTTGACAGGAAAAATTATCTGAGAAGGTTTTGAGTGTTTGTCTGCCCTAATTTCAAAAATTATATTTGAACTGAATTATGTCACCTTTAAATAATTAAAGTATGACGTAACAATATTCAGGTCAAACCAATGACATAATAATTAAAGAAAAATTATGTCACTTTTAAATATACCTTATATATAAACAAAGAAATTGTGATAATTTAGTCTCTAATTAAGAGGTCATTGACTTGGAAAAAATATAGTCATTAGAAACTTAAGAAATAAATAATTTTTTTGTTTTTGTGATGGAAAAAAGCTGAGTAAATAATATTTTTCTAGTAAAACAAACAATAATATATATGACAGTAATACATATTTACGATTAAACAATAAAATAAACAATAATATATATTATAAGAGGAATAGACGCTTAAAAAATTTAATTTGGGGTTTGCAATTTGGTTTCTTTTCTACCCAAAAAAATATTGGATTTGGGCCGACCGGTTTGTTTTGGTTCTCTGTTTTAAGCCGATTCCTGACCTGTTTTACGGTTCGAAATAGCCCAATGGTTGAACAGAAAAACAGTTATTACGTATAGACCGAGCCGTTGTGGGGGAGGGTGACGGTCCGACCAGTGGGATCGTTCTGCTCAGTCCGTTACTGACAACACTGGTAGTAATAGTGTAAAATTACAGGCACTTTTATCATAATGGAAAGGGGAAGATTTAGTAATTTAAGCACGTGCAACAATCTTTTACTTTGTAGAAGACATGGTTCGCTTTTGTTCTTGTCTTCACCAAACAAACTAATAACTTCAGTGTATAAGACATCTTTTGTCTAATCTTTGACTTGGAAAATGAAGAGCAGAATATACATCCGAACCAAAAAAGTTATGAAATAAAAAGATGGATGGATGAACATAGTCGTCGTGTTGAACACACATTCAAGTCACTCAATAAACAAAACAACGCGCTTGATGAAGACATTATTAACTATTCTTATATTCTACTCCCTTCGTTCCTAAATATAGGACCTAGATGATTTTTTTTAAAAATCCTAAAAACAAGAAAAAAATAAGTTAATTATGAATTGATTTACCTAATTTTTTCTCTTAAACTAGTTTATTTTACCTATAAGCTAATGGATAACCTAAAAAGATATCAAATATATCATGATTTAATAACCTATTTCACAACTTTAATTTTTCCAAAAAAAAAAAGTTAACTAGGTCTTATATTTAGAAACGGAGGGAGTATAATATAGGCACGTTAATTATTTAAAATTCTTCATTTCACACACCCCAAACTCATCAACAACGAAACTATATAAGCGACCACGTATATCGCCCCGGCCCACTTAACCAAACTCATTATTGATCTGGACTTGGAATATATATTCATTCATATGTTGGATTAGTTTAGTAATAAGTATTAACAAACCGGTTAGGTCCCTCGATTCCCCCAATAGTTCCCCACTCAACAAATAGTACTGTTAAGTGCATGTGTATGTGTGTACATATATACTAGATGAAAGGTGCATGTTTATATTAATTTGTATGAAATATCCAAATTCCAAACTAAATAAATTAGATAATATGGTCTTTGTCTGAAATATATTCCAAGCATGTTTTTTGTTTGAAATATCCATGTGTCGACTATTTGGTTTCCAATGTTAAAGAAGTATTAATATACTCTCGTTCCTAAATATTAGAGCACTTTGACTTTTTTGGAGAATCCTAAGAAAACAAAATATGGTAATTAAAAATTGATTTTCCCAAATTTTTTCACTAAACTAGTTTATTTGACTTATGAACTTACATATGATACTCCCTCCGTTCCTAAATATAGGATCACTTTGGGGAAGTGGATAAGTTCCTAAATATAAGATCACTTCCCATTTTATCTCAAGTTTTGCCCAAACTACCCTTATACTCTCTCTTTTTATTGAAAACCTCTTCTCCTTTTAAAATTAAGTGATTGAGGGGATTTTGGGGAGATCATGTAACTTTATTGTCTTCCTTAATCTCCCCAAATTAACCAAAGTGATCTTATATTTAGGAACGGAGGGAGTATAATAATATTTAAAATATGTTATGATTAAATTGTTCATTTTGCTTTCTTATGATTCTCCAAAAAAGTCAAAGTGCTCTTATATTTAGGAACAGAGGGAGTATAATATTGTCCTTATAATTTGGTCGAACTTTAACTTTTAGCTCTGTCCCTATGATTTCAAATGGGATCTTCGCCATCACAGTTTTTTCTTTCCAACAAGTCAATTCCTATATTTTTATATGGACGACGACGTAGATCTAAGTTTTATAATGTTGATAAATATAAAGACCATAATCAAATCTTATCTTTAGTATATAAATCAGACCCATAACTGTGACACACACACACACACAAGGTATAAAAGACAAAAATAGTTTAGTTAATTGCGTGTTAGAGGATCAAATTAAAAAAAAATCGAGGTTGACTATTGAAATCAATTTTGAGTGAACATATTGATTTTCAACAAAAAATAAATTATTGATCTTCAACATTGCAATTAATAATAATGCTATATTTTCTTCTATGAGTGCATGGTGTAATTATTTTCAGTGGGTACATTTCTTCTAAGTAGCCCTTCTATTTTCGTTTTGTTAGAGTTACACCAGTTTGTAAAGTTCATACATATTAGCATCTTTCTAAACATAATGATGCTAGATGCTAATTAGGCAAAATTTTGAAGTTAGAATTGCATAATTGCCCTTTCATAATCTTTTTATAAGTCAGTTGGCAAAATCTATAAGACAAAAAATTTGTCTTTGACAGTATAATTAGCTAGTGTAAATTAAATATTAATCTTTTTGCAAACAATAATTTTCGTAAAAAGATTAAATAATCTTAACAACATTAACTAATTTTTAATAAAATGTAACTGTATAAATTAGTTACAGTACGTTTTATAAATAAAAATAAACTGAATACCAAGTGAGTTGAAAAAAGTCCATTAGTATTATATTTTCTAGCTAGTTTCAGAGCTAACTAGTAGCCAAAAAGTTTAGATTTTGTTGATATACAGTTTTATAAATACAAATAAACTGAATAGATAATGACTTAAAAAAAGTCCATTAGTATTATGTTTTCTAGCTAGCTTCAGAATTAACTAATAACCAAAAAGTTTAGATTTTGTTGATGTTTTCATTTTTATATATATATATATATATATATATATATATATATATATATATATATATATATATATATATATATATATATATAGCACACGCATTTTTATCAACCCTTTTCACCCTACGTATTATTTGTCATATCATGCATGCCCAATTGTCCGTCATATAATATCTGATTGTATTCCTTCTGTTATTGACATACTTCTTCACTTGAACATCATCATACATCGATCTTGTCTCGCTGGTTATTAAATAATTTATTATAATCATTATGGTCATTGTTCCTCGATTTGTATTTAAAATATTATGAATTAATTATTGCATTCAAATAAATCGCTAGTTTAGGCAAAAATACATAGACAAAATATTTGATCAATAATCTGCTTTTTTCTCTATTGAAAATAACTGTAGTGTTGGTGATTTCAAGTGTTTTAGGAACATCACCGAGTTCAATTTTTAATTATAAAATTGAAGGACACCGAATTAATCGTCGGTGTAGTGTGCCTTGGGTCTAGTCCTTCAAGAAATTTTAGGACCTCAAGGTAAGCGAAAGTTACCCCGGGTATCGTTCACAAGGAGCCTTGTTTAATCTAACTATCCTAGTAAACTATATGCAATGTAAGATGAATTTGGGTAATGAAAACATATTTTTGTTGATTTTTTTAAAGAGGGAATGAAGGATGCAAAACAAATAAATATTTTTGGTATTTTTCATAAAATGAGTGGGATTGAAGTAAAATGGATAATATTATTCTTGATGGATGGGTGCTTAAGAAATCCTCACTTCAAAATATTTTTCGGGGGTTTTAATGTTGTTGGCTTCCAAATTAGACCCTAGAGGGACCCCTCTAGGCTAGGCTTAGATGAACTTAATTAATGTCAGAACCCCAAACATTAGTTAAATTAATCTAAGTTGATTAAACTCTAAGCCAAAGGATTAATTAATTATGAAGGACTTGTAATCCACAACTTGGGCCACCCCACAACTGCTCTAAATTAACCTTGTATGTTCAATTTATTAATGGTCACCCAAATAATAAATTGAAGCTAGTCAAGGTTTATGTTCAATGCCACAACATAGTCAATAAATCCTATTATCATTTCATGAATGCAAATAACTTAGACTCACAATTTCACTAGCCAAGCCACCTTGTACTAGCCCAAAATATTCACCAAAAGAAAACAAAATCATGAACCCATAAATTTCATTAATCTCAAAGTGAAATAGCACCAAGTCAAGTATTTAACAAGAACAAAATGACAATAACAACATAGAAGTAGTTTCAATCCCTAATACAACATAGAGCATATGAAGTATTCAACCAAACATCACAAGTATACTCCTAGAACCCTAGAAAAGCATAAATATAAGAAAGGAAGAGGGATTAGAACTATAAACTCCCCTAATGAAGATTTAAGCTCCTTCTTTGCTTGCTCCCACCATCAAGAATTATGGATTAATGGTTGCTCATGGAGAGAAGGATGGAGGAATTTGAGAGGGATGGGAGAGGAATGAAATTAATATGGCTTAGGAGGAAATGAGGAAGCACATTTCGGTGCCTCCCTTCACTGCCCTGCTAAACCAAACGTGCCCTTGCTTCACTCCCTTCAGATCTGCGCGCTGCTCCCGCCCCTCACTTCCTCTCTGCCCAGCTCCCCCCCCCCCCCCCCCCCCCCCCCCCGCCAAAATCGTGACAGCTCCTCCTTCCCTTTCTTTTCTTTTTTCCTGCGTGGCTTCTGCTGCAGCCCCTCTGGTCCTTTGATTCAGCCCAAGTTGTTCATTCTTTACTCTTTTCTTTTTTCTTTTCAAGCCCAAACAGCACATGGGCTTAAATTCAAGACTAATCACATTTTGCTAACCTGCATAATAAAAAAAAAAGAACATGCTGTAATTTCTTTTCCATTTCCCATTTTTTAGTTTTCAATCTATTATTTATTTATTTAATGATTTTTCTAAGATAAAACTCCTTTGTTTTAATTCTAAAAATAAGTATAGATGGGTACAAAATTTGCATCTCAAATATGCTAGTGACCTCAATTCTACATAATAAAATCATACAAATCTGAAGATTTGTCAAAAATACTTACTCAAAAAATTAAATTTTTTAGTTCATTTTCTTTTCTTTTTGTTTTAACTTCCATACAACACACGGCACTACTACAGATTACCTCATTTACATGCGCTTATTTTGGCCTCTTCATGCGCTTTATAAGCGCATGTAGAGGGGGCGCTGGTAAAGGCTCTACATGCGCTTTTGAAAAGCGCATGTAGAGGGGGGGGCTATACATGCGCTTAAAGCGCATGTAGAGGTTGATACCTCTACATGCGCTTTAAGCGCATGTACATCTAGATGCGCTTAAAGCGCATGTAGAGGTGCCTATACATGCGCTTAAAGCGCATGTAGAGGTACCTACCTCTACATGCGCTTTAAACGCATGTACAACTATATATTTTTTTTTTAACATATATTCTTTTACATTTGCCACCTGTATACACGTAATTCTTTGAACCAAACTTCAAAGAACAACGTACATCCCAAAATCAAAGCAAACCGCCCAAAACATTCAACAATCACACAAACACCCCACATTCTAAGCATAATTTGAATGTGCCAACTTGCACAACCCTCCAATTTTAATAAAACTTTCAGACCATAGATTACAACCATAAAACAACTCAAACACATTTAGAATAGAATAGAGAGAACAAAGAATCCATATCCAAAACAGCTCAATAGGTTAATTACATTTCAATACTTATTGGATCAACCCACTATATGCGTACATGCTTTACAAAACACCAAGAAGAAGTTCCCAACAATTTTTTTTTGGGGGGGGGTTTAACTAGAGTTCAATACCTCTCCAACTTTGATTTCTTTTGATCCGTCCCCACATATTATCTTGGCAAGATAACCTTCCTCCATGCATTCCATTTCTACTGTTGCTTTATCCTTCAAAAGTTATGTATTGAGATATCAAGGCCCACATAAAGGTTATACTAAACAAAAACAAAGTCTACAATCTCAATAGCAGAACAACTCTTACAGTTTCAACTTCACACAGAACTTCACCAGGAGTAACTTTTCCCCTTCTTTCTTCAACCATCTTGCAATGTTTCCCTACAGATAAGTTTGAATCAATATGCAGAAACTATAAGATACTGTATGACAGAGTCATGAGCTTCAGAAAGATACATACCTCAGTCATAGTACACAACTTGGTATTAGAGATATAGTACAACAGCAAAGTCACCATCATTTTTTCTAACCAAAAAAATAAGAAATAAGACGCATTCATCAAGGGAAAAATTATAAATCTATCAGCTATGTGGTATTAGGATTTAGAGCTAACAAACCAATTCCAGTTCTCTCATGATTAAGTATGTTTGCAAATAATGCCTCTATTTCTCAGAGAGTATGACAGTAATTAATGATTGATGAAAAACTAGTCACAATTCCCAGATCCAAATAGAGAAGGTAAACAAACCGTCAACAAGTGCTGATTCAGTATCCACAAAAATGAGCTAACCCAAGTCAATATCTCTATCTCATGTAAAATGCATGACTCAATTTTTTTCCAGCTCAAACTATGACATATGCAACTTTAACGTTGGAGCAGGCATGATTTCTAGCTTACTCATATGCATTAACTTATTCACAACAATCAATAATGTAAGTTCTATTACATGGTATTACACATAACCAATTGATGAGAGACCTGCTTTGAGCTTAAATCGAAAAAGATACACATGAAATTCAAAAATCAGCTAAAATCCAAAGATCCAGAACATTAAACAGTACTTGTTTAAGCAATATTATTACCTCAAAGAAAACAAGAAATGTAAAAAACTAAGTACAGATAATTTGATTTACCTGTAAGAGTCAGCATCTCGGTTATATTCACACAAAATGAAATCTTTAGCACTATCCTAGTCACACGAAACCTGCAGCAACCCAAAATTCCATTACTTCAAAAAAAATGTCCACTTTCTTGTCTTTTCTCAGACCCATTATTACAATCAAACCCTCGTAACCATATTTTGTAATAAGAAGGCAAAAGGATTAGACTTTAAGATACCCTTTTGCCCAAAACACCCAAAAAAAGGCACGCACAAGAAAAAAGTAAAAAGAGAGAAATGTTTAACATTTGGATGTGGAAAAAAATGAGAGGGAAATGAGAAATGGGGAGAGAGAAAAGCTGTATCAGAGATATAGTAAATTTGTGTCAAGTTGTGTAAACAACTTTAACAAGCATGGTAAAGCTGCAGATGCCAAAGCATGCAGCAATTTAAATTGTTCATGAAGAGTTAGATGTGCACATCATACATGCAGGTTATGCCACATGACAGATTCTTCAAGAATGATCAGTTTAAGGAATACAAATTATGAACACTCATATAAAACACCCAATAGAAAACTCAATAGAGAAAAGAAGGATTTAAATCACAAAGAAAGTAAGAAACCCAACAATATATTCATATCTCAATAACTCTTTATCATTAACCAATAATACCTATGCAAAACACATATCAAGGAGAATATGACTAAGGGAAATTGTAAATAAACCAAATACACTTGTCATGCACACTTAGTTAATACCTATAATCTTCCATTTCCAAGATTCAAATCAAAATTTTTGGGACACAATACCAAAACCCAAACAGTCTAGGGAAGAGAAAGAGCCAACACTTACAAGCACATGAAATTCAACAATCAAGCATAAGCTACTGTTTTATACTTGAAACAACAAGAATCGAAATTACAATTTACTTTCGAGCGACTTAGCAACCCATAATCCCAAAATCTAAATTAAACCCTAATCATTCTCTCTTCCAAACTCGCAGAAAAGGAAAGAAATTGCAGGGGAAGGAGCTTACCTAAATGGAATATGAAGTTGTGTGTTTGATTCGAGTTTGTCGTCGCCGAAAAATGGCCAGAAATCGGCCACCAAGGTGGCTGGCCGAACTGAATAGCAAAAAGGAAGGAAGAATAAGGAAAACGAAGTTGGAAAGGAAGAATAACTCGAAGAACCAAAAGAACTAGCAGCACCCACCTCACACCGAAGCCGTTCACCGCCGTCTGCCGCCGATTTCCACCGGAAAACGCCGAAAACGAAAGGAGGACAATAAAGAGTCTATTCAGCATGTCACATGGTCATTATTACACACTCAGCATCCTACATGTCGAAGACTAACGGTCAACACCGTCATAGTTGACGGAAATCATAGTTTTGCACCTCGATCCCAAGTTTGGTGGTATTTTTGCTCCTTGCGAAACTTTAGTCATAGAAATGCAACTTAGGGTAAAGTTTAGTCATATTTTTGCACCTTTGCCCTTAACTATATTTCCTTAAGTTCTAAAGTAAATAAGATTTAATATTTATAATTCATCAAAAATATGATAAAATTCCTCCCTAAGCCTTTAAATTTTCTAAATAACATCTTAATAACTTCTTATTATCTTTAATTTGAAAATTGGGATGTTACATTCTACATATATATATATCGATATATATATATATATAGTTCAAATAAAAATAATAATAAAGTCTCACAATTGTGACATTATTATTTCAGTCTAAATATTATTTTAAATCACAGCGCCAAGATTACTCAGGGAAATAAAATAATGATTTATATTATGTTTTAAAACTTACGTAAGTATATGAATCAAATAATGAGTTATATTAAGTTTTTCATCATTAAATAAATTGAATGAATCAACTTTATTTTTAATATTAGGCCTATACATGCGCTTAAAGTGCATGTAGAGGCTCTACATGCGCTTTAAGCGCATGTAGAGGTATAAACACCCTTTACATGTGCTTAAAGTGCATGTAAAGGGTGTTTGTGCCTTTACATGCGCTTAAAGTGCATGTAAACGGTGTTTATACCTCTACATGCGCTTAAAGCGCATGTAAAGGGTGTTTCACCAATTTCATAGCACCCAAAAGTGGTAATGGAGCCTTGAAACACTAAGTCCACAAGCAGGAACACCTTATGAGGTCTGAGGAGGACCTCTTATGCATGACTCCATGTTTTGCACTTCAGTAGTGCTTTTGCATGCGCCTAAAGCGCATGTAAAGGGTGTTTGAACATTTTCATTGCACTCAAAGTGATAATGGAGCTTTTAAACACTAATTCCACAAGCAGGAACACCTTATGAGGTCTGAGGAGGACCTCTTATACATGACTCCATGTTTTGCACTTCAGTAGTGCTTTAAAGGGTGTTTGTGCCTTTACATGCGCTTAAAGCGCATGTAAAAGGTGTTTATACCTCTACATGCGCTTAAAGCGCATGTAAAGGGTGTTTCACCAATTTCATAGCACCCAAAAGTGGTAATGGAGCCTTGAAACACTAAGTCCACAAGCAGGAACACCTTATGAGGTCTGAGGAGGACCTCTTATGCATGACTCCATGTTTTGCACTTCAGTAGTGCTTTTACATGCGCTTAAAGCGCATGTAAAGGGTGTTTGAACATTTTCATAGCACCCAAAGTGATAATGGAGCTTTTAAACACTAATTCCACAAGCAGGAACACCTTATGAGGTCTGAGGAGGACCTCTTATGCATGACTCCATGTTTTGCACTTCAGTAGTGCCTTTACATGCCCTTAAAGCGCATGTAAAGGGTGTTTGTGCCTTTACATGCGCTTAAAGCGCATGTAGAGATAAGGCCTCTACATGCGCTTTAAGCGCATGTATAGATTTTTACCTGTACATGCGCGTAAAGCGCATGTAAAGGACCCTCTATACATGCGTTTCTTCTAAGCGCATGTAAAGGTACGCTGGTAGAAGGACAATTTGTAGTAGTGCGGAGATGAAAATGAAGTTATAATAATATAACAACACCAAATGTCAATAGTCTTGTAAACACATCTATTGACATGAAGATTATTCTATAAATAGGAAGTCACAAAATTCAGAAGGTCAATATCATTTATAAACTTAGGTTCAAAGTTGGAATAAGGGTCAAGGCCTTAGAAGGGCCAACATGAAAAGCTTGAGTTGTGTAAATATCCTTGTTTTTCAAAGTCTAATCCTTGAATGGGGCTGACAATTGGACAGTCCCGATCAATGTTATACAATATTTTTCTTTTACTTTTTCTGTAAAAAAAATTTTAAGTCGTAAAATTGTTATCATCAACACAAATATCAATCTTAATCAAGTTATAATACAAATACCAACAAGCAATATAAATACTAATAAATTATGAAGTAATGATAAATATGTCACACAATTCATTTGTTACTATCACCCAAAAACACTAAATAGCAACATTTTGACTATCACGGACATGACCATCATCAATTATAAAATAAGTAGTATTAGAGTTTTTCTTTAATTTTAATTAATTTATTATTTATATTTTTTTAAAGAAAAAATTACATTTGAGGGGTTCAATTGGATAACTAGCCCTCTGAAACCCTAGGCTTTAAAGAGCTAACCTGTTAATATACCCAACTCCCATATGTAGCATCCAAAATCAAAGTCCAACAACCTTTTAAGGGTACGGTTAAGGTCTAAAAAAGTCGGTCCAACGAGCTTGACCTATATTTTTAGCTCTACTCAGGTTATTACTTACCAACAACATGCCCTTTTAAAATGAATAACAAAAGCTCAATTACGAATTTAAGTAAAGAATTACTAAAAGAGAGTAGAGTTGATGAAGATGTTGAGTTGGATTATGCATAGTTGCACATTCCATAAACGCATAACTCTCCCTTGTTGCACATCTTTTTGCATCCTCCACAATTTCTTGTGTCGAACGAAGCATTCACACACTTACCCTCACAACAAATCTCAGTGTACTTACACTTATACCCACACTTCCCACAATTCATTTTATCGCTCTTCACATCTACAGACTTGTTGTTGCAGCAATCTGGCCATGATCCATCGCTCTTTGAACGACAAACTCCACGAAACTTGTCACACGTATTATAGTGAAAAGAGCCTACCATATTCTTCTGGTGAACAAGAAATTGCCTTATTCCCACTACTTTGTCCGAATCTGCTTCTTCATCTTGCGGTTTGAACCCTGCAATATCGTTTGCAAATGAAGAAGGAGAAGCATCTGAAACGGATATGATTAGTGTTGCAATAATAATAAGGGCAATGATTAAGGTTTATAAAGGGTTATTCATCGTGGATATAGAAGTAATGATGAATGGTTGAAGGAGATTAAATCAGGTTTGTGTGTTGGCATTGTTATAGAGGAGAGTGAGGCTTTTTTATATACTAAGTGATCGATTAGATGGCTCGTTAAAAAGAGTGAACTGGATCCTTAAAGATCGCTTTGTCTTTCTTCTTTTTTCATCGGAAAAGTCTTGATTCATGATATACTAACAATCATGCATTTTAGAGGAAAATCGTTTGATTGGATACAAAGAAAAGCCACCCTTCCTATAGCTCATTAATATGTAATTTCACTTTAAAGTTAACAGACGTGTAATGAACTTGACCACGTGCATATTAATGCTCTGCCAAGAATCATCATGTTTTAATTAGATTTTAAAGAAAATTATACAAAATTTGTTTGAATTTGAAGTAAGTCGATCGTAGTTTTTTTTAAGTGAAATGTGAATGATGAACGTGCCTTAATTAGATAGGTCACGTCCCTTAGATAGGCTAGTTATATTGTTCTTCACTGAATTTTGTGCAATTCCCTTTACCCTCGTTTAAAGGTAATTTTTTTTTTGGAGTAATAATGGGCCTTTTTGTCATAATCACACATCTATTGTTTTTTCTCATAAAGAATTTGATCTCACAACCTCACATTCAAAATAAGCTTGATATAATATGCTATTAGGAGGATGGTTTAGTCCATTTGGCTCAATTGTCACCTACTGAATGAACTATTATATCATTAATTGGTGGAAGACATCATATTAATATTCAATAGTTGGTTTGACAAAAAAATATGTTTTAAATAATTAAATTTTTAGTATTTCGGTAATTAATAATCCTCACGTCAATTAACATATCCTATGTGTGTATGGCTAGAAATATACTTGGTGTCATTGGGAACTGGTTACTCAACTTATAAAAAGATGAGCAGGGAGAGTTGAACACACACACACACACGATACATCTCATTTGAATATGAATATATTAGAAGTGATATGCCTGTGCATAAAAAAAAGAAGTGATGAGCCTCAGAAACTCTCCATCGTTATTTTCAATATGAAATAAACGGGAAAAAAGCAATAAAGCTAAAAAATAATAGGATCTCAAAACAGCAGCATTATTTATTTATTACAAAAATATTTACCTCCCCTTCCACAAACTAAACACACTTTTATTTGTCCTATGAAAATTATTATACTAATTACCAATCAAATTCAACCATTTAATTAATTTATAAAACTCTCATTATTTACTCCAATATGAATTAATAAACCGAATAATACTATTGGACAGGAAAACATAGATGAATAGTAAAAACGATATTTTAGTTTTCTTATTATGCAGCATTTATTATGATATTTCTTGAAAGTACTAGATAATTAAACAAAATCGATCACCGTAAGTTGAATAATATGCAAGATTTATGAAATAAAACGGGAAAAGTTGATTGAATGTAGTTGAGCCATCTATCAGGCCTTACGTTATTTGTAAGTGATCTTATTTGAATATATACGACCATTTTTGCTTAGACAATAGTCCAAAACCCCCAATTTTGTTGGAACCAGATAGTTTAATATAATCCCTAACTAGAGTAACATGCAAACACCTTGCAAACCGGGGCAACGAATATTTGAAGTTTCAAGTCTCATATAAGTCAGTTAAAAAAAATCTCTTATAATCTACATTGTCACTTCTTAAGATGATTATGTTGTCACCAACTAGCAGTTGGTCAGCTGGTAGGATGAGAACTTGTGTTTGTATATCAGGAAGCACTCTCATTGTGAAAAGATGCACCCTATCTATGTAGGCAGCTCTCATATCTTTTAAGTCTAAATTAATCAGTTGTTAATATGTGTTAGATTATAGTACTATATTTGCCAAAAAAGAGTTTTATTGTCATCTTCTAATTCAATACCCTTTTTTATCAAATATTTTTTTGGCCAATTTTTTTTTCAGATATTAAGTACCCATTTGAAACAAAGACTTGTAAAATACTTCCTCCGGTCCTAAATATAAGATCTAATTGACTTTTTTAGAAAATCTTATAAAAAAGCAAAATAAGTTAATTATAAATTGATTTACTTAATTTTTCCCCCTTAGATTAGTTTATTTTACCTATAAACTAATGTATAATCTAAAAATATATCAAATATGTCATGATTTAATAGTCTATTTCACAACATTAACCTCTCCAAAAAAAAGTCAATTAGGTCTTATATTTAGGACTGGAGGTAGTATAACATAATGTAATGGTAGGAAATGTTATGTAATAGAATGATGATTAAAAGCAAATTTATTTGATACACCATGAAAAAAAACTGATGGAATGAATTTTGTACATTACTAGCGAACAAATTTTTTAACCATTTTTTAACATTTTTTTAATAAATTTGCACTAAAAAAATATATGACAAATTTTTTTAACTAAAATATCGGGTGAAAAAAATCATATAATAACCAAATTTTTTTTATTTTAAAAAAAGTTAAAAAAAATAATATATTATATTCCACCAAATCACTAGTCATGTGAACAGAGCTATGAACAGTGATTTGGTGGATCACTTTTATATAGGTAAAAAAAATCATCATAATGGTGACAATAAAGATATAAATCTTTAACGCAAACTCAAAAAAAAAATATATGTGACCCAATTAACCTTTTTTTAATTTTTTTTTTAACAAATTTGCACTAAAAAAATATATGACAAATTTTTTTAACTAAAATATCGGGTGAAAGAAATCATATAATAACTGAATTTTTTTTTAAACAAAAAGGTAAAAAAGAAAAAAAAAAAAGGTAAAAAAAAATATCTCCCGTGCGTTGCACGGGGGTTTCCCGCGCTCCGCGGTTTTGCTTAAAAACTAGCATTAACCAAAAAAACTATCACTGTTGTGATGTATAAGATTGTATTATGTGTGATAATTTTGTTGTCTTAAAAATTAGCATTAAAAATTAGGCATCTAAAATAAATGACAGAATTTTAATCCTATCAAAAAAAATTTACCTGGCGGTATAAAACATTGTAAAAAAAAGTTAAAAAAAGGTTAAAAAATTTACCCTATCAAAAAAATTTTCAATGACAGAACACTGTCTATGCCTATAAATAAATAAATACATCACAAAAAATAATAATAATATATGATAGACCCAAATAAATTAACCCAAGAAAGTAAAGAATACGTAGCCCAAATAAATTCGCACAAGAAAGCAATTACATACAATAGTAATAGAGAATGTCAATCACTGCACTAAAAATTTGCTCATGAACAAATTTTTTAACTTTTTTTTAACAAATTTGCACTAAAAAAATATATGACAAATAATTCTAAATATCAATAATAAATAATTAAATATAAATAAATAATAAATAATAAACATAATAATAAATAATTAAATAATTAAATATAAATAAAAAAATTAATAATAAATATAATAATATAATAAATATATTAATAATTAATAATTAAATAATTAAAAAATTACCAAATAATAAATAATAAAATAAATAATAAATATAATAAGAAATATAAATATTAAATAATTTACTTATAAACAAAATTTTTTTTAACTTTTTATTTTAATAAATTTACACTAACAAAATATATGACAAATTTTCATAAACAAATTTTTTTTTTAACTTTTTATTTTAATAAATTTACACTAAAAAAATATATGACAAATTTTCTTTTAACTTTTTGTTACCTTAAAAAAAATTTATTAGGCCAAAAAAACACAATAAAAAGACACAATAAAACATTTGTAGATATATATTAGGCCAAAAAGATCATCATAATGGTGACACTAAAGATATAAATCTTCATGGCAAATCCACACTAAAAAAATATGTGACCCAAATAAATTCGCCCAAGAAAGTAAATAATACGTGGGCCAAATAAATAAATAATAAATATAATAAATCATATAAATAATAAATAATAAATATAATAAGAAATATAAATAATAAATAATTAAATATAAATAAAAAAATCAATAATAAATATAATAATATAATAAATATATTAAATAATTTACTCATGAACAATTTTTTTTTAACTTTTTATTTTAACAAATTTGCACTAAAAAAATATATGACAAATTTTCTCTTAACTTTTTTTTACCTTCTTTTACAACAAATTTGCACTAAAAAAATATATGACACTTTTTTTAGCTAAAATATGTGGTGAAATAATCATATAATAACTAAAAAAAAATTTTAAAAAAAAGAATAATAATATTATATTCCACCAAACACTGTTCATCCCCTCATAGAATCACTGTTCATGAACAGTGTTTGGTGGTGGATCACTTTTATTATATATATTGATGATGATTGATGATTTTGAAAAAAAACGTTAAAAAAGATGTAAAATAATGTTTTGAAATTTATCAAGGATAAAAGAGGTATATATGACCAAATGTTTATTCATGGTTGTTTTGTTTCATTTTTAAAATTTATACCGTTAACAATTTTAAAAATATATATTGGCATTTTATCACTATTCAAGACATATGATGTTTTTGGCTCAAAATTTTATTGGTAAAAAAATGCACACTTACCCTTATTTTATTGTTGGTGCCAAAGCACCTATAGTTGGTGGCCGCTGCCAGAGATACCGATGGATACAGTTTTAATTTGTGTGCGCGCATGAACAATAAAGCCTTTGAACCTTGGGCTCAAATGACATCAACCCACCACCTCAATTATGGGATCAATTCCCAAGTTGGGAATGTATGTAGGTTGTTTGGGTGTATAAGTAGTCCCTTCTATGGGAGAGTAGTTAAGGTAAGGGTGAATTTCTTTTTTCAAAAAAAAAAAAAGTCATTTGAAAACATAATTGCAAAAATAATTAATATAAACTCATTTCACTCTATTTGTTTTGTAAAATCATTATTATGATTTGCAAATTTGGGCTATGTTTTTATGCATATTGTGCTTAAATTTGAAATCATCACTTAAAAAAGTCAAATCTGGTTTGTTTACATCATATCTAGCTGATTTATAGAGACTTCACTCTTTATACATAAATTTCTTTGTATTCAATAGGGGAACTGGTGTCTGTAATCATGAGGTTTGCATTGGCTCTTGAAAGGGGAAAATCCCAAGAAAAAGGAATGATTCTCATTCCACAATCAAGTCAAATCTGGATTGTTTCATATCTAGGTGGTTTATATATAGAGATTTCACTCTTTATACCTTTCTTTGTACTGTACATATCTACGCCTACACATTAAAAATTAAAGTTCAAGGTAGCATAATTGAGTAAACAAAAGCTTGATCAATTTATCAACATTTATACAGCAGAGAATAGAGATGATCTAGGAAAGATAAAATATTTGTTTAAGAGATGGAAGAATATATGAAATCTGATTGGGCTGCGCTAAATAAAGTAAGTCAGAATTATTCCTTAGTTCCATAAGCAAAGCACATATGCTTGACAGAAAAAAAAAGCATCCCCCTTTAAAGAAAAACAAAATTACAGATCTGATGATTAGCGTATGATGATTTAAAATATATGCATTAATATCAATTAATAATGTGCTTAAGTCCTGCTTTTGTGGCATTTGGAGCTAGATAAGCAAAGAACAGTATCTCTAAAATTTATGCATAAGGGAGTTTAATGAAGGGGCTATCTATCTATATAATTTCAACAATACTCTGCAATTCTTGTTTGTGTTTTTTTTTAAGTTGTGAAAGTGACATATAAGTCGTCACGTTTAATCAACAGATACTAACATATTATGGCATGTTGTCACCTTATTATTCTTGCAAGTTTATTTGTTGTCTTCTTTCTCGTTTGTGCTGCTCAAACATCATCCTCTGAGGAACTTGTTTATCAACATTTTCCTCTTCAAAATGAAACAAAAATACTCGGAAAAGCTGAATCCCAAAGCAGAAACATGGAGATGCAGATGAATATAACTCTTGTTCAGAGCCCAGATACTCCAAAAACTACAGATTCAATCTCACAAAAATCTCATAATTCTCCCTTCCCTCTTCACCAACGCCACTTTCAAAATGTAAGTCTGCAAACATTCACACATTGTTCTTTTTTATCGCTTTTACTCAGTGTAATTCCATAACTAAGAAAATTTGTATTTAATAATCATACAGAGGAAACAGAGCTATTGTTCCTCTAACTATATCTAAATTATGAATTTAGTTGCTGAATTTTGATTCAGAATAATTATGTAGTGATATTTTTTGTTTCAAATTACTCAATATTCAAATTGTCATGACTTGTTTCATGACTTGAAACAAGTCAGCCTTCATCATTTCTTAATTCAATAAATTACAAAGACTAAAATGTAACAAGTTAAATTTCATAGAACAGATAACTAAGAGAAAGTTTCAAAGACTAAAAGCCATATATTTTCTTGTTTGAAAAGTTTTCATTGTGAGTTTCTGTTTGATGAGAAATTTTCTAAGTATCCCCTCAATAAACTAGCCTTATGAAGCTGGTACAAGAGATCTCTACATTCCATCATTGAATTTGTCATGTCGAGAAAGTTTTTCTACCTAATGAACCTTTCTTTGAGATGAGTTTAATGTCATTACATTAGATCCTAAAGTCTGTCATTTTAACACTGAATAGTAATGAGCAAAGAGGGCAACATTTTGAGTTGCCTTTCTTACCAGCTTAAAAAGTGATTAACACAAATCAATGAGTAGTCAACTAAGCTGATAACTGGGATGTGGTTAACACACAAAACTACGTTGCTTGATTATGCATCCCTCTTTCAGTTCAAAAAAAGATTACACATCCCTCTTAAAACTGACATTAAGAGGCCTGTTTTTTCAGTGTCGATTCATGTATAAACCAGCAAACTATTAAAAATTTATAAAATTTCCTTATAAATTTGCAGGTTCAATGGACTCTGAACTTTATAGGTTGGGGAACTTTGATAGTGATGGGAGTGATAGTTGCAAGATACTTCAGAAGTTTCCCAATGTATTGTGATGAATGGTACTCAGTTCACACATTGTGTCAAACTGTGGGATACCTTGTAGGCACTGTAGGTTGGTGCCTTTCTTTGTTGTTTAATGGCAATTCCTCTAGACATCATTCTTCCAAAGCCCAACGTATTCTCACTATCATTGCTTTCACTTTCCTAAGTCTTCAAGTGAGTTTTATTAATACCAACATCTTTGTTTTGTTAAAAGTAGTATTAATTTGTACAAATGAATAGAAAATATAATCTCGTGTATGTTGTAGTTGTTCTAACAATAATTATTTATGTAATGCTATACACGAAACAGATGCTTTCAATTTTTGTGAGAACAAAGAAAGAGGGACACATCAAGTGGTGGAGGATATGCCACAAAATTCTAGGGTATGCCATAGTTGCAATAATCATAGCAAATAACATATTACAAGGCATCAATTATCAAAGTGAAAGTGGTGGCGTATTGAATTTGGTGTCTGTGGCCATTCTTGCACTCCTCCTTCTCGTTGCTCTTTCATTGGAAATTTTCAGATGTATCAAGTCTAGGCTTTTAATTCGTTGATATATATTTTATATGCATGCAATTGTTTGTCTCCATGGGTGTTTTGGTAAATGTTTCATAATCCATTGTTTTAATCAAAATGCAAGTTTGAGCAGGTGCATGCCAAAATCAAGGTGACAACTGATTTAAACCTGGCTTCCTAACAAAGCATTTCTTGGCTACTACATACTTCAACTATTGGTGAAATCTCCATGCTTCATAATTTCTTTCCTAATCTCAAAGAAAACAAAAAAAAAACTGAGGCAATAATAATAGAGATTATAAGTTGAGTTTTTTTAAAACCGGCGTCAATTGATAATCGACTAATCCTTACACAAAAATTATGAGTGTTATCGATATAAGTAAGGTTGTCTCATCTCTCAACTAGAATCCTTTCAATATTCAAACACATTTTCATCTTTATAGGAGAGAACCCACTTCCTAATTTAACCAATCAATCGTTAATATCTGGGATTTACCAAGATGAAAGCATAGTTCCTTGCTTAATTAATGATTACAGAAGTATATATAAACAGGTATCAACAGAATACTTACATTGGTAGAGTTTGAAGCCAAAACAATAAGATTATGAGCCAATTCCTTTTTACACACACACACACTCCCTCCGATCTTAAATATAAGACCTAGTTGACTTTTTTGAAAAATCCTAAAAAAGTAAAATAAGTCAATTATACATTGATTTATCTAATTTTTTCCCTTTAACTAGTTTATTTAACCTATAAAGTATTGACTAATCGAAAAATATACTCCCTCCGGTCCTAAATATAAGACCTAATTGACTTTTTCTGGAAAATCCTTAAAAAAGCAAAATAAGCTAATTATAAATTGATTTACCTAATTTTTTTCCCTTAAACTAGTTTATTTTACCTATAAACTAATGGATAATCTAAAAAGATATCAAATATGTCATCATTTAATAACCTATTTCGCAACCTTAATCTCTCCAAAAAAAATCAATTAGGTCCTAAATTTAGGACCGGGGGTAGTAACATATTTTGTAACCTTTAACATTTCCAAAAAAAAAAGTTAACTAGTTCGCGGAGGGAGTATATAACTTGGTCATAAGATCTTAGTCTGTACACATACACACACATTTTTGGCTGGATTCAGCTTGAGTTACCCTTAACTTGTAATCTCCTCTTGGCTCTTTCTCGTTTGTTCACTCCAACCAACATAAAAGCTTTGTCCTTTCTTCCTACTTCTACTACTGCTACTCTCTTCACTGCCCTCACTATTCTTTCCATGATTCCTCCTTCTAATCTGCTCTGCCTGCACGCACCAACCCCCATTTAATTTCTTCACCAACACACACACACACACGCAAATACTTCCTTCTCATTTCTCTGCGCCTGCTTCATTCAAAACATCACTATTTCTTTATTCACACTATATTTCTAACTCCACCTTCTTTGTGTAACTCAAGTTCTAAAACTATGTTGGGAATGAATACAGGAATATGTCTTCATTCTGTTTTGCTTCATGTTTTATCTACGACTGTGACCCATGCTCTTTTCATTTCTCTACTAATATCACTTTTGTTCCTTTGGGGCTAAACATTCCATTCTTATTCATTTTAATGCCTAAAGGAATTCAATTTATTTTCCCATTCTTATTCATTTTAATGCCCTAAAACTTATTACTGCATTTTTCCATTTACAGTGTCTATTATTGATCTGTATAATTAGAGAGTGATTTATGATAATGATGAGTAATGTGACATGAACAAGCTCAAACCTTTATTGCCTACTTTTCTGGAATCATCTGCTTTATCTGTCACCAAATCTTTCAATGCCACTATCAATAGCCTCTCATCCCAAGGTGCTCACACTGAAGTTCTTACCACATATGCCTATATGCTTAACAACCATGTCCCCTCTGATGCATACACATTCCCAAGTCTGCTTAAAGCATGTACCTTTCTCAACCTTTTCTCCCTTGGCCGTTCCCTCCATCATTGCATTGTTGTTAACTGTTTGTCTTCTGATGCGTACATTGCTTCGTCGTTGATTAATTTCTATGTGAAATTTGGATGTGCAAATGATGCTCTTAAAGTTTTTGACTTTATGCCTGAGAGGAATGTTGTTCCTTGGACCACTGTTATTGGATGTTTTTCTCAGGAGGGTAGTCTTGAAATGGCTTATTCTTTGTTTAATGACATGCGTGAAGAAGGAATCCAACCCAGTTCAGTTACTCTGTTGAGTATTCTGTCTGGAGTTTCGGTTCTTACCCATTTGCAGTGTTGGCATGGTTGTGCAATTTTGTATGGGTTTATGTCTGATATAACTCTGTCAAATTCTTTTCTGAATGTATATGGAAGATGTGGAAGCATTGAAGACTCTAGGAAAATATTTGAGTATATGACTGGAAGGGACCTTGTTTCATGGAATTCCTTGATATCAATTTATGCTCAGATAGGAAATCTATGTGAAGTATTACAACTCTTGAAGAAAATGCGTGAAGTCGGTATGAAACCTGACCAGCAGACTTACGGATCGGTGTTGTCTGTGGCTGCATCAACGGGCGAGTTGAAACTGGGTAGGTCTGTGCATTGCCAGGTTCTAAGAGCGGGATTTAACTTTGATGCACATGTGGAAACAGCCTTAATTGTTATGTACTTTAAAGGTAGGAACATAGATGTTGCTTTTCGAATTTTTGAAACGAGCTATGATAAGGATGTAGTTTTATGGACAGCGATGATCTCTGGCCTTGTACAGAATGATTCTGCAGACAAGGCATTGGCTATCTTCCGCCAAATGTTAAAATTCAGGGTCAAGCCATCAACCGCTACCATAGCAAGTGTAATTACAGCTTCTGTACAATTGGGATCTTTTGATTTAGGAATTTCAATTCATGGTTATGTATTAAGGCAAGGATTGACTTTAGATGTCACTGCTCAGAATTCCCTTTTGTCAATGTATGGCAAGTGTGGTAAATTTAATCAGAGTTTTATTGTGTTTGATAACATACGAAAAAAAGATTTGGTTTCCTGGAATGCTATAATTGCTGGTTGCACTCAAAGCGGCTATATTTCTAAGGCCTTGCTTCTTTTCAATGAAATGAGGACTCATTGTCAAACACCAGATTATATAACTATTGTCTCTCTTCTCCAAGGATGTGCTTCAATAGGAGCACTTCATTTTGGTAAATGGATCCATAGGTTCATTTTAAGAAATAGTCTAAGTTCATCTATTTTGGTTGACACAGCTTTGGTTGACATGTACTCCAAATGTGGTCACTTGGATGCTGCACAAAGTTGTTTCAACAAGATGCCAAGTCAGGATTTAGTTTCATGGGGTGCCATCATTGCAGGGTATGGTTATCACGGCAAAGGAGAAACCGCGTTAACGTTATACTCTGAATTCTTGAGAAGTGGGATGAAACCAAACAATGTGATTTTCCTCTCAGTTTTATCATCTTGTAGCCATAATGGGCTTATTGACCAGGGTTTGAAGATATACCAATCAATGACTGAAGACTTTGGGGTTGCGCCTAATCTTGAACACCATGCTTGTGTGGTTGATCTCCTCAGCCGAGCTGGTCGAGCAGAAGAGGCATATGACTTGTACAAGAAGACATTCCCTGAACATGTGCTCGATGTTTTAGGCATCATCCTTGATGCTTGTCGGGCAACTGGAAGCAGCAAACTCGCTGAGAAGATTGCCCAAGATGTTCTCCAGTCAAGGCCTATGAATGCTGGGAATTATGTGCAGCTAGCACATTGTTATGCTTCAACAAACAATTGGGAAGGTGTAGGAGAGGTATGGAGCCATATGAGATCTCTTGGCTTGAGAAAAATTCCTGGTTGGAGTTTCATTGACATACATGGGACCATCACAACCTTTTTCACTGATCACAACTCACACCCACAATTTCAAGAAATTGTCTCAACACTGCATATTTTGAGAAAGGAATCAGGGAAAAAGGAAGAACTAGAATTGGACCTTGAGATCAATTCATGAGTTTTAAAGAAGTCCATATTGTATAGCCGGGTTATACTAATTCAATTTTGTATTAGCTTTCTTCTTTCTATAGCAAGAATTGAGCTATTATTAGTTTTTTTCATGCAGAGATTAAGGTTATATGAGGGATCGTTGACAGCAGTGTTCATTGTAAAGAAAATTTTGGTATCCTTTATAATATAAAGGCAAAACCTCCCGCCACTTCTCCCTTATTTTTTTTCAACGTAAAATCTCTCCTAGGTGGCCATCCCCAGACTCAGTTTACTATTCACCAGGATTTCAGATTTTTGTTCTCAGCCTCTGATTCAAAATTTGAAACACATTTTGAAATTCAAATCTTTCTATTTCCCTCCTTGTTACCTTAAAAAGGATGCTTAAACCAACTAATATCCACAAAACCTCTTTTATTCTGAGCTGCTTGCTTCCTGGTGGGTCTGTGTTTGTTTTCTTTCTTTAAGTGCTGCTCCATTTACGATTTCTGAATTCTGATTCTGATTCTGATTCTAATTTCGATTTGCGACATTGATTCTGATTTCGATTTGCGACATTGATTGTTTCGCATTTTCACGTTTTTCAGTTATACATTTACATGTTTTGTTCTCAGTTTTTCAATCACTGCTTCATTTTGAAGGCCACACGAATGTTGGTTAAGCTCTCTTCTATGGAAGCTCAAGCTATGTTTCTTGGGATGGTTTTTTCTGATTGTGTTTATGAGATGATTTCGCCCGTCATTGAGATTGGGAGTGAAGGTGTTCATGAGGATTACCATCTTCATTTTACCCATAGCTCTTCCCTTAATGATGCTGTTGTTTATTTTCCTCTGCTTCCCCTTCCTTTGAAGATGCTATCTGAGGTGCCGAAGTCATATCAACCCGCGGCAGGATTATTTGGTATGCTCAATCTCTTTCTACGATGAGATTAAATTGTTTAATGATTTTTGAAGCTATTAGGGAAGCTCTGATATAAAACTATACATTTGTTTTGCTATTATAAAGGATGTCACACTTGTCATGCTCTTCTAAGTAGAGATCCGGATGATAAAAGAGCACAAAACATATTAATCATGTTTGGGTCATGTGAGTTTTTTGTGCTTGGAATTTCATTCCTTCTTGCAGTATTGTGATTGTTCTGAATGGTGACTGTTATATCTTCAAATATACTTTGGTCCGGGTTTTATGCTTCATATAGTTTTATCTTGCATGAATTATTTTGACACCAACTCTGTAGTCTCTTGCCTAGTGTTTAACTTTTATTTTGTGTTCTGTGATATTCTCAAGTGGCTGATTTTTCTTTCCCATGATAATCTTGACACTGACACTGGTGTTAAATGACCGTATCCAGAACATCTCCAAACTTCAGTTAGCTTTAGTCAAGGCTGAGGTTCACCTCACTCATCTCAAACCTGGGACAGGCTATTCTGAGTTTGAACATGATTAAGCTTAATTTATATATTTCATTTCACATGCCTTTACTATCAGGCTTGATCGATGATCCAAGAATTTCTCTAGAGTATTGTAATTTGATATGTTCTGCTGACTGCAGATTACAAGCAATGGGTTTTGAGAGAGGTTGGGGTGATACTGCTGAAAGAGTGTTGGAGATGATATCTCTTCTCTCAGAAATTTTACAGGCTTGAGTATCTGTGATAGTTAACTTAATAGGGGACTATGTTGCTCAATTTTGTTATCTTTTTATAGTTCTCAATCCTGTCGGTTTTATATGAAATAATGATTGTCAGCATGAAAGTTTTGTATTATGTTCTTTTATAATGTTGTTGCAGAGTCCTGCATGTCTATTTTAGTTACTTGTGGTGGGAAGTACTACTTTCCCAAGAAACAAAATTCTGGGTTTGTTTTAGAGCACATGCGTCATAAGGAATTATTTACGGTAACTCTATTGGAAATCCATTCCGATTAAAGATTTCGATGGAAAATAAGTACTCTATTGTTTTAGAGTTCTTATTTCCAGGCCGACTAGGAGAATTCATCATAAATCATAAATGTGTTAATGGATTACTCTTAATTATTTACGGTAACTCTATTTTGATTGTTAGTTGCATTTTATAAGGATGACATTTCAATTGAAAGCTAAAATTGTCTTTTCCTGAATCCTGACCCTTGGGTTAAATCCTTACTAGGAAAATCCATCAATACATTATCTATTTTTGAGCCTGGATTATTATATATGTCTTCTATATTGGATTGTTTCAAGGATCTACATCCATAATTCTATGTAGAGCTTATTACCTCCATGGTTTTATCTCTCTTTATTTTCTCGAAGGTTGAAAATTTAAATTTACAATTGAGAGAACTTCCTGATATTGGCTTTTGGGTGTGTTTAGGATGGGAGAAGGCTTAAAATGAAGTGTCCTCTTTGAGACAACAACTAAATGTTGCAAATTAGAAGAATTCAGCTCTTGAGAATTGTGGCAGTCATATTGATGGCCCTCTCAAGGAATGTATGAGGCAACTTAGACAAGCTAGAGAAGAACAAGATCAAAAGATCAATGAAGCTATTGCAAATAGCTCTCGAGACTGGGAATACAAAATATCCATGCTTAAGACTCAACTCCAAACAGAAAAGGCTGAAGCTTCTGTGCCAATTTGTTCTGATCTTCACCTTAGACTTGAGGCTGTGGAGAAAAAAATTTCTGGACTTAAACTTGAGCTACAATCTAGACTTGAGGAGCTAGAATTCAGGATTGTTAAGAGATATTTGAGTGCAGAAGCTGCTGAAACAGCAAGCAAACAACATCTGGAGTGCAAAAGGAAGGTGGCTAAGCTTGAAGCTCAGTGCCATAGACAAAATAAATGGTTAAATATCCTTGATCTTCCTACTATAAAAAGTTTGTGGTTTTGTTATGTCATGTATATGTATTGATCACAACTTCACGCTTAAACAGGTGGGGGAGGTTGTTGTTTGAGTGATTTGACTATTGATCACTTATTGATTACTTGATAGTGATTTGATTATATTTACTTTGGGGCAGGCTTTTTGTAAAGCAAGTTAACTTACTGTGATGCGTTTCATATACATTAATGCTTGGTGCTCTTTTTGTGCCATTATTTTTAACCTGTCCTGTTCAGTTGTTGTTCTTTGATTGTTCAAAGCTTGACATGGTAGGGAGTTTTGTGACTGGTAGTATTATTTTAATTGGCTTCAATTGTAATGTTAGCATGCGCGATGCGCGGGAGACCAATCTCGGTATAGATTGTAATCTCTAGCATTAGTCACCTTTCTAACATGAAAAGAAAATAGGTGAGTTCCCATATTTGTGAATTTCTTATAGGAACCTATTAGTCATTATATTCTGTTTCTTGATATTTAGTATTTTTGTGTATTTGATTGTGTCTAGACATGCTTATTCTCACACTTATTCTCATAAAACTTATAAAACTGCTTATGTTCATCTTTGTTCCTCTTATTTGTCTTTTGTTGCTTTTGATCCAGTATATAAGTTTCTCTTATATGTATCTTGCTAAATATTGGTCTATACGTAATAATATTGGTCTAATTATTGTCTGATTTTTGGAAACTAATTCACATTGGAATTTATTGGTCTAATTATTGTCTAATTTTTGTGTTTCTTTGCAAAGCATTTGTCTACTTTATGATCATTTTCCAAATTAATGTATAAGATAAACACTTTTTTGTATAGGAATGCAAATCTTCTGTGTAACACACGGGAGAGACACATTTAATTCGTTCATGTTATGTTCCAGTATATAATTGAGTTGTATAGTATATAATTGAGTTGTATTGACAAGGTCCTCTCTTTTCAAGAAAGAATGTTGCTTGTAGATTCTAGAACTCACTTTGTTTTTATCATGATTTTAAGACTTGAATTGAGCTGAGCTGGACAGTTCAATAAGTTGGATAGTGGACTGATTAAACCTAATGTCGCCCTTAGATTTATCAAATTAATACAATACTCAAACTCACTTTAGGTAGGTGATGAGTAAGGGTCTATCTCACAATTTGATTTCACAATCTTGCTTATCCTAGGAAAGAAATGTCACACAAATTACAAATAAAAGATATGAGAGATGATATTTAACTACAAACTACAATTAAAACCTAAGAAAACAATTAACAACTACAATTAAACCTAAAAATACTAATTAGCCGAAATTAAGTGAGGAAGAATCAAGTGAGTTACCTCCCTCTCCAAGTTACTTTTGCACTTTAGGATGTATAGGCCTTATATGTTTGTGTATGTTTGATATATCTTAGCTAAATTCTTAAGATTACTTAAATCTAAGCAAACTAAAAGAATTTAACTAAGATAATCAAATCCAAAGCTCTTCTCATACTTTTCATACACCTTGACAAGATAGAACTAAATCTAGTATCTATTTATATAATTCACTTCATCAAACACATAACAATTCGCATACATGCTTAAAGAAGCTACAAGAAATTAGGTCTAAGTTTTCATATGCAAAAGTACAAGAAAAGAGATTTACAAGCTTAAATCCTCCTAACCTAATGAACCTTAGATCAAAGAGAACAAAAGGTACAAGATGAAACAAGCTTGCAAACCTACAACAAAACTTCACAAACACATAATGCCGAAATGGATGCTCATCTTCTTGTGCAATTTCACTTGGAGAAGGAAGGATGGAAGCTTAACCAAGCCTAGACATGGAGGAATGAGGTGAAAAGTGAGGAGAAATTTCGGCCATGAGGTGTATGTGGTGGAAAGAAGAGAGAAAATGGAGAGAAAGAAGATGAAGATGAAGTGGAAACTGGAAAGTGAAGGAATGTGAGGGAAGTGTCAAGTTTGGGTTTTTATACTAGGGTTAACTTTGGGATTATCACCCAAATGACATGTATATTCAACCCAAATGTGATGTAAATGAAGCCTAAATGGAGGGATAATCTCGGCCTAATCAAAAAATGGGTGAATGTGTGTGTGTTGTAAATGGCCAAGAGGTATAAGTGTAAAATGAAGATGAAGGGTAGTTTGGGAAATGAGGGAAAAATATGAGGTGACCTCCACTTTATATCAATGTCTTTTCCTCTTATTATCCTCTTCAAAAGCTTCCTTCCCATTCCAAAATTGCCCCTTTTGAAGCTCCCAAATTTGAATTTTGAATTGGAGCCAATTTTACCACTTTTGGTAAGATGCTCTCAAAGTGGCTTTTTCCTTTTTTTACCAAAAGTGGTAAAATTCAACTTTATGCTTTTCCTTGCCTCCTTAGCCAATTCCTTGCCACCAAAGCACTCCCAAGGGTATGTGGGGCCCACGTGGGACCCCCTACAAATAAAATAGCACACATAGTCAAAAATGACCAAAATACCCTTGGTTTCTTAAAATGCAAGTAATAAGGCTAATATTTTCCACTTAAACACATATAAGCATGTGCATATAAAATCACCAATAATGATCATATAAAGCAATTAAATCACACTAATTAAGCTCAATTGCACATGCTTAGACATATAAAATTGGGTCTAATCATGGACCAATCATTAAAATAAATTGGTTAATGCTTTGGCTTGCCTCTCAATTGAGCCATTTTGGGTTGGAATAAATTCGTTTTTGGACCGTCACACGTTATCGGCTAGAGTTAGATAGGGTTCAACCGTTTTATTCCCATTTTCCAACAAATTATATTAACTATGGTTGTATATATACTTTTTAATTAAATTATTACGTCATAATTGCACCACCGATTCAACTTTTGGACCATGACCCGCTTGTCTTTCTAACTTTTAAAACATCCGTTTTTACTAATTTCTATGAAGCAATAATGCTCACACTTAATTGAATCTAAAATGGTTCTAATGAAATTAAAAATATGGAAAATAAACAAAATTAAACTTATCATAAATGATATCCAATCAATCCCATATGATTTGTCAATAACAAAAAGAACTTACCTTAGTTAACAAATAAAAGGACACCATTGATTTATTTGTTTTAGGTGGCACTTTATTATAATTTTTCTATAAAAATATGATACTTAGTTCTATCAAACCCAAAACTTATACTTATCTCATATTTATAAGCGAAATGCTTAACTTATATCCCCTTAAGTGTTCAACATAGGACTTAACTGGTTTGGGGAATTTATTATGGTTATCATTATAAAGTCTATCTTTTATCAACTTGTTAAAAAAATTTTATGCTCACCTTAGGCAATAAGAATAATTGATCAAATAATGTTGAGTCCTTATAAAAGAGTGAGGGGGAGACTGCAGAGAACACTTAACGAAATTATTTAACGAGATCTTTTCATTAATGATATATTGCTAAACATGATTATTGAGTGAACAGTGAACACAATGACATTGTGTGATCCATGTAGCTAATCTCACCTAACTGAGATAAGACTTTGTTGTTGCTGTATTATACTCACCTCACTCAATAATGTGGTTTAGATATTTTTTTGAAAAAAATTGTCATATTAACTAATGCTCTTAAATCTATTTTATATTTAAAATATTAATTCATGTCAAGTAATCGATGACCAAGGAGAAAGGATTAAACTATTTTTTATTGAGAGAATTAATTAGAGGTCCCATGAAAGAAATATAATTAAAATGAAGTCTCACAAGTTGTTATGTGAGACCAATAAGATGCATGTTATTGTTAGCAAAGTTGCAATTTACAACTCGTGGACCTCATCTTAATTATCTTTTTTCCACAAAAACTCTAATTAATTCTTCTTTTTTTATTTAGGAGATTTTCATACAATTTAGTTTTTAAAATACCAAAAAAAGAAAAAAAAGAAAGACACCACATCTCCCACTTTATATGCTGTCGTATTATGTCATGGGTTGCATGACGACGACCACAATTGAGAGTTGAAACAGATTCTCCCAGAAACAGAAAGTGTCACATCACACGAACAACAAACGAAAGAAGACAAACATAAACATACACGTACGTAAAGAAACATGCAGAGACAAGTCTCGGGACGAAGCGCATTTCAAATGCAGCAAATGCAAGGCAGGAACAACCATCCAAGATTCAGAGAAAGATCCTTTCTCTCTGCCACATCACTTCGAGACATCCTCACGAGGCAGCAAAGATGGTTGAGATTCGTCTTGTGGGTCGTTGTTATTTCTCTCATACTTTACATTGCTGGTGGACCCTTTTATTGGTTTCTCTCCGAAGGCTTCAAAAACTCCTCTTCTTGTCCTTCTTGTCCCTGTGATTGCTCTCTTCAACCCCTTTTCTCTCTCCCCGAAGGTACTTTCTCTTCATTCTTGAACCCTTCTTTGAGTTTAGATCATTTCTTGATGATGTCTTTAATGAGTAAGCTCATGATGGGTAGATCATAAAACTATTTGTTGGTGGTGGGGTTGATGTTTTGTTCATGATGGAATATATTTCGAAAGGCAAATGAAATTGTCATCATTGAGAGAAATGTGTGTATTGAAGATTAGAAGAACAATGCCACTAGTAATATATTTCAATGGTAAGTTCGCTTGCCGTGGGTCTGAAATTGTGGGTTCGAATCAGCCACTTTGTAAATAGCAGAGGTTAGGCTGACTAGTATATTCTCTTCCCTAATACCCTCGCTAAGTGAGTGAGCTCATTTCTTGATTAGATAATTTCTTGATGGTATCTTTAATGAGTGAGCTCATGGGTAGATCATAAAACTATTTGTTGATGTTTTGTTCGTGATGGAATATATTTTGAAAGGCAAATGAAATTGTCATCATTGAGATAAATGTATGTATTGAAGATTGGAAGAACAATGGCACTAGTAATTTATTCGAACTACTATTGGTCCATGGTGAAGGGCCGGACTTGGATTAACGGTAAATCACTTGCCGTGGAGTTTGAGGTGGTGGGTTCGAATCAGCCACTTTGTAAAAAACAGGGGTTAGGTTAGCCAGTATATTCCCTTCCCCAGCACCCTTATCAAGTGAGGACTAGAATTGGGTTGACCTTTTTCTTTTACTAATGGTCCATGGTGGTTTCTTTAACACCCCTCATGTTATTTTGACATATTTTAGTAGTAATCTTTTAAATTGTAGACTGTGTAAAAATGCAGGGGGTTTATTTAATAGCTGGATATCATATCTTTTTATGACACTATGACTATAGTGACATTGAATTGCCGTCTGAAATGTTGAATCGGTAGGTGTCATGTAAGACATGAGTCACTATGAGAAGTTTACTAATATCCAGAAATAAGTGCAATCAATTAGTCAGTGATCACAATGAGAATATGAGCTCGATCTTGTGTCTGTACATGTTTATTCTTGTATTCTTGTGAATGCATTCATTTACAATTGCTTTCGTATTTCTTAGTTTTGGAACTTGACCTTTTATGAAGTGCAAGCTTAACGTGGTGTCTGTCTGTTTTTCAACTGCAGGTTTTAGCAACAATTCCATTACAGGTTTGTTAATCTTCCTTGTAATTCTTGTTATTCTTTTAATCTTGTGTGTTCATTGCCAGATTGTACTTTATCATAGGAGAATTTCCTATTTTTTATTATTTGTCGTGGTTAGCAATTGACACTCATAAGATTCTATTTGATTGAACTGCTCCTGAATACATGGTGTTCCTCTTTTTAGTTAAAACCAACTTCCCAGGTGGGACTAACTTAAAGTACCCCAATTAATTGTTTTCTTGTGATTAAAATCTCCAAAAAAACCACAGTATTTAACATAGAAACATTGTTATAGAATGCATTTCTTAGTGTGGATTCGAATGGGACATTTTCAGACAATTAAATTCCCATCGATTTGTCAGAGTAGCAGTGTTAGGCCTCAAAAATGTATTTTATAATTGTGTGGTTCTGTTATTAAAAGAAGCCAATCACTAGGTTAGCTAGTTGCTCAATTTCATTGGCCTTTTATACATGGACAGTTTTTCTTCCTCCTTCCTTTTCCTTGGGTTGAGAAATAATCATGTTGGGATATATACACTGTAGATTGCATGAAGCCAAACCCATACTTGAGTGAAGACATGGAGAAGAATCTCATAGACCTCCTATCAGAAGAAGTGAAGTTGAAGGAAGCTGAAAATAATGAAAAACATCGACTTGCTGATGTGGCACTCTTAGAGGCTAAGAAAATAACATCACAGTATCAAAAGGAGGCTGACAAGTGCAATTCAGGGATGGCTACATGTGAGGAAGCTAGGGAAAGAGCTGAAGCTGCACTAAATGATCAGAGGAAAATAACTGCTCTGTGGGAGCTCAGGGCTAGGCAAAGAGGGTGGGAAGATTCCAGAGCGAGGCTTCGTCGTGCTTTTGTATGAGCATCTAGTGTCCAGTCCAGTTTGACATCATCTGACTTGCATGTCCATGGTTCATGAATTCTTTTATTCATTGATTCTTAGTAGTATCTTGATACAGTTTTACTTGATATACAAGAGCAGAAGAAATTGATTACTTTTGGTTTACATCTCTTCAAATGGTCTATACTGCAATCTATCTGCCAATTCTTTTGTTTCCCTTTTGCCCAATTCCCAGGCATTTATACTAACCATGAATGACTATGTTTATCAGCACCGTGTTATACAATCACTTGTTTTGTCAGTGTGGAAATAGTAGTTGTTTGCTCGACAAGTAAATATATGAGAGATTCTGGTAGATATTTAAGCGGCACACATTGTTTAATTCCACACTGAATAGTATAAATGCTTCTGGGATATTTAAGTGGGTCAATTTTCTCACCTCAATTGTTATCCTTTGAGAATGAGTTGTCTATCCCACTTGGTCCATCAACTCATATTATAGTGAGTGGTTGGTAGTTTAAAAATGAGTTATTCGCAAATGGTTCTAATTGATGGAAAATTAAGTTATTAGGAACTTAAACAAAGCCAAACAGTTCTAACTGATGGAAGCTTTTGAGTTTTGACTATATGACTTCTGGATGTGGTATATTAATAAAACAAGAAAAGAAAAAAAAGTTAACATGTTGGTTTCCTAAGAGTAATAAATAAGTGTATCACAAGAATGATTAATATCTATCATACAGATAAAAATAGTTATAAACAGTGCTCAAATGTTACATAATGTACTTCCTGCGCAATGGTGATACAAATTTATAAAAAAACGTTCCTTAAATTAGCAGCTATCATGCCTACTGAACACAATCTGATATATTAACACAAAAATGGGGGAAAACTTTGAGCTTTCAAAGGTGGATGACATTATCAACTCAATGATGGTCCATAGATATGTGCATCATTCTAGTACGGAAAGAGTATGATGTTGTTTGATCCCCGCAAACTCTTTTAACCTCAAAATAATTTGGCACCAGAGAAGATACAACATTAAGTAATACTCTGACACTAACTGACAATGAAACCATTTGGTATTGCTTCAAGCACCTGTACATTGTTTGAGTTCATTATATCTGCAAAGCCATCTTTATATGCTGGATGGTGCTGATGCTGATGGAGTTAGTATCTGCACAATGATATGATCATTCTTTATCTATCCCGCTGATATCAAGGTGAAGGAAGATCTGGAACACCAGCAGATCCAGCTTTGCTTGGCACTGGAGTATTCCTTCGGGATTGGCGTTTTGTGGGGACAGGGACACAGTCAGTTTCCCATTTTTCAGCACTTAATTCTTCTTCATCATCGTCTTCCATGCTAGCCTTGAAAATTGGATGCTCATAGGCATGCTTAAGGTAACCTTCCAAATTCATGTTTGGCTCTGTTGCTTTCTCTAATGTATCTTTCATTGTTGCTTCCTGTGATTGTTTTAAAAAATTAAATAACCAGATATGTTTGTGAAAAGACAAGTTTAAGATTTAGTGGAGGAAATGAAATATAAGATAGGCAACAAATGATAAATTGACATACCTGCAAGGGATACTTGACAAAGGCAGATTCAAAACGGCCTTTGCAGTAATAATGGAATGCAATAGTTAGTATTGGCAGAGCAATGAGAAATGGGGTTGATGTAGCAGCTTGCTTGGTGCTTAGTATTCCCATCAGAACTACTTGTGAGACTATTAGTGCAATTATAACACGTAAATGGACATAAGGCCAGAATGCTGCTCCACTCTCATACTCTTGATTATAAACGTTAATAATCTGCAATAAGAATGTAGGATCAATCACCATGTTAGATATGTGTGTGTGTGTGTGTGTATTCACGCATGTGTATATAGAGAAAGAGCTTTATATAATTGCTAGACTCACACAAATTTTTAGGATACAGAGAGGGTGAGTCTAGGAGAAGCATTAAGGTTTCTTCTAGGGAAAATGACAAATAAATACCTCCGAATGAACTCAAACTTCCAAAAGGACAAGTAAGGAACTTCAATAAAAATTAACAATTGGAACATAATTATTAACATTTGGAACATAGCAATTAACAATAGCCTGGTTCCTTAATTGTCCTTTCGGAATTCAGAGTTCCTTACTTGTCATTTTGGAAGCTTGAGTTCCTTACTTGTCCTTTTAGATTTTCGAAGGTATTTATTTGTCATTTTTCCTATCTTCTATATGAATTGGAAGTTATGGATCTGTTTGTGGGGATAAGACTGTGCATGTCTATCCCACCTAGTGGGAACCTTGTGCACTAAGCTACCCCATTTTATGCATATTTTAAGTTAAAATTCAGAATAACTATGTTTTGTTGCAGTTGTTAAAGCCTACATATTCCCAGAAAATTCAAAACAGTAACCCCTTTACTGGTTATTGTTGTGTTGTTCAAGGTATAAGGAATTCAGACTTTTAACAACACAAGATTGTTTCAACTAAAATGAACAAAATATCAACTTCACTAGAATTAGTATTACGATCATGATTGTTTCTAGTTTTTACCTGATGACGGAACACAACATAGGCCAGTGCAAAGAAAACTATGATGAAAGGAAGAACAATAGGTGTGACAGCAGCATAGACCAAACCAAGCAGGAAATAGAGTTGAATGCGAGGTTCTCGAGCATAGAATCCGATGCTCCCTGGATCCATAGCCTCTTCCCTGTCCTTCTCAGTTTTCACCAGAAAGAAGTTCTTCAAGTGATAAAATATCAATGGCTTCAACATTAGAATCTCTGCAGCTATACCAGCCCATCCATCAACCATTATGAAACTAATAAAGAAAGTTGCTTTTATTGGAATTGCATCTCCAATTGTCTCAGGGTATCTGCCAAAAAAAGGGCAAACAACAAAAGACCTAGTTAATATTGGTGAAAACTTAAATCAGGGTGGTTAGAGAAATGCATTCAAAGTACAGGATATGTGTAAAAGATTATATAACTTTGCCATTTCCAAGTACAAATTAATTATGGGAATCTTGAACAGAAAATTTAGGATAGGAAAATATAATCTACTTTAATAGGCACCACCATTGATTGTAAATAGCTGTAGAACATCAAGTTAAACAAATTTTTGCTGACAGAGAATTTGATTATGATTAAAAATAGCATGTGAGTAAATGAAAAATATACTAAATGGTATCTAAAATGATTTACTTATTTGCTGGTTGGTGAAGAAAAGCATTTAATTGCTGAAATGCTGCTCCAGTGAGTAAGCTCCCAAAAAATACGTTTACTAAGTTGAAAATATAATATCTGGAAGCTGCTCTTCGCTCAAGCGATGATAGAGAAACAAAGCCTTCGAGCTTTGCCATTATCAGCAATATTGTTGGCACAAAGATCAGAAAAAGCTTCAGTATAATACCAGGCAAGAAGCCTTGGATGAATGACTTGATGAAAGGACTGCACAATAAAGTACACTCAGGTAAGAAAATGGTAACTAGATTAATAAGACGGTTGGTTTGATAAAACAAAATTGATGAATCAATATGTAGTTCAGTTTAATTAGCCCAAAACAAATATTCAGCAATTAGTTTTGTCAGTCATAACTGGTTTGAAAGATTATATTGTATAAAACTGGTTTGAAAGATTATATATTGAATAAAAGTATATCCTCTTTTAAACTAGACCCAACTTGAGTTCAAGAGTCACTAATTAAACTAGTCTGACCTGAAATTTGATCTAATGAATTGAGAATTCTTGAAGGGTCAAGTAGCATACAAGATACAACTCGTTGAGGTATTTTTCCACTAATCTTATTATCTAAAGTAATTATTGGTGCACTAAGCAAATTAAAGTGTTTTTCCCATAGCACACAGCATCCTAATTTAATTTATTGTGAATACAACACCCCAAAGTAATCTTCTTCCAGTTACTTTAACAGAAAAATTGCTTTAAAAATTACTCAACAATACTGGGTTCTATTGAAAAAAAAATATATTAATAGTTACTTTAAGATGTTGAGTGCTACTGGAAATATACATATGGGTGTCAATTTCCACTTAGCTTTATATAGACTGCACCATGGTCAGCTTGAGCTAAATTCTAAGCTCAGTGGCTCATGAAAAGAGAAGAGACTTACATTTCTACAAGTGGTAATAGCCAACGTGCTGATTTCTAAATGCCTTCAATACTTGCAAATGTTTGAACAAATGCAATTGGTATCATAAAGAAGAAAGTGAGGAAGAAGAATGCAACAGCTATGATGAGCCTCCTGACTGTGAGGGAAACATAAGGGATTGCCAAGTTTGGCCAGTACACATCTCGCGGCTCCGGCGCCCACTCAGTTAGCCACATGGTTGGGTTTCTGGTTTGCTGTGTTTGTGCACAAACAGCAGCAGCCCATCTAGTTTTGAAAGAAACAAATGAAGCTGGCATGATGGATTTTGGATCATTTTTTATTTTGTCTCTCTCTATTGCTATCTGCAATGAGTAATCTATATCAATCACTTTGACCAATGTCAGAAAAGTAAGTTATATTGTTTGTTTGGGAGCAAAGTTTCATATTTTCATGTGTTATGAATATGACTGTTTTTCTCAATACAGTGTTTTTTTTTGTTGGTTAATGAATGCAGTATATTCATTTCTGGCCTATTTGTCTTAGTTATGCTGCCTGTGTAAGATGGAATAACAGAAATGTTCATAACTATGTCTTGAAAACTCTACTATAATATGATTATAAACTGTCTAAAATCAATATTTGATTTGCATATGATAATAGTTTACGTGCTTTTTCATGTTTTAATGTAAGGTACAGAGTGCTAAGACTTCCCAACAAGCCACTAGAGAAATAAGGTACTTACCTTTTTCAAGAGTTCATCAATTTTAGTGGTGTGATATTCAATGGCATCCACTTCATTTCCACGAAGACCAAGAAAGCCAGTCTGATAAAAAAGTATAAGAAAATAAGAGAGAGGTTTCTGAATGAGGAACTTGTAGCTGCCAAGTAATCCCAAGGTTGAAAGCATTTTGAACTTTAGATCAAGTGAAAATACCTTCATAGTGGGTCTTACAGAAGTTCTTTCAAGTTTATTTTGATAATAGACAAGCCAATTCTGTAGGTTTTTCTTCTTCTTCACCATGTTTGCTAGTTTATTTGCATCATAAACTACCTGCACAGATTTTTCAAAGAAAATTTTTAACTCATCCAAAACATCACCCCTTTATCATTGGGCCCTCAAAAAGATAATTGGCATATACAATCCATTAGTAATCGATAGTCTAATTTTTGTTACAATTTCATAACTCAAAGGGTACTAAACTTGTAAATATGAAAATGAAAGCATAATAAAGCAGAAACCAACCTGGTGAGTGAGATAGTGATTAGGATGGTTGACTAGAAAAAAGTGTTCCACAAGTTCACTCACAGATTCATCAGGATCTGGTGGTATATTTCTAACAAGCACCTGAAAACAATAACTTTCTTATGAGAAGAAAAATCCACATGATGAATTTATCTCATCGTGAACATATAGTGAGATTTGAACCAAACTTACTGTAAACTGATCAGGGCGACGTTTTTCTGCAGCGAGAAACTGCAACCTCATGGAGGCAACTTTTTCATACTCCTTACACAGAACATAGCATGTCCAAAAGGTAAAGCCATAAGCCATCACTATATGTCCCCAAAACCTGAGATTTGAAGCATAAAACCTCAATAACTAAATTCACTGGAAATTGAAACCATTTTAAGATAAGAGTGAAGAATTTGGTGAATAACATCAAGAAGTGATTAAAAATTGCAAGAGATTAGGTTCATTGGACCTTTTTGAGCTGTCTTCAATATTTGAAATTGAGAGCTTGTCAATATCGCTTGAAGTTACATTGGTTACACTGGGTGACTCTAGGCCATCACTTGTCCAATTTACAGGTACCAAAACTGCCCATGCTAGAAATGCTATGGGAACAAATATTTTAAGCCTGCACAATGACATTAATATCAGCTACAAATTTCAAATATGGTTTCCTGCATAGAATTCCATAATGCATCCATATTCCTTTATCAACAACAAATATAACATATTCATTATACTGTGACTGCCAAATCTGAGAACTTCAGTCATGTCCCTTAGACCCAAACTGACACCCTTAGCTTTCAAGAAATATGTAGCAGATAAACACATTTGGATTGATATGAGACTCAGGCGTCTCGAATTACCTTAATCCTTATTAGTTGATCGTCCATAGAAAGTCATTATCTTGATTCCTGACACCGATAATTTATGAATCTTGTGGCAACCAACTCTAACCCATCTATGGCTCAAAAACCCTCATTGTTTTCTTTATTATATTAATACTACCTATTCTTCTTAAGACCTTGAGAGAACTAAACAGGGAAGCATGTACAGAAGACCTCAACTTTCATTGGAAAGTCATAAAACATTGTTCTTCTTTGATAGTCACCTAGACCCCTTTACTGCTATGAGAGCTTCATCTTCATTAGACTTAGTACCAAGCCAACATTTCCAACTTTTGACTCTCATATCAGATAAGGCTTAATCACTTTTTCTTACAATCACATATATCCTCTTATTGGAGATAGTCCTTTTTGAGGAACTTTTGGTCACTTTAAGTGGGATCACTCTAATATACATATTGCAATGATGATACTTACCCGATCAAATAAATGCGCAAGTAGGCAGCAGAATCCAAACCAGCATGTTCAATGAGTTCAAGCTCAGGCATTCTAAGAGCCTCAGGCATCCAATTGAGAAACTTGACATAGGATTTCACATCTAAATTCACAAACTTCCGAACAAATGCTCCTCCAACTGCAGGATCTGATCTCAAACCTTTGATATACCATTTTGGGAAGTATACTCTATCATTCCAAGGCTGAAGTCTCAAAATAGCAAACAACACAAAGAACAAAAATGCACTCAGAATGTTTATTCCTGCTGCTAGCCCAATATCTCCAAGTGTTGCCATTATTTTCTTCTCCTACCTTCTCTTCCTGCAAGCCAACATAAAATTACAGACATCAAAATCCAAAAACAAAACTATTTTTTTTTTGTCATGACTCTCTCCTATACGATATACCTATAATATCCACTTTGGACGTGAATGGAACGTTTTACTTTTTGAAGAGAAAGAATAATAATGACTGCTCAACTGAGAAGCATGAGATCATGTGAAAGAAGGAAAAAGTGGATGATAAAGGAAAGGATTGTACTTTGTGCTTGTCGATCACAAGTCGGCAAGGAAATAAATCCAAGATAAGAAGATGAAAACTTCAATGAGGTTATATATATTAATAAGGTGTACAGTTCAAGCACTCACATACGTGTGTCTATATATATTATGTATGTATGTATGTATGTATGTACATATGTGTATATATATGCATGTATGTTAGACTTCTATCTTGTCATGGAATGACAGCAACGTAGGACATACGACATAGTATTACAGACATGTTAAAGTTCTGGAAAAAAGAAACAAACAGAAGAACGAAAAACCTTATAAACTCACAGATATTCGAAAGTTTGGAATATAAGAGAGAGAGAGAGAGAGAGAGAGAGAGAGAGTGGCTATATATGTTGGTTGTTGCTGCTGGTGAACTGTAATGTGAGCACTATTCTCTCGGTGTCCTTATAAGTTTGCCTGCATCTGAATATGGTCAGCCAAAACAGCAATTTTTTATTGCACAATAAATAATGACTAAATGCTAACGTCTCTTTAGGAGACTAAAAAAATAGTAATAAATCATGTCCTTATCACTTGTGAACATGTGTCATATTTCTGAAATATATCATTTTTTTGACAACTTATATATATATATATATATATATATATATATATATATATATATATATATATATATACACACACACATCATTTAACTAGATATCTACATAAATAGATAGAACACGTGAGCTAGTAATATAATTGAAGAAATTGAAGTAATAATAGATACTCCCTCAGGTCCTATTTATAAGTCGCCAACCGCCACTAAATTTTGGTCCTTAATATAAGTCGCCAACTACCACTAACTAACCTTAATTAAAGTTTTCCAAATATACCCTTGTCATTAGAAAAGGAGATCTCTGCATTTACTTTTGCTTGTCTCATTATGACTCATTTAATAGTTGTGAGGAGGGGCAAAGATGGAAATGAAAAATAAAACAAGACCAATTTAATGATGTAACCGCCACTACCCGTCATTCCTTGGTTTGTACAATATGGGCGGTTGGCGACTTATAAATAGGACCGGAGGGAGTATAAGAAATCGGTAAGTTTGATTTACTACCTCTATTCCTAAATATAATATCACTTTCCTAATTTGATTAAAATAAGAATGTATGTTAAGGTAGTTAGTTATTAATACATGATATTACCAATTTATCTTACCTATATAAATTGATCTTGATTCTCTCACTCTTACTTGTTAATTATAGATAAGTATTATTTGGGTTCATTTGGAAAAAATTGAGAAAAATTAGAAAGTTGTTTATATTTAGGAACAAATTAAAATCTGAAAGTGATCTTATATTTAGGAAATGATGGAGTATTTAACTTAATTGGAAAAAAAAATAGTAAAAACACATCAAACACTTACATTACCTCAAGGATGATACTCTCTTCGTCCCAATATTACAATGTCCTTTTGATAAATTTATGGGTTCAATAGTTAGAATTAGTTAAAATTAATGAATGTTTAGGAGATAAATATTTTCTTCAAAAATATATTCATTTATAAATGACTAAGATTAGAAAATGTATACTTATTTTATTTTCAAGGACAAGGTGAGTATTACGAATAATAAATAAAGAAACTTCATCAATGGATAGTTGGTTGAGCTGGTAAGTGGACAATCCTATAAGGATAAGAATGTGTGTTCGAATCCCGGAAAGGGCCCCTATTGGGAGAGGGGACAATCTTGTCTACGTGCACAACACTACTACCCCTCGAGTTCAGATTAAACCGGATGATGATTAACAAAAAAATAAAATAAAGAAACTTCGGAAGTTGAGGGAAGGGGACGGAGGAGTATTGATTATTTAAGCAACATAATAATAAATGTCAAACAATGCAACACAATACAATAATAGTCTTGTGGTGGACTCTTCGTAGTTATAAAAGTAATAGCAGCATAGATTTCTGTGTCGGCAAGCTGCCAAGTGTGCATCAACGGCTACTTTTATCGTTGGCTTGTGGATGTCACGCGGTAAACTAGAGCGCGTGGAAAACACGGGCAAATGGGGTATGGGTAAAGTGTCCACGTCAGGAGGATGAACTGGCGACAGCTAAATCTATCAAATGAAGGAAGAGTAGTATGTCCCATGGGGGAATCCGCGTGAGAGAAGCGTACAAACCAAGGGACTGCGACACGTGGACATTTTCCCACTCACAAATATAGTACGGATTTTGTCCATCATTTCTTCTTATTACTCCCTCCGGTCCCTAATATAAGAGTCAAAATTTGAATGGTTTTGGTCCCTAATATAAGAGTTCACTCCACATTCTCTCCTCATTTAATGTTTATGTATTTCTCTCTCCTAAAAGTATCGTAATAAATATGGGTAATATTGGAAAAGAAGCATTAACTCCAGACATCCAACTAACATTCATATGTTTTCTTAAGAAGCGTTGTTTTGCTGCTGTGACTCTTATATTAGGGACCGGAGGGAGTATTTTTTTTGGCCGAAGTTTCTTCTTAGTCGTTACTCATTAGTCTTTTTTTGTTTTTAATAGAAGCAAAATGATATTAATTAATGTCAGTCATACAAAAGCATTAAAAGTTATACAATTATTAAAGCACTGGACTAGACAGTTTGGGACTGATTCTTTCTTAGTTATTAGTCATTACGATCCACACGTTATTAATGTAATCATAGAAATAATGCACAAGTAACAACTAATTTGACTGTTAATTCTTCTTACAAATTCTTAGGGAATATAATTCATCATGTCATTTATGGTTTCGTTAATCATAAACAATCACATAATGTTTGACGCGTACTCCCTCATGCCCTTATTATAAGTCACTAACTACTCATCATTTCTCACATATTAATAAATGATAGTTAAGTGTAATAAAAAAACAGAAATGATAGTTAGGCCTTGAAATTTATATTAAATTTGTCACTTTTTCCAACTTCACCATTCATTAAATGATGTGTTCACATTTTCAATTTTAAAACTCTATTAATAACAAGGGTAATTAGGAAAAAACCATTTAATGAGGTGATTGATGCCTTATATTAAGGACAAAAAATTGTAGGTAGTTGGTCACTTTTAATAATGACCAAAGGGAGTATATGTTAATTTGACTTTGACAAATTCTTAAGGAATCTAAAGCATATATGATCGAAGGATTTTGTAAGGAGTTAGGAAAAAGACGGGGGAATAAAAGATTTATAAGATTACAAAGAATAACGTTTGAGAGTTGGAAGATTTGGATAAAGTAAAATCCTAGTATAAGTTTCTTCCTGGTATAGAAATGAAATTAGTAGTGTTTTTAGTCACTGATGGAGATATTAAAATAAATGGGAATAGTACTTTTATAAGTTATTCAATGATGGAAGTGGAGGCTCCAGTTGCGAGTTGGAAGATTTTACCGTTTGTAAGCGCGAGATTAATAGGTCATTTTACATAAGAATAGAGTTTCGAAGTTTAGAGAAAGTCTTCAGAGAATGGAGAATGGTAAACATGTTTGAACATATGGTACCAATTGAAGTTTAAAAATATTTTGGTGACGAGGGTATGTGTCGTGGTTAACTAAATTGTTCAATGGGATTTTATGGTCCAAGAAGATATCTAATGATTGGAGAAAAAGTACTTTAATTTCTATTTATAAAAGTAAAGGAGATATACAAAATTGTGCAAATCATAGAGAATTTAAATTTATGAGTCATACAATGGAACTTTGGGGAAATGCGATTGAATATATTTTGAGATTTGAAACTAGTAGTTTCTGAGAGACATTTTTGGTTCATGTCAAAAAGATTCAATAGAGGGAATTTATTTAGGGTTAAATGTCAATTCCCCCCTGGAAGTTTTCTAATAAGAGCAATCCCCCCCTGGAAGTTTTCTAGGGAGCAATTCCCCCCCTGAACTTTGTTTTTGGACCAAATCAGCCCTATTTTAACAGTCAACATACGTTGACCGTTAATAATGGACATGTGGGTAACTTATGCTGACGTGGACATTCTTGTTTTTGGCCAACTGGACATTCTTTTAATTGACATGGCAGTGGATAATTTCATTATTTATTATTATTTTTTTAATTAACCTGTACAGAGTAAAATAAGAGAGAACAAAGAAAGAAGACGCAGAGAACAAAGAAGACGCAGAGAAGGGAAGACGCAGAGAAGGATTAGGGCAAGAGAGAACAACCAAAAACCACTCTAAATGCAAAAGAGGAAGTATGGGGAATCCGAAAAACATTGGGAATCTGTAGAGTTTGTTGAAATTCCTTCAAAGTCCCAGCAACAGCAAAGAAGAACGCGTCTTTTCCTAATCTGATTATCATTATATGTACTTACTAGAGATAGGATGGTCATGTTTGGGTGTTCACTGACTTTCTATGTAGCTCAACTGAAAAATGATTAAGTTAAAATGTGTTTGCTTGTTCCTTCCTTCAGAGTAGTAAAAGCTCAAGAGGGAAAAAACCACTTATGTCCTGTATCAACCATTAAATTATATTTCTGCGCAGTGCACTTTTTCTTTTCATCTTTGATCAGCTCTGAAGTATGAGTCATACTCCTAATCTGTATAAATTTTTATGTAGGTTGTAATTGGGAAATTCTCAAAGTGTGATGGTGATGACTGGTAGTAATGAGGATGACAATGATGATTATTGGAGTGAACGTGTAGATTATTTAGATGTTGGTCAGGATATCTCAAAGCTTCTCACGGAGAGGTTTCGTCAAGAGGAAGAAGAGAGGGAGAGAATATGTGAAGAGGAAGAGAGGGGCAGATTGAATTATGAAGGTGAGGAACTTGTAGGTTCTGATTTAGAGGATGATGAATTTGAAGGTAGTGAGTATGAAGATAGTGAAATTGAAGAGTATGGTTCAAAAGATGATAATGAAGATGATGCCATGAGGATTGAGGCCCGCGTGGATGATGGAGATGGGAGTGACTACGAATATGGTAACGAAGATTTGAACATAGAAGTTGATAATGAGCCTTTGCAAGAATGTAGAGGGAGGAGAAAGGTGTGTGGGCCAAGTTGGAAAGATTTTTTCATGGTGGGTGCATCTTATGCGAACAAGGCGGAGTTGGTTGAGGATCTAGACCACTATGCAATTAGTGCTGGGGTGAACTTGTGGCTGAAACAAAATGAGTCGTTAAGGGTCAGGGCAGTATGTACAAATGAACCAGAGGCAGAAATGGGTACTGAAGAGCGTTGCCCATTTGTTCTATTTGCTTCCAAAGATGGAGAAAATCCTGGCCTTGTTGTGAAGACACTACAGTTGGAGCATAATTGTAGTAGGGTGTTTGACAGTCGTAGGGCAAGTGCGAAATGGTTGGCTAGACATTTTAGGAAGAAAGTTCAAGATAGGCCACAATACAAATGTAAGGACATGAAGGCAGATGTAGCAGAACTTTTCAAGCTTAATGTTAGCATTTACAAATGCAAACGGGCTAAGAGATTGATTATGCAAGAAATGGAAGGGAGCTATGTTGATGAATTCAACAAGTTAGAAGCATATTGTCATGAGTTGAGAGTAAGGAACCCTGGATCTGATATCTCAGTCGAGATTAGTAAGGATGCATGGGAAGATGAAGAGAGGAGAGTTTTTAGTCGAGTATATGTATGTTTCAACGCAGCCAAGGTCATATACTTCTTCTATAATACCTTTTTTATTTATACACATTATTTTTTATTCTTCATATGTGTGTAACTTGCTTTTCTTGTATTTTAATTAGGTTGGATGGAAGGCTGGGTGCAGGCCTATCATAGGAGTTGATGGAACCTTTTTGAAGGGAAAGGCGCGGGGAGTTATGCTAACGGCAACTGGACTAGATGCAAACTACTGCTTATACCCTATAGCCTTTGCAGTTGTGCAGAAAGAGAATACTTGTAATTGGAAGTGGTTCTTACAATGGTTGAACATATCCTTGGAGCTTGGTTATGGAGAAAGAGTAACACTTATGTCGGATATGCAAAAGGTTAGAATCTTGTCCATGGAATTAAATATTTGTGTAAAACTTGCATTACATCATAAATTACCCTTTATGTGTAGGGGTTGCTTGCTGGTGCCAATGAAGTGTTTCCTGAAGCTGAGCATCGATTATGCGCAAGACATATCTATGCTAATTGGAGTAAGAGATGGAGGGGGAGAGAGTTGAAAAAACGTTTCTTTGCGTGTGCTTGGAGCACATTTGTTGAGCAGTTCAAGGAGAAGCTAAAGGCCCTTGGACGTGTAGATAAGCAAGCTGCAGAAAATGTGTTGACATATCCTCCACAATGTTGGGTGAGGGCGTATTTTAGTAATAGAAGTATGTCTATGATGGTTGACAATAACCTTAGCGAAAGCTTCAATGCTTGGGCCGATGACTTTAGATATTTGCCAATCATTAAAATGATTGATGGCATTAGGATGAAGTTGATGCTTAAGTGGTCGAAAAGTGAGAAGATTGTGTCAAAGTGGAAGGGGGAGTTTAGTCCTAAATGCATGGAAATGTTTGAGGTCAACAAAAGTCTTTCTAATGATTGTAGGATCAGATTTAATGGGGATGAAGGTTATGAGGTCGAGGAAGGAGATGTCAGGCACAGAGTGATGATTCGTGAGAAACAATGTACATGTAGAAGGTGGGAGTTGACTGGCACACCTTGTGAGCATGCTATACCTGCATTGCTTCATGCTGGAATTAGTCCAATATCTCAGATATCACGGTACTACCACAAGAACACTTACATTGCTAGTTATAGAGAGAAATTTCAACCAATTGGAAGCTTCTGGCCAGTTGATATGTATCTCCCCATGGAACCTCCTCCTATTTGTACGATGCCTGGTAGGCCAAGACTCAAGAGGATACGAACTGATGAAACTAGTAGGAGAACGAAGAAGGGAAAAGAGCAAGCAACAGACGGTCGAGATCCTCCCCCTCCTGAAAAGCTAAGCAAACGGGGAAAACCTTCCAAATGCTCGATATGTCGTCAAGAAGGACACAATAGGGCAACATGCAAGGATGTAAGTTGAAAAACTTAATTTGCTTTGTGTGTGTGTTATATGGCTTCATTGTGTTATTTCTGGGTTATGTGTTTCAGGCTCCACCAAAAAGCACTATACCCGCATCGTCTAGGATTCAAAAGCCAAAGGGTGGGAGAGCTTTCTATAGATGTGATCCTGATCCTGTAGGTGGCTTAGAGGTGCATACAGAGGAGGGCACCGGGCAAGTTGTAATTAATGTAAGCATTTAGATAAGGTCTCTGCTAAGCTTACTTTAATCTCTGCCCTCATTGATAATAATGTTGCTGGTTTTTCATGTAGCCTGGACAGCCTTCTCAAGTCGTGTTACGGGAGGGGTCGGGTCAAGCATATATGCGGGCCAATGCTGTCCATGCAGAAAATGATGTTGAAGTAACCCCAGAAACTCGATTTCCTTTACCAAATGAGACGAGGATGAGGACATCAAAGAATACTTCTAGAAAGGGTAAGACCCGAGTTGTGCAGTACCAAGGAGATGGATCTGCTGTTGGAACGCCTACTGACCTCCCTTTTGCACCTCCTGGACTCATGTGGAGAGGGCATCCTGCCATTACTTCCTCTCAACTTACCTCACAGCTGGATGCTATCATCGCATCAACAATTGGTAGAGGGAGAGGAAGGGGACACTAGGAGCTGATAGTTTAAATTATTAGTTAAACTGATATTTTGATATTTTTGGTATAGTGATACAGATGTTGCCTTTGAACATATGGCAACCCGCCAAAAACTAGAAAGTATATGACAGATGTTCTTTTTGTATCTGATATGACAAAATAGATGTTACTTTTTGTATTGGATCTGGCATTTGTATAGTCAGATGTTGCTTTTTATCAGATTTGACATTTCTTCAAAAGATTTGGCATTTGTAGCAGCAACTTACAGCCATTGTAATCAGATGATGCTTTCTATAATTTTATTGTTGTATGTATTTTTACTGTTGTAGGCTGATATATTTTAAGCACAGTATGTCTTTTGAATTTTTGATTGTTGATATATCAGCTGTATTTTGCTGATACAGACCTAATTTTGCTGATTTATCAGCTTTTTATCAAACAATCAGATGTAAAGCAACTATTGCATCTGATTGTAGGCTGGTATATCAGCAAAAATACATTTGTGGCCTGGTATACTATTGTAGGCTGGTATACATCTGTGGGCTGATTGCATCAGATGTAAAGCAACATTCACTATACTATTGTAGGCTGGCTGGTATATCAGCAAGCTTTGTTTTTTTTTACTTGCAGCCATTTATCAGATGCAACCATTACATTTTTTGGGTTTAGCCGTTTATATCAGATGCTATTTATTGCTGATACAACCATGTATTGCTGCTATTATATCAGCATTCTCACTTACCCCTGCGCACATACAGACTTATTTTAGTACCACATGCATATCAGCATTCTCACTTGCTGTTATATAAAACATCATGTTATATCAGCATTCTCACTTATTTCAGCATTCTCACTTGTTGCCATTCTCAATGATGCAACCATTTTTTGTTGCTGAAATATATCTGATTATACCGGTTGCTATATTATCACATACTGATAATTGAACATACAACAATATGAAATTGTAAAGAGAATTTCAAAATACACTTTCTCACATTAATTTGAACTACAAAGCAAGGCTTAGCAAATTATGTTCTTAGCCATGCCTATAGAGTATGTCTACTCCAAATACATATATCTATTACATCAACCATATATGGTCACTACCATAAATACATCAAAATAAGGGCCAATACAATTACAACAGTTAACCAAATAAGGACCAATGTACACCAAATGGCCCTTATACTACTATTTGTCTTCTTTATCTCCTTCAAAATGGCACCTTTGTCATCGCCTTTGTTCTCTACAAAGCTAGTCTCATTGATCACTTCTCTTGTTTTCCCAAACACTTCATCTTCCCACAAGAAAAACCCACATCCACCTCCCTGTCAAATATATCAAAAAGAAAATTCAGCAATGAAGTATATCAAAGACAATTAGGTCAATTTCAGAAAATCATAAGTGGACAAAATTAGAAATTTCTAATGCTTGGTTAATCTTTTCCCGTGCTGCTATATATCTGTAGACTTAGAGCAGCAGAGTATAGCCTTTTCTTTTAGTTCCACATGCATATCAACGAGAGTAGATAAAATTTCAATGCCCATCATCCACTTATCACTTATTTTAACAACAAAATCTCAGCTTAACAAAATCACAACAAAGTAAAATGACTTACAAAACTTTATTCTTCACAATTAATAAGCAAAAAGAGATTAGATAGAATTTCCTTTACATAAATCTCTCTTTATCTGAATTTACACACACATAAATCAGATGGATTTCATCATCATCATCAGAGACTTCCATCAAACCTGGCTGAACAGAAAAATGAAGCAAGAAAGGAGGAACAACAAAATTTAACATACCTGTCTATAATTATTGCATCCATAGAACCTTCTTCCTCGACTTGTCTCTCTCGATGATGAGCGTAAAGGTGACACCGTCACCGTTTCACAGTCGCACAACACCACCAACTCTTCAATCGAACCATGAATTCGCCTTATCACCCTCACCGGCCTATTCCTTCTTCGAGCCATGCCTTCTTCGCCAACACCAACACTAGAAGCCGATGAATCCCCCATGCTATTACTCACACGAAGAAGCCGATGAATTGAAAGCCTAGATTTTTGATCGAAATTGAAACCTAGGGTTTAACTTCAACCCTTTTACCCCTTCTGTTTTTCACGATCCCATGTCAGCTGATTAAAAAAAATTGTGACCTGGCCAATTCTAATCCAACGTGGCAAAAAATGCACATGTGGCAAACACCATTTGTTGTAAACGTTAAAATAGGGCTGATTTGGTCCAAAAAAAAAGTTCAGGGGGGGAATTGCTCCCTAGAAAACTTCCAGGGGGGGATTGCTCTTCTTGGAAAACTTCCAGGGGGGAATTGACATTTATTTACTAAGAGAGATGATGGAAAGGTATCAAAGTAGATGAAGAGACTTGCATATGGTGTTCATTGCCTTAGAAAAAAGCGTGTGATCAGATACCAAGAGATGTACTTTGGAAAGTCTTAGAAAAGAAAGGACTGAGTGTTTCTTATATTAAAACAATTTAAGATATGTATGTTGGAGTGTTGACTAAAGTTCGAACACCGGGAGGTGAAACAAAAAACTTTCCAATAAGAATTGACCTACATCAATGATCATCTTTAAGCCCATATATATTTATTTAAGAGTTCAATAATTAACAGGTACTATTTATGTACGTGCTTTTAGCTAATGATATAGTTTTTTGGCATAATCAATAGAAGAGATTAATGTTAAATTGAAGATATGGAGAAACACTTTAGAGTCGAAAGGTTTCTTTCTAAGTAGAAGTAGCAAACAAACAACTTAGAGACGATTTGGATGCGGGGCGCTCTTCTGGGAAAGCTTCTAGGAGACATTTGATGTATAACCCTATATATATGAAAAAATGATATATTTGAAAAATGATACTCAATCTAATTCTTATTAACTACAAAAAAATTTCAACCACTTTGTATAAAAAAGATATGATACTTTACCCATTAAATTTCTTACATTAATTTTGTTAACTTCACTCTTCTTAGTAGGAGTTTTGAATGAAGGAGAGAAATACAAAAAAAATCTCATTCAAACATTAATATAAGGGTAAAATTGGAAAAGAATCATTAGTGACTCGGAGATTGGGTAACAAAAAATCAAAGAAACATTTTAGAAAGCCCTTTAAAATGGAGATATAATAAGTGACTTATACCATTGACCAAAATTTTTTAGATAATTCTCTATATTTTGGAAAGAAATTAGCATTTTTCCATTTCTATATATAAGATCTGGTTGACTTTTTTGTACAAATTAGGGAAGCGAAACAATTAACTTTGTCGTAACATATTTTGTAATCATATGTTAGCTTATAAGTCAAATAAATTATTTTAGAATATAAATTATAACTAAAAGGCATTTCATAATCAAAGAAAAGAAATCTGGAAAATCAATTCTCAAGTAACATTTAGCTCTTCAGGAAAAGTCAAATAAATCCTATATTTATGAACGGGGAGGATAAACTTTGATAATTAGGATTAAAATCCTTTTTCAGGGAAATCCTTTATTTTTAACAAGTCCCAATCCAATTATTCTCATAGTTCTCTCTCAATATCTAAGATGAAGAGGGCATTACTTTATATAATGACTACAAAGAAAGATTTTCTCATATTCTTATGTGTGTGTGTGTGGGTGGGTGTTTGTGTCTCTTTTCTACTTTCATGGTTTTATTAAGTATCGATAACCCTTGTCCAAAAAAAGTATCAATATACTCCCTCCGGTCCTAAATATAGGACCTAGATAACCTTTTTTGGGGAGATTAAGGAAGACTTAATTTTAGATGTCTTTCCAATAATATCCCTCCTTAATTAGTTTAGTTACTTAGTAGTCCTTTCTCCCCTATCAAAGGAGTTGTTAAGAAGAAGAAGGGTAATTTAGGAAAAAAGTAACCAAAAATGTATCTAGGTCTTATATTTAGGACCAAAATGAAGTATCTATCTAGGTCCTATATTTAGGACCGGAGGGAGTATAACTCAATTTCTGTGTTGAAGTTTGACTAGAAATAGAACAGCTAGCGGGCAAATTGGAATAATCATCCAAGGAAAGGTAAACAAAGACATGTATAGTAACTCCACGCTATATTGTAGGGAAAATTAATTTGAGGTCCCCACAAGGGACTTAATACTAGAAAAATCTCAAAAGTTGAAATAATTAATGTAGGGTCCCAAGGGACCTCACCTTAATATATTTGAAAATTGAAAAGACACTTTTGCCCCTGCCCTTTTATTGATGGGAAAAACCTGACAACTTAATGGGCAGCCGTGACAACTCGATGGACATAACTTGACAACTGAATGGGCAAATGTGACAACGTGTTGGGCATGTGCTTTAAGTTAATTGGCCAAACTCATTTAAGTTAATGGGAAAACCTGACAACTTAATGGGCAGCTGTGACAACTCGATGTGCATAACTTGACAACTGAATAGGCAAATGTGACAACTTGTTGGGCATGTGTTTTAAGTTAATTGCCCAAACTCTGTTAAGTTAATGGGAAAAACGTTGTCACATTTGCCCATTCAGTTGTCAAGTTATGCCCATCGAGTTGTCACGGCTGCCCATTAAGTTGTCAGGTTTTTCCCATCAATAAAAGGGCAGAGGCAAAAGTGTCTTTTCAATTTTCAAATATATTAAGGTGAGGTCCCTTGGGACCCTACATTAATTATTTCAACTTTTGGGACTTTTCTAGTATTAAGTCCCTTGTGTGGGACCTCAAATTAATTTTCCCTAAATTTTGTATTAAGTTTGAGACATTAAATTGAATTACCAATAATAATATATATTTATAAACAAAAGAGTTGTCAGGAGACTAATCTCAACCCACGATGTTCCCACGATGTTCCCATTTGATTTTGACCTCTTCTCTCTTTGTTGTGTTAACGTCAACAATACACAAAAATAAATGATAAGTAGACATGGAAAATACTCTATGTTATAGCTAGGTGACCTAAGAGGCTAAGAGCATGGCAGCCTCACAAAATTTGAAGTTAATGCGTCAATACTGAATACCATTATTATTTTGGGTAAAAGATCAAATTTGCCCCGGAAATTTTGGGTAAGGGTCAAATTTGCCCCTAAAGTTTTTTTGAATCACATTTGCCCCTAAAGTATATAAAATGGATTCAATTTGCCCCCACATCCTAGGACTGCCAACTCATCATCCATGTCAAGGCATTGGACACCTCATCATCTTCTCCCTCACTCCCACAACTCTCTCTCTCTCTCTCCAAATTCTCCCACCACCTTCTCTCCTCCACCCCCTCTGGCCTCTACCTCCACCACCCCCTCTCTATTTATTTTATCACGGTGAACAAAAAAGAAGTATTAAAACTAATACCTTCTCTCCAACAATCCGATTCCCAACATCAAAGGTAGGATACATTGACAAGGAAGGAATGTAGCTAGGCTCAGCCACAATCGACCTAAACGCAATAGATATAGCCAAAGCCGCAAAAACAGTCTTGGCGTCATCAGAAGTGAAGTTCAACCAATCAGGCAAAGCCCCAACTTTCTTCTTCGCCTCCTTATCATCCCCGCCGCCGCCACTAGACTCCCAGACAACCTTAGTCTCCTCGCCGGAATCCTTAAAAGCATTATTGTTGGTTAAGGTTTGGGAAGAAGGGTGGAAGTTGATGGCGGTTATGGGTTTGAAGAAGAGGGTATTTTCCGAAGTGGGGTTTTGGTTATGTAGGGACGGCTATGAAGGAAGGATGCTGAGGGATCGCATCTCTGTCTGCGTTTTCCCTTTGGGAGGGACAAGGTAGGAGTTTTCGCCGTGGCAGACTTTGTGGTGAGGTTCTTGATTCAAGTATAATAAATGGAGTATAATGGAAGAGAGGGGGTGGTGGAGGTAGAGGCCAGAGGGGTGGAGGAGAGAAGGTGGTGGGAGAATTTGGAGAGAGAGAGAGAGAGTTGTGGGAGTGAGGAAGAAGATGATGAGGTGTCCAATGCCTTGACATGGATGATGAGTTGGCAGTCCATGTAGGATGTGAGGGCAAATTAGATCCATTTTATATATTTTAGGGGCAAATGTGATCCAAAAAAACTTTAGGTGCAAATTTGATCCTTACCCAAAATTTTCAGGGCAAATTTGATCTTTTACCCTTATTATTTTCCTTGTAAATTGAAAAGGACAGCGATCTTACATAAGATCAAGATTAGAAATTTTCCCGTGTTTATTGGATAAAATCTAAAATTTGTTATACTACTCAAGTCCTTTAAAAAAATAAGAACTAGTTAGTGGCTGAATTTGGCTCTACATAGATGTTCTCAATCCATTTTGTCTCCAAAATTTTTAATTTGTTCTCCTGATTACCCATTCTAGATTATATAATACATAACATTGCTTATGTTGGTAGTCCTCCTACTTCTCGATCTGAAATAGTTAGTTGTCAATAGATGTCAAACTGTAGGATAGTGTTTTGAAAAAAACTAGTATTAACTTAACTAATTCTTTAATCTATCCAAAACATTCTCTTAAATCCTCGCCCAACCCTGATAAAAAAAAAAAAAGAAAATCCTCGCTCAACACAGTTATAATCCATGGATGATACCTATAGTTTCAGCTATAGTAGGTGTATGTTAGTCTATTAAGTTTGCACATAAAACCACATGGCCAAGCAGTATTGTCTCTTATATATATATATATATATATATATATATATATATATATATATATATATTATAGTTCTCCCAAAGGTACTATGTCCTGAGCTGCGAATTGGTACATCTGTTACAAGTTAATCAAATCTCTCTATGCTGTGGCCTTCATGATAAGCTGTCGTTCGGTTCCATGGTAGTACATACGTTCTTCATATCATGATCTGATCATCCTCTGAAGAAACAGCTGGAGTAATAATTAGAGTGATCTTCTTGTTAGCCATCTTCAAGCTTCCTGTGTTTTGTGACCTATATGTCCCAACCAACATTTTGAAACCCGGACCGGACCGGACGGTCCGACCGGTGGGTAAAACGGCCCGATTACCTCTATCGGGCCGTTTTACTGTGTAACCCGGGGTTGACCCGGGGTGACCCGGGGTTGACCCGGTGTTGGCCCGCTTTTGACCCGGCCAGAAATTGACAACTGCAGAAAAAAAATATATCAACAGAAAAAAAATGAACTTGATTAAAAAAATATCTTCATCCTAATTATATTAAGTTATTAAGTATTAACAATATTTATATATTTAATTTTCATTAAATTATTACGTCACCGGTTCGACCGAACGGTCCAACCGTTTCAACCGTTTCAACCATGACCCGCTCAGTTTTCCGGCTCGACGTCCGGCTCGGGTTTTAAAACCTTGGTCCCAACAAGTATAGCCAATAATCCGCTCATGTCCATTATATTGAGATGTATACCCAGTACGTGAATTAAAATACATTAATGACACTTGATCTTGGATCGCAATCAATGTGTTGATATGGAGTACAAATCTTGTCAAAGGAAAACATTGTTAATAAAAAAAAACATCCATGTCTAATTTAGTTTTTTTTTTTATCAAAATGTCTAATTTAGTTGATGAGATGCAATTTAGTTTCCATAATGTATAAGACAGAACTTGTCAACAAATTAACAACAAAATAATTTCATAAAATTTTAAATTGTAATTTAAAAAAATAAAAGTTTAAATTGTTTTTATTAGTTTCTTTTATAATAAAATAAATAATCCTTAAAGCCATAAATATAAACAACATAAATAATTAAGTTTAAAATGTATATTTATTTATAAAAAAGTTAAGAAAAATTAGGTTCGCCCCACTTGCTAGGATTAGAGTATGCCTCCATGTTTGAAGAAAAGAGGTACTAAAAGATAACCCATGGACAATAGCCATACATTGACAATGAGATTAAAACTCATGAGCCATAATATTGTGGGTTGCAACTTTCATTGGTTTAAGTGGCATATATTTGATCTGGATTACAATGCCCTTGAAGAAATGCCTTTTTGGCTCAATAATCATGTAGAGTAAAGAATATATAGAAATCTAGAATCAGAGTCCATTCTGTCACTAATTTTACTATTTCTAACTAATTAGCAAAGGAAATTTGGTTCCATCGAAAATTTCTATTAGCATTCTATCAATAATTGAGTTGCCGAATTTTTTGTCTGTGATTTAGCATCGAAATTTTCTGTTAGTGATTTAGTAAATAAACTTATTGATCGAACTTTGTCAATAAATTAGTGACAAAATTTTCCATCGATAAATTACATATGGATATCTCTGTCCCAAAAATTGGCCACAAAATTCTGTCGATATGTTTTTTTTTTTCAAATTTTTAAAATAATATGCCACATATATCCTTCTTTGTCGCTGGCACATGTCGCCTTATCTATGCGGCCATGTGTCGCCTCTACAAATTATATGAAATTGTGGCATTATAATTTGCAAAGTACGATATTTATAATATTTAAACTCCCACTAATATATTATTTTGATCCTAATAGACCTTATATTATATTTGAATTAACATATTATGAAATATTTATTAATTGATAATATTAAATTTATATATTAAAATTTTTATTATATAGAAAATATTTTTTATTCATACACTTTACAATATATTTAGCATTTCCTTTTTATATTTATAATAAAAAAAATTTTGAATTCCTTCTATTATATAAACTTTAATTATTATTTTATTCTATGTTTTATTAAATTATAACGATTTTCATTATTTCTAATATTTATTAATATATAACATATTATTGAATAAACAGTTGGTAATACATACTTATATATATATATATATATATATATATATATATAATATGCATTATTAATTTGCATTAATATTTATAATATATTATTCATTCATTTATTTAAAATAAAATAAACATATTAATTAGCTACGGAAATTTCATTGGTAAATTTTCTAACCAAATTCCTTCACTAATTAGCTACATAAAGAGTCTAATAATGAAAAACATACCAATAGAATTTTTGTCAAAAATTCGTTGTGAATCGGTCACGGATTTCTGTCAGAAATTCCTTTGTAAATTTTCCTATGAAAGACTTTTCGTCGGGAATTCGACTATAATTTCATTTGAAAATTGTCCGACAGACAGTAGACAATTTCATGTTTTTGTAGTGAAGCTATACATATGGAAATATTTGGTCGGTAACTTTTTGTGGTGGAGCTAATATATACACCAATAATGTTTGCTAATCAATGATCATTGAGTGACTCTGTAATGGATGAAAGAAGCCTAAAAATATAAAGGAGAAAAAATTGATATATAATTGTGATTCATTGATATGGAAAACTCAACCATGTATACAAGGAAACACTTATTTATTTACAAATTCAGAAATGATAGAATCAGGCTAGTGACTAAAAAATTTCAGACCCTATCATCATCACCACTAAGAAATTCCCTAAATAAGTAACATGCTGATGACTCACACATAAAATAAAACGTCGGAACATTGGATCCATTAAAGTAAACCATACATTTCATGTGTCCGTGTGTGTATTTGCGTATGTATGTGCCTCCACTATTTGTTTTTTGATTGACGAGTGTGTGATTAGAAGAAGCTACCTTCCATTCATGAGATGCATCATAGCTTGGGATTCATAAAAGGAGCCAACATCCCAATCCTCTGTGGAAGAAGATAGTGTCATAAGCCCAACTACAATGGACCTCATGCTTGGCCTTAATTGTGCATTGTCATGTGTGCAAGCTTTCGCTAGTTGAGCCACCTGAAGTTTCAATAATGGAATAAGGACAGTTTAGACTTTAGATATGTAAGTAATGGAGTCCTTGTGTATTGCACCGAGTTTGAGAAACAACTAGCTAGTAGCATTCATGCATGATTATTTGTAAATAATGCAATATCTTTCACATCTTTTTTACATGGAAGATTAATTTTTTGGTTCCTTTAATGCTTCTAAATTTGAATTCGATTGAAGGTAGTAGCTGAAATTTGACTTAATATAACTCAATTCATTTTTTTATTCTATTGTAAATTAATTTCTAAATTTGGACTCACATGCAACTCAATTCTTATAGATTTATCATTTCAAACATTAGCCCCCATACTTTAGAAAATACAAATATATATTTTATATGAAACTCAGGGAAACTAATTAATATAGTTTGAAAATATATATATATATATATATATATATATATATATATATATATATATATATATATATAGGAACTAAATTGCAATGAGTTAAAGTTTAATGATTGAATTTCAATTGAGTCAAAATCATAATTATAACTAGTAAAAATTAAGTCGAAATTATTAGAACTTAATTGAACTAAGTCAAATATACTTCATTTGTCCTTAATATAAGTCACCAACTACTAATTTTTCTTAGTCATTTTTATAAGTCACTTCATGGTTTACAATGTGTATTAATTATTTTTTTTTCCATATATACTCATATTTAAATATTTAATAGGGAGTAGGAGAGAGTAATAGTTAGTAGTTTTGGAAATAAGTGTAATTATTATGGGTAGTATTAGAAATTACTTGAATTTTAGAACAAATTAAATACATTTAACCAATATATTGATATGTGAAAAAAATTATTTGGTGACTTATACTAATGACCGGAGGGAGTAATAATTAAGGTACAACCGTGTCAAAATCATTGGGGGCTAAAAGATTAATTATCCCACTTTAATTTTCTATCCAACTATAACTACATCGGACTCTCATTGTCTCTCGTTTTTTTTATGCCATGCTATCTTTGTCAAACATAGTCTTATTGATTTCATTCAAAAGTTTCAGTCCATAGAAAAAATTCATTCGGAAGTGTATGAGAAAATAGAATTTACACAAATTTTCATTTTTTAATAAATTAAATAAATGCTAGCTTGTTTGGGGAAAGATAATGTGAATTTTATTTTCCGCCATGAAAAAGATATGATTTTTTGGAAGATCATGGTTATTAACAATAATTTTTAACTATATTAAATCATCACAATGGGTACTATATTGATTATATTGAGTGCTGATGATGGAAAAGAGCAACAGCGTATCACCTTATATGCCGATTCAAAAGGGTAGCTAGCACCAAGTTTAGGGTCAATCAGTTTACGAAGCTGTTCTTCCTCGCTTGGCTGCTCTATAACCTCTTCAAACTGAATAATTAACCAACCAAACTGGAAATAATTAGACATAAAACAGCAAAAAAAAAAAAAGCTTAGCTTAGTGAACTAATAATAACAGAGAACAAAGGATAACAACCAAGGAAACTAGTCCTTGTGAGTCATGCACAGGATCATTTGTCTTCACAATAGCTTCCTTGGAAGATATGAGTTCATATAGAACTACTCCAAAAGCATATACGTCTACTTTGGCCGAAACTTCACCGTATTGGGCATATCTGCACAGGAATGCCTTGTCATTCACAGAAAAATGATTTATGAATGAAGTTGAATAAACTTTTTTGTATTAAATAGAAATACTAATTCTATTCTTTAATATAAGGATTAGTTGATTAATTTGCATATATTAAGGAAATTGATTTGGTTTTTTGTAATAAGTTGGCATGATTTTCCATAAAATACTATTTTTATTCATGTGCATTGGAACTACTTTAAATGAGACACCCTTAATATCTTCAATCAATAAATACTTTGAATCACAGAATGCAAACATTGAAAAAGAAAATGATAGCCAGATAAGGCCTAAATAGTGATACAGAAAGAAACGAACCCAAAAATAAAGAAAATCAAAGGCAACTCATTAGACCAAATGATCAAAAGAGTAAGAAAACCATACTCTGGAGGCATGTAACCAAATGTGCCCACAAGTCGTGTATGAAGTGAAGAACTTCCATATTCAGTAAGTCTTGCCAGCCCAAAATCTGCAACCTGAAAAAAAAAAAAAGTTAAGAGTCAACATTCAAACATGTACTAATTAAAATCCATGAAGAACACAGAGACTTCAAAATTCAAAGACACGTGGTTAAACTGTGTCACATGCAGTATATATAAATAAATATTCATGTTTCTTAGATCTGTAATTAGGAAAAGGTTTTGCAAAAACCTTTGCACGAAAGTTCTTATCAATCAAAATGTTTGCTGATTTAATATCGCGGTGATTATAGACAGGAACTGTATGCTCATGGATGTATTCAAGTCCTCTTGCGGCATCCAGCGCAATTTGAAGTCTAGTTGACCATGAAAGTGGTTCTCTTCCTGAAAGTAATGACCATGCACAAACAGAACATTATTATTTAAAAAGTCTTTAATAAAAAATAAAAAATCATGACACAGTATCAAGAATCAAATGGATGTAATGTGTTTTATTGATCATTTTACCTGACCCACGTAAATGTTGGCCTAAGTTTCCATTCTCAATGTACTCATAAACCAAAAATAAAGAGCTCTCAACACAATATCCTATTAAGCGTACCTGCACAAAGATAGAGTATGCATGCAAGGAATTATAAACTGTGGCTTGTGATTGAGAATAACAATATAATCTTGACTTGCTACTGCTATTTGTTTATCATGGAATCCTAGGAATCAATAGAATGAAAATATCATGGGCATCATATATTAGTCTAAGTGTATAAGCTATCAAACCCAAAAACCTGTGTCTATTGGTTAAACAAATAAACTTGTGGATTAACCCCAAACCAACTACTCAAGAGTTTTGGACGAATTGAGTTGTCTAAATTTTTATTTATTTTCTCCCCCTATTCAACCTGAAATAAAACAGTTTTGAGTTTTAAAAAATACTATAGCAATCTATCATGTTGTTCTTTGGTAAGTAATACTCCCTCTATGTTGTCGAAATATACGTGGGCTTATGCATGATTGTCCTGTTTATTTGTAAACTAATGCCACTTTCATGTAAATGCTATTTTTATTATGACCTGTCTAATCCCAAGTTAAACCCTGATCTAAATCATTAACCTTTTTAACCACTTCTTTGATTTGTTTAGGGTAATGGACCTAATCTGCCCTCCAAGTAACCACCAAGGAGCGCTGAGCACCCTGAACTAACAACAGGTCCGTATCTGCACTCCAAGTAACCAAGGTGTTTAAAAAATACCCTGAGTTGACGGTCAACCATGTTTGACCGTTAATGTGCTCACGTGGCAGCCACGTGGGTTACATTTTTGCCACCCGTCGTCTTAGAAATTCCACATAGGTAGATATGTTTATGTTGGGCCCACATGTAAATTAAAACAATTCCAACTCTCTCCCTGTTCATCACTCTCACCCAACCAAACAGAGCCCCACCCACCGCCTCCCCCTCCATCCCAACAGCCCCCAAACACATCTCCCCCACCCACCACCGCCCCCACCGCCCCCACCACAGCCCCTTCATCCTCCACCCTTCATATACACACAGCCCCCTCGTCCGCTCCCACCAAAGCTTCTTCTCCGACCCCGGCCTTCGGCTTCGGATCCACTGCCCCATCTTCGGCCGCCGCTTCTCCTTCTCCGGCATTCGGCTTCGAAACCACCGCAGCTTCTCCTTCTCCTTCTCCCGCATTCGGCTTCGGATCCTCCGCCCCGCCTTCCTCCGATGGCGCTGCCGCTTCTTCCACAGCCCCGGCCTTCGGGTTCAGATCGACCACCGTGCCGTCTTCAGCTAGGGGGTGACAACCCCTTCTCCCTCTTGATCGTCGTTCTCTCTCTCTCTCTCACCATACACACGCGCGCGCACACACAACACATATCTTCCAAACATATAAGATGGAGGATGAAGGGGCTGTGATGGGGGAGCTGTGGTGGGGGCGGTGGGGGCGGTGGTGGGTGGGGGAGATGTGTTTGGGGGCTGTTGGGATGGAGGGGGAGGCGGTGGGTGGGGGCTCTGTTTGGTTGGGTGAGAGTGATGAACAGGGAGAGAGTTGGAATTGTTTTAATTTACATGTGGGCCCCACATAAACATATCTACCTACGTGGAATTTCTAAGACGACGGGTGGCAAAAATGTAACCCACGTGGCTGCCACGTGAGCACATTAACGGTCAAACATGGTTGACCGTCAACTCAGGGTATTTTTTAAACACCTTGGTTACTTGGAGTGCAGATACGGACCTGTTGTTAGTTCAGGGTGCTCAGCGCTCCTTGGTGGTTACTTGGAGGGCAGATTAGGTCCATTACCCATCTGTTTATTATCTAGTACCGGGTTTTCAATGCCTTGATAAGAGTGTGTGTGTGTGTATGTTAAAGCCACTCATGTCTACCTCCTCGATATCTTCTAACGTCATAAATAATGTGATCACCACATGAAGCTCATGATATTATATTCATCATGTATAAAAAAACTGCATTAATAAAATTTCTACCAAAAATAAACAGAGAAATTGAAATGTCATACCAAATTCAAGTGGTGAACATGTGTCAGAACCTTGAGTTCAGCAAGGAATTCTTTTGAAGCTTGCATATCCATCTTCTTAATTGCAACTTTCTACATATAAAATTGATTTGCAATAAAAATTAACTGAGTTTCTTTGTTTATAAACAGCATTTGGGTATTATTATAATTTAAGAGATCTATATACCTCATCTCGAAGTTCTGCATTGTAAACAGATCCAAAGCCACCTTGACCAATCTTATTAGAAATAGAAAAACCATTGGTAGCTTTTGCAAGCTCCTCATATGAAAACTCTACTGACTTGTCTACTGTGATTCCTGTCATCCTTGGAGAAGCCACATCAATAGATTCTGAAGCCTTATCCAAGCTGCTTCCTGAACCTATTTCCAGAAAACCGTATAACAGTTAGTTAATAATAATAATAATAATAATAACAACAACAACAACCTTATTAGTATTATTATTATTGTTATTATATTAATATTATGGATCAAGTTTTTCAAGGAAAATAATTCTTAATTAGTTCCAACAATACTACCAAAAAGTTACCACACTTGACTACTGATGAATTTATATACCTTTACTAAATACTCTATTTGGAATTAAATATAAGATTTATTTACCTAATTTAATTAGATTAAGAATGTTAGTTAAGTTAATAAATATGATATTTTTGTTTTCTAAAACACCATTAACATTCTTCCTTGATTATATTCCTTCAAAGTTTACATGCTCCCCCTCAATTTCTTGACTATTGTCAAGGGACCATTAATAGGATACTGTGCCGGAAACACGTCAAAAAAAAAAAGACATAGACCGTATACATCATAAGACCAATATCAACTCTCTAAATATAGGTCATAAATTAAAGAACATATAAATTAGCTTTAGTTCTTGGAATGAAAAACTATATCTCGATTCATCATAATCTCTTTTAGATTGTGAGAGTATCTCTAATATCGTTTGTTACCTGTTAGAGTAAAAATGGCATAATATAATTTGTTTTTCAATTACTCAAGTTGCTCAACATTAAGAAACTATCAATTAAGTAATCCAAATCAAGACTCAAGAGTACTTTATATCTATCTACTAGTATATCTAGCATTTCTTCAATCCAAAATTTTTATGAGGTTGAAGCAAAGCAAAAATCTGTCATGCATTGTTGAAATTAAGGTTCACTTGATCAATAAGAGAGTAAGCAAGTCCTATTTTATTTTAAAAATTTCAGACTTTGAAAAACTAAGGCTCTTTTAATAAAGAAAATAGTGTTCAATATTTTATGATGAAGTTCATTATATTAGAAGAATGATTAGACCTATCTTAGTTACTCCCTCTGCTGCTCCAACTAATAAAATTAAGTTGTCTTTTTTTAAGATTATAGAGTTGCAAAATAAATCATTTTGTATTGCTCATATTTATCTTCTTTTCTCAAAAACATATAATTTTATATATATGCATTTAACATATATAAAATTTGATGGTCAATTTTGCCTCCTTAATCTTCAAAAAAAATCAAGTTGATCTTATAATTAGGACGATAAGGAGTATTAACAAAATCAGAGTTTTTAATACCTTGATAACATACAGATTAAGGAGGCAAAATTGAAATTCTTTGAGAGCACTTGTTTGGATTAAGAATTGCATGCAGACTTTTTTCACATTATTGAAGTTGAAATAAAATCAATTGGTGTGATGTGATTTAGGCAGTGTATAAAAGGATCGATTTGATAGAAACGTATTTAGATAACAAATTGAAAAGTAAGTTCCTTAAACTTCAAATCTGAAGAAAGGTGAAAAATTCATTATGTAAAGAAAAACTTGCTTCATTTTAAATTCAGAATGAAGTTATTTTTTTTCAAAAGTAATCTCAAACATATATTATATGGTCCAAATTAAACTGGATTTTTGGTTTCAAAAGTCACCTCTAAGGGGATCAAACATAATCCCGACATATTGATATAATGGAAGAAAACCAACAAAACAGATCTCAAAAACTTGACCTGGAAGCAAACTATATGTTCTTTAATGCCTAATAGTATCCAAATCCCAAACAATATAATTAGGTAGAAAAGCATAGGTATATTTACCTTGTCCAATCCGAAGATACTCATCTCCAGTTGGACCAGCAGGAAGAAGGGGTGCCTCTGACACTTTGGTGCTTCTATATACAATAACATATATAACAACTGCCAATAGTAAGACCCCTGAAACTGCTCCAATACATATTCCAGCAATAGTTCCCCTAGATATTCCTATTCAAATTGAATCACAAAGTTAGCTAGCTTTTCATTATCATCTCACAACTTCCCACCATTGTTTTTTTTCTTGAGCACATGTATCCGCCTATTGAAGGCAATAATGTTGATGAAAGTAGTGTCTAACTTTAACCCTATGTTTGGATGGAGAGAAAAATATGAAGGAAAGAATACTAGGAAGTTTTCCTTCTTATAGTATTCTATCCCCCTATTCTCTCCTCACTTTTCACTCAATCCAAACATACTATAAATCAGGATACTGCTTCAAGATATTTTAACATATATATAAACCACGTTATGAAAAATTATTCATTTTTGCTAGATCATTGGTAAAAAATGTAGCAGCTGGTGGTGAATCTTCAATTTCATAAGCTGGTGGTGAAACGGTGCGCATTTTCCACTCACCTGATCTGCAAGAAGGAGGAAATTATTGTAGCAGCTATAGGTTATGAAAATAAAAGGATTCAAAAACTGTTTATATATTCTTTTTATAACTATATGTAAATTTCAACTTACTTAATCTGTAGGGGCAGGTAGCTGCCCTTGTCATCTGCAAATGCAAATCAAGACATGAAACATGAGTTGTAATTTAAAGTAGCAGAAATTCCAATAGGGGATGAAATTGTTTTTGATAATGTACGCTTGGAATTATATTTTTTTAAAAAGAATAATTATTTGTTTTTATTTATAGTTTTACTTCTCTAATGAAGGACCAACTCAGCTCAATAGTAAGCTCACTTATCGTGGGATCTGAAATTCAAATCAGTCTCTATGCATAAATCCAGATGTAAGATTGTCTATTATATTCTCTTTCACATTACGTGGAACTGGGTTGGTCACTTGGTTGTTTACTTTTCTCCAAAGTCTAACTCACCAACTTGAAATGAGTTTTAACATCATTTCTCGGGCCCAGCCCATGGCATACAATTCAGACAACTCGCTAGTGGGTATGGCCCAAAATCTGTTGTTGGTCTACTAAACAAAACCACTCTATTTTAGTCTTAATTAAATATATTTACTAACCATTTAAGAAAATTAAATTAGTGTTAATTTAACTGGATTTTCGGTACTGTTATTACAAAATTATAACATATTATAATCTCTTGTCAAAGATAATTTGTAGCCTGGGATTGTTTAGGGTAAGATAGGAGGGGAATCTAAACGTTTTGATTGTAGTGAAAACTTTCTTATTTGATTAAATAAAAATAAAATATTCTCAAAAATTTTAGTCTCACTTCTTTTAACCTATTTTTTCAATTTTGTTTTTATGTCTATCTCATCAAACAAACCATTGAAACCATACCAAATTATTATTTGTTGAACCCATTTCATTGCTTTCTATTCTTCATTTCTTCATCATCCCTCCCTCATTTTCATGATATACGCCAATTATGGGCACTTTAGCATTAACCTACATTGTGCCTTCTAGTTCTACCTGACCTATATGCCTATTTGTGCCGACTTCTTACCTGCTGAAATTATCTTGAATTAAATATTTTCAATTTCTATATAAAAAGGAAGCGTGGTCAGTGATGAGAAAGTCCGATCCTCATTTTAATTTATTCATTGAAGATAATCCTAAACAAAGTGACAAATAAGGACCAGCACTGACGTCTACCATTTTGTTTCATTCCTAATTGATTGTCATCCATTGAAGTATCAATACTAGTTGGGCATTATATATGGTCTAATGCCAATTTTTTTTTATGAGAGTGTAATGCCAATTCCATCTGAAGGAATATGCTATTTCAGAATCTCCAAGGTTCTCTCTCTTGGGGAAATATTTAATTTTAAATTTAAAGTTCATAATTCTTTAATTATGAAAATAGATCAGATGAAGGCTTTTGTTCAAACTATTGTAAAGGGTAGATGACGTTGTAGATGCAATGTGACCATTAAAAAAGGCCTATTATTTAAAAGATGACGCTAGAGAAAAAAGTGCATGACAACGCCATTTTGCCAGCATTCCTCACATTTTTATTTTAATTTAAAATACACACTCTAAGTTATAAATTATGTTTTAAAATTTTATTATCTGTTAATAATGTTATTTATCTTTTAGCTTATATAATAAAACATTCAATTTATAAATAAAGATAAATGCGATAACTGAAGGCATAAATTATAGAAATTTTAAAATATTAAATTGAATGTTTGTATAATTTGAAACTGCCTTTCAAAGGCAGGTCAGCATGTGTTTTTAAGTGTTAGTTAATGTAAATGCTATATGAGCAATTCATCACTTCACATTAATAACTTTGATTATTTGTAATAAAATTGTATGATTTTTTTAAACTTGTAACTTCAATTATGGCTAATCCATTAGAATTACTTTCATCATCAAATTGACTTCTTTGCAATTTGAAATAAATCGGATACACTAACATAACATACTATATTTCATTATTCTCATATTCATCTAAATTCATTAAATGAAAAGTGTTAATTTTATTGAGTTAACATTCTATATTTTATCTAAAAATCCAAACCATATCAATAATTCTTCTTCTGTCATTGATTATATTGAGAAAGTACCAACTCAAGCAACCTAAAAGTTCCATATATATAAGAATAAAATAAACCTTAAGTAAATTGCTAAAAAGGCTAATAAAACATAAATAGAGTTATTCATTTTACTATGTAACTTTATGTGCCAAAAAAGTAATCCATTTTATATATGTTATCAAATACAAGATTCAATTGATTTTTTGAAAATCTAAAAAAATTTAAATAAATTACTTTTCCATTGATTTGCATAAATTGTTTTCCTAAAATAGTTTATTTGACGTAAAAATTTTGATATCATATAATCCACCTCAGGCAAAGGCACTTAAATGCCCCAGAACTTAATTTATCTGGTAAGAAATTGTCATACTCATTAACTATTTTTAGTACCCTAAATACTCATTAAATTTTAAAATGAGGGAAACTTTAGCCCATCCTTTAGAATGTGCTAATAATCTTGATGAATTAATCATTTAAATTTGATGAGTCATTTTTAATAATTAAGTGAAAGGGTAAAGTATACTTTTAGTTTTTTATGTTTGCATCATGTTTCGATCTTTTAGTCATTTATATTTGAAAAGTACACTTTTAATTTTTTTTTGTTAACACTGTTAGTTTCACTACTTAATAGTAAATGTTAACATAATAATTTTAAATGACTATTTGATACTAAAAATGCATATATTAAAATATTTTAGTGTAATTATTTTTATATTTTCAATGTTTATTATTTTGTCCCCAATTTAATTATAAAATACTCATTTAAATTTAAGTAAACTAATTGTGTTAACAAAAAAAGGACTAAAAGTGTATTTTTTAAACATAAATGACTAAATTAAAACTTAATGCAAACATAAGGGACTATAAGTATATTTTAGCCTTAAATGAAAATAATAATCCTAATAAAAATGGACAAAAAGTGTACATTACAAATGTAATGAAAAGATCAAATTGAAACTTGGTATAAATAGAGTATAAAGGAACAAACCTTATACTTCAACCTTAAAAAACCATTTAGCTTCTTAAAAAAAATCAACCCGTAATAATTGTTTCAAATAAAATATTTACAGTCACCACTAACCTTTGGCCGGCACAAACACAAGTCCACTCCCAGCATCAAAATCAACACCCAAATTGTACCTCTCCACAATCTCCGGCGACACTCCGGCAACCTTCGAAATCTCCGTCAAGCTATCACCGCTTCTCAAAGGATACGTCATGAACAAACCATACTCCTTTGAAACCTTCCCATCTCCACACGAACAATTCACAGTGACATTAACAGCAGCAGCCACAGGAATATTAATATCCTCATAACTATTCACTTTCTCCAACCAACTCACATTCGTCAGGTTTGCAAACGTTTTCCCTGCGATTTTCTTGTAGTTATCGCCTAGTTGTGTTGTGTATGTGAACGTGTGCCCTAGCAATATTCCGTCTAGGCAATCACATCGGAATGGTACGTTGATTCGGATGTCGGTTTGGATGTAGTCTTGGTTAGGGATTTTTGGATTGTATTTGAGGATTTCAGGGATTTGTTGGTCGAAGATTTGGCTTATGTAGGTTAGGTTTGAGCCTTCCAATACGTAGTAAGAAGCTAAGGCCAGGTTGCAGCCTGTGGTGCAGCTAGGTTTTACTTTGAGGATTTGGATTTGCATGAGGACTGAGAGGAAGATGATTATTAGGAGTTTGGAGTTTGGTTTTTTGGTCATTTTGAGTTAGGAAGATTTTGGCTGAAATTATGGAGTGTTTTTGTAGAAAGAGGTGGTTTGGAGGAGAGAAGAACTTGTCTAAAGTTTGAAGTGTTCTTTCATTATTTTCTTACTTGTTAAATGTTTTGTGGCTTTTTTGGGTGTGTTAATTACGAGTTGAATGATTGATATGCTTCATTATTATATTGCTAGAGAAGTTGAATGAAAGTATAGCTTACCTTCTTGGCATGGGGGCCAATTGGATGGGGACTCGAATTGGGGAACCTTCAATTATTTATGTTTTGATGATAAACGCTAAGATTTGGCCAAAAAAAATGATGAACACTGTAAGAGCTACTATATAGGGAAAGAATAATGTCACTGTCTGTCATCCTATGAAAATTTATTAATTTGTATATGGTCAAGGTCGCGGGACTTATATATTTGAAGAATAATAAATGGTACTTCCACCCTTCCTAAATAATTTAGGGGTACTCACTTCTATTAAATCCCAGCTATCCTATTCCGATCCGGTCATTTTGAGAAATGAATTACTTGGCCAAAATAATTTGAGATAGAACGAAAGCTGGACAGGACAAACTTTTTAAGGACATGATGAGACATTGATGAACTTTGCCCGTCGTGATTTTCGTCCTATCCAAAATATTTATCTTCTAAAGATATCATTGATATTTTATAAAGATGTAATTAATTTATTTTCTATATAGATATTATTTATGTTAAGAGGAATATTATCATATTGATGATAAGTTCCATATAAAATATTCTAACAATATAAAATTGCATTATATAATATATAATACTTTCATTTTTTACAAGAATAGATAATAAAAGAGAAAGGTAAACTCAATAAAGTAAATAGAACGTCACGGTAGAGGTCCACATCCCATGCTCATCACAGTGATTGGAAAACATTTTCTCATGAGTGTGGTGAGATTTAGATCCTTCAATTTTTATCTCAAAGACTCATTTAAAATTTGTAATTTGTTGATTTTATATTGATTAATTCATTTTTTAAAAATGTTAATTATAAGATTATCTTTATTTCATGTTTTACAATGATTAAAATAAAAAATTATTCAAAATATAAAAATTAAATCAAAGCAAATCTAACCATTCAAACTCAATCTAAAGGTGTATATTGATGATGGTAACACTTTTCTTATCAAGTAAGTGATGAGCATGGAATTGGGATTTGGTACAATACAAATATTGTCTCAACCCTAATAGGACATAACTAAGTTGAATAAGTGATATGACATGATGAGGCTATTCTACTGTATCAAAACCTTTTATGAGATGGGATAAGGAATTAAATAACGTTGCCCTTACTCATGACCCCACTAAATATAACCTCTAGCTGAACTTTTTTTAAAAAAATTTTAATGAAGTTATATGAACAACTTAATCATCATCATAATGTGTTGTGTCTATTAGATTATATGTTAGCTTATGAGTCAAATAAACTAGTTTAAAGAAAAAATTAAGTCAGATAAATTTATTAATAACTTATTTATTTAGCTTTTTTTAATATTCTCTCAAAAAACGTATGATATATCCAGGAATAATGAGGGTCAAAAGGGGATTTTGATTCCATACTCATCTCATCACCTTCTCACCACCATAAATACACACAAATAAATAAGCACATGGTGGGCCTACTAGGAGAGAGGGTATGAGACCCACCATGTGCTTATATTTTTGTGTGTATTTATGGTGATGAGAAGGTGATGAGCACCGAATTAGAACCCGTCAAAAGGTGTTAGCTTAAATTTTATATTGAAGTATGCCTACTTTAAGCATTTTCCTTGAAGCTGTCGCAAGTTTGGGTCCCTTTTTTATGAGTATTATGGAAAGAAAGTTGTAGAAGAAATGGAGATTGGTGCAGTTGAACCAAGTGAATGTTTGGGATTTGATTGTGGATTACTAAATGAGGAAAAAATATGAAGGAGAAACAATTGGCATCATTAAAATTCAGACAAAAATGGTGTTTGTAGCAAAGCGCAAAATATCTCCAATGCCAGGAAGGAATGGTGGGTTCCACTATGAAATGAACTCTCATTGAAAAGTGCATACCTTTCCACATAATTAAGCTCAAAGATATTTTCTTCTACGGATTGAAACTTGGAGATAAGTTTTGGAGACACCACAACCCATCGTGGTAATTGCGTTTTCTGCTTCGTCTTCCCATTAATCAAAGCCTTCTCCTTAACTCTTAAAGGGCATTTATTACTCTGATCGATGGGAGCTTCTGCAACTCTTGCTCTTTCTCATGTTCCCTTTGTTCATCATCCCACAAAACCCAATCACTGTAGAGTTTATCCCTTTTCTTCTCCATTGAAGCGAAGGATATCGCAATCCACCCAATTACACTGCCACAAGATGTATGTGCCTGGTGGGTCACTACTCTTTTTCCCTTCTTGTCCTCTTCTCTCTCTCTCTATGTGGTTTCTTTCTGTTCTCTCTTTCTTTTTTTTCTTTTATGTTGAGAAGAGTGCAAAGTTATAATATTACTAATATGCTGTATGGTGACTGATGCAGGATATGGAGAAGCATCACCAGAAGCAAAGGCTGCAAAGAACCTCCACCATTTCTTCACATACATTGCTGTTAAAATCATTTCTGCACAACTTCAGGTTCCAACTCGATCGACCTTATTGCAAAAAATTCAATGCATAACACTTATAACAGTTTGTTTGTGTGTGTATTGGCCATGTGTTGTTAAATCAATACACGTATTCATTTTTTTTAAAAAAAATTATACGATGGATATATGGATTATTTTTTATAATCAGCTCGTTGAAAGGTTATATAAGACATGTTTGATTTATTAAATGAACCAGCTTAATCAGTATTTTAAAGTTTAATTAATCAAATTATCCAAAAGTCGAAAATATCATGTTTGGCTCGTGAAAACAATGTTAGGAGCACGGCTAATAGTAAAAAGTTATATTATATATATTCTGATATACTTATTATAATATATATAATATATAATGATTAGATATTGTATATGTATTTACATATTTTATTCAAGCGCAGGGCTACTTGAAATCACATTCTTATATTATTGCTATAAAGGATATGCCCAATTTAAAACCAAATTATGATTTATGGGCTAAATAATTTAACACGTACCATTGTTGATGACTCCTATGGGAAGTCTTCAATCACCTGTGTAAGTTAATATCCTCTTTTAGTTCTCCAAATATTGCATGTATCCATGTCATATGTATTGCTTAATATGTCATATCTTTATGAAATGCTATCATGTTCCAATAACGAAATTTACCAATTTTTTTGAACTTGAATATATAGGAGTAGTTTTTTATTAACTACACACAGTTGTGGGTTTTGTAAATTTTTATGTTAGTTACAAAAGTTAGGTTCTCAGCTCAGCATCTCAAAGATGATCAGATGGGAATATTTTATTAAAAATTAGAATGGATTGGATGTTTAATGTTTTACTTAAATTGTGTTTTTTTAATTTTGATAGAAATATAACATAGTATACGTATGAAATAATTCTCCCAGTTTAAAACTAATTAACATTTTATTTCCCTAATAAGAATCCTTATTTCCTCTCAAAAGTAACACAAAATACTCATATCTTGTGAAAATTAGATGCTGTGAACTTTTAGTTTACATTTATCAAAAGGGAGTTTTGAATTGCTGTCAATTGGTACTTGCTCTCTGATGAGCTCGATCTGTTATGGTATGTTGTATTTTTTGAACAATACCATTTTTTCAAAGCGTATTTCCTTGAGCAGGCCTACAATCGTGAGGCATATGCAGATTTGATGGAATTCCTGAGCAGACACTCATTGAATGATGGGGACAAGTTCTGTGCCAGCATGATGCGAGAATCATCTAGACATAAGAGCTTAGGTAAGTCCAACGTGGCAATCAACTAGTTGCTCTAAAATCTGTTTTTTCTTCTTTCATTGGTTTTTCTTTGTAATTTCGTGCATATTTTTTCTTCCAAAAAAGAAAGATCTGGTTTTTTTTGTGTCTTAGTATTTGGATTAATAATATTTGTTGATTGAAATCTTATGATGGGAAACTGTGGCTTGTACCTGAATAGCTCTCCGCATACTTGAGGTTAGTGGAATTCTTGTTTATTGCTTGTTTTCAATATTGCCACTTGCTAAAGCTCTGATTAAAAATTTGATGTATAATTTTAGGTGAGATCAGCATATTGCAAAGAGGACTTTGAATGGGACAATCTAAAGCGCGTTTCCCTTAAGGTAAATAATCCTGCAATATTTGCATGTTATTTAGAAAGTTGATAATGCCAAAAGAAAATTCTTTTGCCGACAAGTCAAGTCAAAGATAAGTATGAAGAAGAAAATCCATCTCGTGTGTCTATGATGGTATCACGGTGTAGGTGTTGAACCTTTCAAGGATAGGTTGAAATGTTATGAATGTAATTGGGAATGCAAATAAATTTCTTCCAATTTTAAAATCATAACTTAGTCACTTTGAGTTGTTAATGATTGTTTATGTTTATGAAGTTATTAAATCCATATCCTGAAGTTGATATTGGGATTTTAAAATTTTAAGGGATTCATATATTCATTTTCCTAATCTAATTTAACCAGACTGACTTTTTCTTTTTAAAAAATTGATATCTATTTTCATTTTGAAAGACAAAGAATGAAAAAGATTACTTTTTTATTGTAGGAGTTAAGAGAGTGATGATATAGATTAAAAGATAAATATGATATTTTATTAAATCTTTCGAATGAAATTTAGAGGTGCTAGAGAACTCCAGATGGCTATGGTTTTAATTTTACCTTGCATTCAATATGAACTGTCTAGCTAAGTTAACATTAAATAGTCAAGATGAAATCTTATTAAAGTCAAATATACGTAGAATTTAAAGTAAGGATGATTTTGCAGCTATAACTGTATAAAAATAAATTTTTTGTTTAATCATTGAATGCTCATTACTTCCATAAGCATTAAGCGTGGAGCTGCACGTGTGTGTGTGTTATTAAAATATCCCAACATGCATTTATGACATCAATTTTTCTTTCTTTTTTTTTTTTGATATAGTCAAATGTTGTTATTAGATAGTTTATGTGTGACTGCAAATAAATTCTCCCATGTAGTTGCTATGATGAAAGCACAGTAATGTTGGCTGTCCTGTGTATTTCTTGCAGATGGTAAATGAATCGAACAAGAGGCTTATGAGAGAGTATTTAACAGAAACAAGTCCTGTGGATGTAGAATCTGAAATATGATCATGGCCGCTGCTTTACCGGACAACACTTTGTTGATATATATAAACTGGTAGAAACTCAAAATATACGTCTCTATATATAGCCCTGTAGATGCAGAACTTGTGATCAGACTGAAAAAAATTTTAAATTGATGGTTTGATATGTGTAAAGACCTAATTCTGTATATAATATATAGCAAAAACAGTTCACGTCTGTGTTACAATAAATTGCGTTGATGCTGATAAAAAAAAACAAATTGCACTGATAAGTCAAATACTTTATAGAGTATCAATTGCATGTTTACTTCAAAAGTGCTCCTGCCTATTTGACTAGAGAAGTTAAGGAAGTTAAATAACTTATTTAACTAATGTTACATTATACTTTTGAAATATACTTGTGTGGGTATCAAATTATATGTTCTTTCACAAGTTAGGCAACTTCGGTTGGTAAAAAAAATAAATATATGACATGAAATGAAATGAAAAAAAAAAATCCGTATGTTTAGGACTAAAAGTTTACCCTAACTAGCTTTTATTGTTATATTCGAAGCGAGAATATAATACATTTAGTCATTTACATTCTTAACATTCTTTGATATACATACATAACCCTCTAATTTTTAGTCTGAGGGTCCAATAGAGCTATTTTCGAGATGCCATTCTTTACAATGCCTTCACCTAACCAGGCATGAATTGAAAATTAGTTTCGAATGATGATAATGAGCTTCCGATTATCCTTTGTGGAAGCTTTCTTCATAATCTAGACTTGAATGCAATTAAACCATGTTTGAAATTAAGCGTTCCCATCATACTCTGTTCAAGCAGACATCAAAAATTCTCATAACTCCACTCTCATGGCTGTAAAAAACACCAAGAGACTCTTTACAAACAGAGGATCGATTGGGGAAAAAAAGGATGAGCCTAATAGTACTACTACCTCATCTCCTTAATATAAGATCCAGTTGAAAGCTTACATAAGCATAGCTTATATCACAACATACTTTTTGAAAGCTTATGTACATATTATATGATATAATACTCTGTCAGTTTATAAGTCACGCAAATTAGTAGTTTGTATGAAAATGAAAATATATTTCTTATATTTAAAACTGGAGGTAGTAGTAAGGTACCTCCAAACAATGCACACATGTTTATATAAACAATGCAACTTGCATAAAAATGAATCGACATTAGCCACAAGTTATTACCTCGACAATACATTGGAGATCACTTGAAGCATGAATGTCACCCGTGCTAAGATATGAAAGAGCGAATTCATCTATGTGCTCCAGCCTGAAATTAGTGTCAAATCAAATAAATCTAATACTTAAACTTCAAATAATTACACCGTTTTAGAGGAATTTTTATGATCAAGAATGTTACGGGATTTATCTTATAATCTACATGACACAAAGTAAGGTGGCATTTTAAATAAAATGGTGACTGGGTTAAAGACTTACCTATAGACATAGTTCACCATGATGCCTGCACTTTGAGATAAGCCGTTTTCTGATCGATCAGCCATCCAGTTTATTCTCTCAATCATCTATTCCAATTTGAGAAGAAGCAAAAAGTCATTCATTGATTTGATAGTAACCAAAAATAAAACTATTCTACGGCATTCTTATTAACTCAAGCTCTTAAGATCAAATAGTTCTTCACATCATATCAAGATTTCTATCATTGAGTAATCCAAAATCCAACCTCCCCTCCCACAATCAATATCTCGTAATTAAAATCAAGCACAAAGAGCCTGTGATATGTCTAAATATGCGAGGCTAAAGGAATTTTATCCAAGAAAATGTGTCAAGAAACTATACTAAAATTCTCATAATCCTTCATTAAGAACTTAGACTTTAAAATTGAAAATACTTGGATTAGAGCCCCGTGTAACAACTTTTCTCTAGAACATTCGTTTCCTTAATGAGAAAAAACATGGTAAATCATGGACTATAAAGGAACCAATTGGTTTCATAAGAGAATTTCCAAGAACTAGGAAGTTGATTTACTGTTCAATAAGGTTCAAAGCAATACCGCTCCATTTTGCAAGTGAAAATTTGCAACTGAATCTAACGCTCTTCCTCTTTTCTTCTCTTGGAGAAGGTACCTAAATACACAAAGGATATGTTACTTGCCAGTTGATGAACTCGGTTCAAGTAATCCAACATTCTTCTTTCATTCTTTAAAAAATGTAAGTAAATAAATAATGAATGTATAGAAAATACTGTAATGTTCCCAGATTTTTTATTTCTCTAAACTGTTTGTAATACCTTGCACATAATCGCATCAGAAGGGGTTGTAACACAGATAGCAGTTCTGGTGATTTGGTCCAATTGTGATCTGTAGATGTGAGCAAGTTGAACAGCACTTCCATTCCATTATTTCCGCTGGCAATATCTCTGCAACTCACACAAATGTCAAGAACATACATTTAAACCAAGTATATGGATTTCCTGAACACCATTATTAAATATCAATCATTCGATGATAATAGATAGAGCATCCATGGATGAAATTTAGATGCTTCACAGCAAGAAATCTAACAGTCAAACAGAAATAGTTCAAAACCAAGTATCCCCAAAGGATAATCAATGATGAGTATAAAATTATTATTTAACTAAGAATGAGGCTAATATGAACCTCTAGATTTTGCTAGTGCATACATGGCTGCAAACAGAGAGACTGAGTTTGGGGCCAATTTTGAAAGCAATTTCTAACATTGGAAGCTCTTTCATCTTTTTGTAAGGATCTGTAGCAGGGTGGGGCATCTTTTCATTGTATACACTATAGTAATTTCACTTTTCTCAGGCCAATAAAAGCCAACTTTTCATTTCCACCTTCAAATAAAGGGATGTCCTTCTATTTACATTAGCCACTGTTTCCTTATAAGCATGCTTGACGTTATGTTTTGTTCTGATATTTGTTCTCCCACTCACTGCTAAAAGTTAAATTTTAACATGTGGCACAACCGGCCATGTAACGTTTTATTTCCCCCTAAAGACAACTACACAAGATACAGAATTTTCTCACAGGATGATAAAATATCAATTGCGAGAAAATTTCAGAATGAAGATATATAGATGGTTACTTTGATATATTCACAAGTGCTTCTTCTTCTTCTGGCTTAAGTATGTTCTCCCAGAAGATTGAGCTGGATCCCTCACCCATTGACTGTGACGTGTCTGATTCAGCAAGTATTGTTTGAGATGCCAACTTGGATAGTAGCCACTGCATGAATCCTGGGATGGGGCTGAGAGTTGCAAATGTCTACAAGCAATAATTGAGAATTGACTGTTAAAGAAAGATGCACAATGGTGAACATAATATCTTATGAGATATGACAACAATCAAAGAAAAATGGCAATTGTCAAGGAATGCCAAACAATTATTGGACTAGAGCATACATATCAATTTTAGACTTAACTCTTCTACGATGAGGAAAACAATATATTAATTTTGGAGTCATTGCAAAATATAGGCATGTCCATTTGTTTATAGGGTAAAGGTGCAAAAATGGGTTCAAACTATTACGCCGGGAGCACATAGGGGTAACAAGTATTTCCAGGCTCAATTGTGGGACTGAAGAATAAATATTGGTGCAATATAGGGAATGTCGTTTATGTTGACCGACGTTGACCGTTAAACGCTGACGTGGCGGGGAAATGATTTTTTTTGCTGACGTGGCACACTTATGTGGCAATTTTTTGCTGACGTGGCATTCTATGTGGCAATTTTCTGCTGACGTGGCGCGCTTATGTGGCCCTTTTTGCTGACGTACCGCGCTTATGTAGCGTGCCACGTCAGCAAAAAAATCATTTCCCCCCGCCACGTCGGCGTTTAACGTCAATGTCTGTCAACATAAACGGCGTTTCCTATATTGCACCAATATTTATTCTTCAGTCCCATAATTGAGCCCGGAAATATTTGTTACCCCTATGTGCTCCTGGCGTAATAGTTTGAACCCATTTTTGCACATTTACCCTTTGTTTATATGGTACTCCATGCAATACAATTGATTTATAAATTTCAGTATAGATAGAAGAAAAGAAATATGAGGCGAGAAATAAAAAGGATGCAAACAAAAAAGTCATCCTTAGGAAAAGATAATTTATTAGGCACATTAGGTTTGATAGGAGTCTAGAATCAAAGTCAATTTAGAAAATAGGAAATATTTTCTATAATTTAACTTAGCAGGTTTACTAATCAAAGTCATGTCGTCAATTTATTCTATAATTTCTTCAGGCTTTAACCATTTTCAAAATGTTGGATAATAGGAGATAAATAATTATTAGGAGTTATTTAATATTTAAGTATTAGGAAATATGTTGATTTTGAATCAATAAGGATCTCTTTTAATTAGGCATATTAGGTTTGATAGGAGTCTAGAATCTTCTATGCTATTTGTATAAATATATGATTTGGCATATCAATAAACTTGAACCATTTTGAGATAATTCTTCCAATGTATTCTAACACAGAATCAAATTTTTCAATTTCCCAACAAAATGTAATTGATTTCCCATCCCATAACATTATATGATGGCTAATTAATATTCCCTAATTCAGAATGAAAGGGTTTTTGTTCCTATATGTGAGCTTTCCACTAAACATATTAGTGAAAATACCTTTACTCTCAAAGAAGATAGGAAGGAGATTATAGGCAGACATTGCCCCCAAAAAATGGCAAAGAAGAAAAATAAGAAAGACAAGTTATATACAACACCATTATTAAGTCAAAACAAAGAATTTAAACATTTCAAGTTAAAACTAAGAACTTTATATTCAAAAAGTTTCTGAAGCAAAAACTTTATCCAATCACAAACTTCAAATTTAGAGCCCCAAGAATTTGGTAAATACTTACAGAAATATGTGGCATCTCTCGTTTCACCAGTGTTATAACACGCTTGATGAGAAACTCACCTAAGTTGATCCCTGATAAGCCAGGCTGCAAAATCTCCGAATTAGTCCATTAAGGCATGTCAAAGCAAATTGTCAATAATGGATGTCTGGATTAGCTTATTTGATGTAATTTTGCACTATAAATATGTAAAATGAATTTTAACTCCTTAAGGGAAATAAAAATATAGAAATGAAACAAACACTCGCGATATCCGGAAAACCTTATCTACTGTTTCTTTTTTCTTTAGGAGAGAAATGGCCAAGGATGGGATAAGTACAAAAGGCAAACAGACTTCATTTACCAAATCAGGCAAGTATAAATAAAACAAACCAGAAAACATGAAGAAAGAGAAAAATAAATAAAAAAATATATCAGCGGGATGAAACCCCAAGAAACAAGGTACAGCTAACATTTCACACCGAATCATCTAACTAAGCTTTAGCAAAATATATAGTCTAGTTTCTACTAAATGTAATCCATCAGTGTTCCTTATAGTAAATGCCATACCTGAGTTGATGAAATGGAGTAGAATAATGCACATGTTGCCTCATTTTCAGGTATGGGAGGACTATCCCACAAAACTTCCTGAAAGGGAAAAATAAAGTACATAACATAGGAGGAAGGAGAGACAATGTATTGCAAGAGATTATATAAAGTCCAAAGAAAATCAACCTGTATGTTGTGAACTATATTCTTAAGTAGTGCAACTTCAATGAAAATTAAGGGTTCTCCTGAGGAAAAATTAACTCAAACACGTCAAATGATGTAATACATTAAAAGTTCATCCATACATTATATGGAAAACCAAACGCATTCAAGAAGTATTTATATGTAAGAATGGTGACCCTAATTCAATTTACATGTTACCTCGCATGAGAAGTGAATCCAAAAACAAGTGTATATGCAGATCATGAGAAACTATAGGGTGTGTAGTAATTAATAAATTATTATTTTTCCAGTGACTAATTTAATTTAAATACCACTGTCACCTGATTACTGAGTATATATTAGTCCATTTTATTTTTTTAAAAACAAAAACAGGCCACGCATGCCTAGTATCCATTTTAAAAGGAAACATCTCATAACACAATGAAATTTCAGCTTCTTCGCAGTATGAGTAACATAAATTGAAGATGTTCCAAGCAAAACTGCATTCAATGGATTCAATAATATTGCCAATAAGAGAGATATCTTTAAGCAACCCAAAATTAAGAGAATCACTGACCAGGGATTGCTGGATGTAAATATCCAAAACAACGGCGGCCAACTCCCAGCCTTCTCTTGAGATCCAAAAGATTGCTAATAGGATGCACAGCCTACAAATGATGCTGAAGATTATGCATAACAAGATAGACAAGTATTACAATGAAACCCTGATGAACAAGTACCTCATAAGCAACAATTTTCTCCAGGAGAGAAGCGGGATCATCCCAAGTAATTTGATGAAGCTCTAAGGTAGCAGGACTAAGCCATGTACTCAGCTTTTCCTTTAGATATGAGTCCAGTGCTCTAAGAGATGAAATGTTTTCCTCTCTGTGCCATTGAAAATGTGATTCAAACTTTTCAGTAAAGAAAAGCTATAATTTATAAAACTGTTGCTGTTTTCATATGAAGACATAAAAATCAACCAAACATGCCCAACTTCCAATAAGAGTGTGGCTATGAAACACTTAGGTTATATTACAATATATGCTTGTGATTGTGTGTGCGCATATGCAATCATCCAACAAGACTCCTTCAAATGATGAATGTCCCAATATTAACTAAATCGCACAGAAGTGCAATCTGTTATATCTACTATCTTTCCAATTCAATGCTTGCCAGTCCTACCAAATAAAATGATACAAATAAAATATGGCGTATGGGTCATAAACCTTACGTGAGAATGGATAAGATACCAGAACGAAGAATGGATAAAAATCTCAGCCCTCCAGGATGAGTGTTGAGACGGTCAAAGAGAACTTCATAAAGTGGTCTGAGTGCATGTCTCAAACTCCGCTCAATGCGATAGAAAGAAGAAAACAAGCCCTCTTCAGATAAACCCCCTTGAGCCTTATCCACTGAGACCATCATATCCAATCAAATGTCTATATACATCCATAAATTAAATGCAAATAGTTTGCTAAAACAAATCCACCAAAATCTCACCACTAGGAAGTTCAAGTCCAAGATACTGTTTAATCAGATCACGAACATGTACTCTATTCAAATCATATTCCCTGGCAAGCACAAGCAGCAACTTCCGGCGGTTTTCAATAGAAAGATTAGCATACCCCTACATTGTTACCAGCACATTAGAGTCAAACAAAGGTGATAACAAGAGAATACTCCCTCCTTTCCTAAACATAAGATCACTTTCGAATTTCAATTTGTTCCCAAATACAAAATCATTTTCTAATTGTTCCCAATTTTTTCCCAAATTAACCCTAATAATGCTTATCTATAATAACAAATAAGGGAGGGAGGGTAAAGATAAAGGTATATAGTTAGGATAAATTGGCAATATCATGTGTTAATAACTAACTTAACTAACATCCTCAATCTAATCAACTTAGCGAAAGTGATCTTATATTTAGGAATGGAGGCAGTGTATTTGTGTGTGTTTGTGTGTGTGTGTAAACATTTCTGTGTCAGTCATAATTGGATTAGGTAAACCTTGCAAAATATGAACAGGGATAATTTGGAGAAATTTGTTTTCACTGATAAACTAAAATGTAAGATTACCTCTGAGAAATTAGTAAGTATGGTATCTAGATCTTCTGTTTTGCTCATAGAAATGGCAGAATGCATGGAGGAACGCACAAGTTCAAATTCTCTGAGACCAAAAGAGAGTAACAACAATAAATCAAGAAATAAGCTTCAAAAGCATAATACTCCCTCCGGTTCTAAATATAAGATCTAGTTGACTTTTTTGAAAAATCTTAAAAAAAGCAAAATAAGTTAATTATAAATTGATTTACCTACTTTTTTCCCTTAAACTAGTTTATTTTACCTATAAACTAATGGATAATCTAAAAATATATCAAACATGTCATAATTTAACATATTTTGCAACCTTAATCTCTCAAAAAAAAAAAACAAGTCTAGGTCTTATATTTAGGACCGAAGGTAGTATAAAAGAAAAAAAGTTTTCCTCCTAATAAAATTCCAAATGCTAGAAGCTAGTAATATATATGAACCTCTCACAATTTGCAACATCATCAGGACGAATTTGACTCGTGGTGGATTGATTCTGCGGCGAATTCTGCGTCACTTGGTTGTCCATATCTTTCTATTAATTAGTAATTATTAGTAATTTGAAAGCACGTGAAATTAAAATAAGCATAATTCATAGAGAAAAGGAATTGAAGTATTAGTATTATAAAATAAGCATAAGTGAGAACTTACAGAAGCGAAATGGGAAAGAGAAGGGTTAATGGAATTATTGTTAGGTCTCATTCTGGCGCGCATCAGAATAGCCAAACCTTTCTTCTTCATAATTATATTATATTATAGTAATACAATGAAGAAGAAGTAACGGTAGAATGGAGCTTTCGCTCCCACTCTTATTGCGTGCTTCTTACTCTCTACTCTTATAAGCATGATTAATTGGTTGCGTTTGGATGTACTGAAAGCTTATAATGGAAATGACTGTGAGCGTAAAGAAGAAGAATAGAAGTAAGAAGTAAATTGGGTAATCATCATAAAGTTAAGTTTGTGGCCCAGGAAAAGTGTGAGATTGAGAAAGAAAATTTGTGGGTACGAGATATATATGTAAATTACTATTTTCATTTTTCATCTTCATTTCCATCTATCAATTCAAGGCAAACCAACGGGAGGTTAAATTTCCAAAAAGACAACTTACGTCATATAGATATTGAATTGATATTGTTAAATTTAATGAAAAGACTGAATTGTCCTCGTAGGCATTTCCAATCGTTGATTAGAATGTTGTCAATATGTGTGATTGTTTTGAGATGGGGGCAATTCAGACTTTTCATTAAATTTAACAATATCAATTCAGTACCTATGACCTAAGTCGTACTTTTGGAAATTTAGCAACCTTAATTGTCCTTTTGAAAAATTTATTTGTTTTTTCCCTTATTATTATGACAGTTTTTTTATAAATTACAATTTAGTTTTTTTTTTGTTCCCAAGGGTATCCCACCGCGTGTCAAGTGGTACTAAACTCTGGCTGTTCTGAAGTCTCATATAAGGGTAGACGTTGGCTTGTGAATTTGCTTCATTTACAAGGCTTAGGATCGAACCCCAACCACTCACTCCATTTATTTTTTATTTCAAATATGAAAGTTGTGAATAAGATTTTTCATACCAATATATCATATAAAACTCGTGGGAGCCGACGGGTTTTTAAAAGTTTGGTTATCAACGTAGGCGGCTCTAATTTTTTGTGATGCAATCTTTGTGTTTTGTGTTGGTTTTCCCTTGGCTCATTTGTAACTAAGGTGAACTTGGCTCGTGTATTTTTACTATTCCTAAGCCGTTGGATGTACTCCTTCCGGTCCCTAATGTAAGAGCCCAAAATTTGAATGATTTTGGTCCCTAATGTAAGAGTTCACCCCATATTCTCTCCTCATTTAATGCATTTTTTCCTACTTTACCCCTAACTCTCTTTCATATTTATTAATGCTTATATATTTCTCTCTCATAAAAGTACTATAATAAATATGGGCAATTTTGGAAAAGAAGCATTAACTCCAGACACCCAACTAATATTCACATGTTTTCTTAAGAAGCGTTTTTTTGACGGCTAGCTCTTACATTAGAGACCGGAGGGAGTATATCATATCTGTTTGATGGAAAAGAAATTAAATAACGAATTATTTTAATTTGCTCTCTTAATTCATATATGTGTGCTGCTTTTTTGACTTCCTTGTCATACTGGTGTTTTAAGTTGGAGGGTTTTGTATGTGTGGTGTTAAACAGTTTACTACTAGACTATAAAGTGTAGTCTATCTATGCTCAACCTGTGCTCTTTAATGTCAAGCTCTTTAATTTTGGGTTGCCTAGCTCTTTGATTTTGGGTTGCCTAGAAATAGGCATTTATTTTGGTAGTTAGTCGCGTTATTTTAATGTTAGTTTATTTATGTATGTGTTTCCCATAACTTCTTTCCTGATTTTCCTTTGTAATTCTCTTCCAATGGCCATGACAAAGTTCTCTATCTTTCTATAATCCATCATGACTTGATAAATCCTTAGATTTGTATGTTTTTAGTGTGTTAAATTGAGGTTATTAACATTTTAAAGATGAAATATTAGTTTATTTATGACTAATTGAATATCTAGATTTTTATGTAGAAATTAGTTTAGGAAATAAATTAATTAGTATAACTTATAAATTTAATGTTGTTAATTAATTTTTGAGAGTTAATAGATCTATTTCCTTATCTTCTTTCACTTGTAGGGTCGTTCGAGGACCAAATATGGAGGAATCCGGATGGGAAAAGGCAAGAGAAAAATGGGGAAAAGCTGGAAAATGAAGTTTCTGAAATGATTTCGAAATTATAGAAAAGAACCTTGAATTTCAAAAATTTCAGTAACATAATTACAGTTTAGTCCTAGAATTTCAGAAATTGCATTCAGGTACCTCCTGCGAACAGCAGCGCCTAATTCGATTTTTGTTGTTTTTGGTCTTTTATGCTCAAATTTGGACTCAAACATTAAGCTCAAGTCTCCATTTATATTAGATGCAAGATTAGGCTTAGAAACTCAAATTTTGGGGTCGGGGCCTCCCAAAACCCTAACTCTCTCCATATCTTACTTCATTCCTCTCCCATTTCCTCACATTTCCCTTTCACCTTCCACATTGCTTCCTCCTTCTATGACACAATAAAATCCTCTATTGCTCTGTGGGGATGTTTTTCATTGGCTTGAGCTATGGTTATATAAAGGGGAGTCTTAATTTCTTATTTTTCTCTTTGTATTTTTTATTTCCTAGTTTTATGTTTATCATTTATGCTTTGAGATAGATTTCACTGTTATTGTAGGTATTTGTGATTTTGGTTTGTAATGAGAGATTTAGACTCATCAATATACATGGTCATGTTTATGTTCTTTATGATACATTTGCCCTGCATTTTGTTATGAAATACGGACTGCCGCTCAAGTTACAACTCTCTCCATCACAAAAAACTAATTATTTGGTTAATTTCACTTTGTCTGTTGTATAATATATTTTATAGTTATTATTCTGCATTTTAATTTGTGAGTTTCATTTTTTCGATGTTATCAGGTTCTTTCAGTATTATATATGAACCTCTCACAATTTGCAACATCATCAGCACAAATTTGATTCCTGGTGGATTGATTTTGTGGCGAATTCTGCTTCACTTGGTTGTTCATATCTTTCTGTTAAGTTGAAAGCACGTGATAAAAAAATGGGATCAAATTTATACATCTTAAATGAGAATAGAGATAAGGAATTGAAGTATTAGTATAAAATAAGCATAATTATTTACGTAGTACTTATTATAGTTTGTCCAAAAAAAAATTAAGTAGTACTTACAGAAGTGAAATGGGAAAGAGAAGGGTTAATGGAATTGTTAGGTCTCATTCTGGCGCGCATCAGAATAGCCAAACCTTTCTTGATAACTAGATTTTCATCCTCCGGGCGTTGCCCAGAAGAGTAGCCTACATCTATCAGGCAGGTAAAGAAAAACAAACGAATAAAATGTTATATGGATTAAAAGGAATGTACCCAACCGAAAAAAAAAAGGAATGTAAATGGATTTGCAAGGAAATTGTACAAGGAAAATAAAGTAAACTATAAATATGACATGTGCCACAAAGTAAATTGTCAAAAAAACAAAAGTACATAACACTATAATAAGTCAGATGTTAACAATCTGGAAAATTTCGTTGACAACAATATTAAGTGTTGTTGATGTTGCTTGATTAGTTGTTGGAAGAAGAATCTTTAAGCCATCAGCACTTTTAACCATAGATAAAGCAACATATAGTAGGCGATAAGTAAAGATAGACTTCAGAAGATAAACATCAACCTATTTAAGTGATTGTCCTTGACACTTATTAATTGTCATTAAAAAAGATATCACAATAGGAAATTGTCGCCATTGCATTTAGAAAGACCACAGATTTTTAGATGGATTCATATTAATGGGTTTGATTTAAACCTTTAGTTCAAAGGTTAAATAGAGAGGGAAGAGTGAGAGTAAATGAGGTTAGCATGAGAATTACATAACGAATTAGAGTGAGCAGACATCTAGCTTGGGTGACGAAGGGAGAAAGGTTTGAAATTTGAATAAGGAGAAGGTAAAACCTGCCTCAATTGTTGATGGTAGAGACTGCTTTGATTAGGTTTAATGAAAAATAAAAGTTAAACGAAAAAAAAACTAAAATAAAAAAGGTAAGAAAAAGAGATAAAATAAGCAAAAAGACAAAAATGAGCACTGTTAAATGAACAGTAATAAATCCATTGGCTTTATATATATAGGATAGGATAGGATTATATGTACGAAGAAGGGAAATCAAAATTAACGTAGAATGGAGCTTTCGTTTCTAATGTTATTGCGTACTTCTTAGTTTACATCTTTTTATTACACCCATCATTTCCACTTAGGGGCTGGGAGGATTAATGTTTTATAATTTATAATATTATAACATTTTTTTAATATTATAACATTTTTATAGATTACAATTTATTTTTTATTTTAAATATGAACTGTGCAAATAAGATTTTTTAAGAGTTTATTTATATTATAGTAATGATTTAACACATCATTTAGTTCATTCTGGCATTAAAATTAAAAAGACAAAACAATCGATTCAAAAAAAATTAACAATTTTACCTAAGTTGATTAGATTAAAGATGTTAGTTGAGTTAATTATCATCACATGAGACATTTTTGCGTGAACCTGATGCACTACGTCATTTGTGGTCTGATCAATCACAAGTCAATATGCGCAGAAATGAACCTGAATGAATTGGAGAGATATGCGCAGAAGTGGGTAAGATATGAGAGGTGAAGAGATAAAAGATGCGCAGAAAACAGTGGATAATAAATATATACTCCCTCCGGTCCTAAATATAAGACCTAATTCACTTTCTCTGGAAAATCCTTAAAAAAGCAAAATAGGTTTATTATAAATTGATTTACCAAATTTTTTCCCTTAAACTAGTTTATTCTACCTATAAACTAATGGATAATCTAAAAATATATCAAATATGTCATCATTTAATAACTTATTTCGTAGCTGAGGTAGTATTATTTATTAAATTGGAGAGAAGCTAGTTATCAACGCCTAATAAGTTCCAAATTGGAGGTTCTCTTGATAAGCTGGTTTTACCCAAAAGTCAAGTGAAAAATAAGTAAGACCCAAACATAGATAAAAGCTGAAAACAGCTTATCTAGTACAAACGAGTTTATTTGGGCCCAAAAGCTCCTCCCAAACACACATATGGTCTGACATGAAATTTTTAATTTGACGTGTCATCCTAAAAAAATTTAACTAACTTCAAAAAACATCTTTATCTACAAAAAAAAATGAAATTTAAAATTTTTTATTGGTTAGTTCAACCGTTTTAGGACGTTTCGAGCTGGAAGAAAGGGCGGGAGCCAGAGCGGTTGAACTGACAGTCCCAAACCCAATATTTTTTTCCACAACAAAAAGACCGAATCACAAATCTAAAAAATTTTAAGCATCTATGCCTCTTAAAATAAACAATAATATTGGGTTTATTTTACTAGAAAAATATTATTTATTCTGATTTCCTTCCATACGCAAATACAGAAACTGATATATTTCTTAAGTTCTAATGACTACATTTTTTCTTGGTCAATAATCTCTTATTAAAAATTATCACAATTTGTTTCTATGTTTATATGTAAAGATATATTTAAAAGTAAGATAATTTTCTTTAATTATTACGTCATCGGTTCGACCATCAATATTAACAATCTGACCATGTCAACCTTGACCTGGGCCCTTTCGTTTCACCTTATGATCTGACTTTTATAACACTAGTATTGAACCAAATTTATTTTGCAAAACAAACAAAAATTTAAAAGTAAATGTAAGTAGTGGCAATTAAAGGTGGGAATAGTTCAGGTCAGACCTGGCCTAGACATAAATTGACCTGTCCTATAGTGTAATTGATCGGTCCGAGCCTAACCAGAGGCCTATTAATGACCATTTTTTTTATCAAAATTAGAGGCCATTGACTGGCTTGACTATTAACATGTTAGGAGATCTGATAAATTAAGCAAATTAAAACAAGGCTAAAGTATACTTTTGGTCTCTTATGTTTACATCAAGTTTCAATTTAGTCCTTTATGTTTAGAAAATACGCTTTTAATCTTTTTGTTAACACCGTTAGTTTAACTTAACGGAAAATGTTAATTTAACAATTTTAAATGGTTATTAAATACTGAAAAGATGTTCAAATTAAAATATTTGAACTTATAGTGCCGAAATGGGAAAGAGAAGGGTTGATGGAATTGTTAGGTCTCATTCTGGCGCGCCTCATAATAGCCAAGCCTTTCTTCTTCATAATTATTATATGTACGAAGGAAGGAAATCAAAATTAACGGTAGAATGGAGCTTTCGTTTCCACTGTTATTATTATTGCGTACTTCTTACATCTTTCTTTCTATTGCAACTAGGGGTGTTCAACGGGCAGGTTCGGGCCGCCCGTAGGTATGCTTGTACCCGTACCCGTGTAACATAACAGATGGGCTAAATATTGATAAATGGGCAGACCATAAATGAGCGGGTTATAAATGGACACAGAATAAATGGGCGGACAACAAAATTAAATGGGCGGCCCATATAAGATAAACTTGGACAAAAAATTAAAAAATATCCAACGAAAATCCCCAAAAAGAGAAGAATATGCATTCAATTTTTAATAAACTTTGAATTCCATATTTTTTAACTAAGCAATACCAACAAAATAAATTAATGTATGAGGAGGGAGTGATGTAAAATAAGATTAATACATTTTAAAGTAAAAATAATAATAAATGGGCATTTAAATGGGTATGGGCATGCCCATACCCGTACCCGTGTAAGATACCCATACCCGTGTAAAAATGTGACGGACCCTAAATGGGCGGGGCTAAACGAGGAAAATGCGGGCGGGTACAGGCGGGCTTAACGGGTATGGACATAGTTGAACACCCTAATTGCAACCGTCATTTCCTCTTCAAACATAAATACTAAATGTTTTATAATTTATGGTAACATTTTTATGAATTACAGTTTATTTTTTTATTTTCAATATGAAATGTGTAAATAAGATTTTTTAAGAGATTATTTATATTATAGTAATGATTTAACACATCATTTTGTTCATTTTGGCATTAAAAAGACAAAACAGAAATCCGTTCAAAAACAATTTTACAAGACATTAAATCTAAATCATCTTTAAAGAAAAAATGTGGGAATGAGAGAAACCAATGGTTAACGTTATTAACACTCTACCTATTTTTAAATATATAAAAATTTTACTTAAATTGACTAGATTAAAAATGTTAGTTAAGTTAATTATCATCATAAAATTCAAAAATTTTAAAGTGATTGATTATTTTGTACCTTTAGTTTAAGTCCATTTTTTATGACACACCCTTAAGCAAATTTGATCTCATAGTTAGGAGTATATTCGGGTAGAAATAAGTTAGTCCGCCCTGCCAACATTTAGATTTAATGTCTTGTAAAATTGTAATTCATAATACAAGAGTCCAAAGGTTGCTTATTTTCAAGCCAAGCATGAATAACACTAGCCACTATCTCACACTCCCTTGAGTCCATAATATAAGAGTCTAAAATTTTGAATGACTTGTCCAAAATATAATACTCCCTCCGATCCTTAATATAGGAGCCCAAAATTTGAATGATTTTAGTCCCTAATATAAGAGCTCATCTCATATTTTCTCCTCATTTAATGTGTTTTTTCCTACTTTACCCTTAACCCTCTTTCCTATTTATTAATGCTCATGTATTTCTCTCACTTAAAAATATCATAATAAATACGGACAATATTGGAAAAAAAAACATTAACTCTAGACACCCAACTAGTATTCACATGTTTTCTTAAGAAGCATTTTTTTTGTTGGCTAGCTCTTACTCCATATTAGGGACCGGAGGGAGTAGTTTATCTTACATTCTCTTGCATTTTTTCCTACTTTTTCCTTAACTGTTTTTTTTTATTTCAAAAGAATAAAAAAAATGTATCTATTAATGAACCCTCTTTCATATCTATTAACTATTAATGCTCAATTATTTTTCTCTATAAATGTGGACAATATTGGCTAAAAAAACAATCAAGTCTAGTCTAGACAAGCAACTAATAAGTTTCACTCACATGTTTTATTCTATTTTACTTTACTTTTTTGGGCTAAGCTGATTAGGGTGGTGAATATTACTAATATACCCCTGGACCCTGGTAGTGGTAGTGCTAGGTTTGTAACTGGCAAGCGTTCCCGCCGTCCATTCCCTTCTCCTCAAAGCTCTAATCCAAGGGTGCCCTAATCCCTTAACTTCCGTACATTCTCCCTCACTTCTCTTTGTTCTTCATCTTCAGCTTTCTCCTTCTCCTTTTCTTCTAATATTGGAAGCACCAGATAGCGATGGGAATATTCGAACCCTACAGAGCAATTGGTTGCATCACAACCAGCGTCCCCATGTCTCTTCAGAGACTCGGCACCGAAACCTTTGTCACTCTCAGCGTCGGCAACGCCTTTCACATTTACAATGTAATCAATTCATTCTTCCTGTTTATCTCTTATTCTTTCCATTTTTCTCTTTTTATTTTTTGTGTAGCTTCATGTTAATTTTATCTGTTTGTGTACATTATTGGTTGTATCGTTCGTTTGTGCTTTGATTTTCAATCAACTTGACTTTCTGTCTCTGGTATTTTCTCAATGCAGTGTGCAAAGCTGAACTTGGTTCTCATTGGTGAGGATTCAATGTTGCTTATTACTACTACTCCCTCCGTTCCTAAATATAAGACCTAGATAACTTTTTTTTTGGAAAGATTAAGGTTGTTAAATGATGACATATTTGATATCTTTTTAGATTATCCATTAGCTTATAAGTAAAATAAACTAGTTTAAGAGAAAAAAATAAGTAAATCAATTTATAATTAACTTATTTTTTGCTTTTTTTAGGATTTTTCAAAAAAGTCATCTAGGTCCTATATTTAGGAACGGAGTATGTTTTCATGTAGTTGAACATGTTTTGTGAAACAGTTCTTAATTTTTGGAATGTTGTATTTCTATGAAAGGTCCTCAGCTGCCAAAGAAGATTAGGGCTCTTGCTTCCTACCGTGACTACACTTTTGCTGCATATGGATGTCATATTGCAGTTTTCAAGCGTGCACACCAGGTTTCCTGCAAAAATATCCCTCCATACTAAAAATTGTTAGAATTATAGAATTAATATTAGTGTTTCCTGTTTTGTATTAGTAGAATCTTAGTCATAAGTTATTAGGGAATCATATTAGGTAAACTTATAGGAGAACTTTATTATCTTTTAGGAAGCTTTTGTATCATAAATACGATATCATATCAATGAAATAATTGTCGGACTATTTAGTCATCTTTGTTTCCACAAAAATAAAAGAAAAGAAAAATTGTCAGGTCTTTAATGTTGTATGCTAAAGGTCAAGACTGGCAACTTTATTTATGTTATATAACTATTTTTATTAATTTCTTGTTCTGCATGCCAGGCTATTCAATTATTTATGCAACCTTTTCTTGAATTTTTGTAAGCTTGAGTTTGAAACTTGAAGTAAGTGTGAGATTAGTGTATTTTCAGTCAAATTTAATTTAATGACATTTCCTTACAGGTAGCAACTTGGAGCAAGCATAATGCTAAAGTCAATTTCTTACTATTGTTTGGGGAGCACATCATTAGTGTTGATGCTCATGGTGACATGTTCATATGGGCTTTCAAGGGTATTGATCAGAACATTGCTCCATTTGGGCACATGAAGTTAGATGATAATTTTACTGTTAGTTGTATAATGCATCCAGATACTTACCTTAATAAGGTGAATGACTCTTACCTTATTGAGTTTTTAATTAAAATTGTGCTATTTGGATATGCAATCATCTTGTGTAACACGGAATCATTTAAACAGGTTCTTATTGGGAGTGAACAAGGTCCTTTGCAACTTTGGAATATTAGTACAAAGAAAAAAATATATGAGTTTAAAGGATGGAATTCACCTGTCTTGTCTTGTGTGTCTTCCCCTGCTCTCGATGTTGTTGCTGTTGGTTGTGCAGACGGAGGGATTCATGTACACAACATTCGATATGATGAAGAGTTGGTTACATTTACCCACTCTACACGGGGTTCTGTGACTGCCTTGTCCTTTAGCACCGGTAAGATCTATATTTATTCTCTTGGTTATTTTAACCTGTCAATGGTAAATATTGCATGCCACTATGGTGCGATCATAGAAAAAAATGTGCAAATGTGACAAGTTAGTTTTGCGCTTTGGCAGTTACTTTTATCAACATGGAAGTCTTTTCATATCGTAAATCATATGATAATACTAAACCCCTTTCGAAATTACGAAAGCCACATAACAAGGACACCTGCTAAATCAACTGCTGTTGAAAAGTGAGGGAGCAGCTGTTGCTTGATTTAAGTAAGGTCCTCCCAAGTGGCATTTTTAGTTCCAAAATTTTTCCAGATGGACAAAAAACAGTTAAGAATATGTTGCTTTGTCACACTAGCTCCCTGATATTTCCTCCAGTTCCATACCAAACCTACACACATCTTTCTTTTTTCATTTAAGTCTTCCTAGTTTTCACCAATTTGTGGAACTTTTAAAATTCTGTGTGCAAAACATCATGGTGAATCCATAGTTCCCAAGCTCCAACAGTACAATTTTCCCCTAGATTCCTAGATCTCCAAGAATACCCTCAAATCAGACTTTAGAATTTAGACTATTATTGTGACATTTTTTTACTTGCTTGTTTTGTTTATTTAGATGGGCAACCTCTTCTAGCTTCGGGAGGTTCATCTGGTGTTATAAGCATTTGGAATCTGGAAAAGAAAAGGCTCCAATCTGTCATAAAAGAGGCTCATGATGGATCGATCACTTCATTACATTTTTTTCCTAATGAGCCAGTGTTGATGAGTTCTTCAGAAGATAACTCTGTAAAAGTAAGATATTATTTATTATCTTTTTTGAAGACAGGAATCATTTTTGCTTCCAAAACAAAATGACTGTGTCTTTACTAAATCTCTATGTGCGGATACTTATCATTTGTCAGCTATCATCATCAATAGTTTAAATACTTCCTGGCTCATGCTAATCACTTCAAAACAACTTATTTTTCTTAGTAGCATTGTCTCTGTCTTATGAACTGTTTAAAGTTGTTGTCAATTATGTTATGCTATTTTAGATATAGATATTCGAGTAGGCTGCAGCGCTAAGCTTTGACTTTATGTTGGGTTATATGTAGTCTGCTGTAGTTTACTGATTGTTGTGCCTATCAAAGCTTGTAACTTTGTTGGCACAACATTTTCTTTTGGATTTATATTTTACTAACTTGATACAATGTTTGGTATTTTACTTAGAAGGAAAATATATACAAGAGGATGTAGTATCGTCTCTAGAAAAAGTGCTGGAATTCAAACTTGATAGAAACTGAACCTTGTACCAAAACTGTTCAATGTCTCTGCGTATCTTGTTTAAATGAATTTCTCTCAAGATACCCTTTACACTACCTCTAACCGCTTGAGGGTTTCATAACTTTGATCTTGTCTTTAATAGCTTTATGATAATGATTCGATGAGTAGATGCAATCAAGTAGTTGACCTTGTGTATACGTGTTGAACAAATCTTTCCCTTTTCTGTGCTAACTCTGAATTTCTGGCTTGATATTCTTTAATGTGCCTTTGTTTTCTTTCTTTCTTATTTTATTTTAATGTCTTCTATTGACCTCATTAGGATTTCCCTATATTAGTAATCATATGAGGATGATGTAGCATCTCGTCTCATGTGTTTTAAAATCTTTTTATTTGAATGATAGTAATCAGAGTATAACAATTTCTATTTATGTCTGACTTTTTTTGGGGGTTTTCTTTTGCCTTAGATGTGGATTTTTGACACAAGTGATGGTGATCCTCGACTTCTACGCTTTCGCTCTGGGCATAGTGCTCCACCACTCTGCATAAAGTAACAGTCATTTCTTTGCGTTAATTTTAGTTGTAGTCATGAACGCATTTAGCTTTGTTCAGCCATCTATAAGTTAAAAACAGCTTTCTTTTTCCAAAAAAAAGATGGAAAAAGTATTAAAGATTTCACCTTATCAGTTCATTCAGCTGGTAATTTTCCCCTCATATAGATGTTATTTGTTGTTAGTATTATATGAACATTATTACTATTGTATTATAATTCTCCTTGTTTTGATTGGTATGCTTCTAAAAACGTCTTTAGGAATTATACCACACATAATAAGACTGCGGCAGGACTGCATATTTGTCGTGTGGAGTTTAGTGTAGTGTGAACTCAGCTGGCTGGTTTGCTAATGGTGTTTAAAGGAGAGCTGAAACATGTAGTCTACTCGTTAAAATTAATGTTTCAAACATTTAATTTTGGCCCTTATTTTAAATTTTTTGTTAAACAATACAAGACTTGTAATGATTTGTGTCATATTCAGCAGTATTGCATGGTTCTTTCAGATTTCTCTTATTGAGTTCAACTCATTGGTTTTCCTTCCGCTATTATGTGTGTGGTAAGCAATTGCTCAGTCATTATACATGTAAATCATATCTGGCAGGTTTTATGCTAATGGGAGACATATTCTCTCTGCTGGTCAGGATCGCGCCTTTCGTCTTTTCTCAGTAGTTCAGGTTTGTTCTCTTTTATAAATTGTCTTGCTCTTTTTTCCTTTTGCATTCTCTTGATAAGTGAACTTTGCTTAAGTTATGAACTGACTTTCATGTTACATCTTCCTTGTATTCTATAAGATATTTAGTGAACGCCACCATGGTTCCCCAATAAATATATTTCATCGTGTATATTATATTTTTGTGTTGATATGGATATTCCCATGGTCTATGCATCGTTTTTATATTGATGTGACGGCACAATATGCTTGACTTAGTGGATTAGAGATTCATTGCCGCTCTGTTGTAACTGATTGGATACTTTTTAAAGATTGCGTTGACTTTAAGCATATTACCTTTAAATGTTCCTTGCTATGCTTATAGAGCTTTGTTCATGGATTTCCTCAAGGAGCTTGCTTTTCCTATCTTTCAATCCCTTGATTTATTTAATGTCTTTATCAGCAATTAGGATTGTGTCAAGTCAATTGTTCATCTAAGCTATTGGTGAAAGATGAAGTACTTATTTTTGAACAAGATCTTCCTACCACAGTGGAAATTAGTTATATCAGTGATGGGTAGAATGGTGACCTCCATTCAATTATACTATATCTTATTTTATACTCCCCTTGTCCTATAATATAAATCCAAGTCAACCCAAAAACGCTTTCCCAACAATTGGTCAAAGTTAGTTAAAAAGCAATGATTATGTAGGAGGCAAAATTTTCTTTCCAAAAAATGCCCCTATTTAAGGAGGAAAGAGAGAGGGCAATATTGGGAAATGTTCATTTATTATATTAACCAACCCCAACATAAACTTATATTTTGGGACAAACCCTTTCAAAAAATTTGGACTTATATTATGAGACGGAGGAAGTATCAAATATACTGGATCTATATGTATAAATTTGAACATCTCAATTTGCAATTTCAGATGAGAAAGATTTTCCCCTAGGTGGTAAATGCACACCATTTTCACGGAAAAATCATATATCAAACTAAAAAGTGGAAATATCATGCACTTGTTCTTGCGGAAGCTACCAATCTAATTTTCATACTGATATATTGTTAGCTGTGAAGTTATATTTCTATACGAAAGAATAATAATTTTCTGTTTCATGTATGGAGCCATAGAGCTATTTGAAGTTGTCTCTGCATTACCCTTAGCAATGTGGGAAAATATTGATATTAACTGATTTCTTATCTGTGAGATGTTTATAGGATCAACAAAGCAGGGAACTTTCTCAAAGACATGTATCTAAACGTGCTAAGATAATGAAATTGAAGGTACGTTTGGCTCTCCATTCTTTCATTGTACAGGCATGTAAAGTATATGTAAGTTAAAAAGTAGTGCCGTTTTACATTGGTAAACTACTGTAATGTTTTTCCCATTTCCCTCATTTGTAACATTAATTACTGAAAAGACTATCAAAAAAATATAATTTGGACATGAAGTCCGAGTTATGTCTAGTCCTAACCGAGATGGGACGCCATCAGGTTCAAGACAAACCATGGGATTATATAGCTGTCGATCTAGACAGGGTTGTGACGTAGTTGATCTGATCTGGTCCTGTTCTGTAATCACCCTTTTAAATGATAGAATCCTCTACTCTAATTAGCTTATAACAGCCTGAAAAGAAAGCCATATATAGACTAGGAACAATTTGGGACTTGTATATTACTGAATGATAAAATGTGGATTGCAAGTGAAAAAATGGTTCAAGCCAAAGCCTATGCCAAATCCCTTGTACACCTAACAAGAACAACAACAACAAAGTCTTAACCCACCACGTGGGGTTGGCTATATGGATCATACGGCGCCATTATGCTCTATGAGTAACCAATTCTTTGGGTACATTATTCACCAATAAAGATCGATCTATAAGTTCAACGAGTATCCTTGGTCTCTCTCTTCCTCTTTTAATTGAACTCCAAGTTGTTTGGTCCACCCTCCTCATTGACACTTCTATTGGCCTTCTTTGGACATGTCCAAACCACCTCAAACGATTTTCTACCATTTTCTCAATAATGGGAGCCACTCCAACCCGTTCTCGCACACCAAATTACAAAATGTACAATCAATTAACAGTGACAGTAATACAACAAACGGAACGAAAACACTTCAGATCAGACAAGAACACGGAAACAACACTCGCTTTCCAGATGCCAGCCCTCTCCTATACCTTCTATCCAAAAGTCTGCTCCTTTCTTCCCACAAAAGATGATCTTGTGCATCAAACTGGTTACACCTACCCTATTAGTCTATTACCGTTTGAGTCTTATGGTTATAAAGTTTGGGATAAATCTCTATGACCACTAGTTTAAGTCCTCTATAAATCATTTCTCTTTTAAGATTTTCTGCCATTTGACTTTAGGAAATGATTTTTAAATCTTTTTCGAGTCACCCGCTCTATCAAATATTTACTATCAAGAAGAGATAAACCCCACAAATGCAACCTAAGTCTACTGACGTGCAAGCCATCTTCCTGAGTGTTACTAGACCATGGGTACAACTTTTTCTTCCATATATTGGCCTACTACACTATTTATTGCCTGGTTCTTATCCTAGGGTTTTCTACTAAGCTTGTTAGAAGGTTAAACTCTATTCGGTTCTTATCCTAGGGTCCTCTACTAAGCCCCGTTAGAGGGCTAAACTCTTCATTCCATCAAACTGCTAATCCCTCTCTGTATATGATAAGAAGGGTTCATTGATAGAACTAAAATGTGTTCTCTAGAAACCATAAAGATGATTTCTACCATGATAATCAATGTATACTGTTTCAATCTCATTGGAAGCATCTAATATTAAATGTTTTTGCAGTTACTACTCACCGCTGAATGATTTCCTTCTATTTTTTTGTCTGAATCAGAATCTTCTATTTCACATGCTTCATTTCTAGATAGCTTCTTATCTTCGATTTCCATAATTTTTCTACAGGAGGAGGAGATAAAATTGAAGCCTGTGATTGCATTTGATTGTGGTGAGATTTCTGATGACATTCGAACTTCTTGATGCTAGTTGTCTCCTTGTACTTGAACTTAATTGGTTTTGGTGCTTATGTTCTAGTCATCATAATTCATATAATATCTTAACCACTGAAGTTCTATTTTAGACAATCCTTTGGGTGAAAAATGGATTATGAACATATAGGAGTACATAAATTATTGAGTGGTGTTTGATTCATGTGGTGAGTTTAAGTTACTTAGGACTGTACGTTGGAATTGATTTTGATGGAGATGGATGTAGAAATAGATATGGATGTAGGAGAATTGTGTTTAGCATGTTCATATAATCTGACAATTTTAATTTAAATAGTCTAGAGTACCTCTATTTTTAAAAAATAAAAACTCCCTTAGATTCGGAACATTATTGCCAGCAGTAGTCAGAACCACCGTAACCCCCATATCAATTTACAAATCATATTTAAGAATTTAGAAAAACTAACAAGTTTGAAATAACAACCAATCTGAAACCAAAAAATCATGGAAGCAAAAGGAAAACGAAATTTGGAAGTTGAAGACTTAAGGGTGTACAATATGTAGGTTCATTATTATTTTTAGTGATAAAAAAGGCTCTCTAGCCAGATGTTGAAGAACATGATTCCTAAAAGTGCACTCCAAGGCTGGATACGCTTTTGGATGGAAATGAACTACATTTCCAATTCCCCAAATTCTGGCATACCAATTGGACCATTGGATTCGGTTTTAGGCTGCTGTCATAATTCAAGAATTTAGGCTACTTGTTTTATGTTAATGAACATTGAAGTAGCACCCAGAGCAATTCATAATTAGTTGCTACAAGATCTGCCTTCAATTATTATTTTAGATTGTCAGAAGACAGAGTACTACACCCTTGATCGTGAAATATCGATTGCTTGTTGAACCCTGTGAATTGCGTGAAAGTAGTATACTCCAAATTCGGGTATACATAAATAGATTGTGCATCTTTGCTGTGTTCTTTTTTTTTGATAATATCTTTGCTGTGTTCTAGCATCCTGAGCTTTATTTATTTATTTATTTGTTTGTTTGTTTATTTTTTGTCGCTTTTGATCAAGCTTTTGTGTGATTCTATTATCTTGTACTTCCTCTTTTCTTGCTAATAAAATTTCTTCTTATAGTTAAAAAAGAAAATTAGAGAAAAAAGGAAGATCAAGAGTGTTATGAATTTCTACGCTGCAGTTGAAAAGGAAAATAGGAAACATTAGGTTAACGGCGAAATTCAAAACTCACGGAATATTTAATAAAAAAAATTAAATTTCTGCTTGATGCAAGATAATGATAGACAAGGGAAGCAAATGTACTGTAAAGAACTTTTGCTGACCAGCTCTAAATATTGAAAGAAACAAATGGATAAAATTTATGTAGTTGTAACAGATTAAATTACTTAGGGGAGAATAATTATCTGATATGTTTTTTTATTTTGGCCATTGCATCAATCCTGGACATAAATTAGGAGGAGAAATGGAAGTTGTGAGGAGTGATTTCATTTGTGATAAAAGGGATTAAGGATGAAAAATATTCATGTCTGTGAACCAATTATTGGGTCAATCTCTAATTTTAGTATTTTACCTAAATTCTTGTTCAAGTACATTCTCTCAAATTGAACCAAGAATTAGGTGCCAGCAAAAACTCTGAAAAAATTTAAGGATGGTGAATATAATTGGAAGAAAGTTTGCATGAAGCCCATGTTAATGCTAATTTTAAATAAGGTGCTGCAAGACTGGTAAAATTAGGCTTATTTTGACCAAATTTTATAAGGAACAGGCATAGATAATTTTCAATTGCTCATAGATTTTTAATTATGGTCTATGCAGTAAAAATGTCTTTATATATGCAACAGTAATATTAGTGCCATTGAATATGGTATAACATTAAGGTTTTTGAATTTGTAACATACCTTGGATGTTCAAAATTTGTAAAAAAAAAAGATATGATCAATTATTGTTGTTACTCAAAAAATTGTCTGACCCAATACTTTTTTGCATAATAATATTATTTACAGTATTATTCTGGTAAAGTTTTTCCAAATTTTTAATTTTCTTTTTAACTTAAGCTGAGATTAGGGAACGGGACTGGTGCAACGTGGTCACTTGTCATATGGATACTGCCCAAGCATATGTATGGAGACTTCAAAATTTTGTACTTGGTGAGCATGTACTGAATCCATGTCCTCAAAATCCGGCACCTATAAAGGTAAGAATCACAGTAATTTAAGTTTGATTTCCTTTGTAAAATGGAAACATAAGTTAGTAGTATATATCAAAACCATCACGTGCCTTTGAAAAGATGTTGCTTCTGTAATTGACTAGGTATTTGAACCCCCATAACTAAATGGTTGGAGGTTTTCCTTCATTCGTCCAATTGTTCTAATTTAAGATTTCAGCATAAGGCCAGGCCTGAGTACGACTCTGAATGATAATTTGCTAGAAATCTGTATCAAAGTTCTAATCTTTTTTTTAGCCTTTTATGACCTGAAGTATTTGTTTATATGTAACAGTTTATTAGTGCTCTAATGCTTTCTTTGTGCCAGTTGGAGACTTTTGCTTTTAAAATAGAAATGAGTGAAATTTATTGCTAATTTGTGGCCTCCTACCTGATTATATAACATGCTGCACTAGGATCATTTGTTATGAAATAGTAGCGTATTAGATAGTCTCATGTCAGATGTTGAGAGTAGTAGTGTTCCATTGTTATGATCAGAGAGTATGTTGCATCTCTTGTTGGATGTTTCAGATATCTTTTGTTGATAATGGTTTTGTATGATTTCAGGCTTGTGCCATCAGTTCTTGTGGCAATTTTGCCTTGCTAGGGACAGCATCTGGTTGGATTGAAAAATTTAATCTTCAATCTGGAATCAGTCGGGGTGCTTACATTGACACATCAGAACCCAAAAATTGTGCTCATGATGGTGAAGTTGTTGGAGTTGCTTGTGACTCAACAAATACCCTCATGATAAGTGCTGGATATCATGGAGATATAAAGGTTAGTATTCGTAATTGTATCTGTGCAGCTTATTCAGATGGAGGTCATCTTGGATCCTGTTTCACGCTAAAATAACTTTCGGTTAATATAGGGATACAAATAATTAGTTTCATTTTGTTTTTTATTTTAGTTTTGTTTGATGCTTTATTTTTCCATTTACCTAAAACATTAGACAACCAAGCCCTTTAACCATGTATACCCTATTTTAGAACCTTAAATTAAAGGAGGGAGGGGAATTTCACACGGGCTTATTGGGCCAAATTGGGTCTTGTTCATAGACATCATCTGATTCTGATATTGCTACTCCATTGGATTTGTGTAACTTGCTTTAGAAGTTGGGAGATGGGTCATCTTCTTTTCTTATATTGTGAACGGAAATGGAAGATTTGGATTAAGACTACTTGGTATTTTCAGTGAAAGCTGGGTTTGTCTTTCTGTTGTACAACTTTTTTCCCACCTGTTAAGGTTATGGCTTTTGGGTAGGAGATAGGTGTATATGCTTAGCTTCTATGTTTAAGACTAAGGATAGGAAGGAGAGAATTGTGATTTGTGAGTGAAAAGCAGAAGAGAAGGAAAAGAAATCAGAGGCAGTTGAGAGGAAAGAGTAGGGAAGTAGAGAACAGAGAGAGAGAGAGGGAAAGTGTTATGTTATTTTAGAAATAAATTAATTCTATAACAGAGAGGGACAGAAAAAAAAAACTAAGTTATGTTAATTCCCAATGGAGTCTGCCAATATAATTGTGCATATGCATTTATATGTTGGCTTAGGGAGTTTAACGTATACTGCCTCTATAAGTAGCTTACTATGCTATTTCACTAACTTCTGGACTAGTTATTCTGCTTTTATTATTGCATATCATTCTCTTGTAGGTGTGGGACTTCAAGGGACGGCATTTTAAATCAAGAATGGAGATTGGGCGTCCTATAGTCAAGATCAATTACCATCGTCATAATGGTAGGTTCTGCTTATGACTTGTCTAGTTCATGATTTGTTTGTATATACCTAACTTGTATTTGGTTATGAAGTAATAAATCTGTTTTCATTGTTTTCAGGTCTTTTAGCTGCTGTTGTCGATGATTACACTATACAATTGGTTGATGTGGTGAACCTTAAACTTGTTCGTAAATTTGATGGTCACACAGATCGTATAACGGACTTGTCCTTCAGTGAGGATGGGAAATGGCTTGTATCCTCTAGTATGGATGGAAGCCTTCGAATTTTCGATGTGATTTTAGCAAGACAAATAGATGCCATACTTGTTGATGTGCCTATAACTGCATTATCACTGTCCCCAAACATGGATATATTAGCTACTACTCATGCTGAAAAGAATGAAGTATACCTGTGGTGAGTCTCCACATTTTCTTTTTACCTTACCCAGCAAGTTTGCAGAGAACATTTTCATGTGTCCAAGATTTTAGGTGAAACTTCCGTTTCTATTTCGTGTCTTAAGTGTACAATAGTCAAGAAGCTGGTATTCTTTTGGTTTGTGAAGGTCACTTTAAATAGAGTGAAATGCCAAAATACTCTATGGTGGCCAGTTATTTCTGGGACAAGATTTTGCATGCATTACAAGTTCAAATATCATGTTTTTTTTCATGTAACGAACAAACTGAGTTTGTTTGCAAAACTGCTGAAAGGTATAGATAATACTGAATGAATATTTGGGAAGACAGTTGCATCCATGAATGAATCATTAATAATGATTTAGAAATTCAGCCACAAATTAAATGACAATTTGAATGGAATTAGTTAACACCTCCATTGGGAAGTGTTAACTCATTCGTAAATTAAATGACACCTCATTCGTAGATTGCTTTATTTTTTATTCAATCTACGAATGAGTTAACACCTCCTTAATATTTTCTTTTTTTTATTCACTCCTTAATATTTTCTTTATTAGGGTAAGTCAAGCAATGTTCTCTAGTGCTTCAAATATTGATTCTTTCGCAAGTGGAAAGGATGTTGTGAGCATCAAACTACCAACCACGTCCTCTACAAATGATTCTCAAGTTGAGAATTCTGAGAAGCTGACGAATGCTTCTAAACCCAACGATACTCCAGGATTCGCTGCACAAGATAAGCATATCCCTGATCTTGTTACTCTGTCATTGCTGCCTAAGAGTCAGTGGCAAAGCTTGATTAACCTAGACATTATAAAGGTCTTCAAATCTCTCTTTGCTACATTTCTTCTCATGATATGTTATTGTGTAATTTGTCTTTCCTTATATAAATATAATTAACCTTTAACATTTTATGCTTTCCTGAACCACCAACTCTAATTTTCAGGAGCGCAATAAACCTATTGAACCTCCAAAAAAGCCGGAAAAGGCTCCATTCTTCTTGCCTACAGTTCCATCTATTTCTGGTGAAATATTGTTTGAGTCAAGTAAGTTACTAGAAAAGGAGAAAGATGAAACAAGCCATGAAGCAGATATATTTAAGAGAGTGGACATGCCACCATCTCGATTTCTTTATCTTCTTTACTCCTCAGCTGAAGGGGGCAATTGTAAGAACTTGTGCAATCTGATTTTATCTGCATATTCTCTTGTTTCTTGGTTTTATGACCACAGTTTTTGTTTTTTTGTTTTTTTTTTTGCTTTTTGAAAGGTTAATTCAAAACAGATTTCTAATATTTTGGATTTCAATTATAGATGCAACTTTTACGGATTATATCAAAGGACTATCACCATCAACTTTGGATATGGAACTTAGAATGCTTCAGATCATTGATGATGGCGATCAGCAAGACTACAAGAAACCAGAGTTAGTTTCGATTGAACAACTTCTGGACTATTTTACTCATGAGCTCTCCCGCAAAAATAATTTCGAGTTTCTACAAGCTGTAATCAGGTTATTTTTAAAGGTAAAAAAGTTTTTCCTATCTATGCTAAGTTTGACGAATCAGGTTTATTTAGAGGTTTATTATAAGATTCATTATAGACTCCCATACATACTAGCTATTTTTACGTTTACAAGCTATTTTCTTCTGTATCTAACAGATACATGGCGAGACAATTCGGCAGCAATCACAGTTGCAAGATAAGGCAAGGAAGCTTTTGGACGTTCAATGCCTCGTTTGGCAGAAAGTAGATAAATTGTTCCAAAGTGCTAGATGCGTAGTTGCTTTTCTGAGTAACTCACAGATTTAGATGTGAATAACACATCTTTAAGATTATCCGATTTGAGTGGTAGTTAGGTCATTGGATGATATGCCGGTGAGAAAGGTGGATCAAACAATTTTGAGCCCTGTTGAAAGAGGGAAATAGAAACCAAAGCCAAGACTCCACTTACTGTGATTTATGTATTGTTGAGTGGTAGCCTAGGTGCAAGGTAGAGTGGATTTGTGAAAGTTATTGTATGTGGTCACTCTTTTGGGGGCAGATGTAAAGGTTTTGAATGGTTTCAAGTTTTGTATCCTTGAGCAAATTTTGGTCGGCCCACAAAAGGTTGAAAAAAACGGGAATTTATGTTTATTTAGTTGTCATTCAAAAGTGTGATTGGATAGATGACTTTTTTGCCAAGAAAAGAAAAGTGTGATTAGATGACATGTGATAGAATTATTATTTAAATTTATTTATCATTGTAAAAGAATGACTCGCTTTAGCTCCAAAATGGCTTTTTTTTAATGCAAGACATAATGATATTAAAACACCAAATTATGTTTTGCATTTTAGAAACAATAAAAAACCCTAAAATAAGGTAATGAAATATCATTAAATATTAATCAAAGCTAAAATTTCCTGTAGTTAATTAATATTGGAGTGAGAATCAGCACGAATTTACGTAAGTGTTATTTTCACAATGAATTCCAAGCAGAATAGCTGGAAGCATCATAAGGCCCGAGTTACGTATCCATGATATGAACTAGAAGTCCTTGAACATTTGATAAGAATTTTTTGGGTTTTAGGACAATATTTTTTGGGATACATAAAGATGATGTAAATTACAACAATATAACACATCTTTTATATAAAAGTAGTGGGATACAAAACAAAATTGACATTTAAAATTGTTTAAAATCAAAGTTAACTTCTCAGTGGCTCATTCTTAAAATTGTTTTGCTTTGGGGAATCCCCACCCCTCATGGTTTTCAAAACGCTTTAAGAGGGGGAGATAGTGAAACCCTTATAAGGCGTCTATTGAGAGGTGGATTATAATAGATGTTATCAAAGTCAAACATTGAAATGTTATAGATTTAATAAAAGTAACATGTCCAAGTTCTTAAAGATAAAAATTGATAGAGACACTCCAATAAAAACTGAGACAAAAGAATACGAGTTATCTAGAGTATGTAGGGTTTATGTATCCCTAAGTTTAGCAAGATACGTAAGGGGAGAAGAAAAAATAAGAAAGTATATCAAGGAAGAGTCTATACAGGTGAGGAGAAGCTTCTAATTATACTCCAATGTCTATAAATATAAGATCACATTCACATTTCAATTTATTCCTAAATATAAGATCACTTTATAATTTTTCTCAACATTTTTCCCAAATTAATCTTAGTAATGCTTATATATGATAATAAGTAAGAGAGCAGTATAAGGATAAAGGTTTATGATTAGGATAAATTGGAAATATCATGTCTAAGTAACTAACATCCTTAAATTAATCGATTTAGGGAAAGTGATCTTATATTTAAGAAGAAAGAGAGTATATAATTATGTAGGACGATGGTTTTGTTGGTGAAATGGGATAATTGTGCTGAGCAAATATGGTTCATACATTTAACTTTTTTTAGAATACAAAAGGTAAGTAAGAGCTTGATTTAATCTAATAAAGCAAATATCCCATTACAAAGTGGTCTCCAAGTGAACCATCATTATTTAAAATTTACTACATTATCTAAATTTACCTCATCCATGCATGGCGTGGGGTCTATAGTTTGTTACTATGGCGATAAAATAATGTCTTGTTTTTGTTTTGTCAAGAAAAAGAAAATAAATAGAATTTCAAAGATAAATGGGCTCGGCCCATCACAATGATGAGCTACCATAGCAAAGTTCATTTAATTCAATTCAAATTCATTCAAAATCTATCAATTTCCACCAGACCTATTGTTGTGACTTATGAGAAAGAGAATCAACTCCTATTTAATTCAATTCAAATTCACTAATGTGCACCAATAGTTCCTGATCCTTCTACATCTGGAGTGATCTTGAAAAAATGCATTCTATCTATTCAACTATATATGCTTGATTGGGTTTTTTTAAAAAAAAGGAAAGAAAAAGGGTGCTAATTAGACAATTATGAGATAAGGATACAAAAATCATTCCTAAACATTCTTTAAATATTTAAGGATAATACAACTTTTATCTTTAAACTTTGATTTGGTTTCGATCCATGAACTTCAAAATCAGTGGTTTGAATTTTAAGCCAATTCTTGTATTAGCCCCTATCATCATTTTGTTAGTTTTGGTCTCTCAACTTTCTACATTTTATAATCATGTGTCCCTTGTTTTCAAGTTCTTTTTAAGTTCTTAGACTAATACTAAAATTGACTAAAAGTATAAACACTAAAACCATCAATTTTGAAGTTCATGAGTCAAGACCCAAATTGATAAGAAGTTCAATTACTAAAGCCACCAATTTTAAAAGTTCTACAGCCAAAAATTAAATTTACTGAAAGTTCAAATATCAAATATTGTATCCAATCAAAATTTAAAAGTAAAGGTAAGTGGCAGAGAAGTAAAGCAAATAAATAAAAAATTTTGCCTTATTTTGCTAGGTATCTTGGGGTTAAGTTTTTGGGCCTCTTATAGCTCGGATGACCGAGTGGCCGTGATTAAACCTAACGTCGCCCTAGGGCTGCACAAAAGCCCGGTGGTCCGTTTGGCCCGCCACGACCCGACCCGGTCATATACGAAAAATGGTCCGCCACGATGTGGCCCGGAACCAACCCTATTAAGACATGACTGGCCCGACCATCGGATAGGACAGGACCAGGGCATATGCTCCATGACCAATCGGGCGGCCCGACCCGATTATTTATTAATATTTTTTATAAAAAAATGTTTTATTAATTTTTCTATTAAATGTTTTTTTCTTTGCTTGTTTCTATTATAATAGTTTCAATTCCTATATGGTTAATGTTTATTAATATCTCTAGAGTAAGTTATCAGGTTGTGTTAATAATTGTATTTGCATTTTATTAATCTTCAGATAACCATCTTAATTTAAAAGTCACTCAACTATCTCTTTAATTTTCAATTTAGAGTAGTTGATGTTATATTCAAAGTGATTTTATTTTGGTCGAAAGCTATATTCAAAGTGATCACTAACTCCTTTTTGTAATAGCTATTTGTGACTCATTACATTTATCATTGCATTGATGCTTCTTAATTGTTATTGATAAATGATGACCAAATTTTTCCTTTGTTCTTTCTCAAATTGGGGTTGAGTTTCTCTCATTTTGTGTTTGGCATGACCATCATGGTCCGTCATGTGGCCCTGCGGTCATGTCCTGCCCGATCTTGGTGTCGGGCTAAACAAGACATGACCGGGTCTCGGGCCAAAAGTTTTGGCCCGAAAATTATTTAGGACATGACCAGGGCATATAGGTGGCCCGATCATGTCCGTCATTTGTGCAGCCCTATGCCCTTAGATTTATCAAATATTACAATTCTCTTATTCACTAATGTGTATAGTGAAGAGTAAGAGTATTTCTCTCAATTTGACTGTTTCTTGCTAACCCTAGGTTTAATTGCCACACAAATTACAAGAGAAGGTTGAGGATGAATGTTCTATTACAAACTACAAATTTTAACCTAAGAATTTAGAGATGGCCGAATAGAAATGTGGTAGGAACTTCAAGATTTAATGTCTCCTCCTTCAAGATTTCACTTGCACATTGTTTATTAACCTAGCCAAGATTGCTTGTTGGTAGTTAATTAGTTTAACTAAATGAAAACCTCATTTAATTAGACTAACTAACTCTAAAACAACCTTTCCTACACAATTCATTGATGAAGATGGCTTAGAAATCCTAAAACCATATAAGTCATTCACAAGCTAATCAAACACATACACAATCTCATATATATGAATGAAAAGCAAGCTACAAAAGTATATCAACAATGTCTCAATCAAATAGGAAAGGCTAACCAAATCATAGCTCATAGTTTGAAGTAGAAATGTGAAAACTCAACACTTCTAACCTAATGCTTCCTAAAACCTAGGTCACAAAAGGCAAGCATATACATTAGAGCTAAGATTCAAGAAATACAAACAAAGTCTTGGCCAAATTGTTGATGAATCTCACGTGCAAAGCTTCCTCTTGAAGGAGAAGAGGAAATCCCTAGCAAATCATGCTTTGAACTTGCATCTTGAAGAGGTATGTGGTGGAGGAAGCCATGGATTTCGAGTTTTGGAGGTGAAAATGGTGAGGAAATGAGTGGTTAGGGTCGGCCATGAAGAGGTGTGTGTGTGGAAAGAAGAGAGAAAATGGAGAGAAAGAAGATGAAGATGAAGATGAAGATGAAGTGGAAGTGAAGGAATGTGAGGGAAGTGTCAAGTTTGAGTTTTTATACTAGGGTTAACTTTGGGATTATCACCCAAATGACATGTATATTCAACCCAAATGTGATGTAAATGAAGCCTAAATGGAGGGATAATCTCGGCCTAATCAAAAAATGGGTGAATGTGTGTGTGTTGTAAATGGCCAAGAGGTATAAGTGTAAAATGAAGATGAAGGGTAGTTTGGGAAATGAGGGAAAAATATGAGGTGACCTCCACTTTATATCAATGCCTTTTCCTCTTATTATCCTCTTCAAAAGCTTCCTTCCCATTCCAAAATTGCCCCTTTTGAAGCTCCCAAATTTGAATTTTGAATTGGAGCCAATTTTACCACTTTTGGTAAGATGCTCTCAAAGTGGCTTTTTCCTCTTTTTACCAAAAGTGGTAAAATTCAACTTTATGCTTTTCCTTGTGTCCTTAGCCAATTCTTTGCCACCAAAGCACTCCCAAGGGTATGTGGGGCCCACTTGGGACCCCCTACAAATAAAATAGCACACATAGTCAAAAATGACCAAAATACCCTTGGTTTCTTAAAATGCAAGTAATAAGGCTAATATTTTCCACTTAAACACATATAAGCATGTGCATATAAAATCACCAATAATGATCATATAAAGCAATTAAATCACACTAATTAAGCTCAATTGCACATGCTTAGACATATAAAATTGGGTCTAATCAGGCCGACTTATATATTCACTCTTTTTTTTTCACTGACTTATATATTCACTCTATGCCAACCTCTCTTTTTCAAACCCAAATTCTGTTATTGGGATTTGCTTTGATAATTGAGACCATGTTAGCTTTCATTCTAAGTCCTTAGATTGAAATGTCAAATGCAATCACTATCAGATTTTATATAAAAAGGTGTATGATCAACAAAAAAATAGTGACCCAATGATTATATGAAGTAAAAACCATGTAAATAGAAGCTAAGGAGTTTCGGTCAAGAAAAAGAAAAGAAGCTAAGGAAACGAAAAGAAATCAACAAGGGAAAAAATCAAGGATAATGCAGGATTTAAGAAACGCCCCTCTGAATGTAAAAGTTTTGCTTATATGTAATCGATGATAATAAATAATGTATTAAAAATAATTAGACAAGAATAATAAAGGAAAAAAGACAAATAAAACTCTCTGAATATGTAAAAGGACAATTAGGGTCTCTAAATTTCCAAAAGGACAATCAAGGTCACATGCACTAAATTAATGACAACAACAACATTCTCATTAATGAAAGCAATATTATCATTTCCATTAACAACTAGAGCGTTATTAATTTAGTGCCTGTGACTTGGTTGTCCTTTTGAAAATTTAGTGACCTTGATTGTCCTTTACATATTCAAAAGACTTTATTTGTATTTTTCCCAAAAATAAAGCTCTTAAACAGGAAAAATAGCAAAACATGATTTTGTTCTGATATGTTAATAAAAAAATCCAACTGAACTTTGGAACTTTTTGGCCAAAAATCAACTTTGGAACTTATTGCACATTGGGTAACCCAGCAAGAAATTGTCATTGAATATTATATTAATTTGAGCATGAAATTTAAGATCTTATGACCATTGTTGCATTATTCGTTTTCAAATGTGAATCCATGCTATGATCATGAGCTAAACTGGACAAAGTCATCTCTTTCGATCATTTAAATTTTGCTGGATAGGATTCTCTGAATGCTTCATTGATATATCATATAAATATGTTACATTCAATTAAGCACAAACAAAATATAAAATCAAGATAACGCCTGCAACAATTATCTTGCATGCTTCTTTATGTTAGGCATCGGTCAGGATCAGCAAGTGAGGGATGATTTTTCGCCTTATGCGGTTGATATTGCTTCTTGGTAACTTTTGTGGTTCTTCATAATAATTATTTTGCTTCAAAGAAATATAATGAAGGGTAAATACAAGTGCATACGAGATGTCGGACTATTTTTGGATGTGTATCTAATACTTCAAAATATTTTTATCATAGAAACATCTCATAGAGGGTGGTTTGTAACATAGAAATTGAACTTTTAAAATATATAGTTCTAGATTATTTCTTTTCCTTTATAAAGAATGTGATTTTTCGAAAACCTATTAATCCAAATTTAATCTTTTTCTTCGAGTCCAAACTCAGTTGTTCATATATATATATATATATATATATATATATATATATATATATATATATGTATGTATATATATATATATATGTATGTATATATATGGGGGGGGGGGGAGAGTTAAATCCTTTGGGAACTTTTGGTAACCAAATAAGAGCTAGGATTCTATTTCCTTTGACCTTTCACATTAATATTTTATAAGTTTGAGCTACTTAACCAAAAACAAAAACTAAACTACTCGTTATTTGCTTTGGAACACTAGCTTTTGTTATTTTAAATACGTATAACATTTACACTGTTTTTAGGGTTGAGGATCAATCACTACAAAAAATGGGGCCCATATCGGCGTTTTATTGGGCCTCGCATCGGCGGAATTTTCCGGCGGAATGGCGCTACGGCGTTTTGGCAAAACGCCTAAAAATTTGCCGTGGGAATGCGGCAGATCGGCATTTTAAAAAACGCCTACACAAGGATAAAAACGCCGGAAAGAAAATCCAAACAAATAATATAATTTTCGCACCTCGGCATTTTGGGGAAACGCCTATGTGCATATTATTTTAATATTACCTCGTGTAGGCGGAAAATAAAACGCCTATACGCGGAATATTTAATTATTATCTCTAACCGGCGTGTGGCAAAACGCCGGTATGAGATTAATTGTGTTATTATTTTTATTCACGCCTACCGGCGTTTTGAAAACGCCTATGTGCGCTATGGAAATAATATTATTTTATTCACGCATATAGGCGTTTTCTGAAACGCCTATGTGCGGTATAAAATAATAATTTTATAAACCGGCATTTTGCAAAACGCCGGTATGGGTTTTCCAAAAAAAAAAATAAAAAACATTTTTCGTCCTGATTGTTTAAAACCAGGAAGAAAAATGTTAAAAAACATAAGGAATAATATATTAATCCCAAAGTTACATACACATAAAGAATAATATATATAAACATAAGCATTAACAAGCATAATTCATAGAACATGATACACAAATATATAAAATCAAACAACAAGCAATTTGTAAAAGAAAAACCATAAGATCAAAAAGATATCAACATTATAAAATAAAATATCACCAAGAACCAAGAAATAAAAAACAACAACAGCAAAACTCGCCAAAAAAGGAAAACAACAGCAACATTGAAGAAGAGACGAAAGAGAAGAGAAATAGAAGAAAACGAGAAAATAATGAGCAACTTTGCTGAAGGAGGGATGTGCTATTTATAGGGAACGGAGGTGCGTACCGGCGTTTGGAAAACGCCCATATGTATTTTAATATTAAATAATACATATAGGCGTTTTTCCAAACGCCGATAGGTATTATTTACATTAAAATAATGCATATCGGCGTTTTAGCCAAACGCCGATATGCATAATAATGCATATAGGCGTTTTCCTAAAACACCCATATGCATTATTTTAATGTAAAAATGCATATGGGCGTTTGGCAAAACGCCTATATGCATTATTTAATATTAAAATACATATGGGCGTTTGGCAAAACGCCGGTAAGGCTTTTTTAAAAAAAAAAAAACTCCTCAGACAACCTACGTTTCTTAAACGCGGAAAAGTCAGACATATTGGTTATAAATATGCGTCTAGAGCATTAGTCAGTTGCCACATTCTTTCTCAAACCTCTCATTCTTTCATATATCTGTCGTTTTGTTGTGAAATAGCAAAAGCAATAATGTTGGATAAATCGTGGATCTCTTTACCCAGATCGTCTCCGCACTACTTGGTGGGGTTGAATCAATTTCTGGATTATGCTTTTATGCACGGTAGTGTTCGGGGTAAGATACGGTGTCCGTGTGAAAAGTGTAAGTTCGACAAATGGAAGACTCGAGAGGAGGTAGTTGTTCATTGTCTAGATAAGCAGTTTCCCAGATATTATGTCACTTGGGCATTTCATGGAGAGGATGGATTACACGACACTACCGGTGATCTAGAAGTCGGTTCGAGTTCTCACGTTGGCCGAATGCAAGGCGAAGACAGTGACGATGACGGCGACGGAGGCGGCCAGCCAACAAATCCGGGTAACAACACTGTGAGGGAAGCATTTGGTATGCAGGAAGCAGGCGCTGGCGGGGATGAAGTGGTGGACCGCCCAGTCGCGGAGTACTTACGCACTGAGGTGGCTAGAGATTTCTTTGAGCTCATGACGGAAGGTGACAAACCGTTGTACCCAGGTATGTATAAATGTTTAATCTATTCTAACTGTTTAAGCGACTTAGTATCTCTGCGATGAAGTTCGTATATTATGTACGTGCGATGACAAAAGATGTGTTTGCACAGGGAATGAAAGATACTCTAAACTGTCGTTTTTTACCAAGTAGTATAGTATTAAGTGTAAACGTGGCGCATCTGATGTGACCATGTCGGACGTGATTGAGCTGCTTTCAGACGCCTTTTATAACATTGGAGCCGAGCTACCGTCATCATTCTACGAAGCGAAGAAAACAGTCACAAAGATGGGGTTATAGTACATTAAAATCGATGCGTGCCTGTATGACTGTATGTTGTTTTGGGGCCCTGACGCAGCGGTAGATAAATGCAGACGATGTGGCATTGCCCGATACAAGGTGGAAGGTGAAGGGCATAATAAGAAGAAGAGGCGACGTGTCATTAAGAGCATGAGATATTTTCCACTCCGTCCAAGGCTTCAAAGACTATTCATGTCCCCGAAGATTGCTGAGCAAATGCGGTGGCACGTGACAGAAGCTAACCCAGACGGCAAGATGAGGCATCCTCGAGACGGTGATGCGTGGAAAGCTTTTGACGGCGCATTCCCGGATTTCGCCTCGGAGCCAAGAAATGTCAGGCTAGACCTCGCTTCTGATGGTTTCAACCCATTCGGCTCCTTCAACCAACATTACAGCCATATAACCTCCCCCTGTGGTTGTGCATGAAGTCCAGCTCGTTCATTCTATCAACAATTATTCCAGGGCCGACATCTCCTGGAAACGATATCGATGTGTACCTTCAGCCGCTGATACAGGAGTTGAACGAGTTATGGAGCGATGGGGTCGAGACGTTTGACGCCGCAAGCAAGATGATGTTCACACTGCGCGCCTCTGTGATGTGGACTGTTAGCGATTTCCCCGGACTCGGCATGTTATCTGGCTAGAACACTTATACAGCGAAGGCATGTCCCTTCTGCAACTTTGACCAGATGCCCCGTAGACTGCCGCACAGCAGGAAGTCATGTTTCATTGGTCATCGACGGTTCCTTCCTCCGGATCATCAATTCAGGCGGCAGAAAAAGAAATTCGACGGGACACAGGAACGGAGAGATCGCCCTCTACAGATGTCTGGGTTTGAGATCTTTGAGTAAATATGCGATGTGCAATGCGAATTTGGCAAGGACCCGCCACCGCCGGATGAAGAGGCCCCTAGCACTAGCCGCGGTGGAAGGCTGGCTCAGCGGAGGCCGCCGCCTGTGGCCCGTAGAACTGGCCCAGCACCTCAATGGAAAAAGAGAAGCATATTTTTTTGTCTGCCGTATTGGAAGCACAACTTAATGCGCCACTGTTTAGACGTCATGCACATTGAAAAGAATGTCGGCGAGAATGTCTTATACACCATTCTGAATGAGGCAGGAAAGTCGAAGGATCATCTTGGAGCGAGGAAAGATCTAAAGGCCATGGGGATACGTCAAGACGCGTGACCGGACGAGAACGATAAGTTTGCGCCGGCTCGGTTTGCTTTGACAAAAAAGAACAAGAGAATGTTTCTGACCACGCTACAGGGTATTAGGGTTCCCGACGGATATTCAAGTAACATCTCGAGGCGCGTGGACCTAAATTCGAGAGATTCAAAAATTTCTGATTTGAAAAGTCATGACTATCACGTTTTGCTCCAACAGTTTCTCCCTCTAGCCGTAAAATACACTCTTCCCGAAGACGTGTCTATGGTGTTGGTCGACCTCAGTTTTATACTTAGGCAGTTGTGTTAAAGGGTGTTGGACAGACAAGAGCTCGCTATGTCATATGGAGATGATATTTCCTCCATCATTTTTCACCTCACAGGTCCACCTGATTGTCCACCTTGTTGAAGAAGCAAAGATGGGTGGGCCGGTGCACCATCGTTGGATGTATCCCATAGAAAGGTACGCTAACTAATTTCATCGTGTACTTCAGTATATAATTATATACATAATTTCATCGTGTACTAATTTCACAGGTACTTGAAAAAAATGAAGTCGTTCGTTAAGAATAGAGCCGCGTCAGAGGGTTGTATTGCTGAGTGTTACATTGGGGACGAGGTTGTTTCATTTGTTGAACGATATTATGGTCAAACCATGCGCAATAAGCGTCTGCCTCGAGTTCACGATAACTCAAACCATATCAATTCCAGCTCTAACACGTTGTTTCCCGCCATTGGAAAGCCAGTAGGAGCAGCACACTTCCACCGTCTCAGTCCTGTCGAGATGTTACAAGCACACAGACATGTCCTGACACGCTGCACTGCTGTGGACTCCTATCGAGAGTAGGTGGCAGACAGCTTCAAATTAAAATATACCTTTATTGTTCTTCAAAATATATCTAATTATATACGTATACATTGTACCTTTCAGGGATTACCGGAGACATGTCAAGTGGGAGAATCGAGGACGACGGGGGATCACTGCAGCTATGATTGATACTATGATTAAATTTGTAACTATTAATTAATATCAAATTCAATTACCTCTGACATCCACCAGCTGACCAGTACTAGAAGACTTCCTCCCGCGCCGCATTTTAATCATAATTTTCGGCACCGGGATGTCCCCCTCGCCACCCGCACCGCCACCGCCAACTCTGGTGCCCTCCTCCCCCTCCTCCCTCTCCGCCCTCTCCCTCTCCTCATTCAAAATCTGATGCATGTCTTCGTAGCTGATGTTGACGTTCAAGTCTCTCCAGAGGTCGTCCTGCATGACTCCTGGGTTACCACCAAGCCCGAAAGGAGTCCAAGGTGGGTTGGCAAGAGGGGTGTTGGCAAGAGGGGTGCTGGCAAAAGGGGGGCTGGCGGCGTACTGCAACACCTCTGGCGGATTAGGCTCCCGCTCAATCTCTAACTGGCGCTCTTCTATACACCTGGCTTCAGCTTCGTCCCACAATCTCTGCTGCTCGTCCTGCAATCGCTGCTGCTCTGCAGGGTCTATGGGAGCTTTACCGTTACGCCGAGACATGATCTAACGGAGAAGGAATATATAAAAGAAGTGATAAAGACAAGAGAGAATTTCTGTGGGACCCTCAGATTTTTTGACGCTTCGAAAACGCCAAAATGAAAATCGGCGGTGCTTTTATAGGTGTTCGTTTGGCGGCGTTTTCAGGGCCACATATAGGCGTTTTCAAAACGCCTATATGCGATTAAAATAATATTTTAATCGCATATAGGGGTTTTGCAAATCGCCTATTTGCATTAAGTGCATTTAATATGCACTTAATTCGCAGATCGGCGTTTTGCAAAACACCTATGTGCGCATTAAGTGCATATTAAATGCACTTAATGCCAATAGGCGTTTTGCAAAACGCCTATTTGCGATTAAAATATTATTTAATCGCAGATAGGCGTTTTGACAGAAACGCCTATATGCGATTTTCTGCATAAAAAATGAAAAAAAACTGTCAGACCCCTATTTTTTTAATTAAAAAACATATCGGCGTTTGGTGTCCCCAAAACGCCGATATGAAAACGCGGGAAAAAAGGCGGGAAGTGCGCGCCAAATTTATAGGCGTTTTCATGTAGGTGTTTTGGCACAAAACGCCGATATGCGTTTCATTTAGGCGTTTTTCAACCAAACGCCTGTAAGTTTGCGCCGGAATGACCCGTTTTTTTGTAGTGAATAATTTTTTGAAAATTTTCGCTTATGACCAATTATACTTTAGAAGTTCATTTTTCAAAAATTGTCATGGAAGCATTATAATGAAGGGATTCACCTTTAACGTTGAAATAAATATTAATGGTTAATATCATTTTTTTAATAGTTAACATGAGGTTCTTATGTTTTAAAACTTTCATTATAAATTTTAACTCAAATAATATTCTAAGGCGAAATTGTACTGAGCGAAAACTTTTAAAACAAACCCTTGACAATTGTGAAATATAAGTATCTTAAGGCACATGTAATACATTTGTCCAAGCATGCATTAGCGTTTACATCCACTGTTTAATATATATTAATAATTCAATAATTCCCATCAATTTTGTCCTTGATGTATTATAATTGGTTCGCCCCTTTACGAACAAACTTGTAAACATTAATTTCTTTCCCCTTGTTAGATAGACAATTGATGTTGGGTAAATCAGTTAATGTACAAAATTACTTTTATGCATTTAAGAGGTGCAAAATTATTAATAAATTTTGAAATTGAGAGCAAAATTGTCACTGTCATTAAAATATATAACCTAAACCTGACGGGTTGGCATGAGTGGTAAGTACTTTTGTCTCTTAAGCAAGTGGTTGGGGGTTCGATCCCCAACTCTTGCGAATGAAGCAAATTCACAGGCCAGCTGTCTACCCCCTATTTGAGACTTCAGAACAGCGAGAGATTAGTCTCACTTGACACGCGAGTGGGGATACCCTTGGGTAACCAATATATATATATATATATATATATATATATATATATATATATATATATATATATATATATATATATATATATATATATATATATATAACCTAACGACCATCACTACGTACTTTTTATAGTAGGTATTGTTGCGAATAAAAAACTAACAATAACAAATTAATAAGATAACAAATACGAATATATAAAAATTCATAATTATAGTTTATATTATAAAATTTAATAAAAAAATTTGCTGGTGATCGGTCATATGTAAATTCATGGGTATGTTATAAAGATTAACAGGTATAATTGGAACTTGGCGACCTAATAAATATGAATAACCTGACAAGTTTTGTTCTTATAATTATTATTGGCCTTTAAACATTCCTTTTTTTTATAACAAAAAATATAGTGAGCCCAGTACAAGTTACACGTTGCTCAAAGATGAAGATATAAAGATCTCTGAATGTCCTTTGCACAATCCACCTAACATATTCAGGAGTTACATTAATAGTGATGTATTATTCTACTATGAGTATTCATTTCTCCAGAAAACATTTGTTTAATTGGCAACAACCTTATCATATATTTTTAAGAAATTCACTACAGAATTTAAGAAAAATCAGTCATCTCTCCCGTTATATGTTTAACTCTATCAATTGAAAAGATGGTACTTATATTAACTCATTCAATTTTATTTTATTCTAAAGATGCCAACTTACTCACATTAGTCCAACTTTCTCATAATGTAATTCATTATGCTTGTCGGGTCTATACCCACGAGCTTTAATATGATTTCAATTGTCTTCATGCATGCAATTCTAAAATTTAATCCTCACAAACAAAAAAAGATCATGTTAAAACTGGCTAAAATCTTATTTCAGAGAAATCTGGCTAAAATTTTGAATTAGCAATATTACTACATGTTAAACATTTTTTTCCAAATGGTACAATAAAAACATATTCAAAAAGCATCAACATGCAAAGCTGGCTTTAATTAAAGACTTGGCAAATATAGTAATAACCTAAGATCAGATGATTGTGCATTTGACCTAAGATCAGATGATTGTGCATTTGTGTCTGTGTGTGCGCGCGTTTGGTTAACTTTTATAATAATGTTTAATGTTGAAGGTATCAATTAAATATGGAGGGGATTTAATTAGCCTAATGCTCTAATTGAGGTAGTACGTAGCTAGAGACACAAAGGTACAGAGAGGAGAGACAATAATGGTATGAAAATATGGTGTTCATGTGGGTCTGGGTGTCGATATATAGAGAGTCCAACTAAGAAAATGACAAAGCCAATTTAGTGGAATGCACATATTCCTTTAACTTTTGTGATGCAATATTTTTCTTTTTTCCACTTATATATATATATATATATTCCTCTCAAATTTTATCTCTTTCAATGCTATTTGGTGTATTACATACATCATTATATATTTTAACAAAAAGTTATATAGTCGATAAATATAACTTGACTCAAAACTGATCCAGTTTTCAGAGCATGAAGGTTACGCTTGAAATCATGTCACAAATCTTCAAATTAAATACAATACCTTGTAGATAAACGTTACACAATCCCAATAACCTGATTTGATCCGATTAGGACAAAAATGTCTGGTTTGTGACAAAAATAGTTGCATAGGGAAGGATTTGAGAATCCAACATAAATCCTAAATTGCAAATTTGAAATAATCGCCCTAATAAAAGTGATTCCATCAGTGAGAGTGCCATCATTAGAAACTTTGGACTTCAACCCCAACCCCAACCCAGCAACAGCTCTTCAGACCGCGGTGTGGGGAGTAAGGAAGAAGGGTTACCTTCTGTTTTAATTTAAATATCTTCATCACTTACATAATCAGGATTTAGTTAACTAACTACTTGACTGTTAAGAATAATAGTTTGGGAGTGACATTGCTCTTTTTTAAAACTTCTAAGGCTTAATTGAGATAAAAAAAAACATTTCAGGATGATGTTGAGCTTTTGGAAAAAATTTCAAGGTGTATAATAGTATTTAACCTTTTCAAGATTATAAATTATCCAACACAAATTGATGATGGAGAATTTATATATTGATAGTTAACATATTCAACGTGCTAGACTGCTAGCTAGGCGGCGTTCCTTTAAGAATCTTCTAAAGTCATAATCGATTATTATTAATGCCTAATGTTCTTATTCAGAATTCTAAAATGCTTAATATTCTACTCCATAATTCTTAATAAACTAATTTAGCTACTAGCGATGCCGAGAGACTATTGATAGGTGTCTACGACTAGTAACTAGCATTAACTTACAAACCAATCATTGTTAGAAATTAATTATTGATACTAAGTCAGAGTGGATTTAATTAGAAATTATCCTGAGTTGTTAACACTTAACATAACATAATGAATGACGAATTCAAATTATTTCAGATTTCATGCAATATATGCAGTTCAATTCCTCAGTATATATAGCAGTTGAACCATTCAAACCATATCACAGTTAGCTATCTGCTCTACTGTACTCTAAAGTTTGATAACTTTAATTCCCTAAAAATATTTATCAAAGTTTAATTCTCTAATAAAATGATGTCATCTAAAGCGAAGAGAATAATGATGATTACAAGCACTTAAGCACACTTTTGTGTTTACTATCTCCCTTTCTCACCTGAATCATTCATTCTAACGAAGACGGCAAAAAAAATCTAGAGAGTATTTAAACTATGTTTAGTTGAGATTGCAAACATAATTTACGCTTGACTAGCCTGTGCCGTAGTCATATATTTTATACCTAATATTTTTGGACTAAATTAAAAAACGAAGCAGAAATACATGGCTAATGATGAATATGGGGATCGGCGCTTTTAAACTGCTTTCTCAAGCAAGTCAAGAGTCAAACATGTGTATATGATCATCATTGACACACAAATCTTGAATTGTGTGTGTGTATAATCATATATGAATCCATCTCATTTTAATTAGATATTTCTTGTTTTTATTTATAGTTTTTATAATTATAGATATCAGTGCATATAGTCATGATTCATTAAGAGCCCGTTTGGTTGTAGGAATGTAAAGTGAAGAATTAGAAAGTGAAAGGGTGAAAATGGAAAGTATAGGGAATGATAAAAGTAAAGTTTGTGGGACCCAAAAAAAGTGTGAGATGGAGAGAGAAAATTTGTGGGCCCCGGGATATATTTAAATGACCAAAATACCTCATACTTTCCTCACTTTCCAATTCCTTCTCACTTTCATTGTGCAACCAAACGGACCCCAATTTCTACAAGAAGTTGATGGCGTAAGTCTCACCCTATACATAGATTTAATTTGACACATGGATTTAAATTACAGTAGTAACGGTAATATGTTACTCCCTCCATCCCGGATTTATAAGGTGAATTTTTTTGAATGACATTGTCCTAAAATATAAGACAATATTTGAGTTGGTGAGGGAAAAATGCATTTTTCCAATATTTAGCTTAATGATTGATCCCATTCTATGCATTCTGTTTACTCATTTTTATCTTCACTCTCTTTCACATTCTTCCTTCAATACGGTATATTAGTAAATAAAATTGTGGGTCATATGTATTTATTGTTTTTCAACTAATTTCAATAGATTTTTTGGAACTCGTGATTCAGTTAAATTCACATTATAATATGAAACGGAGATAGTACTTATTACTTATAGATGTAAGGAAAGTAGGAACCTTATGAGAAAAATAGTTTATATTTTTATGTTATAGTGATTAAATTTATTTTCAAAAGGGTTAATATAACTGTTAATCTTTAAATGTTCTCTTAGTTTTGTTTTTGGTTCTTAAACTTTAATTTCAGCTGTTTTAGTCCTTAATCTTTCAGTCAATTTTGGTTTTGATTCCCAAACTTTAAAACTGATGGTTTTAGTTCCTAAACTTTTCGATCAGTTTTAGCTATGATCTCCCAAATTTTTAATTGATTTTGGTTTTGGTCCTTGAGTTTTCAAGTTTGTTAAAGCTCATGGACTAATACTAAAATTAACTAAAAGTTTAAACCAAAACCATCAATTTTAAAGTTTGAGGATCAAAACTTACACTGATTAAAAATTTGGACACCGAATCGCTGATTTTGAAGTTCAGGGATAAAATTCAAAATTGATGGAAAGAGAAACGACTAAAGTTGTATTAACCCTTTCTAATATCTCTTTATTTTCATATTTTGTGGTAAGTTATATCTAGCTGTATCTTAACTGACAAATTATATGAGCTATAAATTGATGCTCTTGTATAGTTAAAAACTGTGAAAACTCAATTTAACCAAAAAAAAAAATCACACGAACTTATCACGAAATGCCTTGCGTTTGTCATATCCACTTAAGTCTAGATAAAACAGCACTCTAGTTAAAATGTAACATTTGATAAGTAAATTGTTTCCGGAATATAACTTGAAATGTAAAAGTCTGGTTATTATAGATTTTTGCCTCCACTAGATGAAATTTACTAAATGGCCCGATGAAAGAAATTTGCACACCATAACACAATTCAATAATCTTCATTGAAGTTTTGAAAGTATATTGAACTTCCATTCTGCAAAACCACCTCTTGATCTACGATAATAATATTAATTTAGTATTAACAATAAAATATGTTTTGATTGAATCTAACTTTTGTACTCCCACATGCCAGAAGCCAATAATATTAAAAAATATTATTAGCATCAAAATTTAGTCTTTACATAGTGTAACAGAGGCTCTCAACCACTCATATGTTACTTGCTTGCACCGTAATCAATGAATGATTCAACCTTTCCATGCTTTGCTTTGAGTCGTAAAGATCATCAAAAATATTCATCAAATGTAACGTCTTCAAGGATCTTTATAGTTATATCTATATCTACAAGTTGTATCCTTTTCACGCATATCCAATACTCACACTCACACATAGATCTTCGCATTATTCATTAATTAGTTTATGAAGTATTGTAAGAACATCTCGATTTGCTTCATTTGGCAGCTTTCGTCATGTAGTCCATATGGGGGCCGGAAAATTCTTGTTTGTAAAAACTCGCATATACTTTTGTAACTTATAGGCCTATGTTTTTTTTAACTGAAGATTTATAGGCCTAGGTTTGATAACCTTAAATTAATTTTTCTATGCATTGAATACGTATGAATTTAATCACAATTTCAGTAAAAAAAAATAATCACAATAATCCAAATTTTTTGTCTGGTACAAATACGTTGGTAAACGGAAGATCTAATATTTAATATTTAACTAACATATTTTTTTAGTTAAAATGGTATTAAGATATTGTGATATTATTCAATCAACAATGTTCTTATATGAAAGGATAATGGAAATATTGCAATACTATTGTGTGTGTGTGTGTGTGTGTTTGTATGTATATATTAGATTGCAAATAATATTCTTAGTAATAATATATATAAAAAATACTCTTAGGTGCCTATTTTTTGGATTTTGGGTTCATTTGTTACTTCCTAGTTTTTTTAATTAGATGGCAAGCATCATTGTTTTACTTTATAGTTCATATATTGAGTCAATTCTACTCATATATTAAATTTCGAAGTAGATAAATCTTATATTAGGTTGCTTTTATTCACTCAATAAAGTTTATAGGCTAAATGACAAATGCACATACATATTTTAAAAGTATTAAAAAATTAATTAGAGAACAAATACACCTATCTAAAAATTAACAAGTTCTAACGTATATTACAAAATTTAATACAAATATTTGCAGGTGGTCATAAGTAAATCCATGGATACATATATCTATTGTTAACAAGTATAATTGGAGAACTTGGCGACCTAATAATTAAATATGAATAAATTTACCTAAGTTTTGTCCAATAATTATTATTGACCTTTAAAAGTATGCTCCCTTTAATTCCCTTCATTAATTCAGTCCAAAAAAAAATTCCCTTCATTAATAGAATGATCCCAATTCAAATTACGTACACGTTGCTTAAAGATGAAATCCTGAAGGTAAGATCTCTCTGAATGTCCTTTTGGACAATTTACCTAACATAGTCAGGAGTTACATTAATAATGATGTACTACTCTAGTACGAATATTTATTTCTACTGAAAACATCGGCTTGGAAATTATATTAGCAATAACCTTATCATATAAGTATTTTTAAGCACTACAGAATTTAAGAAAAGCCAAATCTTCTCTCCCTTTATATGTTTAACACACTATCCAATTGAAAGGATGACATGCTTATAACAAATCGTTCCTTTTTTTTTATTTTAGTCTAAAGATGCCAACTTACAATATCCCAACTTTCTCATAATGTAATTCAATCAACAATATTCTTATATGATTTGATAGTTGAAATGTTGTGATTCTATTATATATGTTTATACATTAGATTGTAGAAATATGTATGTTCATGAATGCTAAAATAATACTTTTTTTCCCAAATATAAGATCATTTTGAGTAGTTAATTTTTTTGAAGTCAAGGAAGCAAATTAAACCACTTAATTATAACAACATATGCCAATTGTAATTAGATTACATATTAATTTATAAGTAAAATAAGTTAGTTTTTTAAAAAATAACTTAAACAATTTAAAGTGTTAAGGTTTGCATCCTCATTTTATACCAAAAAATTCAAAGTGATATTATTATTACAACTAGAGGAAGTATAATATTGCATTTCTCCAAACTACTCTTATTTTTAACTAGGTCTTTGAGAGAGTTGCCCATTCAATTTTAGTAACACCTCGACCCCAATTAACAGAGTATCATATCATATTATAAATGATGGCACCCAATTGAAAAATCTTTTGCGTCCTCAAAGAGCCACGAATCACAACAAATGGCTTTACATGTTGCTTACAATATCAAGGATTTTATAGAGTCTCATATTATATGCAACTAGAAAATTCCTTTTATCATGCTAGTAAAGTAGATTAATTTTTTTAGCTGTCTTCATTCAGTACATTTCTCTCGTGATTTTCCACTTGAAGTGTTGGTTTGACTTTTCGATAAATTTACTTACCGTAGAGTCTAAAGTCGTGAGTTCATATAACTTCTCTATGTAAAAGTCAGGAATAAGACTGTCAAATATATTCTCTTTCTATGCACTAATGGAGACTCTTATTTTGTCAACTCTTTCTTCTAGTATTAAAAACTCATAATTATTCCGTCCCTTTTTAATTATAATTTACTTCTAATGAGTCAAATCACATGAGCACTTCTCGACCAAAAAAAAAATCACATGAGCACTATCTTGTAATGGTGACTTTCTTGACATATTTATTTTTTTCATGACATTCTTACTTAGAGGATACTTGGCTATTTTATTGAGTGGGGCTATCTATATTATGTTAACAATTTGGATTTGTAAGTGAAGAACCGATTCGGGTGAATAACGTTAGCAGTGTCACTAAAGATACGGCAATAGGTGTCGTGGAACTTATGCATGAGGCATGTGTCATTTAACTACAATTTTTTAATGTTGAGGCAGTCTTTTTTCCAATTTAGATAAGTCAAATTGCCAGTGTGATCGATCGAAATCTGTGAGCTCTTGTAATTTATGTGAATGATATGATCATATAACAAGAAATGAAAAAAAAATGATATTGAAGTATTGATAAATTAGTGAGTTTGAATCTAAAATGAGACAAATATGTTCGAGTAGTATTGATATTTGATACACAAAGCACTTTTACCCAATGAGTAAAATCGGTTGGAATCTATAAGTGTGTTTGTATGTCCGGAAAGTGATGGAAGGAAAGGGAAAGGGAAAGGGAAAGTAAATTAAAGTTTTTTAGTAATTTACATATATTCTGGGACCCACAAGTTTTCTCTCTCCATCTTACACTTTTTTTGGGCCCCACAAACTTTTACATCTCATCATTACCTAATTTATCCTTACTTTCCATCTTTACCCTCTTACACTAAATTCCATTTCAATTTCCATTACACACTTTCCGTCCAACCAAACGGGTAACTCTTCTGAGACAAAATTTACTATTCATCCGGGCCTAACTGATGCAGAGAACCAGAAACACTGTTTTAGACTTTTAGTATACGCGTACACGTATAAATGCCACCAATCTCAAGAAATTATATAATGGAAAAGGGAATCCTCTTTCTTGAAGTCAGAAGAAATATCCAAATGTCAGTCTTCAATCTTAGCGTTAGCTCATATATATCGGTGCTTTCAATACCGTGGTCTACGTTCACGGGCACACACTACCCCGAGAAACTTAATTACATTCAAAAACTTTAAGGAGGGACCCATTTTTTTTCTTTAATATAGAATCTCATTATTGCTTGGATTACCCAAGTGACCTATGCTTTAGAATATGCTTCGATTGTAACATCCATGCGGGCGTTGTATAGTTAAACGGAGTACACGTCTAATGTGCCATTTATTTTGTCTCTCCCTTTTTTCTTTCTGTGTACTCATAAATCACCAACTAATTTTTCTCATATACCAATAAAATTGGTTTAATGCATTTAATTTGTTCTAAGTTCAAGCACTCTATTTCCAATACTACCTCAATAATTACACTTATTTCTAAAACTGTTAACTATTACTCTCTCCTACTACCTCTATTAAATATTAGTATATATAGAAAAAAATAATTCAATCATATTGGAAATCATGAAGTGACTTATAAAAAGGACCAAGAAAAATTGGATGTTGCTAACTTATAATAAGGATAAGAGGGAGTATGTTGAAATGTAAGTAAAAGGAATGAAATAGTACTAATGGATAATTGGTTGAGCTAATAAGTACTCCTTCTGGTCCTATTTATAAGTCGTCAACCGCCCAAATTGTACATACCAAGGAATGGAGGTTAATGGAAGTTGAATCGTTAAATTGGTCTTATTTTTTCTGTCTTTTCCATTTTTGCCCCTCTCATCTTTATTACTATGACCCACTACCTTTTTCATCTTTATGAGTATACATGTGTCTATTCATCTTCTCTCTCTTCTCATATTCCAATGTTCATTTTCCAATGCTAAGGGTATATTGGGAAAATTTTAATAAATGAGTTAGTTAATGTTAGTTGGTGACTTATATTAAGGACCAAAATTTAGAGGCGGTTGACGACTTATAAATAGGACCGGAGGGAGAAGGATACAACTCCCGTAAAGATGAGACGCGTGTTTGAATCTCGGGTAGCGATCTCATTGGTAGAGAAGATAACATTGCCTATGTGGGCAATACTCCAACCCTTTGAGTCCAAATTAGTCTGTTGTCAATAGGCGCCAGATTATCAGACGGCGATTAACAATAAAAAGGAATAAAATAGTTTTACTTTTTTGTATCGATCACATGGATGAAATAGTTGAATCACAGGACAAAAAGTACATAAAATATCATTAATTCTGTTTTACAATTTAACAATTTTTTAAGGTCACTTCTATTTAATATATTATATATCCCACGAAAACAAATTCAGCCTAATGATAAATCAAAATATATATAGTTATACATTCATAGAAAAATTTAAATTATATGTTGTATAATTAGTGTACGTGATATAAGAACTCAATATTTTTTCTTCTAAAATATCGTCTATGAAGTATGGAGAATAATTGCAAGGACATCTTCTCTTGCAATTGGGTGAGCACTTTCCATAATTCTCCGGATGTGGACGGAGGAGAAGACATTTGTATGTTATATTGATATATTGAACTTTGTTTCTTTTATGTATTTTTTGGCAGTTAGAATTTGGTGAATATGGTCTTACATCTTCATCGTAGCGTGATTCTTCAACAACTATAGATTGATTAAGAGGGGTACGTAGGTGAGTTCTTTTGAGTGACTTGACTCATTATAATAGATTTCATGTTGGTGATAACATTGTTTTGCCTATAGACTCTGATAAAGGAATGATGATAAAGTTTTAGGGTTCTTTGCGACAACTCCCTCTTCACAATGTATGTTAGCGTTAGGTTTTTAAAGTTTATTTTGAATTGTTATGTATTTGGGCTTTCATTTTACAAAACTAAAACTTTAAGCATTAATTATATGAGCAAAAATGCTCATGTTATTTGATCGAAAGTGCACAAAATATCGCGAATTCTTTTTAACACATTCAGAATAAAATTCATCGACAACGTACACTTTTATTTTTTCTCCTTGTTATATAATTTCATATAGAGAAAATTAGTTTCTATAAGGAACTCAAATTTCCAAAAGGACAATTAAGAAACCAAGTACTTATTTGACATTTGTAATCATAAAAAAGACTTAAATTCCCATACCTCTAATAACAATTGCAAGTTTGAAACTTACTATTAACAACTGGAGTATACTCATCAACAATTGAGCCATTTGAATTAACTTTTATGTTAACAAAACCACATTTCCTATTAACAATTGCAGCGTATCTATTAACAGTTGCAACTTGCCAATTAACATTTGGAGCATACATTTAAGTCTTTTCACAACAATTACAAAATGTCAAGTAAGTACCTGGTTTCTTAATTGTCCTTTTAAAAGTTTAAGTTCCTTAATTATCCTTTTATATAGACAGAATTATTTGTCCTTTTTTCCTTATTCTATTTTATTTAGAACCGTAGATCAATCGTTTTTTATTTAAACAATCATATATCCACAATAAAGTATTAAATCAAGGATACTGTGTTAAGCTTTAGTTGGCACTAGTCAGTTGGCAGTTGGCACTTGGCAGCATCCAAGAGTCTGGAATTGCACAGAAGCCCGGGTCCCACGTACGGACGTGGTAACAGAACAACAAAAGGACAGGACAGTCATTTTCACACATGCTTTCATCTCTGTAAGTTTATTACCTTCTTCGTATGGTAGTTAGTGCTGCTGCCCCTCAATACAATACTTTATTCAGATAATGACGGACATATATATATATATATATATATATATATATATATATATATATATATACTCCTATATGAGATTTCAGAACAGCGAGAGATTAATCTCACTTGACACGTGGGAGGAGATACCCTTGAAAAACAAAAAAAAAATGAAGCATTACAATCATTTTCATTTTTTATTGAAAAAGGGCTAAGAGTCCATTAACTTTTCTCAAGAGAGACACTTGACATCATAAACTTTTTTTTTTGTTTATAAATACCTATAAACTTTTAAAAATGGTGCAAAACACATACTATTAGTTGGTCGAGTCAATATATTGATATTATGTTTATACAAATCGATTATTGGTAGAGGTAACAACGTGGATAGTAACAAATTACAATCATCTCTATATATAAGATCATTTTAATTTAAAGAAGATATATGTTTGATAATGAGCAATGAGATCAGCTTGATCCGAGAGTATGTCACAAAAAATGTTAAATTTGTTTATTTCAACTAAATCAAATGTCTATGTAAAGAGCTATAAACTACAAATTTCACTTGTAACTCTAGTGAATTCTCAAGGTAGAAATCTCAGTTGGATCAACCAATCATTAAAACCATTATAATTATAAGTGACAAAAAAATATACTTCACCCTTGACATGGAAGTATAGCCTTTCACAATTGCATCCCAAACAAGCTATTTTTTTTTTGCTCAGACTAAACAAGCTATTTCGGAAAGCGTAAAGAATAATTTATTATTTTTCCCACATACATAAAATTTCTTGGGAAAATTAATTTGAGGTCCCCCACAAGAGACTTAATACTAGAAAAGTCCCAAAAGTTGAAATAATTAATGTAGGGTCCCAAGGGACCTCACTTTAATATACTTGAAAATTGAAAAGACACTTTTGCCCAACAAGTTGTCACATTTGCCCATTCAGTTGTCAAGTTATGTCCATCGAGTTGTCACGGCTGCCCATTAAGTTGTCAGGTTTTTCCCTAACTTAAGAGTTTGGGCAATTAACTTAAAGCACATGCCCAACAAGTTGTCACATTTGCCCATTCAGTTGTCAAGTTATGCCCATCGAGTTGTCACGGCTGCCCATTAAGTTGTCAGGGGCAAAAGTGTCTTTTCAATTTTCATATATATTAAAGTGAGGTCCCTTGGGACCCTACATTAATTATTTCAACTTTTGAGACTTTTCTAGTATTAAATCCCTTGTGGGGGACCTCAAATTAATTTTCCCAAATTTCTTGATCACTTACACACACCGAAAATACGATATTCCTTCTCCACTTTTGTATAAGCGTGGCCAAAAGCTTTTATCACTTGAGATATTTATGCCTTACTCTACATATAATTTTGAACACCAAGGCCTTTCAATTTTTTGTTCTTTTTCTTAAAATGTAATGAGCTAAAATTTCCGAAGAGAACTATATATATCAGATTCTAATTGAAACTAGATACCTAGCTATGAATAATAATAAGCAATCATAAATTTTCTAAACTAATATTTTTTTATTCCTAGTCATCAAATTCGGAATATTATTCTATCATTTCCAAATATACTGAAACTGAGATTTTGAATAAATCATTTTTCCTACGTCAAATTGACTTCATGATTAAAGAAAAAAAATTAACATTGCAGTCTCAAGATGGAAGCAAGATGATTTGCCTGAAACTATTTTTTTTTTATCAGATTTGCTTGAAACTATAGAAACAAAATAATCGTTGAAAATCATCAGGGGTTGTTTAACAACCTGTTTCTAGAAAAAGAAAATATAAAACCTTGCTTGAGAACTTCTTTTTGATAAATGGTTTTTAAGAAAAAACTAAAAACTTTTGTCTTAATAAAGAAATAAAAAAAACTCTGATATATGTTTTTTTGATCTCGTCTATTAACTTTTCAAAACTTATTTCTAATAATAATTTTTTAGAAAGGTATTGATAAGACAAAAAACACAAAACAGAATTAAACAACCTATGTTTTGGATTTTCACACGTTTTTATGGATTCATTTTAACAATGAGGATAAATAATTATTATTTTTTTCTTCAGAACCGGAATTTTTTAGTAGGTTTGATATACTCCTTATGTTCTTAAATAATACATGAGCTAATTAACTAATTTAGGGAGATTAAAGATGATAATTTAGTTAGTTTATTTTATATGTTTTACCCAAAATACCTTTATTCCAAATTTAATAAATTACTACGGGTAAATTATAAATTTGTCTCCTCTCACATGTTATAACACTTTCGTACTTTTTGAACACAGTTCATCTTCTCGAATATCAACAAATGCTGAAAGTTAAATTAAAAAAACTTTATGAAAATTGAAATCATCAAAAGTTTGAATAAGCATAAAAGTTAAATTAAAAATTATTTTTTGGCAAAATATTAAAGTTAAAATTGATTGCTTTCTTTTGTATTTCATAATTAATAAATATATGAAAAACGGGTGCATAAACACTATGATAAAGACCAAGCTATAGCGAATGTATCATGCGGAAGTAGAGAAATTATTTTTAAAATAGCTTCAAAATTATAAATCAAGCATGCTATGTTAAGGAATAGTAGCAAATAAAGTCGTAGGAAAATACTTTGTTTGATTTTTCCTTATATATCATAAAAGGAAAAAAATCATGTTAAAGTCCAATGTTTTAAATGAAGTTAAATTTAAGTTATAAGGATTATTATTATTTCAAATCGGTGTGTACTAAAACGATATTAGTATAACATTAAAAAATATATTTTCTAAATATTAAATATTTACAGAAAGTTATACAAATTTCAAAAGCATTCAACAAGTGATTGGTTGAGATAGTAAACGATCTCATTATTTAAAGAAGATCATACAAATTTGAATTCGGTTAAGTGAATTTTTAGATAGTGGCAAAAACTATTAACTTAGGGGATATTACTTTCTTTTTACCCCAAAAACACATTACATATTACATATGTGAGAAATTTGAGACAGATAAAGTTGGTGTCACATTTTATTATATGAATGATATGATGTGATTGTACATTTTTTATTTGAAGTTATGTATATATTTTCATTTATGTGATCAACAATTTTTCTAAATTAGATTGATCCATTCCCAGCATAAAATTCTAAGAGCAATAAGCTAATTTATTTACAATTTCTTGTTATTAGATGTATATTGTTTTTTCAATATAAAACAAATACATCTTATTTTATAAACCTTTTTTTTGAACTGAAATAATTTATAAACCTTCAAAACTTCAGTTTTACTACCATCCTTATTCAATGTGTTGATTTATAATTTCTGTTTTGAAAATAAACCATTTGCTACGCATTGAGTGTTTTAATGTTATGTCTGTAACTAAAATAACGAATTAGATAAAAATAACATACACACAAGTCTGAAAATTTTGTGGAAATGACCACAATCAAATTAAAGTTTTAAGCAATTAATCTAAAATCGATACGTTCGTGTATTATGTATTGGCACTGTCTTGTTTAATATAATGGTTAGATACGAAATACGATAGGTGGTGATGAACAATAAATGCAGAATAAATAAACTATTTTTTTAATAAATAGGAGACACAAATTAGGTAATGTGTATGATTTAATTTGAACCCATTCAAATTAAAAACTAAGTACTTAATTATTTAATGCAGTCACTTTAATATTAAATACTAATACGATGCTTAGATTTAGCACCCTATCACCAACAATTGTCTTGTTATTTAGGATAATAATATGAATATATGATAAAAGAGGATCTAAGAAGCATAAGTGATAATGACAGTTGAATTTTTTCATAGGCATATAAGAATGTATTTTGATTTCCCTATCTATTTTTTTGAGTATACTAATGCATAAGTTTTATTGAATGCTACAAATAAATCGTGGCCAACCTAGTCATATTACAATCATAGGCATATATATATATATATATATATATATATATATATATATATATATATATATATATATATATATATATATATATATAAACACACACACATTAGAATGCTGACATATAAGGACACCTCACGGCCTCACAACTTAAGTTAAAGATAAAAACTACAAATTTCAGACTTTATAGAGTTTTTTATAAGTGGGATCAAAACAATCATTATATACATGTATACTTCTTCAGTTATATACAAACAAAATATTAACAATTTATATGGAACATAGAGCTATGAATATCATTATTTCAATAGTGTTCTTAAAATAGAGGAAACATTGATTAAAAAAATATTTGTTTGAAAGTTTTATTGATCACAAGGATCAATCATGTATCGGCAGGTGTTTATATATATATATATATATATATATATATATATATATATATATATATATATATATATATATATATATATATATATGAAAACATGTCATATCTTTATCCTCCTCAATTAAATTTTAAAATATGTATTATCAACCATTTCTTTAAAATTCCCTTTAATTTCCACTCAATTAACAAACTAATCATGTGTTGGAATATCGCAGATTATGGAACGTCCACGAAATACTGTAGGTGGACATAAGAATTGTTACCTAGGGGTTTAAATTGATGGAAAATATGTTATAAATGGTAGGATAAATTATTGTTTGGTTCAGTTCTAAATGTGGAAGTTGATTAATTAATTTATAAATATGAATAAGATTAGTATTTTTGGTCAAGAATAATGAAATTATTCAAGTTATTTATTTTAAAATTTATTGAAGTACCCTTTTAATTAACTCATTGTATTTGAAACTATTCTCTTTGATTGTTATATTTTCACACGTTTAATCAATAAGAAATAAATTAGCTTAATGTATTATATTTAAAATTTTGAAAAAAAAAATTCATTAATTATTTTCTACACTAACGTGGTGAGATGCTCCCTCATACTTTTTCATAAGATCTAAATTTGTAAATCTCCATTGATAAAAAAAAGTTTACTCTAGATTCATTTCCCACCTATTGGTTTTCTCTTATTGTATATGATTAATTGTTCTTAATTATCCACTTATTTAAAACAAATTAGAGGTCACATATAAAAAGAAAGATTACATGAGGTCTCATATGTTATAATCATAGGCCAAAAGTTGCTTTTGTTAATGTTATTTACAACTATACGTGATTTCTTCTTAATTGTATTTATTTCATAAAACCTTTAATTAATTGTCTTTATAATGACATATTTCACAAATATTTCATTTTTAACCACATAATCTGATTGCTTGGATGTTAATATATTGAGGGACTGATGAGTACATTTTTATAAGTTTAGAAGTGAGTCGTATCTTGTGATAAAAAAGTAAACTGTATCTTGAAGGGGGTGATAATTCATTGTGGGAAAACAAATTGAAAGCCCATTCATTGATGCAAAAGACAAATAAGAGAAAACTACTCGTATAATAGAAAAAGGTGGAAAAACTGAGCTGACAAGCATCAGCAATCTGGTTGGAGGTGAAAGGAGGACAATAAGAAGGTTAAAAGGAAAGTGCAAAATCCTAAAACCCCATAAAGAGAAAAGGAAGCGACCAATTATATCAAAAGCTTCAAGCTTGTTTTTGAGCGAAAGCTTCAAGCTTGTTTTACTTGGCTGCTTCAATCAGAGGTATAACTGGTTAAACAGTGAAAGTTTAATTTATTAGGAAAATTTTTAAAACCAACTAATATTATCCATTAAAAAATTGCTATTTAGCATTGATATTATTTAATGTTTTATATTTAATTAATCATTCACATCTCTTCAGTTATCTTCAATGAAGACAAGGTAAAGAAGCAATCTTATCAATGTAATGCTTTTAAAAATAGAGTAAAACATTGATCTTTATTTGATTTTCTTCAATGGATTTCCTTATGACCATTCTGTTCTTCCTTTGACTAACTGTTTGGAGAAAGTAAAACACATAAGTAAAACATATTTTAATGGTTTATAAGCTAAAACATATGACTCTCCAATTTTGATAAAGTTGTTCATTTTGTATTATTAATTTCTCCAAAAAAGGACAATCATACATTGTTGTCAAACTCGTAAGTTGACTCTACAATTTTATTGTTTTATCTCACTAAAACGTATAACGATTCACTTAAATTTGTATTGCATGTAAAGTTGATGAAAAATTATGAACTTAAATGTTTAAGTCACCGTTTTTATGTCTCTACCTTATAGAAAATCGTGTTAACTTACCTTAAAATTTATTTTAATTATTTCTATTTGACAATATTCAATGAATTTATATATAACTTTCATTAAAATTTCGTTATTGAAGTTGAAGAAGTATAAACTAAATAATCTAGGGTGTGTGGTTTAGTGGTTAAGACTCATTCACCCTTAACCAATTGTTTGGGGTTCGATCCTTAACGTTGGGTATGGAGAAACATTAAATCTCTCAGGCCAGTTGTTCCACATGCACACAAATCAGCGGAAAATTAGTCTCTCATTTGTCAAGTGAGGGATACCTTGATCGTCGATAAAAAAAGTATAAACTAAATATATTTAATACTCCCCCCGGTCCTAAATATAAAACTCAGTTGACTTTTTCTGGAGATGTTAAGGTTATAAAATATGTTACTACCTCCGGTCCTAAATATAGGATCTAAATGACTTTTTTTTGGAGAGGTTAAGGTTGCAAAATAGTCTATTAAATCATGACATATTTGATATATTTTTAGATTATCCATTAGTTTATAGGTAAAATAAACTAGTTTAAGGGAAAAAATTAGATAAATCAATTTATAATTGACTTATTTTGCTTTTTTTTAGGATTATTCATAAAAGTCAATTAGGTCTTATATTTAGGACCGGAGGGAGTATTAAATTATGACATATTTGATATATTTTTAGATTAATCATTAGTTTATAGATTAAATAAGCTAGTTTGAGAAAAAAAATTAGGTAAATCAATTTACAATTGACTTATTTTGCTTTTTTAGGATTTTTCAAAAAAGTCAACTAGATCTTATATTTAGGACCGGAGGGAGCATAATCCAATTATATTAAACATAATTAGTGGATGAATAACTCTATAAACATAATTGTTCACACCAATTTACTTAATTTCACTATAAACATAATTTGGTTAAAACTTACGTTCATGGTCCGAGTTACATTATTCAAGCAATTCTACTTAACCTCGCAAGTTTGACTGAATAACTCTCATATTTAAAAAATATAGAAATTTAATTGGTATTTTAATATGTTTTTTTAGTACACAATTTTAGGAAAGAGTTTGGGCTCAACCCAAAGGGTAGCCCACTGGGGCCCGTCCCTGTAGGCTCTGGAGCATGACCAGTAAGTCTACTAGTCATCCCGATGCTCATTGTTCAATCCTTCGCCACTAAACAAAGGCAGGATGGGTTCAAGACAACATATTTGTGTCATATGTACTGAATAGTGAATAGTGACCTTCTTGGCTGGTTGTGGTGTTTTTGAGTTTTGATTTTCCAATTGTTTTTGTTTTCGCCGACACAACACACTCACACATACACATACACTCATTACTTCCTTTTCTCCATTTCTCTCTCCTCATTACTCTAAGCTTCGAATCTCCCTTTCCTTTCTTTAATGGCGACGCCTTCCACAACTGGCCTCCATCTCACAACCAAACCACCTACTCCTCCAACCCCTTCCTCTTCTTCTTGTCCTCACTTCTCTTGCATGTTCCTCACCACACATGATCACTAACTCTACTTCTTCTATATTGGCTCATACATGTCAACAATGCTGCCTTCTTCTCTTTCTCTTCCTCTCATTGCTTTCATCCTTGCTTCTCTTCCTCTTTCCCTTGCCAACACTGATGCCACTGATGGTATTCCGCTTCTTCTGATCATTGTTTTCATCATTCATCATGTGGGTGATTGTCTGATTGAGATATGGGTTGGTGTTTGTATGATGATGATGATGATGATGTGGAAGATGCTTTCATGTTTTGAAGTAAAGTTTGGATTTTTGAAATGGGTTTGAGTTTGAATGAGTCAAAGTTGGTGACTTGACTTGTGGGGTCTTTGATTATATGATCTCTGTTTGGTTTGCTGAGGAAATGAAATGTGATACATAAAGTGATGGCTTTATCATGATTTTTGATGAAAAGGAGAGATTTTTGGATTGAAATGGAGTTGATGCATTCACATTTCTGCATCAAATTGTTTTTTTTCCTGAATATTTTTGTTTGAATTTATTTGTATGTCATACCTTTGTCATCTCTTCGTTATTTGTTATTAATGCTGTTATTTTTGCTTCAGTTCAAGCACTTGAGGTTTTGTACAATGCTTTAAACACCCCTTCTTGGTTGACTGGCTGGAAAATTGGTGGTGGTGATCCTTGTGTGGAGTCTTGGAAAGGGATCACATGTGAGGGATCAGCCGTTGTTTCCATGTATGATGTTACTTTACATCGCACAAGTTTAGCTTTTGGTCTTTTCAGTTGTGTTTTATTTTTATTTGTCTGAGAAAACTAACGCTCATCTCATTGCTGTATTGTTAATAAGAGAATTGTCAGGTTTAGGACTCAATGGGACTCTGGGATACCTGCTTTCAGACCTTATGTCACTGAGAAAACTGTGAGATAATTGAACTTGTTGCTTTTTTCTTTTGGAAGTTATGTTTTTTATATTTTCACATGTTAATATTGATGTTCATTTGCTTTTTCCCCCCTTTTAGTGACTTAAGTGACAACATGATCCATGACTCAGTCCCATATCAATTACCGCCAAATGTGACAAGCCTGTAATGCTAGCTTTCCATATGTGATTTTCTTATCATTCTTGATCAGCTTCACTCTATTGTTTTAAGTTAATATGCCGTCTCTTTCTGATCTAATATTCAGGAACCTTGCAAGCAATAATTTAAGTGGAAATCTTCCTTATTCCATTTCTGCCATGACTTCCCTCAATTATCTGTAAGTTGCTTTTCTGTTCATATATAGCATTCTTTTGATGTCATTCATTTTAGTTATATGTTGTAACTACTGTCCGATTGCATTTCTATGTGGTTTTTTAGGAATGTGAGCCACAATGCACTCTCCCTTTCTATTGGAGACATTTTTGCTGGCCTTTCTGATCTCAACACTCTGTAAGATTTCTCTTAGTTCCCTTTTGTAGTGTCATTCATTCTCCTTTCCATAAAACTTTATGCTTATAGGGCTAAGACTCTGTTATTAATTTTAGTACTTTCTTATGTTTTTTAGCAATTAATATAAGTGACTTAGTTTGGTTGCTTGAGAGAATTTCGCTTTTTGAGGACAGTTTAGTGATTGAGTAGGAGCTCTTGATCAAAATTTTATCCCAAGATTTGGTAGTTAATAAAGCACATTGGCATCGTGCGTACTATATAGCTGACTCCACATAATGAGATGTTTTGTTGTTGTTTTTGTTGAGGATAGACTACTGACGGTGCATTTGTAGTTTTTTACCACAGTGATGGTGATATCTGGCATTCTTGTTTTATGTTGTCAGCATTGTTATTAGATTTGGGATAACAATTATTAACCTAAGTTTTATTTTATTCTGATAAGTGTCTGACCTTTGCATCCCATAATGCAGGGATCTATCTTTTAATGGTTTTTCTGGAGATCTCCCTCCCTCATTTGGTTCATTGTCCAATCTTTCTTCTGTGTATGTTTGATATTTTAAATAGATGACATAGTTGGGTTCGCCCTGTATGTTTATTTAACTCATCTCAATGTGTTGCAGATTTTTGCAGAACAATCAGTTGACTGGTTCTCTTAGTGTTCTTGTTGGTTTGCCTTTAGATACTCTGTAAGTTTTCCTCACTTTTGGGATCATATTATCTGCATTTGATATTCTAATTCTGCTCCATTATTTTCCAGAAATATCGCAAACAACAATTTCAGTGGATGGATACCTCACGAACTCAGTTCAATTCGTAACTTCATGTATGTCTTAATGGAACTTTGTTTGTGTTGAAAACTAAAAGGGTTTCACAAAAATAAAAGTCTTCTTATTATTTCATTGATGTGCTTACATACTTATAATATAAAAGTTTCCTAAAAGACAGTAAACTTCTCCTACAAGTTTACCTAATATGATTACCTAATAAAAGCATAATATTCTTATTCTCTAAGTATGTCCTAATACTATAATTATTTCCTAATAATCTTCTAACAGTTTGAAATTGCTTCCTATTCTGCATTGCCTAATTTCTTCATTTTGATTAATGAGGCCCTTTAAATGTGTACTAGATCTGATGGGAACTCCTTCGAAAATGGCCCTGCTCCTCCTTCCCCTCCACATACAGGCCCTCCTCCGAGAAAATCTAATAGCCATCACCCTCCCGAATCTGGTTCTCATAAAACACATGCTTCTAAATCTGACAATGTAGCTGCTGATAGCCAGAAAGGCTTATCATCAGGGGCTATTATAGGCATTATTTTGGGTGCATCTTTTTTAGTCGTTGTGCTTATTGCACTCGCTTTATTTATTTGGAAGCATAAAACAAAGGGAAAAAGTGTAAGAGCAACCAATGGAAATCCTCCTCTTGGAACCAATAATGGTGAGTTCCCTCAGTCTCTCTCTCTCTCTCTCGCTCTCTCTGTCTGTCTATGTGTGTGTGTGTAATATTCTGCTTGTGTTTTTAAAACCTACAGTAATGTGGGATTTGAATTAATCTGTCACAGTATCTCTTGAATGTTAATATTTCACTGCCCCATAGTGGGCTTGAATATTGCTTCTCTGAGTAATGTAGGATTTAGATCCTCTTACTTCATGTAATTATCCTGCCAAGAATTTCTGTGTTTTGTTCGTTTAGATAGATTGTACCGTGTAGCTGTTCGTTTTATTCTGTTCATCGATTTCATCTGCCATCCACTACAAAGTGATTGTGGCAGTTTCTTTTTTCCTTAGTTATTAATTTTCAGTGTCTTTAGACATTATTTTCATTTGTAGAATTCTCACACAGATTACTTTCATGTGTATCTTATTGTGTTCCCGGTTTATCTGGCCTTGTTTTTGCAGTAACTCTTCCAATGCAAGAACAGAGGGTGAAAAGTGCTGCTATTGTTACAGATCTGAAGCCTCCTCCTGCAGAAAATGTGATAGCTGAGAGGGTTCCTTCGAAAAATGGATCTGTCAAGCGGATAAAGTCCCCTATAACTGCTACTTCATACACAATTGCTACTCTCCAAAGTGCAACAAATAGCTTCAGTCAAGAATTTATTATTGGTGAAGGTTCTCTTGGTCGAGTTTACAAGGCTGAATTCTCCAACGGGAAGGTAGTCCTATTATGCTGCAAATTTTACCTCCTAACCATTTTTGAAATTGCACTGGCTGTGTTTAGATAGGTATAGATAAAAAATAAAATTTAGATGTCATCATTTAGAATCACAGTTTCCCATTCAGTAATTGAAACTAATGTTTTTATGTAACAAATATTAGTATAATGACCTTTGTTTTCTCTATCCATTACTCGATTCCCTTTCTCTTTTGATGATTGGACTCATTTTTTATGACATTGAAACTTTAGGGGGAAAATACTCTATATTCTAATGCATCTATGCATATTCTGATCTCTGATGGTTTCCAGTTTTGTTTTTGTTAGGTCATGGCCATTAAGAAGATCGACAATGCAGCACTGTCATTACAGGAGGAAGACAACTTTCTCGAAGCTGTATCTAATATGGCACGCTTGCGGCATCCAAACATTGTTACGCTAGCTGGATACTGTGCAGAACATGGGCAGCGTCTTCTGGTTTATGAGTATATTGGTAACGGAAATCTACATGATATGCTCCATTTTGCTGAAGATAGCAGCAAGGCTTTATCATGGAATGCTCGTGTTCGAATAGCGCTTGGCACAGCTAGAGCTTTAGAGTATGTTGGTTTTATCATTACGTATAAAGTCTATTTCATCATTTCTAATGCAGTGATTTATGATATCATATCACATTTTTTTATTGGTCAGGTACTTGCATGAAGTATGCTTGCCTTCTGTTGTACATAGAAACTTTAAATCGGCAAACATACTACTCGATGAAGAGTTGAATCCTCACCTGTCTGATTGCGGTTTAGCTGCTTTAACGCCAAACACAGAACGGCAGGTTGGTGAAGAAGATACTTCTATTTCCTGTATGCATGGCTGCACATGATATATATAAATCACTTTGCTGCATTCTTTTAGTGAACTTCTTACTTTGACATGGACAGGTTTCAACTCAGATGGTTGGCTCGTTTGGTTATAGTGCTCCAGAGTTTGCATTATCAGGAATATACACAGTAAAAAGTGATGTCTACAGTTTTGGAGTGGTAATGTTAGAGCTATTGACAGGTCGGAAGCCACTTGACAGGTGAACTTGGATAACATTGTCACTATTTGGCTATCCTTCAAAAAATTACTTTTGCACATTACAAGATAAAAACACTTCTTAGTCCTCAATATTTATCTCATGCAGCGCAAATCAGTTAAACTAAACTTAACACCCCATCTCCATCACTTTCATGCTTTTTTCTGCAATCTATTACTTTCAAACTCTTCGTCTTCACGATATCTTCGATTAATTTGTTACTACTATATGTGTAGTTCACGAGCCAGATCAGAGCAATCACTTGTGAGGTGGGCTACGCCTCAACTTCATGATATAGATGCCTTAGCCAAAATGGTTGATCCTGCTTTGAATGGCATGTATCCTGCGAAGTCACTGTCACGCTTCGCCGATATCATTGCCCTCTGTGTTCAGGTAATGGTTTTGGATTTCTGAACGGTTCATTAACTTGTTTTTTTTAGCACATGAACGGTTCATTAACTGCAACACCGAAACTCTGGACATTCATGTCTTACATCTCGAAATGTGTGCTCCTCTTGTCTCCATTATATAAAGTACTTCCTATATGTATATGACTTGAACTATAAATAACTTCCCAATTTATCTCTATCTAACACATTTTTTAATGAGAATTCCAATAATATAATAGTCTATAAAACAATAAATCAAGACTGAAATTTTTGTACATTCATATAATTGGTTAATAATATTATTAAGGACAAAAGGTAATACTCTCTATGCTTTGTAAACAGGACTAGATGACTATGAGTAATTTTACCATGTTGCATCATGAGTGTTTGAACATGTAATGTAACACGGACAGCTCATTTTTTTCATTTTGCTTGTGTTCAGCCGGAGCCTGAATTTCGACCTCCCATGTCTGAGGTTGTGCAAGCATTGGTCCGACTAGTGCAAAGAGCGAGTGTTGTCAAACGGCGCCCCAGCGATGAATCTGGGTTTGGTTACAAGACACCAGATCATGAATCCTTTGACATGTCATTTTAAAGGTTTCAGACCATTTTGATATGATCTTATATATTCCAATTTTGTGTAAAGTGATGCAGTTGTCAAACAGAACACAGGAAAAGAATAGAGACTCCGTGAAGATGTTTCAAACAGATCCAAGATATTTGTAATTACATGCATTGGAATTTTATTACTTGGGATGACAAAAGTACTGTGGAAAACTTGTATATTTAACTTGATTTGATGTTGTATATTGTAATCTATTCCCTTTTTTTCTTTTTTGCTTTTACTAAGTTGCTGTCTAATTTATTCTCTTTTAAAGGTAAAACTAGCTAGGAGTTTGATTGTGCATGCACAATGAAGGGCCTACTTGTCCTTTTATTCTCTTCCACTATCATAGTCATGATTGGAAGACATGTTATTTTGAGCAAATCATTTTTCTTTTGTCTGTAGCCGTTTTCTTTTGGTAAGAACAAACACCCTTCTAAAACTATTATTTCCATCGTGAATTGTATAATTTAAAACTTTGGATCGTGGACCCCTTAAAAGCATGAAATTGAAATATGGAAGGGAAGAGCGCGTTGTTCATAACTTCTAAATTTAAGGTATGCTTCATTGCTTAATGTTTGAAATTGCTACTCCTTCCCCTGCTATTGAATATTAAATATAAGACTTATTTTGAAAGGCGAGCTTCATGTTTAATGTAGGAAATGTCTAATTTTTCCAAATCTTTACGCAAAATATCTCTATAGATACTTCTCAACAAATTGACTTGGGTGTTTGGTAATATAATGGGCTTTAAGTAACCCAATTAACATTTTTTTATTACAACCCAATTAACATTTCTAGTGTAATTAAAATATCAAATTTGTTAAATAAGTCATATATTTAAGACCGTAATGAGCATTTTTAAAAATAAATTTATATGGTGAAATAGGATAATGATGCACAATGATATCTTATCAAAATCTCAAATAAATTATTCTAATTTAGCATTGATAACTCTCTTAATATATCAAAATATATCTATCAAATTATACTAAAAAGTGAGAATTTATCAATAATTTTTGGGTTCAATAATGTAAGTAAATGTGAAGTTGTATTTGATGAAAGTTAATTGCATATGGAAAAGTAATTTGCATGACTTATTATTGCCTATGATACAAGTTAATTGTGTATGATGGAAGAAGGTGATTGTATGCCACGAAAGTTTATTGCAAAAGACTGATCGCATAAGTTCTTACTACATAAAAGGAAGCTTATTGCGTAAACCTGACTGGTTGACGTGAGTGGTAAGTACTCTCGTCTCTTAAGTAAGTGGTTGGGGGTTCAATCTCTGACTCTTGCGAATGGAGCGAATTCACAGGCCAGTTGTCTACCCCTTATATAAGACTTCCGAACAGCGAGAGATTAGTCTCACTCGACACGCGGGCGGGGATACCCTTGAGAAATGTTAATGGTCAATTTGAATAACTCTGAGGGTTAAATAGTTCTATCAACTAAAAGTATAGATTAAATAAACGCAGTTACGCATAGTTGAAAAATGTTAATGGTCAATTTGCAATTTGTATCATCTAATCTTGTTTTGGAAATTTCAGTTCAATATCAATTTGCTTGGGGGTATTTTTTGGTCCAATTTTACCCTGAAAGTATTAAAAATATCATTTTTAATCTTTACATAAAAAGGTTTAAGGTGTTAACTGTATTCGAGGGAAAACTTCAACAAATCATATGATAACATACAAAATAATCAATTGCCAAATTTTGTGGCTCCTGCAGGAGAGCCATAGGACCAAAGGTTAATTGCTCTTGAGGCTCAAGTTGGAGTTCCATACTTACACGAACATGCAAATACTCTCCTATGCTTATTTAGACGATTTGTAAGAACCCCACCAACTCATATTTCTTATAGTCTCTTATCTTGTATCATATGGAATTTCTGTGCACACTACTCAATACGTTACATAATCTTAATCAAAACTAAAATTAGGTATGTAATATTTTAAACCTAGCCAAAATTACCAAAAGCTAAGCCTAATGTGACCAATTATAAGTGATTGGGGGTGTGATTTTTTTATCAGTTCTCTATTCTCAAAAGATCCGTTTTCTCAAATAGAAAACTAAACGTAGTTGATCTCCAAAGCTTCCAGAATTCTTAAATCTCTAATAATAAATATAAGATAGTTACATATCGATTTACAGAAATTAAACATATAAGGTAATTGTTTGAAAAAAAGTAGTATGTTGATTTTCTGAAGTCTTCCTTTCAAAAAGTTTGTATTCTCTTTTAAAGTCTCTTCATACCTTAATAAAAATATTAATGTCCCTTTAGTAATTTGTTCATCTAGGAGAGGGGCAGCACTTAATTTGGTTGGTAACGTGTTTTCGGCCTAAATCTGGTCAATAGCCATATAAAAAGTATTGGTTAGCGCCACTTCCACAAAAGAATTTTTACTCTTATCACAAGAGAAACGTGTTTTGCTTTCATTTTCTGTTTTAGTGAAAACTTATATTACAAGTTTGTGAAAATTATGAGAAGATATTTTATCAATTTCAATTTTGTAGAAAGTCTCTATTGATTTGAATGAATTATCTTTATAATACATACCTAAATAACCACAGACCCCTACCCTTTCTAAGGTTATGGGTGCTTGTTGTAATTTCGAAGAGTTACAGATTTTGGGCATGGATTGAGGTTAACTAGTAGATAGTTATATGTAGATATCATTTAAGAAGTAGACATAAAATTCAGCAAAAATTTATACGGATGCATAAGTTATGGTGTGATTAAGGATGAATTAGTAGATATTTAGAATTAGAACTTAGAATTCTTATTTGACTGTAAGTTAGCAAAACAATCAAATGTTTTAATGGAATGCTTTGTTCTCAATATTCAACGCCTTATTCATTCAATCAGATTTATTTTTTTCCTTACTAATTTCCTGAACCTCACGATTATAAATTATGGTTTATTTCGTGGATTGGGAGTTGATCATTAGTAAATACTTAATCCTTGTTTGATATGTAGCATCATTGAATACGGATGGATTTGGATTGATAGATATCGGCATGATAATCTGAGTAACATTGGAGTTAAAATTGAAGCTATATAAATTTATTTTTTTTGGCCAACTACATAAATTTATGTTTGCTAGAAAGTTAATAAAGAAATTTTATACTCCCTCCGTTCCTAAATATAAGATCACTTTGACTAATTTGGGGAGATTAAAGAAAACAATAAAATTACATGATCTTCCCTAATACCCCTCAATTACTTAACTTTAAAAGGAGGAGGGGTTTTCAATGAAAAGAGGGAGAATAAGAGTAGTTTGGGCAAAATTATTTGAAATAAAATAGGAAGTGATCTTGTATTTAGAAACTTATCCACTTCCCCTAAGTGATCTTATATTTAGGAACGGAGGGAGTACTTGATTACATGGATTAATAGATTTTATAATTAACTACATTAATCAAGGTTCTGAACCACATCTCCATAGGTCCGGGCCCTCCCATCTCGGCAATTACATCCTCCTTTCTCAAATGGCATCTTCATGAGCTAATGGCTTAGATATATATTGAGGACTAGGCATGCATCTTGGAGCAATGGGGATATTGTATAATCATTAATAATCACCATTTACAAATGAATAACCATAATAATTGTACCATTTACCAACGAAGTGGCCATTGATGAAAACTAACTTGAAAACCGAAACAAGTGGAGCAAGTATATCAATCTCTAATTAGAATTAAGTAATTACATAATTCAACAATTTCGGTATACAATTGTAATAAAAAATATGTAACTAAAAAACAATTTTCATTATTGAGACATTTCATTTAATCTTAGTTAGTGCTAGTTATTCTTTTTATTTGAATAAAAAATATATTATTTTCATTAAATTCATATAGTAGTATAATCATTTTGTTGAGCAATTCACAATTTTATCAAATTAACTAACTCTACTAACTAAATAAATTAAATATATTTATATTCATTATCTTGGATGTAAAAATCTTGTATCGATTATATATTAATCATTATCTTGATATAAAATTCATGTATTGGTTAAAAAATTGAATTAGAAATACATTTAAAATATAATTTTTGATATAAAAATGTGTTTGATACCATATTATTTTTCCTTTCTTGAATATTTTTGATATTATAAGTGTATTTCTCTCGGTACCTTAACATAACTCGAGATCATGGTACTCCTCAAGTTTTCATATCAAATCAAATAAACATACAATAACACTAATGAATGTTCATCTTCTCAGTTCTCATTTTCTCTTTGACGATGGCGGAACAAGAATTTAGGAACGATATGGAGCGTATAAGACAAAAGTTATAGAGACTAGAAGAAGGGAAGAGATCCGATGCTTGGATGAGCTATGAGAGGGAGACTTTAATTTGTGAGAGGATCAAGTATCCTTGAGATACGAAGAGAATGATTTGGAGAGCTATATCAACAGAGCTTGCGAAAGTCGGGATCAATAGGAGCGGCAGCTCCTGCTGCTTCATGTTCCGAATTCTAATGAATGTTCATTTCCACATCGATTCACGAACATAGGAGTTGCAGCTTTATAAGCCTTTAAAATTGATTCAAAACAAATGATAAACAATAGATACGTAAAATATATATTTTCTTTACGTGAAACAGAAGTTAAGCTTGATTTATTTTTCAAGCATGCCTTTTCACAATACATCATAAGTCATGTTAATATCTTGATAATAGAATATGGAAAAGTTGAGTATCATCACACCAAATGCAATGAAGAATATAAGAGATTGTCAGAATAATTCATAGAGATATCATAACTACTCATACTTCTAATTGTCCATCATGATTGAGCTAATCCAACTAACATACAAACAAATTAAATTACAACTTAAAATCAATGCAGAATGGAGTGAATCACATACAACAAAAAATAATATCATCTACATATTTATAACAATAAGCGGATCAATACATGCTTGTTAGATGTCAAACTCATGATATTAACACCAATTGACTATGTTTTAATTTTATTTTTAAAAAATTAATGATGATTTTGTTGGGATATATAGAATCTAAACTAGATTATTCTCTTATTTATTATCATCTCAAAAAATAAATCTTCTCATTTTAAAATATGCAAATCTATTTGGCTTTAAAAACAAAATATGGAAATGTTGATTTGAGGCTAATTGGTGCATGCCAAAATTGGTTTCATAGTTGAAATAAAAGAGAAATGGGGAGAATAAAACGGAGAGTATTATGGTAGTACAGAGACAAGCTAATGGCTTAGCTCTATAATATATCTTTTGAAATCACCAAATAATCCCCAATAATAAGTTTCTTTCTCAACAAGAAGAATATGTCCATATGAGTTATCCAACTTGGGTGTCAACATGTCCAAGAAAGAGTTATCCAAAATTCTCATTCAATCATTGTATTATTTATTTTTGATTGCATCTGCCTCGAAAGAGACAAATCAAGCAGTCCAAAGTGAGAAAGCATAGTTTGAGACAGCTTTTGTTTGTTTCTTCTATTTGAAGTATCTATCTATCTATCTATCTATCTTCTCCAGATCTCTCCATCCACCCGTCTCCCATTATTCTTCTTCCTCCTTCAAAAACTCCAACTTCCAAATGAATTCCCCTGTGAAGCATAGGGCCAAGTTGAAGCCATGGTATCGAATGAAACGAGTGAAAGCCACTTTTTTGCTCATTGGGTTGCTCTCTTTCTTCTTCTTCCTTGATTGGATCATGCTTTCCCGTCTTCAACATGATGGGGTCCACCCCATCTCTCACTTCTCCACAAACTCTTCTCTTCATTCACCTTCTCTTCCTGTTCAGGTATCTGCATCATTAGTATTTGAATTGCTGATTTATTATCATCAAAACTTTCCTCTTCTTTTTGTCCTTTACTGATATACTTATACCTTAATTCGTTATTGCAAATATAGAGAGGGAAAATTTGATTGAGAGTCGTATTGGAAGACTATGTTAATCTAAAGATCTAGCTAACAATTCTCTGGTATGTGAGAATTAATTAAAGTGGACTTATAATAAGAAACACGGTGGTACTTTGGAGTTTTGTTACCTGGTAGAGTGTATTAATGTGGTCAGATGAGATTTGAGACATTCCTAGCATGTAGTCAGGTACCTTGAAGGAATGACATGTAACATTTTTAAGCAAAAAAATGGACTCGTCTTGGCAGTGCATGGACATTCTTAGAGGATGGTTTCGGCAGGGTGCTATGCATATCATATATCCAATAACTAATGTTTAATATTTTTGATAAAATTATATCCTATTGCGACATAGATGCCTATCGCAATAGCTTGCTGTCAAACACATTAGATTGCATTCAGTTGAGAAACTATGAGGTCTAAGGGGACCGCGATTAGCTTGTGCTCTTAGAAGAATATGTCTAAGGTTTATTGATCTCAACTGTTCACTTTTTTCCCGTCATTTATTTTCTTACAGGGGAAATGGAAAAAAACTAGAAAAGGGAAAAAGCTTTGGAAGGGAAATTATGAAAGATTGTTGGCTTTGGCTGCCCATGCTTTGGCAGAGGTATCAGTAACTTTATATTGTTATTCATTAGATCAAGTTGCAGCACAAATCATCTCTTTATGTGTGAGTTTTTATTTGTTCTGATTTGTTTCAAATGGGAGCAGAATAAACGTGAGCCTAAAGATTTGTGGCAGGAGCCTTTTGCTCCTGCTTCTGCTTGGAGACCATGTGCTGATCAGCGTAATTGGGAACCTAGTGGTATGTCCTGTTAAATTTGAATTCATTTTAATACATAAAGCAGGTGTAAGGCTGCCTAGTATATTCTCTTCCCGAGCACCCTCACCAACTGGGGACTAGAACTGGGTTGACCCTTTTCTTTATGCGTGTGTGTGAGTAAATGAAGTTTGTTGGTCTATAAGGTGACACTCAAAGTCTGCTGTCTGCTATTGTACTCTGATAGAGGGAAATAATGGATACATTTTGGTTACTGCCAATGGTGGAATAAATCAACAACGAGTGGCTGTAAGTGATTTTTATTAGATTGTTTACCCCTTTATGGATATTATACTACAGAATTAAGAGTTTGGTTTGGTCCAAAGAAGAAAAATCTATTGTTAAATTAACATGCTAAATATGTTGATTTTGATGACTATAGGTTTGCAATGCGGTGGCTGTTGCACGATTACTTAATTCAACTTTGGTTATTCCCAAATTCATGTTTAGTAGTGTATGGAGAGATGTAAGGTGAAGATGATCTTTCTATCCTTTTATTCTTTTCTTCTTCTTATCTTACATGATTGAATAACCAAATATTCAGTCCTTAGGATCAGCATCCAAATGGGATTCCATTGACTGAAGGAATGTTATATTACCTTTGTCAAGTATTTTTTAGTTGTGTTCACTGAACATAATTTGCTATCAAACTTATGCTTTAAATGTATACCCAGTATGTGCTGCCTGACTAATTTGGGGGAATAGGATGTACAATTCAATATTTACTACATCACAAGATGTTAAGATACGATTTATGGGTTCCTATTAAGTAATGTGGATCATTGATGATTATAGTTATTCTGATGTTAAACTAGAATTGCCGATTTCACAATTGCCATATTTATTTTTAATGATATGCCTTTAGCTTATAGGTATTTTTTGTCTTTTATTTTTTGGTCGATTCCTTTTCTTATAATTGCCTTACATGGAAATTGACAGTACCCAATTGTGTAATTTTCAGTCAATTCAGTGACATCTATCAGGAGGACCATTTTATAAAATACTTAACTCCTGATATTAGGATAGTGAAGGAACTTCCTGAGGAATTTGAATCCTTAGATTTGGTGGCAATTGGCAATGTTGTAAGTTACTGCCCTTCCATAAAATTAACTATTTTCACAGTCGTTTGCTTTTGTATGATTGGGATTGTTTTCTTTCAGGTGTCAGATGTTGACATGGTGAAAGAGGCCAAGCCGAGTTTTTACTTGAAGCACATTCTACCCATTCTACTTAAAAATCAAGTTGTCCATTTTGTTGGATTTGGGAATCGCTTAGCATTTGACCCAATATCATTTGAGTTGCAGGTAACCTGCTTTGATGTTTTGTCATTGCTATTGGATTTGTCATATATTATCTGAAGTCCTATTTCTGATTGGAAAATTTCATCTAGAGACTTCGTTGCAGATGTAATTTTCATGCCCTGCGATTTGCCCCAAGAATACAAGAAACTGGTGCTTTGCTTCTTAAAAGGTTACGTCAGCATACTGGTCACGTTGGACTGTTGGATCAATATCTTATTGGTCCATTTGCAGACTCAACTTTAAAGGAAAGACGAGATCATTCCAAAAAGGCGTCGAAATATCTATCTTTGCACCTCAGATTTGAAATTGACATGGTGGCTCATTCTTTGTGTGAATTTGGGGGAGGTGAAGACGAGAGGAAAGAATTGGCAGCTTATCGTCAAATTCATTTCCCTGCATTGGCACATCTAGAAAAAACCACAAAGTATGTTTTATGACAATAGCATCAGAGATATTCCCCTAGTTCTATGTTATTTTAGTAGTTCTCTTTTTAATATGACTCCTTCCATTTTTAGTTGAGTGGATATTGTAGATTGCGAAAGCGGCTTTTGCAATTTTTCTGATGTGAGGCGTTGATAGGATTTATTTAATCCCTCAACCAAGTGGAAGCTTAGCTTCTGCACCGCACATCAGTTTTTCTTTATTTTTTAAATTTGATGACAAAAAGAACCTCCTTATTCTTTCAACTACATGGACTTCAAATAACACATTCTTTTAATTGCAGATTGCCCTCTCCTTTAGAGCTACGGACTGAAGGTCTGTGCCCCTTGACACCTGAAGAAGCAGTCCTTATGCTTGCAGCTCTTGGTTTTAACCGGAAGACTCATATATTTGTAGCTGGTTCTAATTTGTATGGAGGCCAATCACGGTTGACTGCACTTACCAGCTTATACCCTAATTTAGTGACGAAAGAGAACTTGCTCTCTTCAACTGAACTTGAACCATTTAAAAATTATTCATCTCAGGTTCGTTGCTGTTGCCGTTGTTGTGTTGTTGTTTTGTAATGTCGGGGATTTTGAGTCCTTATCATGAGGAATTTGTTTTGTAACCTCGTTCCGTTGTGCTGTGTTCAAAATGAAATGGTTGAATGCTGGGTGTGATTTTCTGGTTGAAAATTCATCGGATATGTTTTTAAAGTAGGTAATATAGATGTTTTTTTTGGGGAAAGGGTGGGGGTTGTCAAAGGACTGGCCTTTAAAATAGCTGAGTCCAGGTTTCTGTTTTTGAAGAAATGGTGTGCTTATGGTTGCTGAATTAGTTTTTGAGATGCTGTACTTCCACAAGAAAGTCATTCTTGCCTATTGAGTTTTCTTGATAGTATTCCAGCAACGAGGTAGAGTAGCCTTATAAATCACCTTATTGCATTGTTAAGAGGGACCCAAAATCCAAATAATTTATAACTAGCTTTTGACTAGGGGATGTGAAAATTGAAACTAATTTACCACTAACCACTCTGAGTTTTGTTGATTAGTACGTGGCCCATTGAGGTCTTTTTGGCATGGTATACCTTTTTGATCTCTTGGGGCCCTGGAAGCTTTCCTCTAATCATTAATAATTTTTGTCTTCTGAATACTACAATAAATTCTACTTGTTTCTTCTAGTGTTTATCAACTGATGAATGATGGAGCTCAATTCATTTGCAGCTAGCAGCACTGGATTTTATAGGTTGTACTGCTGCTGATGCATTTGCCATGACTGACTCTGGAAGTCAATTATCATCTTTGGTGTCTGGATACCGTATATATTATGGCGGCGGCAAAATGCCAACCATACGACCAAATAAACGCAGGCTTGCGAGTATCTTCACCAAGAACACTACCATAGAATGGCGTGTGTTTGAACAGAGAGTTAGGAAAGCTGTAAGACAAACCAAACATGTACAGTCAAGGCCCAAGGGAAGGAGTATTTACAGGTATCCTCGATGTAGACAATGTATGTGCAGGACAGATTGATGTATTCTTTTGTACTTCAATTAGGCCTACAAATGCCCATTGCATTTTGTAACATTATTTATTGCCTCTGATTAATTATTTTTTTGGTTTCTACCTATTGCATTGCATAATGTAACATTGTTTACTACCCACAATGCCAATTGACATGGTGGGATGAGGCTGGTTGCCTATATAACGTCCATATTTTTACTGTATATAAAGTTCTCAACTCTTTGGAAAATTGTTTTGAATTTTGAACAGGAATTGTAATATTATTTTGGACAATCTATATATTGAAGCCAATACTTGTGTTAATTGATTTGCAAAGATTGCTTATGACCATAATGTTGATACATTGAGTTTTACCACCCATCCTTTTTTAGCTTGTAAGAGGTCAATGAACCTTCAGTTGCTATGATTATGAGAATGTTTGCTCAAAACTGAAAATCTCATGTCAGCTTTATGGTTAGTGAAGACTTAATCGGGGGTCTTGATGAGTATTGGAAGGCTAGACTAGCAACTTTGGTGTGAGAAATTTATCCCATTATATAGTAGGGTGAGCAAAAATCAAACAGAAATGAATCAAATGGTTTTCGGTTTATAAAGTTTTTCGGTTTCAAACTGAATAACTGAAAACATTATAAAATTTAGTAAAAACCAAAACCAACTACTATATATTTTAAAATAGAATAAGAAAACACAAATGATCAATAGTCTAATACTTAAATAGCTCAAAATATTAATTCTAAAGAAAAAATAGTTTAATTGCTTTGAATAAGATGTAGTATTCATATAGTTTTATGGATTCCTTTGTTTTTGACATGCTAAGTAAATAATTTAATTGTTTTTAATATGTAAAATCTGTATAACTATTTAGAATTTCGTATGTGAGAAATATGTTTTTTTATTTTATTATTGAATCGAAAGCAAAATTCGTTTTTTTAGTTTCGATTTTGAACCAAAAAACTGTTTCCACTCACATATGCGTGCTAGTGCTTGTAAAATTGGTATCTCATTGTTGGCTCAATGCTACTAAAACTTTTCACATCAAGTATTTTGAAGTTAGTTGGAATCATATGGATATGCAAGTTTTGCAGGTTGATATCTTGAATTGCTAAGAAAAGAAAGAAAGAAAGAAGCTCAAGATATGGGAAAAGTTAAAATTCATATAAACAAGAAATTATAAAAAATTCCTTTGTCCTTAATGCATGAGGAATAAGGATACTGAAATTTTAAAATATTCTGCTAAACAGCAACCTCTTAAAGATGAATATTAAAAAAAATGTTAGCAATTTTTAATTTCAAGTATTAAATATTAATATTGATGCTATAAAAAATATTTGGGAAGATTACTCAGAAACTCTAAATACGCTGGAAGGACAAAAATATTCAACACATTTGGGAAGGTACGGGTAAATGACATGGATTGACATTCCTTCTAAAAGTTGTTTAAGGAAATTGCAAAAATGTCCTTCAATAAATAGATAGTTTGTATGTTCCTATATGAAGTTGATGAATGTAAATAGAGAATTGGCAAAACATGTAGAAAGTTAATAAACTTAAATACAGAGTTAGTTAATTCAACTCACCGATAAAATGTTGTTATACTCATGAAACTCACCGAAGTATATATTAATCATTTCCTTGAAATATATGAAAGGATTATAAGTCCACATCACCTATATGCATGTCATTACCTAAATTTATTGCACCGTATTGTCCTTTCACGTTTTTGATTAGACCGAATTTCATGTCTTTAAGCATGTGCAATTGAGCTTAATTAGTGTGATTTAATTGATATATTTGATCATTATTGGTATATTTTAATTGCGCATGCTTATTGGAATTAATTGGAGAATATTAGCCTTATTACTTGCGTTTTAAGAACCCAAGAGTATTTTGGTCATTTTGACTATTTGGTGACATTTTATGTTAGGGGGGTCCCACGTGGGCCCCACACATCCTTGGTGGAGCTTTGGTTGAGCTTATGTGGCAAGGAGGAGGCTAGTTGGTAAGGAAAGTGACATAAAGCAAACTTTACCACTTTTGGTAAAAAGAAGGAAAAGTGACATTTGAAGCATCTTTCCAAAAGGAGTAAATTTGGCTCCAACTTCAAATTCAAATTGGGAGCTTCAAAAAGGGCAAAATTGGACTTGAATGAAAGCTCTTGAAGAGGAGAATAAGAGGAGAAAGCATGTGACAAGTGGAGGCATTCACACATTTTTCCCTACATTTCCAAAAATACCCCTCTTTTCCCTTACTACCCTAATTTGGCCAAAACCCATACATACACCCAAAAATCCCTACATGGCCGAATTATACCCATTTTTGACAGCTCATCAAGACCCAAATGAAGCTCATTAACTCACCTAAACACCTCACATAAATATCCCTAAGCTTCATTTATCACATATCATTCCCAATTTCACTTTTCTCTCTCTTCTTCCATTTTCTCTCAATTTCATCTTCTTCTTCTTCACATACATTTCGGCCTCCATCCTTCCTCCATGTCCAGACCACGTTTTCATCATCCTCTCACCTCCATGATGCTTAGCTAAGCTTCTTCTCCTCTCCTCTCCAAGGAAAAGTGCTTGAAGAACTCACATTTGGCTTCATGATCTTGTAATCTTCTCTTTTAGGTTTCAAGCTAGTTTCACATGTTTGCCTATGTATGTCCTAGATTTAGGCTTGTATAGGTTAGAACACCTTGATTTTAGGTGTTTTACATGATTGTAGCTTGAAAACCTCTCTTTTGTGTTAAGAACATGAAAACCTAAGCTTAGATTTTGTAATTCCATGTATGTATGTGTGTGCGATTTGCAACCTAGTATATGTGTGGAATGAATTTGTTTCCTAAGTGCTAGATTTAGTACTTAGAGTTGCTTTTGGTATGTTCTTGGCTTAAAAGAGCTTTAGGCTTGATTAAGTTAGTTAAATGCTTGTAGATTTCTTTGATTAAAGAAGTCTTAAGGATTTAACTAGTTTAATTAAGTGTGACAAGGTTATGAAGCTTAATTCATCAAAGGCACTAAGTACTTGGAGATGGAGGTGATTTCTAAACTTGATATTTTCTCTCTTTAATTCGGCTATTCTTGTTCTTTTGCTAGAATATTTGTAGTTTTAAAATCAAATTCACTCTCTCATTGCTTGCTAATTTGTGTGACTAAATCTACTAGAACTTGCAAGATTTTAACCTAGATTGTGAAAAGACCTAGCTCACCACTACTACCTAGTAGTTGAGTTTAGAATTTTTGATTGACCTAAAAGGCGACTTATAGGTTAAATCAGTTTTTGAGAGTCTTTTTATCTTTCTCCTAGAATCATTTTAGAGATAAGATTTTTCCAAATCGTTACGTATAAAAGAAGATATTTTTTACAATTCAATCTGCCAGGAACGAACTTAATTAATAAGTCGTGCTCCATTTTTCTAGAATAATTAATCCACTCTATTATCTCTGTTCACTGGCATTTGTATGTAGCGGATTAGCATTTGCGTTCACATATCAAGCCTTTAGCTTCACGCACGCACAAAATTCTCAAATTGTAAATACTTTCAGGCCACCAATACAGTATTTTGGAATGAAATTATATATTATTATTCATATATCATTGATTTTAAAAATCAATAATGTAACAATAATTTTAATCATTAACAGAAGAATGGATCACTAAATCTCTCAGTGACATGAACCACCAACAAACATCATTGAAAGTTCATGATCATCATCTTCTTCTTCATACTGAAATTGGGAACACAGACAAGGTAATCCTCACAATGTGATTCAAACTCCCTGTGAGAACAACTTCACCAAAGCTGAAAGCACCCAAAGGCTGAGTCACATAGATTTGTATTTGAAGATCTTGTGTTTGCTGTGGACTAATGGTGAACAAAGATGGATTCAGCAGAACTTGAGTTCCATTAGGTGGTAACACAGATCCTAAGTATGTTTCAGTCTCGTTGGCCACATTCATCACAGTTCTTCTCACAAAAGCTGAGCCAGACAATGATGATATTGTGACTGAAGGTAGGTTTAGATTGTATGGATAATCAAGTGAAAAATTATTGCATGATTCTCCTGTAGCTGCTGTCACATTTGCTGGATCCACATTTGGTAAAGAACACAAGAAGCCAATGTAGTCTTCATGCCCTACATAAGAATACCCTTATATCATGATTTATTATATTAGTGTGATTATTATTAATTTATAGCGAACCTACATAAGAATACGCATTATCAAACTATTTACAAGTAAGAAGTAACTATAATAATATATATCCATATTTTTTATATTTTAAACTTAAATTTTGCATGTTTAACAATATTATTAAAATAAAATATAAATATTTAAGAAAAAAATGAATGATGTGTTTTAAAAATGAAAATTGAGAGAAATACATAATATATTTCATTTTTGTAAAGTGAGTTGGCTTAGTGAGAAAAATGTTGGTAAAAATCTCACTCGATGGGGTCAGTAGGAATGAGAAGAAACGACAAGTGAGAAGTGGAAGAAGAATTTTCTTCGCAAATTCTCCATATTTGGAGATATATTTGGAGATAGAGGTTGGAAGGGGAAATGGGATCAGTAATCAAGTTTGATCTTTCCTCTCTCTCATGTTTTATTATTTTGTCTCCTTATTTTCTTTGTTCTCTCCCTCATCACCTTTCCCTCACATCCAAATATATAGGGTTAATAATACGAATTATAAGTGAACAAAGGTCGGCTTCCTAAATAAAAAGGTTTATCTCATAACTATGAGATTGTGCATTTAAATTCTACTAATTTGAGGACCATGTTGATGAGTAATCTATACTTTTGTAAACACTTTTTTAGAGGCTATCCCTGACGATCCTGATGAGCCCCAGGACCCAACTTATCTAAATTTATATTCATTAAAAAATATTAATAACAATAAAAAGGCATACCTACTGGGAAGACCAAACCAGGGTCAATGGCAGACTTGGGGTTAATCATACCAGCTCCACGATCAAAAGGAGTAGATTGATACAAACTATTAGTATCATATCCTTCAGCCAAAATAATCTCTCCAAAGTTATCATACTTTTTTGCTGTTGTGGATATAGCAGAAGCAATCATGGAAGGAGTCCACGTAGGATTATGTTCCTTAATAAGAGCAGCTATTCCTGCAACATGAGGAGTGGCCATACTTGTGCCAGACATTAATGCAAAATGTTGACCTACAAGAAGAGGTTGTAAGGCACTTATGGGACTCCATGCTGCCCAGATTTGATGACCTGGTGCTAGAATGTCAGGTTTTAGAATATCTGCAACATGTTTGGTTTTAGAGTCAATGATGTCTGGTCCTCTTGCAGAGAATCTGCTCACCATTGGTGCCCTCCCTTTGAATGATGCTACTCTTCCTTCTCCAATGGAAGCTGTTCCACCAAATTCTGTGTCACTTCCATTACCACACCTCTTTTGGCTTTCGTAATATTGCAGTATAGCCTGCACGTACATGAAACTAGATAAAACTCTTCTTTATTTCTTTTTTATTAGCACATCCATTATCTCTCTATATGCATCATTAGGTTTAATAGGTACTCTCTTCCATTAAGGATTATAATATTGACTTGCCACGTTCTAGAAGACTAGTTTATTCTGTTAAAGGTCATGTCTTATAAGTGAAATAACACTCACCCACACAACTTAACAACACAAAGTTGTCCAACATTAAAAAAAAAAGCAAGCATTAATTCATTGTCATTTTTTAAAAATAAATGCGAAACACTATCACCATATCATTAAGTAGATATAAAAGCTCACCATATATACTTAATGAATACTGATTCTTAATTTAAATTGCTGACAATAAGAAGGGTGGATTGAGACTTTAGGGTACCTGGGAATCAGCAACAGAAGGGATCAAGATGGAAGGAAAATCAAAAGGAATAGGCTCAGCAATATAATCACCATACTTAGGGTTAGAAGCAAGAACAAAACCCTCGATTCCTAGGGCTTTTACTGTGTCCACAATGGCTTTAAGAGTTGAGGTTCCATTGTAGAATCCTGAGGAGAATATGCAAATTATGACACTTCCTCTCACTGTTTCTGCCTCCAGAGCTTCTGGGTGTTGGCACTCTTCAATGTACTCAGGAGTCCATGGAAATGTTCCATTCACCTTTAATGCATCCTTCGCTAACACAAGCTTATGCATCACTGACTCCATCCTAAAACCTGGTCCTGCACGCACACACATGTAATAAATTAATAACTACCTATTACTGTATACCATTCCCTCTAGTACTTATTATAATCAGTCACCAACTAACAAAATTTTTAGTCAGAGATATACAGATATAGGACATCAACTGCAACATGAATTGTTTTTCCCCCAATTTACCCTTATCTACATAAGTTCAAAATTGAAAATGTGAAGTCAAGTTTAATGAGGGATGAAATTCAAAATAGTGGCCATTTTAGCTTAAATTTGATGTCCCAACTACAATTAATTAGCCAATCTCCTTAATTAATTTTCACAAATACCTTTCCATAACTCCTACACGCATGTATAATTAACTAGTAAGTTGTTTTCCAATTTTGACCTCGTAATAGGTAAAAATGACACACACACACACACATTCAATTTCATTTTCATTGAGATGGCTTGACTTCCATATCCATAAGTTTGAGAGGGAGAAAAAGAGTTTGGTGGATCCCACATGTCATTTGGAGCCCGCCAAACCTCTTGTTTTGTCTTTCTAGTCGTGAACTGTTCAGATTTGGATGATCCAACAATGAGATGATTTACATTTAATTTCTTAATTATTTTTTACAATAAATAATCACTTTTTCTGAAGAAACGATTGTTAAAAGATTATCATTATTTTAAAATTTATCCCTTTTAAAATAAATTTTTAAAAAATAAAAAGTCTATAAAAAAATATAAATGGTCCAAATTTAGCTAGCTCATGATATCCATTTTAAGCCCTTAAGTCTTAATTAACTTAACGAATTTTCTAGTTAGGAACTATTAAGTGATATTTCTTTATCTCACGTGGTGATATCTATGTTTCCTTCATGTTTATGTATCAATTGGTGATCTGCGCTTTTTTAGATCGATCCTATTATTACTATGTATTTGAGCAACCAATTAATTAAATTTCGGAGTTTATCACTCTCCCAACACAATGTGCTCTAATTTCTTTTAACGAAATAATGTGCCCTATTTAACACTTGAATTGAAGACTACTCGAGATTTAGTGGGACTTTACCAAATCAACTATGTATCAGTTTGTGCTTTCCTTTGTTTCAGATTCAGATCATTTACTAAATCATTGTTTTCTTCAAAACAAAAGTCAAAACATGGGTCATGTTCACACTTTTTCATTCTTTTCAATATCATACTTCAAATTATTTATTCCATTTCTTCTAATCAACAAACACGTTGAGACTTGTAAACAAGCCCAACGCTATTATCTAGTCTGCAATGTTCTAGTAACTAAATCTTATATTAAGTTTTTGTTATGGAAAGATATGGATAGAAGGTAGTTGGAAGCATATATACTTACCAGAGAGGGAAACACCAGGGTAGGAGAGGCCATTTCCAAGGAGGATATTAGAAACATAATAGCGATCAGTGGTGGAGGCAGCCACACCAAGAGTCCAAGGGCTGAATGAGAGCACTGAGGAGGGTGAAGGCCCATTGTTGCCTGCAGCTTGAATCACCATGACTCCTGCTTTGCTTGCAAACAATAGAGCTACCTCCAACACACTCAGCATAGTCACTGTGTCTTCTGGCGCTTCCTCTGGCCCCACTGACAGGCTTATTATATCCACTCCATCTGCTGCTGCCTGCAACACTTCCATGTTCCAATTATCATGACATAACGAAAGATTTTTTTTACCTTCATACATAATGAAAGGTTGAGACAATATATTGATGAACCAACATTAGTTTAATTTGATTATTCCAAAACATTTATAAACCTTTCACATCTGAAATAACAAAAGAATATATTTAGAAGTATTTTATACAAATTAGGAAGAATTGTTGGAAATGTCCCCCTCATTGAAATGTGTTTTTTGTCGAAAAGAAACTTGGAATTTGATTAAGCTAAGTATAAATCATCATTAATCAGTGGGTTCTTCAGCGGTGTTTGATAACATTTCTTTAACTTTGTATGTGCAAATGTCTTCTGCTTTACCTTTGAAATTTGAAATAGGACTTGAGAACTCATCTTTAATTATCATGCATGTACAATTCTTCCTCAATTGTTTACACATAAAATAGGTTTGCATGGCCCTAGCGAAAGAGGCTTTTGCCATATCTAACTTAAAGGTCTCAAGTTTAACGTGGAAAAAAGTGTAAAAACGTTTTTGAAAGATCTCCTTAATGAGTATAAAGATGTTCGAATCTAATATATAGTTAAATAGCCATTGTTTCTTTATTTAAAAAAAAATATTTTGCACAGAAAAATTTGCACTGCCATGTCCTTAACTTTCTGCATTAGTCCAGAAATTATAGGACATATATTTGTCCTCAAACAAATTTTAGGTACCTTCCCTCAGTAAAACTTGTAATGGGCGGATTGTTCAACCATTTCTCGTTATATTTAAACTAATTTATAGTAATGTAGGGAATAATTCAATTTACTTGATCAATTGCTGCAACCACATCTGCAATGGTTCCCACGGTTGGAAAAATAGCCTTGTAAACAGCTATTCTGTAAAATGACATAAATTACAATCATTATCTTCAACTATCTGAAAGAAAAATCTATGGAATGTACTTAATATTTCAGAAAATATATGAATTTTGATAATACAAATGAAGTTAATAAAAGGGAAAATTAATTTAAGGTCCCTCACAAGGGAGTTAATACTGGAAAAGTCCCAAAAGTTGAAAATATTAATGTAGGGTCCCAAGGGACCTCACATTAATATATTTGAAAAGTGAAAAGACAGTTTTGCCCCTAGCCTTAATAAAAAATTACCCCACCCCTCTCCCCCACCCTCCTCCTCCCTCACCCGCCCCCACCCCCAACCCCCTCCCTCCTCGGCCCCACCCCCCCTCCCTCCCTCCCTCCTTCCTCGGCCCCACCCCCCTCCCTCCCTCCCTCCTTCCTCGGCCCCCCACCCCCCCCTCCCTCCCTCTCTCCTTCCTCGGCCCCCCACCCCCTCCCTCCCTTCCTCCTTCCTCGGCCCCCCACCCCCAACCCCCTCCCTCCTCGGCCCCACCCCCACCCCTCCCTCCCTCCTTCCTCGGCCCCCCACCCCCCTCCCTCCCTCCCTCCTTCCTCGGCCCCCACCCCCTCCCTCCCTCCCTCCTTCCTCGGCTCCTCGGCCCCCCACCCCCACCCCTCCTCCCTCCTCGCGGGTGAGGGAGGAGGGGTGAGGGTGGGGGTGCGAGGAGGGAGGGGGTGGGGTTGGGGGGCCGAGGAAGGAGGGAGGGAGGGAGGGAGGGGGGGTGGGGCCGAGGAAGGAGGGAGGGAGGGAGGGGGGGTGGGGGGCCGAGGAAGGAGGGAGGGAGGGAGGGGGGGTGGGGCCGAGGAGGGAGGGGGTTGGGGGTGGGGGCGGGTGAGGGAGGAGGAGGGTGGGGGAGAGGGGTGGGGTAATTTTTTATTAAGGCTAGGGGCAAAACTGTCTTTTCACTTTTCAAATATATTAATGTGAGGTCCCTTGGGACCCTACATTAATATTTTTAACTTTTGGGACTTTTCCAGTATTAACTCCCTTGTGAGGGACCTCAAATTAATTTTCCCTTAATAAAATTCTAAAAAATAGTTAATTACATTTGCTGAAGATATGTTGTAATTAATTAAGTCCTTAAATAAATTTTAGATATTATTAAATAATACATTTTACAATGAACAATAGTTTTGTATGAATAATTCTATTATCTCACTATCATAGGAATTAAAGCTATTACCTTGCACGTGGTGCTATTCCGCTAGCACGACCATAGCAAAAGCCATTCACCACCACATCAATCCCACAATTCCCAGCAGCCGTTGATGCCACATGACTGATCAAACCCATTCCATATATATACATCATTAATTTTTACCTAATACTGCCTCCGGTCCTAAATATAAGACCTAATTGATTTTTTTGGAAAATCCTAAAAAAACAAAATAAGTTAATTATAAATTGATGATTTACCTAGTTTTCCCTTTGACTAGTATATTTTACCTATAAACTAATGGATAATCTAAAAATATATCAAATATGTCATAATTTGATAACCTATTTCGTAACCTTAATCTCTCCAAAAAAAAGTCATCTAGGTCTTATATTTAGGACCGGATGTAGTATATAATTTCATACCATAAAAAACAACTTATACCCAAAGATACATATGTAACATATGTTTTATGTAAGTGTATTGGTCAAAGTAAGATGAAGTTGATAATATATATACTTACCTGCCATGTCCATCAGCATCAAAAGGAGAAAGGAAATCAATAGCAGGATTGAGAGTGGCAGTAGCTTCAGCTCCCTTAGAGAAGAACCTTGCACCTACTATCTTGCCATTACAATCGCTCTCTGTGAATCTTGGACCTGTCTCACATATTCCTCTAAACTCAGACACGTTTGATGATTTAAAAGGTTTTGAAGGATCATAAGCAAAGCTTCCATGGTTAGGGTTTATCCCACTGTCCACAAAACCTATCACCACCCCTTCTCCTCCTTCTCCTTCCTCCCACACTTTGCCTTTCACCCCCACAAACGCAGGTGTGTATGTCGTTTTGAGCTTTACCCCTCTGTCTCTCTCCACCACTCTCACTCTTCCGTTACTTCTCAATCTCTCCGCCTGTATTAGAATATATCAAGTCTCACATAGACTGACTAACTTACAGATGAAAGGTACATATTTATTTTTTTTAATTAATGGTAGATTATTTTTTGAGAAAAAAATTAAGGGATAAAACACTATTGATTTGAAGTTACAAGTAGATCGAACCCAAATATATAAGTCACATAAATTGACTTGAATTGTTATGATAGATGTTAAAGACACTTAGTTAATACTCCATCCGGTCCTACATATAAGACCTAATTGACTTTTTTGAAAAATCCTAAAAAAAAAGCAAAATAAGTTAATTATAAATTTATTTACCTAATTTTTTCCCTTAAACTAGTTTATTTTACCTATAAACTAATGGATCATCTAAAAATATATCAAATATGTCATGATTTAATAGACTATTTTGCAACCTTAACCTCTCCAAAAAAAAGTCATCTAGGTCCTATATTTAGGACCGAAGGTACTATATGATTCACAAAAAATGTAGTAATCTGAAGCCCTATATTTAATAGTCATACATTGAGCAATTAAAATATGCATTGAAGTATGTTCTTAATTTAAGCTGTTTTGATAGGAAGATATACTATATATACACACACATACACACACACAGACGCTCAAGCGCGCGTGCACGCATGAGGGTTAAGTTCTAAGGGCTTTGTTAAAGAGGACCTGGGATGGGGTGGTGTGAAGTGAGAAGCCATTGATGATGTGCTTGAAGCTGTGAAGCTTATTGTAGCTTCCCTCCTCTAAGGTGCTTTGCAGAAGCATTTCATGAGATTCCACCAACTTCTTTCCATATTCCATTGAAGCTTCTTTACTATATATGTATTATCCACGCATGCACGCGCGCACACACACACACACACACACACACACACACACACACACACACACACACATATATATATATATCAGAAAAATAATGAAGAAAAGAATAAAAATGAATATATGCTTATTTTGGCAAGGTCATCAAAACATATATGAGCGTACCATAAATAAAATACAACTCAATATTTTCAACTTTGAACAATGAAACAATGAACCTGTTGTGGTGACAAGAAGCTTTGGAGAAAGCAACGGCGTCATCTCCATCCAATAAAACCAAGTATATGGCTCTTTCTTCTTCTGCAAAACAAACTCTGAAGAAAACCAATAAGAGGCTCATCATCAGTATTACTATTACCAGAAAACTTTTCTCTTTTTCTGCCATTTTTATTCCTTTTCGTTTTCAGAAGTTGATGATTGATGATGGTGAAAGTGAATGGTGATGATGAGTTATTTTTTATAGTCAAAAAAGGCTTGCACTGTTAACGTGAGTTCCCTTATATTTTCCATATTGGTTTTTGTTCATAACAGAATTTTTAGGTTACTTTGATTTTTGTTTTCATGCGTTATTCCCATCTTGCATTTCACACCAAACATCCATTCCTCCCCTCTTCATTTCACACGCCAAACCCAGTTTTTCTTCCCTTTTTCTTCTATGCCTTTTAATAATTATTAATTTATTATTTGTTCTCTAACGTCTCTTTCCTTGTTTGTTGATGATCAATAAAGACTTCACAAGAAATCAACATAAACGAGTCAATTTACATTTTTTTTTCTTCAATGATATATATATTGTCTTCCAATGAGGTAATAAAAAACTTGAATACTTTATTTTCATTTTCCAAAATTTAGTTTTTCAAGAGTATCATTAGCATAACTATTTTTTACAATACAATAATATTCAAAGTTAATTAAGTTATGAGTGTAATAAAGAAAAATATAATCTTAAAATATCCTAGAATATTCCTGAATTGAATTGGATTTTTGGATGAATTTCAACAACTTGAAGAATATTAGCTCACTAATAAGAAGCTTTTTTTCCCATTCTTTGCTCAGTAATTCTTCTGCCCTCATTTCAGCGGATAATCTGATAAATCAGACGTTGGATTCTAGGGCTACGAGCCAACAACTATGAAACGTGGAGGAGGACTTCTCCATGCCATGGGAATAATATTTTAAATTTCTCTCATTTATAACAGAAAAAAAATTATTAATATATGGAATGATCCAGCGTTTTGAGACTTTCCAGCTAACACAACTGGAAACTCAGTTGAAATTTGACAATTGTTTTTTTACTTCACACGTTTAAGGTTTCATGGGCCAAGAGATCAATGTGTCATAAGAAAATCTAAGATACATAGATAGATACATAATATTAATAATCATAGCCTTAGCCTAAGCCTAAGCCTGAACCAAATACACAAAAGATGGTCTATAATTAATGGGGTATAGCCTACTCTGGTCGAAGTTGTACACAAAACAACACCCAAATCACACAACAGCAGAAGATATTTAGGCAAATTATTGAGCATGAGTCATCATTGCATGTCTCTCTCTTCCTCTCCTCTCTTCAAGGGGTTAAAGCACTTCTGCATAATGGTCATCTTTTCCTCCTCTTGGGCTCCACCTGCAAATGTTACTTAGGCCTTCAACAGCTCAGAATATGATAAACTAAAAGAGCAAATGCAACATGTGATTCAAGTTAATGTAATTAAATAACTCAAAACATCCAACAATAAATTCATAACTAAGGCAGTAACTTGCCGTAATGATAAATAGCACAATAAAATCTCAAGACCGTTCAAGGAGTCAAAAATGGGATAACATGACAATGTGCTCAAGTGAGGATCGGATGACTAAAACTAAAGAAAGACACATTTGCAGAAAAGTTCTGCCACATAGTGACCTAATGTAAGGTTTAGATGGTATGCAACACCATGAAGCGTTTTCCAAATAGCACTCAGTACATTAGACTTATGTTTTATGCATCCAGCGCCCCATGCCCCCATAGTATTTTCAAAGTAACACTCAATATCTTAAATAATGTGTTAAACAAGTAATTTTTCCAGAAGCTCTCAAAACTTCAAGTTTAGGGTGCTTGTTGATACTGAGAACAATACTTTAAAAGCAAAATTGTTCCAACAATTATTTTAAAATACCAAGTACTATTTGAAAAATACTTCAGGATGTTGAATGCACCAAAAGTTAAGGATATACTTAACCCTTAATATGATATTCATATTAGGAGGGAGGTGTCAAGATATCTCTGGGAATTTTGGAAGCCTCTCTATACTCTATACAATATATGAGAAGGATTCAGCTGTAAGAATACCTAAGTGACAATTATGATGCCCCTAATGGTGGAAAGCTTTTCTGAGGCACTTACACATTCAATTGCACAATCAGCGGTTTTAATGGAATCAAGCATAATCACTAATGACCTGAACAGCAAAAATCATAATATGAACCCTCACTTACACATCCTGAAGCATAATCACTAATGTATGTGTTTGACCAAAGTTTCAGATATTCTCATTTACACCAGCAAAGTAAATAAAAAAGACATTCAGAATTTAATTAACAGTAAAAATAATCATGCAACACAAAGTGGGCCTTGCAATTGGGTGCCTAGCCCAAACATGTATAAACCCAGTAACAAACCAAAAGCCATCTCAATGCTACAATATACTAAATTGGGATTAGCAACCCCACCCAACCATCGCCAGAAAACAAAGTGAAAAGGAGATCAATATAACAAAACTGATTAGTTTTAAAGTATATGCAGAACATTCATAACAATACTATACTACCATAATCAGAGTTTAGCCAAAGCCACATTACATGAAACATCATGTACGACTCACATTAACTCCATATTTTCGATCTGCAAACATAAGTGATTGAAATTTATTTCTCTCTCAAAACAGTAGAGGTTTCTGTGGTCAATATAATAAGAAGAATGGCAAATGAGATCATCTTTATATGAATGTTTTGACCAGAAACTTGGGGGTCCAAAATGAACTGTGCGGTTTGAATACTTTGCTGATACACTCTCAATTGGACCAAACAAAGGGGGGGAAGGCTTAATTTCTTCTAGTACTAGCAAATCTAGAGGCAAATTTTTTATTTTTTTTTTAAAAAAACAATCGACGAAGTTTTCTTTGGCATCGGGATTGAGATAACAAAGTTAAAGCATAATCAAATTAGTTTATATGCAATGCAGATAACTTTTCACGTTAATCCAATTGCACAAGTTAATCTAAATTGCCGCCTCTAATTCTGCCAGAGAAGATTTCATGGTTCGTAAGCAACGAAAGCATGTCTTTGAATTATTTGGGACTAAACACAAGTAGTCTCACCTTGCCATCATCAACTGGAGATGAAAAATATGTAGTTCGGGGCAACTTTTTCATGTCGTCATCAGATAAACATTCCGAGCACACGAAATGGTCCAGTTTCTTCGCTTCTTCAATAGTCCTGCCCACACAAGCTGGATGGTACCTACAAGAAATCTACACAGATTGAAATAGGCGTTTCACAAAAAATAAACACAAAAATCTAAAGGATATAAAAAACTTAGTAATAGCAAAATAGTTCCTAAGGAAATTTAATAAATAAGACAAACTGTCAAATATGGTGATACTAGATAAAATAAGTAAATTAACAAAACAAATCACAATGATGCCAGATAAAATGAGTTGATAAAAGCAAAATAGTCGCACTTTAAAACAAAACTACTTTATCTCTGCATCATTTATTATATATTTTCTGACATAAATTGTGGAAATGCCACAATAAAACTCAAAATCATTATTTTGTCACTAGGAACAGAATTATATATGGAAACTCTATCTCTTCTCTTGTCTCATTTGATCCCCCCCCCCCCCAAATCTATCTATCTCTCACTTACACTAACTGAGCAAGTGAATTTCTTTCTAAAGGCTAACATGAAAATCATATTCCTGCAGTGAATTCAAATTATGGGCATCAGGAAACAACTTCCAGAGGCTTCTTGAAGTACCTATGTCATGTTTATCCTTCACCTCAGCATGAGGTGATAAAAACAACTTTCTTCATTAAAGCAAACACAACTTTAAACCTGAACCAGTAGATCTGAAAGTACAAGAGACATATCCAAAATACAAAACTAACAAACAAGGAGATAAAAAGCAGAATACAAATGATTTTACCAATCCTTGCACCCTTCACATTGCACCATGAGGTCATCTGGGTTATAAGGCATCTCACATTTGCAATACCTTCCAAACAAAAGACAAAAAACCCCATTCATTAGTCCCAATGCTAAAAAACACAAACATCACATATTAAAAAACAACCTCCAAATAAACACAGACTCACACAGCCACACGGTCAGGACTAAAAGCCCCAGTAGCAGCCTTATACTCAAATCTACAATAGTAATCCTCAGCTCCAACATTCTCAAGCTTAGTATAGTTCTTAAAAGAGTGCACAATGCACTTCCCTTCAATGGTATGAGCACTCTGAACATCATAATGGTCAGACAGAAACAGCTCCTTAGCTCCATGGAATTGCCTGCGTCCACCAATAGACTCTTCAGGCCTATAATACCACCTCACTCGAACCTTCACATTATTCCTATTGTCCTGCTCAATCTTCTCCACTCTCGCCACGTACGGAGGCTTGCTCGTGTCAGAAGGCCTCATCAAAACACAGTCCCCAGCTAAATCAAACACACCCACATGAAAAGCAAACATTTTTCAACCACCCCACATAAAAAGTTAACATTTTTCAAAAAACCCACATGAAAAAACACAAAAAGGAAACAAATTTCAACAAAAAAAGAGCAAAACAAGAAGGTACAGATTTGAAGAACAAAAGGGTAAGAGAGATTACCTCTAACAACTTTGTTAGTGCCTTTGATGGAGTAAGAATCGATGTCTTTCCTTCCGGGTCTTGTTTTCGCCATAAGAAGAAAGAAGAAATGTGAAGAATTGGAAAAACCCTAAGAAGGAAAACAGAGGAAGAAACCTAAGACTAAGAAGGTGACACTGTGTTAGAGTTACAGTGAGTTTTATAGAATAGGGTCAAGCTTGTTGTAACAACGTTTGGTGACAATCCTTTTGTTGTTAGTGTTGGGGATTGATGCTGCAATTTTGTGCTGCTTCTTCTTTGCTTTAAAATGTGTACACCAACAATGGCCAATCACAATCTATATGCCTTCACATTTCTAAAGCTTCACATTTTTTGTTTTAAGTTTTGTGCGATTACTAAGGAGACTTTTTCTTATGTTTTGTCCTGTAGCGTCTGCCTTTGCCCAGACAGAGAAAATTTTACAGTTTACAGACTCTGCATTGACTCCTTTTATCTGCCTAGTGCCAGAACATGTAATGGGAAGTTGGTGTGATACAAACAAAATGTATTCATTATTTTTCTTCTTGGTTAATCAGGGCTCGATTAAATTCATGCTGGGGGAGTAGGAGTATGACTGTACAAAAGCCCAACGGCCCTATTGGCCCGATCCGGTCCTATACTATAAGGGGTCGTTTGGTTCGCTGGAAGAGGTTTTGATGGAAGTGGAAGTGGAAGTGGAGGTGGATGTAAAAGTGGAAGTGGAGGTGGAAGTCTGGTCTTAATGTGTCTTTGGTATGTATGAAGTGTATATGGAAGTTATATATTTTTTTAATATTTATATATGTAAATAAATTAGGAATTTCCTAAAATGCCCTTAAATTTCCTTTCTCATCATCTTCTTCACTCTCAATCCAACCCACCCCACCACAACCCCACCACCACTACCATTTGACCACCACCAAGCCCCCACCACCACCACCACACCCCCCCACCACCACCCTTCCTATACTACTCTTAACCATTAAAAAAAGAAAAAAAAAAGTGGGGCTTCTTTCACCAACTCACTACCACCACACACACCACCACCCACCTTACCGAAGCCGCCGTCGCCATGCCCACCACCACCACACCCACTACCACCGAACCCAACACCACCACACCCAACACCATCGAACCGACCGCCATCACCGCCACACCCATTGCAAGTTTCATCATCGATGATGGAGAATAAAGGCAAAAGAGCATTCATCACCATGGTAACAAGAAGGTGACATTGGAGCATCGGAGCAGTCGCCGTCGCTGTGGTGGAGCGCCGAAGCTGACGCCGGCGACGACGGAGCCACGGCGAGAAGACACCTTCAGTGAGTCATTTTTCAGCTTGTTCCTGAAATGGTGGCGGCGGCGGCTGACGACGGGACACCGCCGTTAACAGAGGAGGAGGCCACGGCGGTGAAGACGGTGGTGGCTAACAGAGAAGGAGGAGAAAGAGGGAAGGAGGAGAGATAGAACGAAAGGAAGGAAAGTGAAGATAGTACAGCGTGGCGGCGGTGGCGTGGCGTGGCGGTGGCCGTCTGTTTGGCGTCCATGGGTGCATGAGGGAAGGAAGGAAGGAAGGAAGGAGATGAAGTCTCTGCGTGGTGGTGAGGGAAGGAGGAGAGAGAAAGAAGAGTGTGTGAGATGATAAAGTGAGGACAGAGTTGGAAATAAGCAAAAGTCTTGAGGATATTTTTGTCAAAAAAAATGGGTTCCTATGGAAGTGAACCACTTCCATAGGTTTTGGGGTGGAACCCATTTTGGGGTTTTTGATGGAAGTGAAAGTGGAAGTGGAGGCCACTTTCCACCACACCAAAGACACAAAATGGTGATTTCCACTTCCACTTCCACTTCTCTACCCCCAATTCCAGCGAACCAAACGACCCCTAAATGATCTGTCACAAATCACAATGTGGCCATGGACGTTTCCGATTAGGACGTGACTGACTCGACCATTGAGTAGGACTAGACCAGGGCATATGCTCCATGACCAACAGGACGACCAGACCCGATTATTTTATTATTTTTAGTAAAAATATTTTAATTAATTAACACAATTATCACATTATTTCTTAATTAATTAATTGGTTATTTAGTTTAAAAGTAGTTTATTACACTTTGTTATTTTCCCACATGATTCATTAATTTATTTAATAGTTGAAAATATGAATTTTTTATTTTATTATACAAAAAAAACTTTGGGATCAACATGGTCCATCATGTGGCCCTGTGGTCATGTCCAGACCTCTCTCGATGTCGGGCCAAATAAGACATGATCGGGTATCAGGTTAAAAATTCCAGGCCGACAATTATTTAGGAGAGGACTAAGGCATATAGTTAGTCCAATTCCGTCCGTTATTTGTGCACTTCTAGGTATGAGTGTTACCCACATATGCAAGATTGTTGTCCTCCCTCCCAATGAGAGTGCTTCCCGGGAATCGAACACACGTTCTCATCCCATATACGGAGGTTGTAGTTCACTTACCAGTTCAACCAACTACCCATTATCTTTGTCTATTAAGAAAACTCAAGTATTGACAATACACACGCGCATGCGCATATTATTGTATCCATGAGATCGGATTCGATTTGATTCAGATTTTAGTGGCAGCTGAATATGATTTTTGCAAATTAGTTGGTATGAAAGGAAGGTCAAGTTCGCACCAAGTAAAATAATATGGTCAACAAGTTTTAGGTAGTGTATGTTTAATTATTTTGTGGAAGCTTTGTTTATTATTTCATGGTCGTTACTAAATGTTATGAGTTATGACTTACTTACGAGTGCTGAATTTAAATTTTCAAATATTGGAGAGGTTATGTGCAACTGATCCAAAGTTTAAGTGTTTTTATAAAGGGTGAAGACCCAATTTTGATACATAATTATTGTCAAATGATAAAAAATATTACATAACTATTTAAAAGGTCACAAATGATTTTCAACTGTTAGACATTGGATCAAAGATAATATTTCACTAATATAACAATAAGATTACACTTGAAAAGTCCAAAATGCCCTTATAAATAAATTAAAACAACATATTTTCTTTTTGCTTCCTCGCTAATTCTTTTCTCTTTTTCATTTCATTCATTTCCCCATTTTTTATTTCATGTTTTTTCATTGGTTTTTTCTTGCAGAAATGAGATTAACTGATATGCAGTTACTTTAATTTGTCGTTGATGGAGAAAGAAGGAGGAGGAGAAAGAATGAGGAAAATATATTTTGTTTTGTTTTGGATTTTTCACATGTAATCTTTTTGTCATATTATTAAAATATCATTTTTGATCCAATGACCTAACAGTTGAGAATCATTTGTGACCTTTCAAATAGTTATGTACTATTTTTTATCCTTAAATAATAATTATGTATCAAAATTGGGCCTTCGCCCTTCTATAAATTAGAATGTTTGGAATCTATTCCATTAGAATGTTTGTTTAATACAGTAGAACTGTATGTTTTTTTATTACAATTAAAATTAAAATATGTGGAATTGGCTACAACCCATCAATATTTTACCTATGCTTAGAATTAAGAGGATGGAGTTTTATTTATGGTTAAAATTGATATGATTTCATATAATTTAATCTAATTTAGTTTTGGTCTCTATAATTCCATGCAAATTCAATAATCTCCCTTAATACATACCTTAAAGTAACATTTCAAATATTTTGTTTGTAACAAAAGATATTTCAAAAATACATTAACAATGGCAAAAATATATCCACTACTACAACCTCCAATAAAACCTTCATTATAGGCATACCTTTTATATGTTTTATTGCTTGTATGGTGATAGAGTAGGTGTATAATGATCCTCAATTAGGAGCCCAATCTTTTCAGTAATTGAGTCAAACATTATGGCTAGAAAACATGGGAGAAAAATGCTAAATACATGAAAAAAAACTTTAGAAAAGTTAATTCCTATGTTTTTCTGAAGATTTAACATGTTAGAAAATGAGTTTCAAAATTTTGAAAGCTCCAAAACCCGAATGGCATCTTCACAGGAAAATTTTTCTTTTTATGGGCTCACAAATGAAAACATAAAAGCAGAGATGTCCCACGATGATTAATGAGTGAAAAAATCATATTTTCTCTTCAAAATTCACAATTTCAATATATGAAAAATGAACCAAATTTTTTTATCTCCATAACATTATGAACAATGAACAGAAAGGAAAAAAATTACAAATTCCAAAAATTCATAAACTACACAGTTTTAGCGATCCCCAGATAAAGAGAAAATATGAGAAAATAAACAAATATACACATAGCAAGGCAGAAAATAAAATAAGGGTTATGACACCACAAACCAATCATACAAACAATACCTTATATTCACATATCGATAAATAACTTTTGTCATCACTTTTATTGATCTATGAGAATAGACAGATTTATATGTAACTGTAAAATAGAACACCGTTAGAAATAATCCAAAGCTCTTATGACTGGAATATGCTAAACAGTGACGGAACCCGAAAGTAGAGAGAATAAACGCTTGATTTTATCATTGTTTGGTTCTCTCAATCAGAAAACTCTCTTATATAGATAATAATGCATAAAAACCCTTAATTGACAATTGGGTCTATTTGCTGACTATGTGCGACCTAAGCATTTTATTATCAATCCTAAATATATAACTAAATATGATCATATAAATAATAATAAATTCTAATTAACACTAAATATATGGGAAGTACAAAAATATTCAACACATTTGAGAAAGTGCGGGTAGATGGCATGGATTGACATTCCTTCTAAAAGTTGAAGGAAATTGCAAAAATGTCCTTCAATAAATATATATTCCTAGTTTGTATGTTCCTTTGTGAAGTTGACAAATGCAACTAAAAAATTAATAACATTTGTAGAAAGGCATGCAGGTATTTTTTTGAAAAATAAATACCCATGGAAAGCGACATGGGTATATATATAATATATATGCCTTGTGGCATGACAATACATGCATTTATTATACACACACATATATAACCATGTCGCACCACACAGGCGCGATATGGTTATTTATATAATAATAATAATAATAATATGCCTTTGGCGTGACAAGGGATGCGTTTATTTTTTAAAAATATATAACCATTTGCGCTTGTATGACACGATATTGTCATTTATATAATATATGTCTCTTCGCACCATAGTGGCGCGACAAGTAATGCATTTATTTTTTAAAAATATATATATTTATGTTGTATCCTTGTGGCATGGCATACATATATAGAAAGTATATATCTATATTGCAACTTTTGTTGCGACATACATACATATATAATAAAAAATTATAATAAAACTTTAAATTATACACATTTTTAATGCGCAACATATGATTAGTGAAACGCTCTGTAAAATGACATAAATTACAATCATTATCTTCAACTCTCCAAAAGAAAAGTCTATGGAATATACTTTATATTATTTCAGAAAATATATGAATTTTAATAATCGAAATAAAGTTACCATTATTCTAAAAAATAGTCACATTTTCTAATTAAAGATATGCTGTAAAATTACTAAGTCCTTAAATAAATTTTAGATATCATTAAATAATACATTTTACAATGAACAATATTTTAGATATCACTCTCTGTAAATCTTGGACCTGTCTCAAACATTCCTCTAAACTCAGACACGTTCGATGATTTAAAAGGTTTTGAAGGATCATAAGCAATGCTTCCATGGCTAGGGTTCATCTCCCACTGTCCACAATGAATAAAGATAGATATGATACTAATTAATATAAGTCACACAAATTAACTTGAATTATTATGATAGAAATTAAAGTCACTTAATGAATACATGATTCACAAAAATGTAATAACCTGAAGCCATATGTTTAAGAGTCTTATATTGAATAATTAACAAATGCATTAAAGGTATATTCTTGATTTTAGCTATTTTGATAGGATGACAAACTTAATATATGACTCATTCACAAGAATTTAACAGCTTGAACACATACATGGGATGCATGGGTGGTGTGAAGTGAGAAGCCATATATTGATGATGTGCTTGAAGCTGTACGTGAAGCTTATTGTGGCTTCCCTCCTTTAAGGGGCTTTGCAGAAGCATTTCATGAGATTCCACCAACTTCTTTCCATGTTCCATTGATGCTTCTTTACTATATATATATATATATATTATCCACCCATGCATGCACATATATATATATATATCAGAAAAATGAAGAAAATAAATAAAAAGGAATATATGCTTATTTTGGCAAGGACATCAAAACATGTATGAGCGTACCATAAATAAAATAGAATTCAAATGTTTTCAACTTTGAACAATGAAATAACTAATAAGGAACCTGTTGGGGTCAGAAGAAGCTTTGGAGAAAGCAACGGCATCGTCTCCATCCAATAATTAAAACCAAGTATATGGCGCTTTCTTCTTCTGAAAAAAAAAATCTGAAGAAAACCAATAAGAGGCTCATCATCAGTATTACTATAAACCAGAAAAGTTTTCTCTTTTTCTGCCATTTTTATTTTATTTTTCGTTTTCAGAAGCTGATGATTGATGATGACGGTGATAGTGAATGGTGATGATCATGATGAGTTATTTTTTATAGTAAAAAAAGGCTTGCACTGTTAACGTGAGTTCCCTCATATTTTCCTTATTGGTTTTTTGTTAATGACAGATTTTTCATTACTTTGGATTTTTTTCATGTGTTGTTCCCATCTTGCATTTCACACCAAACATCCATTGTAATAATTATTAATGAAGGAAGGTCCAGATTTGTCAATGACAATTATTAAAAAAGGCATTGGGCACAAAAACTATTTTTGAGAAGCAAAATTAATTGGTAAATTTGCTCATCGAAAATGTTTTTTGGTGTTAGTTACCCTTTTGGTAGTTGTTATTGGCAAATTTACACTTTCACCCATTATTAATTTATTATTTATTCTCTAACGCCTCTTTCCTTGTTAACTGATAAACAAGGGCATCATAAGAAATATAAATAAACAAGTCAATTTTCATTTTTAATGCAATAATTTTCAAAAATAATTATTATTTTCAAGCACTAATTATTTGCATAATTATTATTGATAATACAATAATTTCCAAAAATAAGTTAGTGCACAAATCATTAGTGAATCCACGTTCATAAAATAAGTTATTAGTGCACTTGAGAAAAATATAACCTTTAAACTTAGCGGGTTGGCGTGAGTAGTAAGTACTTCCGGCCCTTAAGCAAATGGTTGGAGGTTCGATCACTAACTTTTGCAAATGGAACAAATTCACAAGTCAACTGTCTACCCCCTATATGGAACTTCAGAACAGCGAGGAATTAATCTCACTTGACACACGGATGGGATACCCTTAGGTAACAAAAAAAAAAAAAAACCTTCACTTGTTCTAGAATATTTCTGAATTGGACTTTGGGAATTTTTGATTAATATTAACTTACCAATTTGACGCTTTTTTCCCATTGCTTGCTCAATTGCTCAGTAGTTATTCTTCCTAATTTCAGCGGATAATCTGATAAATCAGACGTTGGATTCTAGGGCCACGAGCCACCAGCTATGAAACTTGAAGGGAGACTTCTCCATGCCATGGAAAAAATATTTTAAATTTATCTCATTTTTTAACAACAAAAAGGAAAATTATTAATATAGAGCTAACAAAACTGGAAACTCAGTTGAAATATGACAACTTTTTCTTTACTCCACGTGCTTACGATTTCATGGACCAAGAGATCAATGTCACAAGAAAATCTAACATAGATAGATAGATACATAATATTAATAATCATAGCCTTAGCCTAAGCCTGAGCCAAATACACAAAAGATGGTCTATAATTAATGGGGTATAGCCTCTGGTCGAAGCTGTACACAGAACAACACCCAAAACACACAACATCTGAAGACATTTAGGCAATTTATTGAGCATGAGTCATCATTTCATGTCTCTCTCTTTCTCTCTCTCTTCAAGGGGCTAAAGCTCTTATGCATAATGGTCATCTTTTCCTCCTCTTGGGCTCCACCTGCAAATGTTTTTTAGGCCTTCAGCTGCTAAATATATGATAAACTAAAAGAATGCAACATGTGAATCAAGTTGATGTAATTCAATAACTCAACAAAATATCCAACATTGAATTCACAACAATGGCAGTCAACTTGACTTAATGATTATTGATATTTTCTTTGACACCAAACATAGTCTGATAATTAGCAAAATAAAATCTCAAGACCGCCTTCAAGGAGTAAAAAATGGGATCACATGACGATGTGCTCAAGTGGGGAACTGAGGATTAATACTAAAATTTTTTTGGTTGGGAAGGATTAATACTAAATAAAGACACATTTGCAGTATAGTTCTTGATAGTCACTTAATGCAAGGTTTAAATAGTATGCAGCACCATGAAGAATTTCCCTAATAGCATTCAGTAAAAGAGTAAACCCAATTTTAGTCCACATTTGGTGAGTGTTATGGAAGGGAATATATTAGACACTCTTACCCCTACTTTGTGCATGGAAACTAATTCAAACTCATACCCTCAGACCTCACGGCAAGCTCGCTTGCGGCTGAACCAAACTAACCCTTCCCTAATAGCATTTAATATATCAAGACTTATTTTTTATGCATATAGCTAGAGCCGGGAATATGGGTCGAACCCATGGGTTGAGCCCGGCAACCCGCGGGTTGGGCAGGGTTAGGGTTGGTAAAATCCCAACCCATTTAAAACGGGCCGTTTTGGCCCAACCCATTCAACCCACGGGTTAACATGGGTTAGCCCGGCGGGTTGGCGGGCCAACCCTGCTTTTTTTAAAAAAAATATATATATAGTTATATACATAAGCAACCCCTAACCCCTTCCTATATACCAAATTTGTCGGCTAATCTTCTCTCAAACCTCAACACTTTGTTCTTCCTCTCTAAACCATTTGTTCTCCTTCTAAATCCCTCTCAAATCCTTTCGCTCCCCAATCAATTTCATCAACTCTCAATCCCTTCGATCACAAACTCACTTAAGTCCGAAGTAATCTTCTTCCAAAAAATGTTGAAGCACTTATCTGCACTCGTAATTGGATAATGAGTTTCCTTTGTAATCGAGTTGAAGAGGAGGAAGTTATTGAAGTTTCGATTGCCTAATGATGGAGTTTTAGTTTGTTTCATTTGACCTTTGTATTTTGTATTTTTGGTGCACTAGACTTATATTATTTGATTGAATTTAGCTAGACTTGTTTTATTTATGATATTATTATAATGATACAACTCTTAATTTTTATATGATTTAATGTTCATATTTTTATATGCATCGCATCGCACTATCGCATGGGCAGTGAGCGACTAAGCCACTCATATATTTTTGGTTTAGATTTTTTTTTAAAGTGACGGGTTGGGCGGGTCGACCCTGTAACCCTGCAGGCCGGGTTAGGGTTGGCCAAATTTCAGCCCATTTTAAACGGGCCGTTCTGACCCTACCCATCTGACCCTTGGGTTGGGGCAGGCCAACCCATAACCCGCGGGCCAACCCATATTACCGGCTCTACATATAGCAACCCATAATATTTTGACATTACCACTCAATATTTTAATTTTTTATGCATCAAACATGTATTTTTATATCTTTAAAAATATCTTTAAAACCCAAGTTTAGGATGCTTATTAATACTGAGAACAATACTTTAATAGCAAAATTACTCCAAAAATTATTTTAGAATACTGAGTACTATTTGAAAACTACCTCAGGATGCTGAATGCACCAGAAGTTAAGGATACATTTAACCTTTAATATGATATTCACATTAGGAGAGAGGTGTCAAGATATCTCTGGGAAGTAAGCCACACACACACAGACAGACACATAGATATGAGAAGGATTCAACTGTAATCATACCTAAGTGGCAATTTTGATGCCCCTAAGGATTGATAGCTTTTACAAGGCACTCAAAGATTCAATGACCCCACAATCAGTGGCTTTCATGAGTCAGCATAATCACTTATGACCCGAACAGCAAAAATTATAATATGATGTATGTGTTTGTCTAATAACAACAACAAAGCCTTGTCACACTTCATAGGGTCGGCTACATGAATTATATGACGCCATTGTCAAATCTCATGAAAATATGTTTGACTAAATTATTAGGGTATGTTTGGTTGGAAGAAAGAAGAAAAAGGAAAGTGAAATGGAAAGGTTTTTTGGTCATTTACATATATTCTGGGGCCCACAAGCTTTCTCTCTCCATCTCACACTTTACTTGAGGCTCACAAACTTTATTTCCCATCATTACCTCTACTTTCCATCTTTACACCTTACACTCATTTCCAATTCCATTTCCATCATCTCAAATCCTCCCAAGCAAATGGGCCCTTAGATTTTCTTATAGACACCAAGATGATAAATTAAAATGGCAAATTCAGAATTTATTCAACAATAGAAAAGCATCATGTAGCACAAACTGGGCCTTGCACTTGTGTGCCTAGCCCGAACATGTATAAACTCAGTCAAGCCAATGCCATCTCAATGCTACAAAATACTAAATTGGAATTAGCAACCCCTACCAATCATCCCAAGAAAACAGTAGAGGTTACTATGGTCAATATAAAAGGAAGCATGAGAAAATGATATCCTTATAGGAATGTTTAAACCAGAAACTTAGGGGATCCAAATGAACTGTGCAGATTAAATATTCATTAATGCCACACAAGCACAAAGAAGAAATCATGGGAATCTTTCAACAGAGAGAAGGTCATGGCAGCAAAGATCTTCAGCTTACTGTTTCACAGCATTAGATAATTATACTTTGCTGACACACTGTCAATTGAACTAAACAAAGGGGGAAAAGGATTAAACTCTTCTAATACTAGGAAATCTAGAGACAAATCTGTTTTTATAAAAAAAAAACAGAATTAACAAAGTTATCATTGGCATCGGGATAGAAATAACAATATAACAGCATAATCAGATTAGCTTATAAGGAATGTAGACGATTTTTCATGCTAATCATATTGCATAAGTTGACCGACATTGATCCGCCTCTAACTCTGCCAGAGGAGACTATATGATTTGCAACCAGATAAAGCATGTCTCTAAATTATTTGGGACTGGACACAGGTAGTCTCACCTTGCCATCATCAGCTGGAGATGTGGAAAATGTAGTTCGGGGCAATTTTTTGATGTCGTCATCGGAGGAACATTCTGAGCACACGAAATGGTCCAGTTTCTTCGCTTCTTCAATAGTCATGCCCACACAAGCTGGATGGTACCTACAAGAAATCTACACAGATTGAAATAGGAGCTTCACAAAAAATAAATACAAAAATCTAAAAGATATAAGAACCATAGTAATAGAGAAACGGTTTCTAAGGAAATTTAATAAATAAGAAAAATCGGTCAAATATCGTGATATCAAATAAAATAAGTAAATTACCAAAACAAATCAAAGTGATGCCAGATAAAATCAGTTGATAAAAGGAAAATAATTGCACTTCAAAACAAAACTTTTTTTTATCTCTGCATCATTTATTATCTATTTTCTGACATAAATAGGGGAAATGCGACAATTAAACTCAAAATCATTATTTTGTCACTAGGAACAGAATTATATATGGAAACTCTATCTCTTCTCTTGTCTCATTTGATCCCCCCCCCCCCCCCCCAATCTATCTATCTCTCACTTACACTAACTGAGCAAGTGAATTTCTTTCTAAAGGCTAACATGAAAATCATATTCCTGCAGTGAATTCAAATTATGGGCATCAGGAAACAACTTCCAGAGGCTTCTTGAAGTACCTATGTCATGTTTATCCTTCACCTCAGCATGAGGTGATAAAAACAACTTTCTTCATTAAAGCAAACACAACTTTAAACCTGAACCAGTAGATCTGAAAGTACAAGAGACATATCCAAAATACAAAACTAACAAACAAGGAGATAAAAAGCAGAATACAAATGATTTTACCAATCCTTGCACCCTTCACATTGCACCATGAGGTCATCTGGGTTATAAGGCATCTCACATTTGCAATACCTTCCAAACAAAAGACAAAAAACCCCATTCATTAGTCCCAATGCTAAAAAACACAAACATCACATATTAAAAAACAACCTCCAAATAAACACAGACTCACACAGCCACACGGTCAGGACTAAAAGCCCCAGTAGCAGCCTTATACTCAAATCTACAATAGTAATCCTCAGCTCCAACATTCTCAAGCTTAGTATAGTTCTTAAAAGAGTGCACAATGCACTTCCCTTCAATGGTATGAGCACTCTGAACATCATAATGGTCAGACAGAAACAGCTCCTTAGCTCCATGGAATTGCCTGCGTCCACCAATAGACTCTTCAGGCCTATAATACCACCTCACTCGAACCTTCACATTATTCCTATTGTCCTGCTCAATCTTCTCCACTCTCGCCACGTACGGAGGCTTGCTCGTGTCAGAAGGCCTCATCAAAACACAGTCCCCAGCTAAATCAAACACACCCACATGAAAAGCAAACATTTTTCAACCACCCCACATAAAAAGTTAACATTTTTCAAAAAACCCACATGAAAAAACACAAAAAGGAAACAAATTTCAACAAAAAAAGAGCAAAACAAGAAGGTACAGATTTGAAGAACAAAAGGGTAAGAGAGATTACCTCTAACAACTTTGTTAGTGCCTTTGATGGAGTAAGAATCGATGTCTTTCCTTCCGGGTCTTGTTTTCGCCATAAGAAGAAAGAAGAAATGTGAAGAATTGGAAAAACCCTAAGAAGGAAAACAGAGGAAGAAACCTAAGACTAAGAAGGAGACACTGTGGAAGAGTAACAGTGAGTTTTATAGAATAGGGTCAATCTTATCTTTAATATAACAACATTTGGTGACAACCCTTTTGGTTTGGTGTTTGTTGTTGTTGATGTTGGGGATTGGTGCTGCAATTTTGTGCTGCTTCTTTGCTTTACAATGTGTACATCAACAATGGCCAATCCACAATCTCTATAGTCTTCACATTTCTAAAGCCTCTCTCTCTCTCCCTCTCTCTGTTTTTTTGTTTAATGTTTTGTGCGATTATTAAGGAGACTTTTTTCTTGTGTTTTGTCCTGTAGCGTCTGTCTTTGTCCAAACAAAAGAAATTTTTACAGTTTACAGACTCTGCCTTGACTCCTTTTTTCTGCCTAGTGCCAGAACATGTAAATGGGAAGTTGTTGGAATGCAAACAAAATGTATGCATTATCTTTTATATTAAGAAAACTCAAGTTTATTTTATCAAAAAAAAGAAAAAGAAAACTCAAGTTTATATATTAATTAATACTATATACACACATTTTTCTATCCATGAGATCGAATTCCATTTTATTCAGGTTTCAGCCGCAGCTCGATATGATTTTTGGAGATTAGTTGGTGTCAAAGAAAGTCAAGTTTGCACTAAGTAAAATAATATGGTCAAAAAGTGAGGGCTGGCTCTCTTGAGTTGTCTCTATCTTCTCCCCCCTTCTCTCAAACTTTTTGGGTGGTGGTGAGATTAGTTCTCTCGTCGTTGTACGAGTTTTTTCATCGGCATCTCTTTCCCTGGTTTATGCCGGGGAAGGAGACGTCCATCACTTTTATTGGTCTGCTTTTTTAATTCTTTCATTTTCAAATAAATTGGTTTACGAGTTTCAACGACAAGAGAAATTTCTTCTATCTAATCTTCATCTTATGTATTAGTCTTGTGGATACGTTTTTTCTGCAAGATATACTCATGGAGTTTCTTTGAAAACCAATTTGATTGATATATTGCCGATAAGAGGTGTGGATCCTTTAGAATGATTTTTTGAACAATCACTACTCAATAGTTTTTCTACCGATGACGGTTGTTTTCTACCCAGAAATTCTCGTGAAGGAAAGATGAAGAAGATGGTAGAGTTTTTGCGACGGTGGCGGTTCACTCCTATCTATGTTTACCTTTTGAGGTTTTCTATCTATTGTCATTTGAATTTTTTTTGTAGACCTATTTTGTATTCTAATTTAATAAAATCATTTATGCTTCTTGATAAAAAAAAATATGGCCAACAAGTTTTAGGTAATGTTTGAGTATTTTGGAAGCTTTGTTTACAATTTCTGGGTATGTTATTAAACATACAAAACTTGGAAAGTTAGGGGTAATGAATTTAAACATTCAAATGTTGGAGAGGTTATCTTTAACTGCCCCAGAGTTTAAGGGTTTCTATAATTTGACTTGTACAAAGTTTCCCCTGTTTTGATAAGGATAAAAGTTTGGAAAATCAATTAATTTCAGTTTTGTATGATGAAATTTGGAGTATGATGTTTGTTTGACACTTTTAAAGTATGATATGCAAAAGAAAAACATAAACCTAAATACAACCAACATAAATGCAACTAAACTAAGACTCGACTAAACGAGTTTGACTACTAGTTACTAGGGACTAAATTACTTGAACCTTTAGCAACGACATCACTTGAAGGACACCCAGACTTAGGATTTAGAAGTCAATGTCAAAGTAGTGTCGCCTCCGATATATCAATCAAAAAATTTAGACCAAGTAGATCAGTAGAAGCTACCTCGAGTGTCGTTCACTCTGAAGAGCCTAGATGCAACTAATCACTTAGTAACTATATACAAACTTGAATTGAATTAAGCAAAGTCATTGTTGGGTATTGAAAATTGGTAAGAGGTGTATGTTTGTGCGAAATAAAATAAAATTAGATTAAAAGGAAATTTAGATAAATGGGATGGAAATTATCTTGGGTAATTATTGAAGATAACTATTCTAACTCAATTAATATGTTTGGGGAGTCAAGTTGGGTGTTAATTCACTAATTAATCAACCCTCATGGACCCAGGAGTTCACAACTTAATTTTTATGAGAAGAAAAATTTGAAAAAATTTACCAATTAATTTTTAAGGGGTTCATTGTCCAACAATAAAACATCAGAGTTCACAACTTAAACTTTCAAATATGAAGGAGGTTTTGTGTAATTGACCAAAATTTAGAGTATTTTGTATATTTCAGCCAAACTAATTTATTGATCTAATGTTTGTGAAATTCAATGCAATAATAACACATTTGTTGACCGAAGTTACATGAATTTGGTTGGCAAAGAAAAAAGAGAGAAAGCAATAGAAGAATTGTGAACCACACATACATTAGAAGACAAATTTTCCTAATATGTCAACATTTGTCAAATTCAACTAATAGCGTACAATAAATGCAGACGCACACAATGCAAGAATTTCAAAATCTTGAAAGAAAAAGAGGTGGTGGACAAGTCATATATAGAAACTATACTATATGCCTAGCCTATTCAGCCTACTCAAATCTATGTAATGTAACTCGTGGAGACAACAGTAATACATATGTACTCATTCTTTTTCTTTGGCCAAAACATATGTACTCATTGTTATTCCTATCATTAATCATAAGCATGCATTTTTTGTAACGAGATATTTAGAAGTAATTAAATGGGTCTAGAATATATATCTTTTTCTCATATTACACTTATTTACGATAAGTGTATTAAGATAGAGAAATTAAATATGTAAGTCTTAATGAATTTTAAAGAGAGTCTTAATAAAATCATCTGCAGATAACAAGTGGGTCATTGGACATGTGCTTTGGTAAAAATTTTGATGTCTTTCCAAACTTGGAGCAGATTCAGCTTTTAGTATTAACCTAGAAAGAACATTAGAAGCAATGATGTATAAGAATGGTGAGAGGGATCTCCTTGCCGGATTCCATTTTTCGGAGCAAATGTGATGAAGAGCAATTCATCCACTTATTTGAACATAATATTGGACAATGAAGACGAACTGGTGGATCAAGTTTACCCATTTTAAAGGAAGTTGCATTAGTTCCAAAGTGGCTTCTTGAATAAAGCTCCAAAAGATCAACTTAATTGCCGCAAGCTTCTTGCTCCCTTTATAAGAAGAATGAATTTGATGAATGAGATCTGCCACTAAAATCACATTATCAAAGATTAGACATCCTTTGAGAATGACACTTTGATAGGGGGTTGTGAGTGTGGAGAGAGGCGCCTTTAGTCTATTGCACAAGACCTTAGAGATAATTTTGTATGACACATTGTTGAGACTAATAGGCCTGAAATCCTTGAAACATTGATGATGTCCTAACTTTGGAATAAAAATAATATTAGTTTTGTTCAGTGACTGCAGTAGATGTTCATTATTCCAGAATGATGAATACCATAGCATGAATGTCATTTTGAAGCAAGCCCCAACTCCTTTGATAAAATTAAGTATGATTACCATCAAGACCTGAGGCACTATTCTTAGGCAAGCTAAAAAGTGTTGCTTTGACTTCATCCATTGTAATTGGATGAAAGAGAATTTCCACATCAAGATAAGATAGTGTTAGTAACGATAAAGTTTGCATTTCCTGTTTTAAAGTAGTCACGTCTAATGAAATTGATCCTTTGAAAATGTTGGCGAAGTAAGTGAAAGCAAGGCCCTTTATTTCATCAGGATTTGATATCCATTCACCTTCGTTGTTCTTCAGTCTGGTGATAGAATTTTTTGTTCTTCTACAGTTAACAAATAAGTGGAAGAACTTTGTATTCCTTTAACCTTGTGCATGCCAATTTAACTTAGCACGTTGTGCCCAGCAACTCATTTCACAATAAAAAAAAACACAATAAATTATGAGAGAATGCAAAATTAAATCTTATGTTATCGACCAAATTAAACCAAATCAAATTTTAAGTTTTTATAATAAGGGTTGAATGGAGTATTTTAACAATTTTGTTTGATTCTTTTCTTTTAACTTGTAAGCTTTTGTTTGATTTATAAGGTGTAAATTAAAATTGAAACCAATTGAAACCAAATATTTAACTAAACTCAATTCGATTTTTTCAGTTTTGGGTGATTCAATTTTTAGGGAAATTTCGGTATATTTTAATATTTGAAATGATTTTTCGGTTTTCAATTTAGTTAAAAACGTTAATCTTTTTATAAACCAAAATATTTAGATTATCTTTATATTCAATTAAATATCAACTCTATGTCGAGGATATAATATGTGTGTGTGTGTATTATATTATTATATATTTTTCAAAGATTAATATATCCCCAAATATGTTTGTATGGGAAATAGTATAAACTCTAAATGCTCTTAGAATTTTATAGATAATACTATGCAATGTTTATAAAAATTCTTGAACTTTTATATTAAGTGAATTCGATTATTATGTAATGTGATTGATCGAGTCAATACTATCAATTAGCTAGAATTGAACTATGATTGTTCATGGAATGACTATACATTTGAACTAAGACTGGAACGTTCTGTTTAAGAACTATTTGATCAAACTTGTATAATTGATTGAGGATGCCCTGAAACCGATCAAGGAATGCACATCTATAACTATTTTCTAATCATCTCATTGAGTTATGCAGGTCTAATCTCGATCTGATTGCTCTAGCGATAAGAAGCCCATATTGACTGAAATCTTGGTGATCGCAATGGCGATAGATTTCCTAATAAAGTACTAAAGTAGTTTATGTGTCATACATATTCAAGGAAGTGAACGTTAAACAAATCCTTACTAATAAAAAGAGCCGTTAAAACTGAGATCAAGCCGTTGAGATAAAAGACGAGCGAGTACTAGTTAAAGTAACAGAACATCAACATCAAATTTTTATCTCCCGTTAGGACCATATATACAACGGTTATAAAACAGCTAGTTAAAAACTCCAATGGGAATTATAACTTCAAAAATCTTTAAAAGCATCAGAAGCTCAAGAGTAAAGAAGATTGGCTAAGCGAATAAATATTTACAAATGAAGGTAATCAATCTTCTTTAGTATCAGAAATGTCGATCATTATGAAATTCTGTATGTATGATATTCAGTTCATCAATTGAACAAAATATGCATGTCTTTAGTGTAAACATCTGATAAAATAAGCCTTACTAAGCCTTACCTAGTCCCACAAAATAATGAGTGGTCAAAACAACGATGAGTACATTTCGTCATATTGTCTTTAGCTTACTAAGCCTTACCTAGTCCCAAATATTCAGTTCTTCGGTGTGTATCAAAATCATTTCATTAGGTGAACAAACACACAATTTTATTCTTACAACCTATATGGGACAGTGGTTCTTAAGTACCTAATTACAATTTGAAGGAGTAAAAGCTTCACAAGTGCCATAATTGCCTGGTTAAACTTGTGAGTTTGTGAAGGTTTTCTCTTGTGCCTGTTTTAAACAGTGATGATAGTGAATTGTAAATCTCAGATGGGGCACTGGATCTGGGTCAAGAGATAGACCAAACTAGGATAAATCTGTGTTTGCATTTTCTATTCCTTTAACTCTCTTCAAATTTCTAGCAGAACTAATGATGGGTGTTTCTGGATGGAAGGAAAGTGAGGGAGGGAAAGTGGAGAAATGGAAAGTGAAATGGTGAAGATGGAAAGTAGAGGTAATGATGAGAAAGTAAAATTTGTGGGGCCTGAGAAAAGTGTTAGATGAAGAGAGAAAACTTGTGAGCCCAGAGATATATGTAAATTACCAAAAAAAAACCACAACTTTCCTCACTTTCCATTGGCAACTTGGTCCGTTTGGTTGCACTTAATTTGGAAATAGAATTGAAGAATATAATTGAAAACTTTAATTTCCATATATCCTAAGCCCACAATTTTTCTCTCTCCATCTCACACTTTTCCTGGGTCCTACAAGCTATGTACATAAAGGAGAAGATGGGCAGAGGGGAGTGTGTATATTAGCAAAATCAGAATGCAAAACTAGAGAAAGAAACCCAGCGGAACCGTTCACTATAAAGGCCCATATTTTTGTTCATCATATATACAGGGCAGCCCGTACAAAAGGCCCATGTTTAGGCATGCGGTTTCCTTTTCCGAGTTTTAACCTTTTTTTTTCAGAGTGTTATAGTATATTATATCTGTTCACTAATAAAGAATATTAAATTTGTTCAACCAACTCCAAATGGGATTACAATCTCCATTAGGAGAAGTATCCATATTTTGAGTATATAAGTCATTAGTGTCTCAACAAGAACATCTCCAATAAATAGATTGATTCACAAGTGATAAAGAAATAGGGGAAAATGCAAATTATCAAAATTATTGAGAACCCGATAATAAAGACAAATTGATACAGTAAAATCTCTTAAAACATCAAAATTACTAATGCGTCCCAAGAGATTTTTAAGTAATATGATGCATTTGCAAAAGTATCAAGTTACAATCGCTGATCTGTTGTTAATACTGATGATTGTTAATATAGCTTATTAGTTTAGTTATGAATATCAAGTGTTAAGCATATTGATATTATTTATTTTTTATGTTAAATAACACTTTTGCATTTTGGCTCTTCAATTGGTATTGCCAAATTGTTGCAATGGCTGGGCACAAAAAGAGGATAAATAACATTTAATAACCATAACAAAAAAGTGTTCGGCGACCAACCACGGCTAACTGTTATTTTGCTTTTCTTCATTATTTTGCTTCTATTAAAATCCTTTGCTTCATATTATTTGTCTTTCTCCCTTCTTATTCTTTTAAACTTTTCTACCTGTCCTACCTCTTCCTATTCACAAGAAAAAGAGAGTTGATGATTTTCTTAATCACATATAAACAAACAATTAACCTCACAATTGTAGACATATAAGTATTTTCATTGTTTTCTTTCCACTGTTAGTATTGCTTTGTTTTTATCTATTTATTTACCAAAAGCACGTGAAAGATAAGGAAATTGAGATAAATGTGTGTGAAATTGTGGAGTTCATCAGATACTTTTCTTTCCATCCTTCTTATCTTCTCTGATTTGTACTGTGAGAAATGGGTGTGAGTGGATATGAGTGGATTTAAGAAATGGATGCACATGTGAAGTTGAAGCATCCGTTGTTTACAGAAATTGAGGTCGATGGCTCGCATGTATTTCCATATGAATTTATTGATTTTGCGTGCAAGTTGGTGTGTCTCTAAGAAAACACTTGCGAGTGCCAAAATCCTCATGAGAAAATTCGGCAAGCCTTAATAGAAGAAGGTGGCAGTGAAGTGGTGGTGGGAATTGTTAAGGAGGAAGAATTCAAGAGAGAGTGAGAGCTAAATGCCATAATAGGAACTCAAGCTCGAGCTCTCTGGTTCTATTTCAAGAATGCGTTCTTGGATTGAAAAAAAGTGTTGAAAGTATTTATTTATTAGTCAATTTTAGTGACTTGAATTAGTTTTAAAACTACCCAACAGAAGCAGAAAAATTTAAGAGTGGGAAAGAAGAAGAAGATGGTGGTGGTGATGAAGAAGGGAGGACACAGCTTTTTTTAAAAAAATTTTATTTTAGAAAGGCATTTGCATATTTCCAATGGCAACAATAACAGGTTAGATTTTAACTAGCGGCAGTTTGATGTTTTTAAGTAACAGAATTCATCTAAATTTCACGGATATTTATAATTAATCAGAGTAATAGTTAAGTGTCATTGTAACTGAAATATAATCGTGTAGTAGTTGCTCACAATAGTTGAGTAATGCACATTTGTTATATACTATATTAGATTTAATTTCTTTTGAAGCATGCATAGCATCTAAAGAGAATCAAAAGGTAATTGTCCTTCTATTCTCATTTTTTACTCAGAAAGGCCTAACACCTTAATGCTATTAACAAATATTCCAAAAAAAATTAAGAGATTGGTTAAGATGTTAAATATTATTGCAAGTTTCCATGTTTTCTCTAGATATAATTAATTGGGAGCTTGGGACCAAGATAAAAGATGAGTAAACCGTTATTTAAACCAAAGATGACAGATTACTACAGTTTCCTTTAAATGACATCAATATTTTGGACCATGCACACACAACGCATCAATTAAGTCATAGTATTTTTCATAACTAATGAAACCCTATATGTCATCACTCAATAACATGGAAAACAAGGCCAATTGAATAATATTGATTCCCCATTGAACAAAGCTAGTTCAAATACAGATTCTGCCAGCAAATAAACTTTAAGGACCATATAGACCAATATAACAACGCTAATAACGTAACACCATTACATCTGGCCACAAATATAAATAGATTCGTCCAGATTTACACAGATTGCTTCGCAGTCACGAATTTACACGGCCGTCATTTAGTCTCTACACACAATAACACAATTAATCATCATATTCATCAAAAGGTTTGAGCGTTCATATGAATGTCTATACTTCAGACATCCCAACACACAGGTTCATTATCATACCTGATCGACTTCTTAACAGATATAAATATATGTGAAATATTATATATATCTATATATAATTATTAGATCATGGGATAGGGATTGCCAAGAACAGTGTCCATGTAATAGTGGTGATGAGGATGAGAAGGATCCACCACCATGAATTGCATATCCTCTGATGGTTTCCAGTGACGCTTCCTTTGATTAATGAACCAGTTGTTTATTTGCTTCTGATCCAGTCCTGTTGTTTCTGCCAGCGCCAGTTTCTGCGACTCCTGTTCGTCATCATCCTCATGCATTTATTATTAGAACACATAAAAAGCGTCCAACATCGACCAATCAAACAATAAATTTAAGGTATATGCAACGTTAATACAGGCCTTAACAAATTGGCTTAAACTTTATATTTTGATAAAAAAGGCAATATGGTAAAGAAGAATGGAATGAAACAACTCACAGATGGGTAAGGCCATTTATAGTGTCTGCTCCACCAATCAAGAAGCTGTTGCCTTGCTTCTTTAGGGAGCTTCCCTTTCTTCCTCTTTTTCATGAATTCTTGCTTCAGGCTGCCCAGGTATCCGCTGTATTTCCGAAGAAGTTGACCCTTTAACTCTTGGTCGTCTGCCAGTGGATCAATCAGGTTCTTAGGCACATCCATGTCTTCTTCTGACGATCCATTCCTATCACTAGCCTCACCACAAGCTGGTAGTACATATAAAAAAAAACAGATGATTCCAATTCAATATGAAAAGTTGAGAATACACGCACACACACAATGATTCACACCTTAACTCATCAAAAAACGTTAAAAGATTATAAAATATGCTTAAGTTACAAAAGGCCTATGAGAAAGTACCATTCATGAGCTTCTTGGCTTAGAATAAGAAAGCTTTTGTGACAAACATGTAAACATTCACTAGTGGAGGTTGGATCGATGCTTCACTTACAACTTGATGATTTTATGTTTTTAAATAATTTTTTTAAAAGCAAAATTACCCTTGCATATTTTCCCCACTAAATTTTCGAAGGATTCATACAGCAATTACCCAACCAATAATTCAAACATGCAGGTTGCATCCTTAGAAAGAATTTGAACTATCGCCAAAGAAAACTGAAAACATGAATATAAGGTCACATGTTGAAAAAAGGTATGTTCTTCATATTCTCTTCGCTATCCAACATCCCAAAAGCAAGCTTTTTCAATTTTACGGTGGAGAATCTGAACTCACTAGTTCTTTGTGTACAGTAGAGAAATGTAAAATAAATTAAGGCTTGTGAACAAGAAACCACTATTAAAAAATGTCAACATCAATCTATTTATTGGTATGCAAGACTGAAATAGACAACACCAGTAAAGCAATGTATGTATATGCTATATGATTAGATGAAAAGCGAAAACACAAGTAAAGTTTACAATCATTAACAAGTTAAAAGACATCAACAGTAAAAGATGTTAATAATCACTATATTAATATTAAAAGAAATCTTCGTCTATGAAGCCCTACTTTTAGCATTAGGCTCACTATTTATAGCCCTACAGTTTCTGTATACAACCCTTATTTCTTCAGAGCAGACAAAGGCAGGAAAGAGAAGGATATGTTTTCTTCGCCAAATTAACTAATGGCTTGTTTGGTTGTATGAAGAAAAGGAAAGTAGGATGAAAATAATTGAAAAGTTAAGGGATAATATGGTCATTTACATATATACCGGGGCCCACAAGTTTTCTCTCTCCATCTCACACTTATCCTGGGACCCACAAACTTTACTCTCTCATCAGTTCCCCTACTTTTCATCTCTTACCCTTTCCATTTCTAATTCTTAACTTTCTTTCACACAACCAAACGGGCTCTAATGAAAGGTGTTTTAGCCTATAGGGATCGGAGCTTCTTTCTATGAAGATATGTCAGCTAGGGGAGACCTGTAATTATGTAAATAAAAAAATTATAAAGAAAAAGAAACATAGGTACTATTGTACTTCAAATTTCTAATTGAATCTCACGGTAATCATACATCTATATGTGTCTATATATATTTTGCTGGTTAACAAATATTCATTCTTAATGCCATCATAATAAGCATAACTTTGGCAATAGGATCCCAACTCCCAAGTGGCTGCAAAGGTATTAGAGTACATAGTAACAGTTAATGTCATCAAGAAGTTAAATAATTTCAAAAAGAACCTAAGAAAACATGCATTAATTAATTATTACTGGTGTGGACAAAATTTATTTGGTAGATAAATAATTGTGCTAATAATTGTTGTACACTTTTCACATAGCTCATAAATTCAATAATTATTACTTTTTAGTCCATGCACAGTGAAAATAGATGTAATGTTTTATATCTAATTAGAATTATGTAGCACAATTATGCAATATAACCTATTCATCATTCACGTCAAACAGTAATAAAGCAGCAAAATTTGACTTAGATTGATTGACGGCTGAAGGATAGAAGATTTTAATCAATATATAAGCACCATACATATAGGACACTGAGGGAACATTAGAAGTTAGATAACTAACTAGAATCCTAATTAGATCATACAACTAAAAATTCCAATTCCAAATTGATCAATTTCCAGCTTGAATAAATAAAGTGAAACACGTACATTTTTTGAACTTCAATCAATCCAAAAAAGAAAATAGTGGTCCCACATGAGAAATTTGTTTTACCTTTATAAATCAATAATATTGGCTATCTTCCACTGGTAATATAAAATATCTTAAAAATGATCATATACATCTTTTTTCCCCATGCCTAGTGTACATTATATATAATTCGCTTTGACTTTCTAACTACAAGAAATAAGTCTAGTCCCAAAATGTTTTTGGATCAGTCAAATGTCCTGAGTATGTTTGTTACCTCACTTTCCCTCTGCTTCAGAGACTTATAGAGGAATTAAATATTATTACTAAAGAACAATTTATACGTATATATAGTTCAATAGAAACAAAAATACATTTTCTCAAAGCAAAATTACAAGTCTTTAAACCTGAATAACACCTGCACCTGCTCAAATGGCTTCAGGTCACTGTGTAAAGTGTAAAACGTTCTTTATCGGCAGTTTTTTACATTTCCAATAATCTAGAAAACTGTGTACCAAGCTAACCTCGCAATTGCCATTACTGGGCATATTGTCTGGAAGAAACCCTAGCTTCTCAGAAAACCTAAATCTACAGTCCCAGATGTCCCAATGCCCTATCTTTACTCTTAACTTTCTTTTTCAAATTCCTTCATTATATGAAGTATCCAAACCACCAATCCCTGAACCTCTCAGTAAATAATCACCAGATGGGGTAATACAACAGACAATCATCATTATTAAAGCGATATTAATATATATGTCAATATCAAGGTCACGCTAGAAAATATATTAAAAAACTTATGACTAGGATAACAACAAAAGATCATTCAATGCACAAACATCAAAAAAGAGAATCAGAGGGCAGAGCCATATATGTATACCAATCCATCTACGTCTAGACAGAAATAACACGACTTGGGTATAACATCCTTACAAGTTTTTCAAATTTCGTCATAATGAGAAAAGACTAGATTTACATGTTCAATCTCAGAAGAAAACATTAAGCAACTGATAGAACTTTAAAATAAGATCAGAATAACAAGTTATTAGTTATATCGAGACAACATCCAAACCTTAATCCTCCGAAACACAAAAACATCCATGGGTCACTCGATTTATCGAAGAATAAAAACCCAAAATAAAGAAATAGTAGCATGGATTGCAAATCGAAAAAGGAGCTTCGCTTAAGTAAAAGAAAAATATTAAAAACCATTAATGAGTTCATGATATTGACCCAAATGAACAGAATATGTCAATAATCTTCACTAACAACCCCATACATGTGGAAAAATTTTCCTTGGCTGCATAAAAAAATCTTCTTGTCATGTCAAAAATTCGGCAAAAAAAAATTGAAAGGACCATATTAAATTTGTGAGCTTTGAGATAAAAAAGCATAATATGTTTGAGAGAATAATAAAGAGAGAAAAGTAATCACCAAAGTCTGAAGAAGGAGAAGAAATAGTGAGAGATTTGAACTGAGACTCAATGGTGTGAAGGAAGTGCATAGCTTCCCTAAAGGGTTTGGAAAGCTCTTGCTCATACTTTGTTAACATCTCACAATAAGCCTCCATAAACTGATCCAAGGCTGGATCTTCTCCGATACACCCTGACCCTCCGCCGTTGCCACCGGCCATTGTCAACGCCGAAGCACATGCTTCCTCCAACCTCGCCACCGCTTCCGGCGGTGCTCCAACCTGAGAAACAAGAGTTTTTTTATATTATTATTTTGTATTAAAATGTGATGGGTCAAAAAACCTGGGTCTAGATAAGATTTAAAATTGTTTTAAGCTGTACATATAATCACTTCTTTTCCAAAAAAAATTAAAAATTTACATCATTTAGAACTTTCCACCAACAGGAAAACAATAATTATTAATTAAGTGAGCAGATCCGAAGTTTGTTAAAGAAAGCGAGTGTACAAAAAAAGACTAATGGGTGTTTATGTTGCTTCTTTCTTGCTTTACTTTAGGTTAAGGGGGGCATATATACATATCATCAAAAGTAGAGTCAAAAGAGAGAAAAACTAATACGTTGTTTGGATTTTTTTTTGTTCGATCTCACGCACTCTGACCTTTTGACAATTAACGTAGGCAGACAAGAGACGTTGATAGTGAGGATGAGCCATGATCTTTGCTTTTGCAGCAGGAGAGGAGGAGGAAGAGCCAGCGTTGTTGGAGTCCATGAAAATGGAGACTAGCCCAGAAGAGGTGTTGGTGAGGATGTTGTGGTTTTGGGGTTGATGATTAGAAGAAGGAGAGGTGTTAGTGCAAGAAGGAGGGAAGGGAAGAAGGAAAGGAGTAGGAGTAGTACAAGTAGTGTTGTGTGAGGGAGCATTAGTATTAGTATTCATAGGATTAGGACTAGTGAATGGGAATTGATGGGAAACATTATGACAAGAAGTAGTCACAAAAGGCATCATCATCATCATTGGATGAGACGAAGAAGCGCATAACCCACCACCTCCACCACCACTATTATTGTTACTATTCTCCCCATAACCCACCACACATGAACTCCCATTTGAACCACCTTCTCCTTCCATTCTCTTCAGATCTCTCTCTCTTTCTCTCTCTCTCACATTCAATATTAACCTTATCTTCTCTAGATCCTTCCTTCTCTCTACTATACTTGCTTTTTATTATACACATATGTGTATGTGTATGTATATATAGTGAACTAAGAGATAGCCATGATGAACTATACTTTTTGTTTCTGAGTTAGGGCTATCTCCCGGGTTTTGTGGGTCAAGTTTCAGGCTTTTTTTTACAGGGAAATCATAAATACTTGGATTTGTGTGGTAAAGCCTGAGAAGATTTTGCTTTGTTGAGTGAATAGGAGTTGTGTTAATTTTACTGTTATAAGTATTATCTCTCTGGCAGGGCAATAAATTGCAGAGAAAGAAAGGGTAAGATGGAGTGGCAGCACAAGACACGCAGGGTATAAACTAGAGAGAGATTTGGTAAACTTGAGTTAGAAGAATTGAAGAGGGAGGGAGAAAGAGGGATATTTGTTGTAGTGAATAGTGTTTGAGACGAGAGACTGTTGAGCACACGAAGCTTTATTACTTTCCCAATGAAACATACTCTCCCTCTTTTATTGCACTAAACTGATCACACTGCCATGGCTACTGCCACCAAAGGCAGGAGAGAGAAGAGAGAGGGTCGAACGATCAAATCGAGGATGTTCCAACAAGTCACCTACTTGGCTAATACTACTCTCCACGATGGATGGTCAGGCCATAGGTTTTCGGATTACGAAATCGCCTTCTTGTTTTGTTTTCATTCAGAAATAAATATGTACTTTTTTTTCACTCAAATGTGATTCTATATAGAACAAAAATTAAGTGTTTTGATATTATTAGATAGCAATTATAAAGAAAATATGGTAAAATCAATAGAGATATAAGTTATATGATTCAATTGAAGGATAAAAAATTGTTTGAAGTAGTTGAACTATGTCATTGGATACCAAATGAAAAGAGTAGATCAAGCCCTCCTAGAAGTAAAAGAAGATCAAGAAAAAGAGGCAATTATTTATTGAACAGGGTTTCTTCTAATAATTTATCCAAAACCTTAGTTATTTAATAAGCTCAATTGTATTATGTGACTTATGTAGCTAACCTTGCCACCATATATATGTGTCTAATAAAGTTTAGAAAAATAAGATAAAAGAACATTTGAAAATCAATAAGGATATTATTACAATCCTTCTAATTTGTGAAATCCAAAAGGTTCAATACTAGGGAACAATCTAGGATTTTAAATGTTATGAAAATACATTTTTGTTAGTGTAGACAAAGGAAAATGGTTATAGGTTTATAACTTTGAAATGAAAATCGACAACTTTATTAAAAAAATTTCCCAGTTGATCATAGCAATTTATAACTAGCTACCTTATTGTTTTTAATTATAATGAATTTTCTATAAGGTGCTAAGATGAACATCAACTGGTGCTACTTTTTAAAACATATTAACAAGATTTAAATATTGCATATTTCCCCTTAGAGACTTCGGTTTTTTAAAATTTGTGGGAAGACATCTCTTCTTTTATTTTAGAAGGATTTTTGTGTCTTCTTTCCTAAAGTATATTGTTGCCATTTATATATATTACTTAAACTTAAATTTTGTTAATGAGATTAGAAAGCATGCATGGACATGAATGATGTGATTATATATGAACAAGAATATACGTATGCTTAAAAGCACATATATTTATGTTGGCAAAAAAAAAAAGCACATATATTTAGATCTTGCCATATCTCTCCCATTCTACCATGCTTTTATCGGCAGCCCCTCATTCAATATTCTCTCATCAGTCATCAAACTTCCCGGTTCTCTCTTATCTTTAGTCATCTCTGAACAAAAAGGAAGCCTAGGTCCCGTAGATGGAAAAATATGATATTAATTTTTTTTTGGCCAAAAAATATGATATTAATTAAAAGTACTGAAACTGGTGGATCTTCCTTGTTAATTGAGAATCTGTTTAATATGTATGTGTGTCGATATATATAGTTATTTTAAGTGATATTTTCTCTACTTGTGTTGTTGTACTCTTCATTGGCACTAGTCTGTGTATTCTTTTCTTGCCCTGAACATGATGATGCATGTTTTCTTTTCATCAATCCTTCTTTCTGTCTTGTTACTTAAGTGTGTGTCACACAGCATCTAATCTAATCCGAGATTATTTACTATGGAAAAATGGGAGTAAAGCTGCTGGTAAAGCTAGTGGGACAGTCCGGATGTCTCTTCGATCACTCACTCTCTCTCTCATCCCTTTCTCTCTCTATATAGACTCTATAGATAGATGTAGATATATAGATAATTCATTCTCTTGTGCTCATCGGTAATAAAGCTGTAGATTGTAGAGTAGCATCACTTGGTGTGAAATACCGCAGTGATTTGTGAAAGCACCTTCACTCAGGTTACGTACGTATTGTCCCTTACTTCCCCTTGTCTCCCATCTTATTAATTTCTCCCTCTTAAATGATTGTCTTCTGGGAAAAATTCTAGAGTTATCTGCCCTCTTAAGTTCTCTTTCTTCAGAAAAAAAAAAAAAACTGTTGGAAAAATTAATTTTAGGTTGCACCTGAATTTTCTAATATTATGTGGTAGGATCTGAAAAATATTTTCCCAAAAAATATTGTCCATCTATATGTGTGATCTATGACCTATATCACAATTTTCAGGTTAATCTAACCCTATTCGTAAGTGGTTGGCACGTTTCACTTTTCCCAATTTTTTTTCACTTCCAAACTTTATTTTTGCTAACAATAAACTAAAATATACGATTAAGAAATAGAAATATGATCCAAATTATGTTTAAATAATAAGCATTATCAACTTAACTCAACATTTCAATATTTATCACATACAAAGATAATCAAGTCTGCACAAAGTCATAAGTACTTAAATTATGAGTCTAGTTGTTCATTTTCCTTTTTTTTGGACTAAATCTAATAGCTCATTGTACACACATCACAACTAAATAATTATTCAAAACGGGTCGTGCACCATAATTAAATAAATTATTACATAAAATCCACACATCACGATATAATTAAATAAACTACAATCATTTTCCAAAAGGTCATCCAAATAGGCATTATAACTTCTTGATAAGTAAAAAGCTGCATTACTAGGAATAACAATGACAAAAATGACTTTATTTAATTTGATTTTTCATCGGGCGGTATTTGAGATAGGGTAAAAGTCAATTGTACAATTGGATTTGTATTTTTTGGCAAAAAAATTGATTTGTATTTGAATCAAGGATGTCACAAGAGGCCTATCAGAATAAAGTTTTTTTTTTCAAAAAACTTATTTTGAAGAGTAACTGTCAAGGAAAGTACCAATATTAGAATCTAGTAGCATAAAGGACAAATAGATATGGTGAATTAGAATAAATGAAATTTATGGCTTAGGTTCTTCTTTTTAAGGAAAATTAAATACAAGTCCCTGGCAAAGATATAATACTGGAAAAGTCCCAAAAACTTGAAAAATTAAAGTAGAGTCCATTGGGACCTCACTTTAATTATTTCTGAAAGTGTGGGCCTCACATTTAATATTAAAAAATTCCCCCACACCCACTTCTCTCCTATCCCCACCTCCTTCCTTCTTCACCATTCACCTCCACCATAACACCACCATCGTCAGCCCCCTCCCCCCCAAAACACTCCCTCCCTGCATCATCATGACCAGCCGCCGCCTCCCTCCGTTGTCCGCCACCGCACCATAGCCGCCTCCACTTCTCTCAACTCAAGCACCGCCTCAGATGTGGTCACCGACCATAGTAGGAGATATCTGCTGCAAACTCCACCTCTACCGCGACGCCTCACCGTCATCTACCACAACCACCCTGCCGACGTCGGCGCATCTACAGAACTCGTCGGCGCATCTCCGGCGACCATATCTTCCTTGATCAGTCCCATCATCTCCCAAACAATGTGTTGAGAGAAGTGGCGGCGGCTATGGTGCGGCGGCGGACAACAGAGGGAGGCGGCGGCTGGTCATGGTGGTGCAGGGAGAGAGTGTTTTGGGGGGGGGAGGGGACTGACGGTGGTGGTTTTATGGTGGAGGTGAATGGTGAAGAAGGAAGGAGGTGGGGAGAGGAGATAGGTGAGTGTGGGGGGGAATTTTTTAATAGTAAATGTGGGGCCCACACTTTCGGAAATAATTGAAGTGATGTCCCAAAGAATTCTACTTTAATTTTTCAAGTTTTTGGGACTTTTCCAGTATTATGTCCCTTACCAGGGATTTGTATTTAATTTTCCCTTCTTTTTATTCATGCATAAGGCATAATTTGTTTTTATCTTTTTGAAAATTTAAAAAATGATCTACCATGCCAACAGCAGGAGCTCCGGCCGCCTCCATTTCATGTCATATAACTATCTTTTTCCAAAATCGTTACATTAAACTGTCATATTTTGATAGTATTCTCCTAGTTTTTTTTTAACGTGGAAATTTTATGAAAAGTACTAAAACTGAAAATACAAAAATTAAAAAGTTATAATTAGAAAAATTTAATAACTCGTTTAAATTTATAAGTAATTTAAATATATTTTACATATAACAATAAACTTTGAAATTCATCAACCTCATTTTCAACAACTTTCTAACATTATTCTAATTAATTTATGTTATAGGATGCACTAAAAATGATTTAGGTCATACAACATATCTTAAAAATACTTTAAGATAATGGATACACCAAAAATTTAATAAATTTGGGTTAAGATAGACGCAAATCTAGCACCCAACAATTAGACAAAGTGCACACAAAACAAATAACAATTTCAATATCCGTGCTAAAATGGTCTCAAACAATTTCAATAGGGGGCAAATGTAGTATTAAAGTTAGTTTGCCCTAACTTCTGTTTAGTGGGATCCACAATAATGCCAAGTATGATATCCTTCTCTCCCTTTTTACTATTTTATAATTATAATTATAATTGAGATAATTGTACTGTGGTTCCATAGAAGAGATTTTACTGCTATCAGTCCATTGAAATCTCTAAATCATTAGCATGTCTCATGGAACCTAAATTGAAACTAAAAAAGCACCCCACTCTTGTTCCTCGTTGTCATCAGTAGAATCTCTATTTACAATTGATATAATTAGCCATATTCCTTCACATGCTAATCACCTCAATTATAAATTGAGATTCTGTAGACAACAACCAGGAACAAGAGGGGGTGCTTTTTATTTTCAATTCAGGTTCCTCAGGACTTGCTAATAATTTAGAGATTTCAAGGGACCTGATGGCAGTAAAATCCCTTCTATGGAACCACATTGCAATTACCTCAATTTTAAAATACTCTCTCCGACTTAAATATAAGATCATATTCTCTAATTTGTTTAGATTAAGAATTTCATTTAAATTAGTTATTATCACTTGATATTACCAATCCACCTTAACCATATGTTTTTATCCTCACTCTCTTTCTCTTGCTTGTTTACTATATATAAACATTGTTAGGGTTAATTTAGGAAAAAATTGGGAAAATTTTGGAAATGTCTTATATTTGAGAATAAATTGAAATTTAAAAGTGATCTTATATTTAGGAATTGAGGGAGTAGTAAAAAGTGGTCAGACCCGCTTTGAAAACATAAGGCGTTTTAACAAGCTCGATCCTTGAGAGGATGAGCTTTCGAGTTTGTTAAATAACTACATTTGTACCATTTTTACTTTCATGGTGAGGTTTTTAACACATTCAATATGCAACTTGGTCCACTTAACTTAATATGATATCTAACCTATCAATTGAAATTAGATTAAGAATTTGATTAATTTATCACATTTTCTTGCAAATGCATGATAATTAGTTGTTCAAATCATTTGATCATTTTCCTCCTTTTATTTTATGTGTAGGGTGGCTAGGAACGATTTGGAGGAACCAGGATTTAAGGATATACTAAAAAAATAAAAAAATAGAAGTTGTTAAAGCTCGTCGCGACGAGCCACTAGTGAAGGACTCACGAGTATAGAGGGAATGGTGTTTGCCGTAGCGAGTTCAGTGGAAAAAGCCATTTACCACGGCGAAGCCGCAACCATAGGTACCCTATTGTTTTATACTCATTAGATTCAGACCCTAGCCCATTTTCACTTCATATAACTTAGTTCCCATCATTCACAAACATGAATTTAAAACCCTAGAATCACATCAAGCCCTCTAAACTCATTCCTAACCCTAATTTCTCTCAACCTCACCATATCTCATCTTCATGCTCTTCATCTCTCACCCAAAATCCACCTTGACTTCTTCTCTATACTTTTTCTTGGTGCTTTTCCACCCATGAGTAGCAATCAAATCCTCTTATTCTTGGTGATTGGCGCTTTCGAAGATGAGCTAAAGGAGATTCAAAGGCAAAAACTTATTCGCACCGCAAGTGCACAGGCTGCATCAAGTAATAAAATAATGAGTAGAGTATCGTTCTCACGAGGATTTGGTTCTAAAACCCGGTCAAGTAGAGATTATCACATTCTCTCTCAATTTGAGTGTTCCAAATGTTAAGAATGAAGGATAACTATTTTAAAAATAAGAAAAACTATTAATAAGTGATTCTTCGACTTTAATGATAAATTGAGACTTAAGATTATTTATCGCCCTTGTATTTCATAACTTTAAAGAGCTTTCTCTCACGATTGCTTTCATTTACTATATATGTACTAACCTAAATTTCAAATGCACTTATAAACGCTCGGTCGAGTCAAGAACAAGAATTTAATTTCATTAATTGTTCAATCTCTTCTAAATGGTGATCAAGCACTTAAATGCATTAAGAGAAGGGTAAAATAAACACATATAATATTAATCACAAAATGAGAGGAAGAATCAAGAGTTAATCCATACAAGATTTCAAAATAATCTTAGAACAAAGTGTTTAGCTACTCATGTTCAAGAAACCCAAAGAAAAATACACAATAATAATCATAAACAATGAACAAAAGTAGGCGAAGGAGAATGGAGAAGAAGAACCAAGATGTGATGCCAAAATCTTTTCAAAACATAAAACTCAACCCAATCTCCACCAAAATCCATGCCCTAGCACACCCACAAGGCCCCCAAGCATGTCAAAGAAGTGAAGAATGGATTTCTGGTGGAACCCTAACTTTTTATCCCTCTAATAATTTTCAATGCAAGATAATGTAAAATGCAGAGTTTCAGTTTTTCGCAGATTCATTGTTTGTTCATTGGCGACAAACCTCCAGTGAAGGCATTGGCAGAGAGGGTATATTCTGAGATTAACTTCGATGTTAGTTCGCTGAGGGCTAACGTCCAGCAAACCCATTTTTCTCAGGTTGGCTGTGCTTTCACAGACTGCGAACCTCTAGCGAAGGAAGAGAGAGTATAATGAGGAGGATGACTTTTGAATTATTGTGCAACATTTCATAATCCCAATTTAGTTCCTAGTTCCCGATTTGTCCTTTTGCAAATTTATAAAGTACTTTATTTGAATTTTTCTCTATTTTATCTTTTTATTTCTACCATTTTTTCATTTCATAAATTCATGTATATTTAGGTGACATGACATTAAATCTTAAAATATTTCAAGTGCTCACAACTTTTAATCATAACTTTTTTTTAAAAAAAAACCCCTAAATTTGGTTGATAATCCTGAAAAAATAGTTAATCATTGAACCTCAGAATTCGTTCTAAATAAATGTCATTATTAAATGATTAGCAACAAAAGTTTATCTTACCGAAACTTTGTCACTAGTTTACTGTTTTTTGCAGTCCTACCTTTTTTGTTATAAAATGTCAGACATGAAAATCAATCTTAATATCAAACCTTCAAATACTTTTCATTTCGTTGAGTCTATATTAACACATATAAAGTGTACGTGGTTATTTGATTTGATATTGGCTTAAGTCAGTCTAGTGATCAATTAAATAATACTTCATTCGTTCTTAAATATAAGATTATTTTCAGTTTTCAATTTATAAACAACTTTCTAATTTTTCTCAATTTTTTTTTCAAATAAATCATAATAATCCTTATCTATAATAAACAAACAAGAGTGTGAGAGTGAGAAAAAAGGTATACAGTTAGAGTAGATTAGTAGTATCATGTGTTAATAATGAATTCAACTAGCATCGTTAATCTAATCAAATTAGAGAAAGTGATTTTATATTTGGGAAGAGTGAAGTATACCACTACTTATTATACCTTAGACTAAATATGAGTCATAATTATAATCGCTGTCACAGTACTAATACTTTATACATTTAAAATCGTTCAATATTTATGTCAGGTCACAGACTTTTGATCATAAACAACATGACTCATTTTATTACCAATACATTAATGTACAGTTCAACTTATAGATATTGTGATTATATTATAATAATCAATTGTACTAACCTATTGATGTACTATTACTTTATATATTATATGAAGATATAATAAATACATAAACAACATCATAATACAATCGTTGGCAAAAAAAACATCATAATACCATCATAGGATTACAAAAATGAAAAATCTGTGACTTTTATATTTTTAGCCGAAAAAAGTAGGTTGAAGAGAAGTCGTAATTTAGGGTTTGACAAACAGGATGAAGATGCTTACTGGTTAGAATTTTTGCTTTTTTAGGGTTCGGAAAGTCTGTTCTGTTGGGCGTTTGGGACAGACGTCACAGCTGCAAGGTGTGAATGTGCTGGTCATGGTGGCAAAGCAACAGACAAACTTATATGTCAAGAGAGGGAATAAAGCCCTTTCGTTCAAACACCTACCCTCAACCCTAATTCATAGCCCTAAAAACAAGCAAAAAAAGTAGGTTTTTTCTTTTTCTAATATTCTCTCCGATTCTAAATATAAGACCTAGTTGACTTTTTTTGGAGAGATTAAGGTTGCGAAATAGGTTATTAAATTATGACATATTTGATATCTTTTAGATTATCCATTGGTTTATAGGTAAAATAAACTAGCTTAAGGGAAAAAAATTAGGTAAATCAATTTATGATTAACTTATTTTACTATTTTAGGATTTTGTAAAAAATTCAAATTAGGTCTTATATTTAGGACCAGAAGAAGTATAATATATAAAAGTGCAATTTTCTTCATAAAAATGACCAACATGAAGGTGAGTTTGCAAAATTTCAAAGATAGATTTGAAACTTAAGGTTTAAACTTTCGAAATCAGGGCACATAAACATTCACACATTTTTCAAAATAACTATTTTTTTTTTGTCAAAACCTAGATTTCAATTAGGTCAGACAAACACTCGTAGTTTTTTTGGAATAACTTTTCTAACTAAAAACATAGGTTTGAGACATAAAACCTAGGTTTTGCCAAAAACTATTTTTTCCCGCAGAATCTATTCTTTTTTTTATAAGAGCAGAATCTATTCTTTAAAAGAGCCTTTTCAGTTTTTCTTTTCTCAGAAGTTATTCTCTAAAAGCTATATCCAAACAGACCCGAATTGTAAAAAGGGTAACTTGCAAAAATAACAATGTAATGGTGGTCAATGTGTAAAAATACTCATGTGATTTTTGGGAGAAAAAGTAACTATGACATTTTAAAATAGGGGTAAAAGTACCGATAACATTTCAAAATAGGGGAAAATAATCATTAGTATTAATTCAAAAATGATACTTTTTCCCCTGTTTTAAAATGTTATGATTACTTTTACTAAAAAAAATTACATAGTATCAGGTGGAAATTAGTTACAATTGTTAGAATCTGAAGTTTTGATGAAGACAAATACTTAGGAAGAACTAAGTTAATAATAGAACCCCAAGAGTACAGTCGGATGTGGATTTACTTCCGGATGGACTAGGACTAGCGCTCGCGGATGAATGACTCATCCCCCAGCGGAAGCAAGTAATACACTAAGTCATAACTCAGTCTAGGAACATTAAGAGTATAAAACCCTTGAGAGTAAGTTATGACGCAACCGGATGCAGGAATGCTTCCGGATGCTTAGTGACTAGCGCTGCCTGTTGGGTTAGACAACACCGAGCGTCAGTAAGTATAACTCTAAGTCATAACTCAACGTCCAGTAGAAGTGCTTCCGGATGTGGAATTGCTTCCGGAAGTAAGAGAGGTTCCTTAGACAATTGAACTCCCACTGCATGTGATTATGTGTTGTTATACTACACATCCCATAGCATGAGTAAATGACACACTAAGTCACTTGGGAAGAATTAGACTAAAATCAAATCCTAAGTTAGAATACAACCGGATGCAGAATCGCTTCCGGAAGACTTAGAGTAAAATAACGAGACTTACGCTGACTATTGGAATAGACATCCCCTAGCGTCAGTAGACAATACACTAAGTCAGAACATAGTCTAAGTAAGATTGCTTCCCATAGCAAACAAGCTTCCCACAACATGTATAGTTCTTACTGCACTTGATGATATATATTCTACTCTGTTGGACTAACATGTATGTGCAGAACTTAGTTATACTTCCGGATGCAAATGAGCTTCCGGATGCAAATACTCTTGGCACTGGGACTCAGAGACTAACACTTGCAGAGCAAGATTGCCGCTTCCGAATGAACGATGATCATCTGTCAGCAAGAGTACAAGAGTCAACGTCACATACTCAGAGGTCAGAATGCTTTTGTTAGAGCAGAGTTGTCAGAATTGCTTTTCAGAGATAAAGCAAGTCAACCCTGCTAAGCATTAATGAAGATGTACTTCTCAACGGTAACATGGGATTAACGGCTATATTCAAACGGACATATTCTATCTGCCGCCCAAGCCTGAATGTTTTGAGGCCGAGTATAAAAGGAACATCTACATTCAGAAGAGATGTTGGAAGAACAGAGCCTATTGTCTGAGATATTGTATTCTACATTCCTCTCATCTTCTACTCTCTGATCTTAGAGTTGTAACATTCTTAGAGAATAATTCATTTGTACTTAAGTGAGTAACATCATCTATTCTTAGAGAGAATCATTTGTACTTAAGTGTTTATCACAATCAGTTCATAGAGTGAACATATTATCAAATCCTCTAATTGATAGAGGCTGTTCTAAAGCTTGTGTTTGAAGAACAATATTGTTATCTTACAAAAGTGATTGGGAGCATTTAGAGGTTTTCTAAATCTCCATAGGTTGCAAGTTAGCCCGCAAAACTTGTGGTTGAAAGGTTGCAAGTGATTCTGTTGTAAAACTTGTGGTTGTAAAGGTTTGCAGGTGAGCCCGTTGCAAAACCTGTGGGTTGTTAGGTGAACCCGTGTTCGTAAAACCTAAAGTGTAAAGGCCTTCTTGTGCCTGGTTTAAACAAGAAGTTTAGTGAATTGAAAATCTCAGGTGGAGCTTGGGGACTGGATGTAGGTCTGGAAGTGACCGAACCAGGATAAATCTGTGTGTGCTTAGTTTGTCTTTAACATTCTTATTTCCAGCACCACACCACCATACTTGTGCAAAATATAATGTGTCATCTCCTTCACCAAGCACAAGCAGTCAGTTTTTAAAAGAGAATTTTAACTTTTATTCTGCCACCCAATTCACCCCCCCTCTTGGGTGACAGCCACGCGTTTCAACAATCACGAGTATTTTTACACCTTGAGCCTAAAATAAATTTACACCTAAAGATGATATAATTCAAGAAATAAAAAATTATTCATTAGTTTTATGATGGAGAGTGACTCACAAAAAAGGAAGCAATCAATTTTTTTGGCATGGAAGTGACTAATCACAATCAAGTCATAAAGAAAGGAAACTTATCAATACTTATAAAATTATCAAATTATACTTAGTTTATAGAGATTTGGTATGATCAAATGAGATTAAATTAGCATCATTAATATTACTTATTGAGTTGTCAATATTCATTAAAAAGAGTTATCAATAATAATATAAAACGGGTCAACCCAGTTTTAGTTCCACTTGGTGAGGGTACTCTGCTTTATGTGGAGAGACTAATTCAAACCTATGACATCAGACCTCATGGGTAAGCGAGCTTATCACTGAACCGAACCGACTTTTCTTATCAATAATAATATAATGAGTAATATTAAAGATTTTCAATGATTTTAAACTCACATGTGATCAACTTTTTTTATGTAATCTTGTAATGCTCTCAACTGTACATCTTTAAGGATGCCTCTTAATTATGAGTGAGACGATTGTTGAAGCAGCAGCGTATAATTGATGGATATAATTGATGGATGCAGATAATGTTGAGACAACTTGAATTGCTTAATGTAACATTAGAGTTTGATAGATGTAAAAATCACAATGACCAATTATATTTCAGTTTCTCCTGACGTTTGGACCATCTCATGAAAAAAAATATTGTAGCTAAGCGATATAAGAATATTTTGAACAATAACCAATACTCTCTGATCCTAAATATATGATCTAGTTGACTTTTTTGGAAAATCCTAAAATAGCAAAATAAGTGAATTATAATTAAATTGATTTATCTAATTTTTTCCTTTAAACTAGTTTATTTAACCTATAAACTAATGGTTAATCTAAAAATATATCAAATATGTCATAATTTAATAACATATTTTGTAACATTAACATCTCCAAAAAAGTCAACTAAATTTTATATTTAGGACCGGAGGGAGTATATCATATTATAGGAAAAATAGAAATACTTGAGCTATGCATTTAATGTTATCAATTTAAATTAGATAGATAAAAGAGAACAAATTTCTCCAACATAATTAACATGCTGCTGACCTTAGGAAATTGAAATTCTTTGAATTTTCAAGATGAGCTTTTCAATTTTCTTTATGCATTTTTTTCTTGCTGACTCACTTTATGTCACGTCCATGGACAGTTGTGTAATTGACATAAACGAAGTTTATTTTTTATTTTGATCTTTCTAAAGAAATTTAAAAGAAGAAACAAATAAGAAGGAGAAGAAAAAGAAGTGACAAAACCAATTATCATCCTAACGTTTAGTCCCCAATTCGCAACCTATCTTTTCATGACTAATTTCGATATTTCATTGTCTGGTGCTGCCAGCACAGCAGCAGTCAAACGAAGAATTGCCCTTGCTGCTTTCTAGAGCAAACAAGGCAAAAAAAAAAAAAAAACTATAGTACGTATGCAGTCAAACGAAGAATTGCCCTTGCTGCTTTCTAGAGCAAACAAGGCAAAAAAAAAAAAAAACTATAGTACGTATTAAGGGTATTCACGAGAGGTGACATGGTCGGGACATCCTTCTCCGGCCTTCCGTGCTAAAAAAAAAGCTCGGGATAAGGTTTCCATCTTATGTCTCGTTTTGTCCCGAACTTTGTTCCTTCATGATCGGGAATGGGATGGGAAAATTTCAAAATTTTTTAAATTTTTTTTATTAAAAATATCTACTTATAAAAAAAATATAACATTTTTGTTTGTTCAAACAAAGAAATTAGTTCAACATTAATTCTACAATACATCTTATACAATATAGTAAGTTAAAAAATTATTACGATCATATTTTTCATCAAAAAAATGTCACATAGATATCAAATTGTCACACCTAACTTTTCCTACTATATTTGTAGCAATTTAATCAAGTTATTATAACCACTTTCCTAACCTTAGAAACCAAAAAATATGAATAAATTAAATTTTTTTCTTTTAAAATTGGAATAGAACATTTATCTTCATAATCTAGGTTTCTATACACTTTGTTAAAATGTATCTGCTAATTAAAATTCAAGTGGTTCATAAATTCTTTGAACAGTTAAAACAATAGCTATTACTTATTATGTAATTACTTATACTTGAATAATTTACTTAAAAATCTAGGATTTATACTTTTATAAACAACTATATCTTTTCCGACTTTATCTAAATACAAAATAGCTATCTCATGTGATAGCTTTTCTATATGTATGCAATTCAAGCTAATTGCTTGTTACAAGTTACTCTCTAAATATAACACTTAAGATTTCTAAGCACCTTTGGGCCTAGCAAACATCTCAGCTACTTCTGCTACAAGTCTTTGTTTTCTATTCTTCTTCTTGCTACCTGTGAAAACATTTTTTTAAAATTAGTGAGATTCAAAAGAATCTCAATAGCGATTTATTTCATTCAATATCTTTTGTTTTATAATAAATCGTTCTTCAAGTGACTAGATCTCCTTCTAATCCTAATGACTTCAAATGGCATCATTTGATTCTGTTTGTGTTATATGGATATTTTATTTTGTCAATAGTGTTATATATGGATATATGTGTATGTTTGTATTGAAAACTATAGGAATATACCTCGTCAACACTTGGTGAAGCAGATTCAAAATCCAACACCAATATATTTTTTGGACCATAATGTAAGTTATAAACAGTGAATTCACCTTTTGATGCATATACCTAACCAAAATTCACGGAAAAAAAATCAATGTGTATTGAAATTCAAATCAAAATACCTTTACCATAAGTTATAAACAGTGAATTGTGTGGGAACAGTTATGTGTGCAAAACACAAAAACTCCTATATTCTTTTCTATGTACATTCTTTAGAATCCTTGAATGTGTTTTTTGTCATATACATGTAATTGAGTCCAAATCGGTGATCCAGTTTTGCATGGGTATCAGAAGAGTCAATCGGATTCCAGGTAGGCTCAAAACCTTACATTGGCATCAGAACATATGATTGATCTATACGCCATATTAGGTACACATACATATACATTTTGTGCGAATATATATGCATGGTTGTTTGTTTTTCATATGATGATTTTCAGCTTTTAGAAGCCTGAAATTAATGTTAGCTAGTTTCCATTCGGTAAACAGTTCTATTCCTTGTTTGATTTTCACATGTGATTGAATAACATTATTTGTTGTTAAGCATGGAAAAACTATTTTCCGAAATTCACCGAATGACCGCATGCATATGTATATGCATGTGTTACTATGTGATTCACTGGCAAGTGATTATATAGTTTTTGTCTTGTCCATATCTGATTTTGTTAATCTTCTAGTTAGTAGATATAGACATGAATTATTTTCTTTTTCCATTCCGGTAGTAATTTCTTTTATGTTTGGTCCAATCAAATTATTTTTACCCTGTTCATGGTTCTGTATCTCTAGAATGATTCTAGGAAAAATTAATTTTTAAGTCCCTTGTAAGGGACATAATATGGAAAAAGTCCCAAAAATTGGAAAAATTAAAGTAGAGTCCCTTGGGACCTCACTTTAATTATTTTTGAAGAAGTGGACCCCACCTTTAATAATAAAAAAATACTCACCCACCCCTCCCCCTCTCTCTCCTTCTCATCCTTCTCCTTCCTCACTCCCACCCACCAGCCCCCTTCCGGCCGCCGCAGCCGCCACCTCCTTCCTCCATTTCTCCTTCCTCCATTTCGGTGGACTGCTCACGCCGATGGACACGAAGTACTCGCCGCTGCCTTGCTTCATACCGGAGATCACGTCGGAGCCGAAGGAGGTGAGGGCGGAGGGGGAGAGGCGGCGGAGGAGGGAGGTGACGCGAAGAGTGTCACGTTGGAGGAGGGCGGTGAGGTGGAGTCGTCGGGGAAGGGTGGCGCCGCCACCGGAGATGGCGTCACGGTGGAAGAGGGGGGAGCTTGCGTGGGTTGGAGTAAATGTGAGTGTGGTTGAAGAAGGTGGTGGTGGTGGTGGAGAGATAGTGTTAGACGTTTAAGTGTTGGAAGGTTGGGGGTGATCGGTGAAGGAGGGGAAGAGGATAAATGGAGGAAGGAGGTGGCGGCGGTGGCCGGAGGGGGGGCTGGTGGGTGGGAGTGACGAAGGAGAAGGATGAGAAGGAGAGAAAGGGGGAGGGGTGGGTGGGTATTTTTTTATTATCAAACGTGGGGCCTACTTCTTCAAAAATAATTAAAGTGAGGTCCCAAGGGACTCTACTTTAATTTTTTCAATTTTTGGGACTTTTTCCATATTATGTCTTTTACAAGGGATCTGTAATTAATTTTCCCATGATTCTATGTATTTATACAGGAACCATAAATTTAGAAATGGCATGTAGGATACCAATAACGAAAGAGCATAAGCGATTTTTATTTTTTTTTATGTAAAAGTATTTCGCATTAATTAACATAATAGTAACATACAAAAGAGTGTAGCATAGTTCTAATTTTCTCTAGTAGGAAATTAAAACTCCAGTGGATCTTATAGTGGTTATGTATTATTTTTACATGTGATAATCTTGCAATGACAAAAAACAAAGGAAACTGAGTAGGGCAATCTACTGCTGATTGAGTAGTTATGAACTTCAATGCGTCACGTAGTGAAGTGAGCTGACATTGTAAAGCACCCATATGTGTATGTGGATTGAAACACCATAGGTTGAAGACTTGACCATAAAATAGTATCAGTATATTCATATTTATTGTTGAGTCCTGTTGTTTCTTCATCTTGAAGGTTATGGTCCAATGATAGAAGTGATCTGTCTGACGCGATATTGAATGCAGTAGATTCTGAGGAAGCTGTGTTGAAGATGAGTTTGCAATATGCCTCAACGAAATCTCCCTCTCGAGAGTCAAGTAATGAGTCATATCTATGTTGGTGTGCGTCTTTGCTGTTTCAATAACTATTCAGGAGAGCATATTTTCCTTGCAAAACAGAATTGGTTTCGTGCATACCAGATTGCATGTAACAAATTAAAAGGATAGAGAAATGTAAGAATGGAATCATTTTTCCTATATGAGAGCCACATCTCAATCCATTGATTTAAAGTCCAATGGGGCTGAAGATAAGTTTTCAGAGATACGAATGAACCAAACCAACAAGCTTTAGCAAATGGACAATAAAGAAACAAGTGTTCCAGTGGTTCAGTATCATCCATACAAAAATAACAGAACTCTTTGTTCACCATATGTCGCTGCTTCAGAAACATTGAATGAGAGTACAAAAATATCAAGTGTTATTTTTGTTATTTTTGTTCACCATACAAAAATAACAAGTGTTTCAGCGATTCTTATTAAATGAGAGTACAAAAATTGAACAACTCAGTTTCTGGATTGTGTTTCGTAAATATAATACTCCCTCCGGTCTTAAATATAGGACCTAGTTGACTCTTTTAGAAAATCCTGTAAAAAAGCAAAATAAGTTAATTATAAATTGATTTACCTAATTTTTCCCTTAAACTAGTTTTTTTGACCTATAACTAATGTATAATCTAAAAATATATCAAATATGTCATGATTTAATAGTCTATTTCGCAACCTTAACCTCTAAAAAAAGTCAATTAGGTCTTATATTTAGGACCGGAGGTAGTAGAAATTAGGCCACAAAAGTAGTCCCATCACACATAGATCTCGGAATTGTGTGATATTTGGGCGAAAGGAAAATTTACCTGAGATACACAGCTATGTTAGTGTCTGAGGTCGACCCATGATATTATTGTGCTAATTTCATAAGCATGGACACTATGCACATGAGAAAGACAATCTAAAATTTTACTATGACTCAAAAAGGATTATATTAGCCATGAAAAAAATGTATTTAAATTGTGTGATTCTAGGATATCAGAGACACTATATTAACATGATCGAGCTACATTACAAGGTTGGCCTTGTGCTGGTCTTTGTAGAAGGGATTTCTAGCACAAGACACCTAAACGAAGATGTCGTACTGACATAATTACGACAGAGCACTTAGTGTTTGTGGGAGATGTAGGAATGTACCTGATCCACACTTGGTGGATTAGAGCCAAAATATAAGTACAATATATGTTTTGGGGCCATAGTATAAACAAAGAAAATATGGGTTGAAAGAGCTATTTTTTCCCAATGATTTGAAATTCATATCAAAATAACTATATCGTATGTTATAAATAGTGAATTGTGTGGAAATAAGGCTAAACTATGCTTTTGGTCCCTTATGTTTGCATCAAGTTTCAATTTAGTCCTTTATGTTTGGAAAGTACACTTTTAGTCCTTTTTTTTGTTAACATCGTTAGTTCAACTTAACGGAAAATGCTAATTTAACAATTTTAAATGATTATCAAATCCTGAAAAATTGTTCAGATTAAAATATTTGAGTATAAATATTCTTATATTTTCAAAATTTATCATTTTTGATCCAATTTCATTATAAAATAATCATTTAAAATTGTTAAGTTAGCATTTTCCGTTAAGTTAAACTAACGGTGTTAACAAAAAAAGACTAAAAGTTTACTTTCCGAACATAAAGAACTAAATTGAAACTTGATGCAAATATATGAGACAAAAAATATACTTTAGCCGTGGAAATAATTATGTGTGTACAAAACACATAAAACTCCTATACTCCTTTCTCTCTGCATCCTCTAGAATCCTTGGATGTGCTTTCAGTTGTATATGCATAATCAGGTCCCAATCATTGCTTTTGGCGTGGGTATTGCAAGTGTCATACGAATTCCAGGTATGCCCGTAGACAATGAAGTCTAAGCTATTATAGCTAGTTTTTCGTCCAAACGGTTCAAATTAATATTCAACTCTTTTTTTTTTATTCAGAATATATTCAACTCTTCTTCAAGTGTTTGTTTTAATGAAACTCTTCTTCATGTGTTTACTATATATTTCTATTAAAAAATCTCATTAGTACGGCAAAGTCAAAAGTCAAAAGATAAAAGGGGATTTAAACAAATTCTTAAACTTGCTAAATACACCTTTTAAGGATAGATACTAATCTTTTTGGAGTTTGGGGGTAAAATTAACGAATAATTAATGATGACGGATCGTGATAATGACATTGTTATATAGACAGCTAAAAGATGAAAGAAAACACTGTTAGTTCACATTGTTTGAGAATAAGCTTTAAGGAGCCAAATTGATTAAAGCAACTTTAATTATTAATTAGAATGGTGTTAACTCTTTGAGGGTCCAAATAAATTGATGAAGTTGAATTTGACAGCCACATCAAAGCTTTTGTGATATTTATTCGTTGATTTTACGATCCCAATCACATCATGCATTCGTATTTTTCGCTTCCATTATAGTTTAATATTCCAATCACATCGACGTTTTTCTTTTAATGATTTTCATAAATTTACCTCAGTAAATATTTTGTATAAGTGACAGCCTGTGAATTTAATCTCGTTATGGTTGACTCTCTAATTAAAAATAAGCAGTCCCTCCTATTCTGAAATATAAAACTACCTAATTTGATTACATTAAAAATATTAATTATGTTAGTTAAAATTATATGATATTATAAAAACACGACATTAATAATTTATCTTTATTTCCATCATTTCTCTCTTACTTATTTGTTACCGTGTCATATTAATAGGGATAATATTGGTAAATATAAGAAAATTAAAAAGTTTTTTTATACTACCTTCGGTCCTAAATATAAGACCTAGATAACTATTTTTTGGAAAGGTTAAGGTTGCAAAATAGTCTATTAAATCATGACATATTTGAAATATTTTTAGATTATCCATTAGTTTATAAGTAAAATAAACTAGTTTAAGGGAAAAAATCAGGTAAATCAATTTTATAATTAACTTATTTTGCTTTTTTGAAAATTTTTCAAAAAAGTCAATTAGGTCTTATATTTAGGACCGGAGGGAGTATTTATGAACAAGTTTATACCACTTTAAATTGATCATATATTTAAAAGTAGAGGGAGTAATATTTTCTGCTTGCATGTAGTCGATTAATTTCTATATAGCCGACCTCACCTATGTGAGATAAGACTTTGTTGTGATGATGATGATGTGGTCGATTAATTTCTTCTTATAACTCCAAGGGCTTTTACTTTCTAGTAGATTGTAAATTATTGGGTCAAACATGAATCTCTCTTCTCAAATTTACATAACTTTGAAAATACTTTATTTTTATTTATTGTTTATAATTTAAAAATTTTCAATAAAATGTATTTCATATAAAATTTTAAGTTTAGATTGTTAAAATTTTATTACTAATAATAAAATGTAATTTCAGTACCCTAAATAAACATAATATAGTACTCATTAAAAGTTTAGTGATTTGTGTCCCGATATGAACCGACTGTCATTCACATTAAAAAAACGAAATGATGTAAATATTGATAAGGAAAAAATCGATGAATATTTCACCAAACTGTTACAGAGTATAATAATGAGGTATAAATAAAAAATTGCTTGACCTATGAAGTCCAGAGTATAATAATCACATTAAAAATTGTTACAAAGATATATAGATTAAGGGTGTAATTTTCAAGTTTTTTTTTAAATATAAATTTCTTTTTTCCCATAAAAACAACGCATTTGAATTTTAAAAAACGAAATCAGTTAAGTAATAAAAGATCAAACTTTAAAATTAAGTCACTTCGGTTGAATGGTCAGAAACTTTAAGCATGTTGGCTATAATGTGAACTACGACTAATTTCCTTTCAGTAATACTTAATTACAGTAAATCATTGATTAATTAGCGATGGTGGGGGTCCAGGCTTTTCATAAAACTTTTGCACGTTATCTGTACGCCACATGAAGAAGCCTCTAATTAAGGTTAATGAAAAGTCATATGACACCTTGATTATGATCAGTTGAAAAGTTAATAAATGTGAGCTATGTCGATGAATATTGTTGTTTCACTGATGTTTGGTTCAAAATTTTCCAACCTGAAGGAAATCTTGCTTTATGTTTCCATCATCATCATCATCATCATCATCATCATCATCATCATCATCATCATCATCATCATCATCATCATCATCATCATCATCATCTTTTAGCATTTTAGTCTTGGAATCTCAATTTTCTTTTTTAAATGCTAATTTTTAGTGAGAATGATATTGTTAGATATTGTTCCTTGGATTCTACGGGTGTCCTTCTCATATAGTTCTCACCTAGCTTTCACTCTATATGAAGTCGTGATAACTACTTCTTTTTCAGAAGAATTATTATCATCAGAATTTGTTTTTGTGTATTTTGGTAGAGAAAAAACATTTAGGAGAAATAATTTAGAACAATCAATTATTAAGTTCACAAAAATTGTACATATGCATTCCTTTTTTGTCGTTCGGGATGATTCTAGAAAACTAAATCAAACCTTTTAATAATTCATGACCAAAAAACTACTTTTAAATATTATAAGTTTGGAGAAAAGTTTGGCACTTAAACTGAACTAGTAAATGTGCATTTCTCTTTGCAAAATTAGGGAAGGGGATTTCAAATTTTGATAATGTCAACAATTAATATTAACTCGTGCCCTCCTCAAAGTTGTTAAGATCATGCGTTTAAATTCGTGATAAAAATATAAAATTGCATAATATTGATCGAATTAGTAAAAATTCACTTTTAATAATAAATATGTGTTTGAAGTATATTATAAAATACATAATATGAAAACCAACAGTAATTGACTGAAATATGAATCGTTTGCATTAAATATTAATATTCATATTTATCAAATTAAATCAAATAAAAATTACAACAAAATTCATATATAAAATTATTGAATATGATGAAATACAAAATGATGAGGTTTAGAACAAGTTAACAAGAATATTTTATATAAAAAAATGTAAAATTGGTAAATTTGTTTTGTAAACTCGTGAGTTCAACGGAATTTACAACTTTTAAGTAGCATATAATATTAACCAACTTAACTGTTATTATTAATCTAATGAAATTATATAAATAATCATATATTTAAAAATGCAGGGAGTGTAACCTTTTGATAAACATAAAATCATAAAAAGGTAAGTCATATTGAAGAAATTTATTTAGAAGCTTAACTTCCCTAAATGAAATTATTTAACAAAATACATTAAGGTAAATTATGAATAAATTTTACAAATGGTCGAATTTAACAATAAAAAACTACCTTATCTTTAAAAGATTAAATATTTAAACTATTTCCTTTTAAAAGTTTCCTCAACATGAGCTCAAACCAAATGTGTTTTTCCAATATTTATGCTGTGGTCATAATAATTCTTCAAATATAAGGATGTCACCTAGATCGTTAATCATATGGGATTTGACCATTAGTTGAATAAATGTTGAATTGAACAGTGATGAAATGAAAATAGCGAACGCAGAAATGGGCTTATACGCCTGAGTAAGAAAATTTTCAATTGATAAGTCTAGAAGTTTAGGGAGATTATTACAACCAAGGCCATTCAAAGCTCTACACCGTGTCCAAAGTACATCAAGGTCGGTATTGGTATCTCTCCGAGTTTTTCTTTATGGTACTAAATGCATCACCTGTTATTTTCTCCAATAATTGAATGGTAAGTATTCATTCTAACCAATAACAATTAACATGTCAGCTTCCATATAATAAAAATAATTGTACAATCAGCTTTCACGTAGTGGTCAACATGACCACATGACGACAAAACTGATGGTGTAATGGGTAATGGATGGTATTAGTTAAAATTGGACTTTTTTTTTGCTTATTGATAAAAATGATACTACCACCGGTCCTAAATATAGGACCTAGATAACTTTTTTTTGGAGAAGTTAAGGTTGCAAAATAATCTATTAAATCATGACATATTTGATATATTTTTAGATTATCCATTAGTTTATAAGTCAAATAAACTAGTTTAAAGGAAAAAATTAGGTAAATCAATTTATAATTAACTTATTTTGCTGTTTTTTAGGATTTTTCAAAAAAGTCAATTAGGTCTTATATTTAGGACCGGAGCGAGTACAATTTATTATTTGTTGGTCAAATTAAAATTTTGTTAGTTTTTTATTAGCGGGAATGAATATTAACCCATAATTCAAAAATTACAAATGTTTTAAGCTTTTTTGGTTATTTGTAAATCTAAGTTGAAAAACATTGAAGTTGATGACATGAGTCTATGGGATAAGCATATATGGTCAAATAATAATTAAATTTACCCTTGATAATAGCTAGGACAAAGTTGTATGATTTGGAAATTTTCACGCAGTCTTGTTGAGGTGTGAAAAATACTAGGAAACATTTAGGGAAAATGACATATAAAGCCTGCCCAATTGGAAAAATGACAATTGAGGTGGGTAAACTGTGGAAATGACAAGTTGGGTCATTTGAACTTAAAACAAATTACCACATTTGGGGAAAAGACTAAAGTGCCCTTTACTAATATAATATATTACAACACAACCAAACATGAATCTCACACTAAACAAAAAGAAAAAACACAATGTCCACACCCACTAGAAAGCAAAAATGAAACAGAGAATGAACACAAAGCCCTAACGGTGAAGGTGACGGTGACGGTGACGGAGCTAACGGCGGTGGACATTGGGTGACAGATCTAAGGTATTTATCCTTCTTAGGTGGAGGTTAGGAGATATTTACACATCAACAACTTTGTTTTCTTCTTCCTTTTTGGGTTGAAAATTGTTGAGGACTATAATAATTCATGATCAAAAGAAAAGTTAATATAAGATAAAGATTGAAAAACTACTCTCTTCAAGTTTGTTTGGTCATTGTGTCTTTTAGGTTATGAAATAGAAAAATTATGTATATGTATTGTATAACCCTAAAACCTTGCCTGGAATTTAATGGTGGAAGAAGAAGTTCAGGTGGACTTAGATGTAATGAAGATGGGGAAGTAGATGTTCATTCACTTTTGCATTGATTAGGTTTTGGAAATAAAAATGCGTGTTTCTATGGTTAAAATGCATGCGACAGTGGTTAATACTCATGTTACTGTGGTTATTCGGCATGTTACACAGGGAAGCAAAAATGACACATCAAGTTAAAGAACTATGTTGTTACTTTCATATTGAAGGGAAGTTTTGTTAGAATCTTAAGTTTTGATGAAGACTAAAATATGAAAGAATAGGCCAAGTACTTAGAAAGCAATAGGTTAACATAGGATCCCAAGTAAGAGTGCAACCGGATGTGGATTTACTTCCGGATAGACTAGAACTCGCGCACGCGGATAAATGTTTCATCCCCCAGCGGCAGCGAGTAACTCACTAGGGATTTAATTTAGTCCATGAACGCTAGATATACAAAACCTTAAGACTAAGCTATAATTCAACCGGAAATGAAATTGCTTCCTGTTAGACTTAGACTGGCGCAGACTGATAGAATAGATATCACCCCAAGCGTCAGTGAGTTTACCTCGTCAAGTGAAATTGCTTCCTGTTAGACTTAGACTGGCGCAGACTGATAGAATAGATATAACCCCAAGCGTCAGTAAGTTTACTACGTCAAGTGAAAGTGCTTCCGATAGCTTAGTGACTAGCGCTGACTGTTGGAATGAAATACACTGAGTGAGAGTAAGTGATAGTAAGCTAAATTCTTCATCAAGAGGAATCACTTCCGGATGTAGAAGTGCTTCCGGATACACATTAGACTTAGGGAACACCCACTGCATGTGACTATGTGCTTATATTGTTAAACTAACGTTCAAGTGCAGCACACTAAGTAAGATTGCTTTCGGATGTGAGTTTGCTTCCGCAAGCAATCAGAATGTCAGAGCGTTCAGAGATGCAGTGTCAGAATGCTTTCGTCAGAGCAGAGGTGTCAGGACTACTTTTCAGAGATAAAGCAAGTCAACCCTGCTATGCATTGATGAAGCATTTATTGGGCAAACGGTAATATGGGAAAAACGGCCATATTCAAACGGCTAGCCCACCTACCAATAGTTCAAAATGTTTGAAGACTATATAAGGGAGCTCAACTTCATTTATGAAGAAATCAATTATCTTTGAATATTCTTGAGAGAAGTTAGAGCGAGAAACCAAGAACACCTTCAAGCATTCAAAGCTGCCCAAAAATTTAAGAGCATTTAACACATCGAGTGATCCTTTTCATCTACATATTCTGTACTTTGTTGTTAAGTCTCTTTCTGTTATAAGAGCATTTATTGTACCTAAGTGTGTAACACCATCCGTTCTTTGAGAGAACTTAGAAAAATCCTTTAAGTGTAAAGGTTAACCCCTTGCTTGGTGTGAGGGGGAGTTAGTTAGAAAGGTTACAAGTGAGCCTGCGTAAAACTTGTAGTTGTAAGGTTGCAAGCGATCCCCTGCAAAACTTGCGATTGTAAGGTTTCAGGTGAACCCGATTTAAAACCTGAGATATAGTGGAACTCAGCCTGGGTGGTTGAGGACTGGACGTAGGTCAGGTAGACCGAACCAGTATAACTCTTGTGTTGTTTCATTCGAGCGTTATTTTTGAAGCACAATTCACCCCCCCTCTTGTGCATCCATTACTTTCATTTGGTATCAGAGCGGGTCTTTCTCACTCGATTCCAACGAATCAGAAAGCAAAGATCCAGCAATGGATACAGACTATTCCCTCCCAGATGTCTCTGTTCAACCCAACAAGCCCCCAGGCTTCGATGGGTACAACTATCCATTCTGGAAGTTCAGAATGGAGACTTATATCAAGTCAAGTGACATAAGACTCTGGGACGTAATAGAACGAGGGGATCAAACTCCACTAGATGAGGATGAATTTGCTAAAGTGAGAGCCAGATACACTCCTGAGGACTATGCCCTAGTCCAACTAAACCATCGGGCCATGCATTACATCCAGTGTGCTCTCAGCCCCAAAGAGTTTCACAGGATCAGCCACCACAAAAATGCTAAAGATATGTGGGAGGCTCTTGAGGCTGCTCACTCTGGAACCAGGGGAGTAAAAGCGAGACGTGTTGAGATGCTGGTGGAAGAATTTCACAAGTTCGCCATGCTAAGTCCCACCGAACCCATCAGAGAGCTAGAGCTCAGGTTCACCTATCTCATCAACAATTTGGCCTCGCTGGGTAAGGATATTCCTGAAAGAGAGCAAGTAAGCAAGATCCTAAAGATCTTGAAGGGTGACTGGATCACCAAGGTAACTATCTTGCAAGAAGTGCAAGGAGAATCAACCAGCTCCATCACTGCACTATTTGGCTCTCTTGCTGAATATGAACCTACCTTGCTGGCTATGAGAGCTCCTCAAACCTCATCCAAGAACAAGAACCTTGCTCTCGTTGCTCCCAGCAAAGAGATCAATGATGATGATGAGGATGATGAGGAGAAAATGGACGATGAAGAGATGGCTATGATGGTGAGGAAATTCAGGAAATTCTTCAGAAAGAAATGAGGCTATCAGAGAGGTGACTCCAGCCAGAAGAAGGGATACAAGAAAGAAAAGGACCCTGTGTGCTTTGAATGCAAGAAGCCTGGTCACTTCAAGGCTGAGTGTCCCAGCCTGCAGAGGTCAAAAGGCAAAGATAAAAGAAAGGCCCTTGTCTCCTCCATTTGGGTAAACAGCTCAGATGAGGAAGCAAGTGATGAAGAAGAAGTTGCCAACCTCTGCCTGGTAGCTAGAGAAGATGATGAAGAAGCATCTTCAGATCTTGACCTCACCAACGAAGATCATGAGGTAACTCTTTCTGAACTACAAGAGGCTTATAATGAGGTTCATGAAGAATTCTCTAGACTATGTAAAGCCTATAAAGTGTTGAAAACAAAAAAGGAATCACTTGAGTCCAAGGTGGACTCACTAAGTGAGGAACTAGCGGAAGCTAGAAGGCTTCCGGTAGTGGATGGCCAGGGTTCTCCCCAAGTAGAACCCAACGCCCCAACACTTGAGAGCTGCCCTAATTGCAGCAAAATCTCAGCTGAAAATGACAAGCTGAAAAATGCCCTGTAGAAGTTTACCAATGGTTCAGAAATGTTAAATATAATCTTAATGAACCAAAGGGCATATAGGGATAGAACTGGCCTAGGATATACCCCTAGAGGGAAGAAGTGAGTAGAACCAAAAGTAAAGCCCTACTTAAAGTTCTTCCATAAAGCCACCAGTCATAGCTCCTCACCCTTTAGCTTCTGTAACTACTGCAACAGGAAAGGACACTTCACGTCCACCTGTAATGCCAAGAAGCATGGAGCTAGTAGCTCTTACAAATGGGTCCCTAAAGGAACCAAGGCTGCAAAGGATCCTCCACCTGCAAAGGAAACCAAGAGAGGACAAGGATCCTGAGCCTGGAATCATCCCACAGGGAAAACCCAAGAGCCTAGAGCCAGCACTAGGCCAGAGGCTCCAAATGATCATAAGCCCAAGGTTAAGACCAATACTAGACCAAGGGCACTAAATACTAATGACAAAGGACCCAAGAGAGGTTGGGTACCTAAGGTTGCTTGATTATTACAGGTGTGTCTCAAGGCATCCAAGAATAGAAAATGGTACATCGATAGCGGATGCTCGAGACATATGACTGGAGACAGAGACAAGTTCAAATCTCTGGTGATCAAGGATGGAGCCACAGTGATCTTTGGAGGAAATCAAAGTGGTAAGATCACTGGAGTTGGAGAAGTTGGACCAGTTAAAGATGTCTATTTAGTGGACGGTCTCTGTCACAACCTGCTGAGCGTGAGCCAGAGCACGGACAAAGGAAATTGGGTAATATTTGATTCAAATGAGTGCATAATAGTTGATAAGCAGGATCTGAGTATAGATAAGGCCAACTTAAAATGCAAGCTTAAGGCAAACAGAAATGGGAACCTATATACTTTAGACTTATGTCAACAGCTAGAAGAAAAATGTTTAATATCAAGTGACGAGAATAGTTGGCTTTGGCATAAGAGGTTAGCTCATGTCAATTTTACTCAACTGGATATGCTAATTAAAAATGAGCTAGCTATAGATATTCCCTCTTTTAAAGTTAAGCATGATTTTATTTGTGAATCCTGCCAACGAGGGAAGCAAACAAAGTCCTCATTTAAAACCAAGAAGAGAGTCTCCACCAGCAGGCCCTTGGAACTAATCCACATGGATTTGGTTGGGCCAGCAAGAGTAAAGAGCTTGGGTGGAAACCTGTATGCTCTAGTAGTCTTGGATGACTATTCAAGGTTCACTTGGACTATGTTTCTTGCCTCTAAGCAAGATGCTTTTGATGCTTTTGTTGTCCTGGCTAAGAAAGTGCAGAATGAGAGAGAGCTCAAAATCACAGCCATAAGGACAGACCATGGAGGAGAGTTTGAGAACCATAGCTTCTCTGAGCTATGTGAGCAAAACGGCATTGAACATAACTTCTCAGCTCCGAGGACTCCTCAACAAAATGGAGTGGTAGAAAGGAAGAACAGGGTTCTGACGGAGATGGCTAGAAGCATGCTCAATGAGAAAGAGGTTTCTCAAGTGTTCTGGGCGGACGCTATGAGCACTGCTTGCTATATCTCCAACAGAGCCTATGTTCGTAAGGGCTTGGACAAGACTCCATACGAGCTATACAAAGGGAGGAAGCCCAACATCAGCCACCTCAGAATATTTGGATCAAAATGCTATGTGCATAACAATGGAAAGGCAAATTTGGATTTCTCTAAGACCATGCAGGGTGAGTTTGAGATGTCAATGATGGGAGAACTAACGTTCTTCCTAGGCCTGCAAATTAAACAAAAGAAGAATGGAATCTTCATCTCCCAAGCTAAGTACTACAGAGAACTACTCAAAAAGTTTGGGATGGATGAATGCAAGGAGTATGACACTCCTATGAGCACCACTGCCGCACTCGATGCTGACGCAAAGGGTAAATCTGTCAGCCTGCCCATGTATAGGGGAATGATAGGTTCCCTCTTATACTTAACAGCCAGCAGGCCTGACATTCAATTTAGTGTAGGCATGTGTGTTAGGTTTCAAGCCAACCCCAAGGAGTCACACTTAACATGTGTTAAACGTATCCTGAGATACCTTGAGGGAACACAAGAACTTGGTCTTTGGTACCCCAGAGGCAACCAAGAGTTCTTGTGGGCTTATTCTGACTCTGACCATGCAGGTTATAAAACGGATAGGAAGAGCACCAGTGGATAATGCGCCTTCCTTGGTGGTTGTCTGGTGTCTTGGGCTAGCAAGAAGCAAACCTGCGTATCTTTGTCATCCACTGAGGCAGAATACATTGCTGCTGCAAGCTGTTGTGCGCAAGTGCTATGGCTGAAGAACCAGTTGAGAGATCTTGGCTTGGAGTTCCCTGAGGCACCCATCCTCTGTGACAACACAAGCACAATTAGCCTCGCCAAGAATCCAGTTCAGCACACAAGGACAAAGCACATTGACGTCAGACATCACTTCATCAGAGACCATGTTCAAAAGAAGGATGTCAAGGTGCAGTTTGTCCCCACACAACAACAGCTTGCTGACATTTTCACCAAGCCTCTGGGGGTTGACCAATTTACTTTCATAAGAGGTGATTTGGGAATGGTAAACCCAAATGAAGTGTAAATTCTATTCATTATACTTGATTGTTTATCACTTACAACAATACTAACTTAGGCATCGGAGTGCCAATATATGTTTTTGCAGGTACTCAATGTTAAATCTTAAGCAAGTGCAACCGGAAGCAAAACCACTTCCGGATGATCACTCACTGACACTGGATGATCAAGCCAAGAGAGCGCCAGTGTCAGCCCAAGGGACACGTCACTTCAGAAACGTTTCATCTTCCTCTATGAGAAGGTGTGCCCTATCTGACAAGATGAAACGACACATGTCATAAGGTGCGTCGTTTCAATTAAAATTTTTACGTTATTCAATGTGTGAAAAACTGAAGAGACATGACCATTTTACCCTTAGTTACTTTACCTATAAATAGGGTGTCATTTTTCACTTTCACTTTTTACTTGCATCTTTTTCACTCGCATCATTTTCTCTCAAAATTCTCTTCATCTTCTCCATCGTGTTCTTCATTTTTTCTTTACACACTTCTCGCATTTCATCCCTTTTTACCACAACATTCATACAAAAATGGCCGGATCTCATGAATCCAACCCAGTTACCCAGAAAACCTCTTCATCCAAGAAACACAAGTCGAAATCTGGGAAATCAAGTCACAAGCATTCTGGTAAATCTGGGCATCGTGAAGAACATCGCGATGAACATCAAGAGCACCATGAAGTTTCTGGGCTGAAAACACCAGGACAGGATGAAAATATTCAAGGTCAGCCTGAAACTTCTGGGAGAGTGGCAGATCAGGCTGAGACCTCTGGGCAAGAACAAGCAAGGGAAGCCAAAAGGAAAGGGAAGAAGAAGGTTCAGTTCGCTGAAGAACCTTCTTCCAAGAGGCAGAGGGTTGAAGAAGATGACCCCACAGTATATAGAGATGGGGCATTGGAGACTGTGGCCGCCAAGTTTGAGACTTCTATCCCTTACTTCAACCATGGGCTGTTCATCGATCTGGACAAAATTGATGAACTAGGGTTTCCCCATCTGCGCCCTTACTTGGAGAAATATATGCCTTGGCTGGGCATCAACCAGGACTACAACGTCAACGTCCTGCGAGTCTTCTCCCAATCCCTCACTGGCAAGGCTAAGTACAAGAAGGTGGATGGGAAGGAGCAAGTCCACAAACTCTCCTTCACCGCCACTGTAAGGGGGAGGACCTTCAGGTTCACTTGGAGGACCTTGAATGAGATGATGGGAATCACTGAAGAGGGTATGAATGAATGGATCTACCCGGAGTCCCTCAAGTACAGCAAGGAGGAACTCGAGGAGTTGTATGGCACCAGTAACAAGAAGGTATCCAAGATGTCTGACTCTAACAGGCTCTTGTACTACGTCTACTCCCGGATGATGACTCATAAGGGAGGCAACTTCAACGAGTTCACACTGCTGGACAACCCTTGGTTCCCCAGACTCCTCTCCCGCAAGCCAATCAACCCCGGCCAGCTGATCTGTCTTGAGCTTCAGCGCTGGATAAACAATGACAAGTCTGGCTATCTTCCCTATCCCACTATCATTGCCCTCCTCCTTGAGAAGCATCTGATCAAGGCCACATCTGCTGTGGAGGAAGAAAATATCAAGTGTAGACATGTGGGAGCTACCAACATTGGGAAGATGGGCATTAAGTATAACAAGCCTGCCAAGCCCACTCGCTCAGGATCACAGGCAGGGAGTGCCTCTCAGACTTCAGCCCCCTCAGCATCTGGTGCAGGGGATCGGGAAGTTGACTCCCATGCTGGGCCAAGCCGTGCTGCAAGAGTGTCAGCCTCTGTTAGGGCCTTTGCCGAGGAAGTAAAGGAAGAGCTTCTGTTTAGACTGCCTGAATCCTTGGTGGGTCCTCTCCGTGCTGAGTGTGATGCTGGTTTCCAGCACCAAGGGGAGCGGATCCAGCTGCTCGAGGACAGAGTGGGACAGCTCGAGAATCACCTTGCCAGGGTGGATGCAAAGTTAGATCTCATCCTCCAACACCTACAAATTCCCCAACCATCACAAGGTAACCTACCACCTCCTCCTCCTCCTCCTCAAAACCCACCTCCTCCTCCTCCTAATCACCCTCAACTTCCCCCTCTTCCTCCACCTAACACTCAACAACCTCAACCACCACCACAAAATGACTAGCAACCCCCACCATCACCAAACAATGACCACCAATCCCAACCTTCCCCTACCCATGACCAGCAAACCCACGACTCACCTCACCACTCTCCACGCCAATCCCCAGTAAATTCTCCATCTCCACTTCCTTCACCCATTCTCTCACGCCCTGGCGCTCCTACACGCTCTCCACTCCGTCTCTCCAACCCTACCCATCCAAACCCTAGACCCATAGGATCCGACACAGCCATTCACCCCCTCAGCCAATTCTATAGAGAGTATCCCCGCCTTCAACCACTCACTGATGACCATTTATCATTTACCCCAGCCTCCAACTACAAGGAATACTCCTCCACTCATCCTTTTGAGGGTCTCTTTGTCACCCCCAATTGGTTCCCCAACCCTACCTCATCCGACCCTACCTCATCACCAGAAAGTACCCAATCCACCTCCTCCCCAGAAACCTCACCCCAAAAATCTCCACCCTCCTCGTCCTCAAGTCCATCCCTGGCCCTCACCCTCTTTGATGATGCCAAAAGGGGGAGAGATGTAATGTCCACTCTGCGCTTGTCAATGAACACAAGGGATGTCCTCAGCCAGCCATCTCTCTGGATTGAGGAAGACATAACAGTAGCACTTCGCCGTGCTATGGAATCTCAGAGGCTGGGTGGTGCAGAAAGCCTTATAAGAGGAGAGGCCATCCGGTTCATGCAACAGAAGAAAGCAGCTGAGCAAGGACCACAATGGGATATGGTTGTCTTTGAGCCAGAAAGTACCCAATCTTCACAGCCTGAGTCGTCTTCATCAGAGCCTTCTCCAACTAAGTCAAGCAAAAACATTGTTGAGGAGATTATGATGAAGTACGGGCTGAAGAGACCCAACCATCCTCCCATTGTGATAGCCAAGCCTGTTCCTGCATCCTCTGGGCAAGAGTCTGAGAGTCCTTCATCTGAGCGATCATCCGTCCCTCCTTCCTCATCTGAGCCAGCAGTCAGAATCAGTGAGCCCAGAAAGAAGGCCGTTGCTAGAAGACGTGCCAGGAAGATAATTGCCTCCACTGAATCTGATGAGAGTGAGGAAGAGACTCCATCTGACCTGCCTGAGCAAGGAACTTCATCTGCCCAGGTTGAGCAAGAAACTCCAGTGGTTCAAGCAGTCTCAATTCTGAAGGAAGTCAAATTGGAAATTGAAGACATGACTCCTGAGGAATTTGAGAAGTTTGGATTCACAGACAAGCTATCCTTTGGTCAGATGGCTTGCCTCGATGCTGATAGAGCAAGTGTCATGCCCACTCCTCCAATTAGCAAGAGCAAAGGGAAGAGCAAAGGGAAAGAGAAAAGGAAAGCCCAGGAAGTTGAGGAGGATCCCAACTTCCCTGTATGGAACGTGAAAATCCGGGCTGTTCACTATCCCAATGGAGAGGTCTCCTACTTCGACGATGCTACTGGGTTCCCTGGGTATGAAGAAGTGGATAACCTAAAAAGGGCATTCGAGGAGTCTATTGAATCAGAGAGGCTCAGAAGGGAAAGAGATGAAGAAGAGCTTCAGGAGATCATTGCCCAGTTAGACCAGAGTGTGCGTGAGGCCGAGCTAGCCAAACTACAAAAAGAAAATGAAGAGAGGCAAAAAGAGAGGGAGAGGAAAAAGAAACACAAACCCTGAACCCCCAATCCAAACAATTTTTTTTTACTTAGAAATTTTTTTTTTCTTTGTGTTTTGTTTTCATGCATACTTTCATACTTGCTTAGTGTAATTTACTTGTATACGTTCTTTACTTGTATATGTTATTTGATTGTATACTCTGATTTGTAACTTTTACTTATCAATAATATTTGTTCAAGTTACTTGTTCTTATCTATTGCTTTTATTCTCTTGCTATTCTTTCCTTATGAATCTAATCGATAAAACTAAGTTTGTCATCATCAAAAAGGGGGAGAATGTTAGAATCTTAAGTTTTGATGAAGACTAAAATATGAAAGAATAGGCCAAGTACTTAGAAAGCAATAGGTTAACATAGGATCCCAAGTAAGAGTGCAACCGGATGTGGATTTACTTCCGGATAGATTAGAACTCGCGCACGCGGATAAATGTTTCATCCCCCAGCGGCAGCGAGTAACTCACTAGGGATTTAATTTAGTCCATGAACGCTAGATATACAAAACCTTAAGACTAAGCTATAATTCAACCGGAAATGAAATTGCTTCCTGTTAGACTTAGACTGGCGCAGACTGATAGAATAGATATCACCCCAAGCGTCAGTGAGTTTACCTCGTCAAGTGAAATTGCTTCCTGTTAGACTTAGACTGGCGCAGACTGATAGAATAGATATAACCCCAAGCGTCAGTAAGTTTACTACGTCAAGTGAAAGTGCTTCCGATAGCTTAGTGACTAGCGCTGACTGTTGGAATGAAATACACTGAGCGAGAGTAAGTGATAGTAAGCTAAATTCTTCATCAAGAGGAATCACTTCCGGATGTAGAAGTGCTTCCGGATACACATTAGACTTAGGGAACACCCACTGCATGTGACTATGTGCTTATATTGTTAAACTAACGTTCAAGTGCAGCACACTAAGTAAGATTGCTTTCGGATGTGAGTTTGCTTCCGCAAGCAATCAGAATGTCAGAGCGTTCAGAGATGCAGTGTCAGAATGCTTTCGTCAGAGCAGAGGTGTCAGGACTACTTTTCAGAGATAAAGCAAGTCAACCCTGCTATGCATTGATGAAGCATTTATTGGGCAAACGGTAATATGGGAAAAACGGCCATATTCAAACGGCTAGCCCACCTACCAAGAGTTCAAAATGTTTGAAGACTATATAAGGGAGCTCAACTTCATTTATGAAGAAATCAATTATCTTTGAATATTCTTGAGAGAAGTTAGAGCGAGAAACCAAGAACACCTTCAAGCATTCAAAGCTGCCCAGAAAAGTAAAGAGCATTTAACACATCGAGTGATCCTTTTCATCTACATATTCTGTACTTTGTTGTTAAGTCTCTTTCTGTTATAAGAGCATTTATTGTACCTAAGTGTGTAACACCATCCGTTCTTTGAGAGAACTTAGAAAAATCCTTTAAGTGTAAAGGTTAACCCCTTGCTTGGTGTGAGGGGGAGTTAGTTAGAAAGGTTACAAGTGAGCCTGCGTAAAACTTGTAGTTGTAAGGTTGCAAGCGATCCCCTGCAAAACTTGCGATTGTAAGGTTTCAGGTGAACCCGATTTAAAACCTGAGATATAGTGGAACTCGGCCTGGGTGGTTGAGGACTGGACGTAGGTCAGGTAGACCGAACCAGTATAACTCTTGTGTTGTTTCATTCGAGCGTTATTTTTGAAGCACAATTCACCTCCCCCTCTTGTGCATCCATTACTTTCAAGTTTGAAATTAATGCTGAAGGCATTGTGCAATACAATGGCGGTTACTTGATCAATATGATGTATAGTCTTGGGACCTTTTTATGTCCATCTGCAAACTCCGACATCAGCGAGAGTCTGCTTAAGGTAGTGCACAACAGTAGCGCAGGGTTTGATCAATATGATGGGCCTACACGTTCAAAGAGGCAGAGGACTGCACGATGAGGATATTGACTGATGTAGCACTTAAAAATTGTTAAGTCATTTTGTTAAAAACTTTGGTATTATGTAGCACTTAAGAATTGCGAGGTTCAAGTGGACTATTATGTATTGATTTGATTTTTTATACAAAATATTGGAGTCTTGTAATGTAGACTCTTTGTAATCATATTTTGATTGTTTTCCCAAATAGCCATTGTTATGTAGCTGAGTATTTGTTGGGTTTGTTCTAACAGTTTGGTTTCTGTGGACGTGGTATGGTTTAACCAATTAAGCTTCCATTTTAACCACGGCATCGTGAATAATAACCACATCAGCTTCCTCTATAACCACGTTAACTTCCCTGAGTCTTTGGTAGGGTTGCCAAGTGCCTGTGGACGTGGTATGGTTTAACCATTAAGCTTCCATTTTAACCACGACATCGTCCACAATTACCACATCAGCTTCCCCTTTAACCACGTTAACTTCCACGAGTCTTTGGTGGGGTTGTCAGGTGCCTGTGGACGTGGTTAATTCATAGTAGGTTCCCAAACCCCTTTAAACACCACATTTAACTTTAGGGACATTGTTGTGATTATTAGGGACGATGACGTGGTTAATTGGGACATTCTTGTTGTTAATGAGGAAGATGGTAGATCCCCAAGCCCTTAAAACACCACATTTAACTTCAGGGATATTAGTGTGATTATTAGGGACGATGACATGGTTAATTGGGACGTTCCAGTGTTTAGTGAGGAAGATACAATGGTTATTAGGGACGATGACATGTATAACCATTATATCTTCTCCATTAACAAACGAAACGTCCCAATTAACCACTTCATCGTTCTTAATAATCACAGCAATGTCCCTAAAGTTAAATGTGATGTTTTAAGAGGCCTGAGGACCTGCTATGAATTAACCATTGCATCTTCTTCATTCACAACTGGAACGTCCCAATTAACCACGTCATCGTCCCTAATAACCACAATAACATCCCTGACGTTAAATGTGGTGTTTTAAGGGTATGGGGACTTGCTAGAGATTAATCATTGCATCGTCATTATTTACCACTTAAATATACAAATTAACCACGTTGTCGTCCCCATTAACTACAACAACGTCCCCGTTAATACGTCAGAAGAGATTTTTAAGAGACACCTACGAAATAAACCATTCAAAAACATTTTATTCACATTTCTTATACTTCTTTTAGTACAAATTGACCAATTAAACAAGGAAACTTGTTTGAATTTCAATACAAAATGGGAACTTTAACAAAAAGCATAACTTCAACTAGTATAAAGCCTACAAAAATCAATTAAAAAAAGCCCACAAAAAGCATCCATTGCAATCCGTCTCCTCTTTAAATGTCTCCATATAGGAGAAGTATTATCTTCTCCATCAACCTCTACTTTGTTTTTGAAGTTTCACCTTCTTCAAATGTCAAAATAATCCTCGCACATTGTTTTCTTTCCGCCTTTAGAGAACTGCAAAGTCAGGTATCTATTCTTTGGATACACGATAGCCCAATAGCCCTGCGGTTAGACATAACCACATTAGTCATTCAAAAGCAACTAGAATGAAAAAAGGATGATGAAATTAAACTACACTGCATTCACACCCTCAAACCAGTTTGGTCATTTAAGAGAATTAAAATACCAAGAAAATTAAAACAAAACCAAAGGAAAATCATAGCTTCTTTTACCATTTACCATTCATGTGTCATAACAATTGTCACCCTTCATTTGGTATATTTTAGTCACTACTGAAACATCTTCTAACCTTAACCATCTATTCAGTCAAAATAGAATCCTTTCAATACAAAACAAGAAAACAATACAGCTCAAGAAAAACTGTAGCTTTAGAAAAATGTAGCAGCCATACTAGTTTATGGTTGTACTGTTATGTTTGGTTGTTTTCTTTATGATAAAAAGGGCTCCTAAGTTAAGTGAAGAGATGAAGAAGATGGAAATTCATGAACATTTTTCGGGAAAGATGCCAAAAGAAGAGATTATTACAGAAGATGCACTACTAGAAAATAGGCTTTTCACGACCATAAGTAACACGTAAAAAGCCAATGTTGGTCGTTGATAAAAAACGCGGTGGCATAACATGTAAATAACTGTCCAGGAGGAGCCTTTTCACGACCACACTTTCACATGTGGTCGTGGAAAGTGGACCTTCCACGACCACACTCTTTGAGAGTGTGGTCGTGGAAGGTTCTGACCCTTCCACGACCACAATCTCACAATTGTGGTCGTGGAAGGGTCAAAACCTTCCACGACCACACTCTCAAAGAGTGTGGTCGTGGAAGGTCTAATTTCCACGACCACATATTCAAAACTGTGGTCGTGGAAAGTGGGAAATGTTTTTTCTCTTTTAGCGCCAGAACCCCTTTTATTTCCCTCCAACTTTTTATTCCCCATTGACACTTCTCCTTCTTCACTCACTTCGCGAACCCTTGCTTTCTCTCTTCTCCTTCTTCACTCTCTTCACTCCGCCGCCGGCTCACAACCCTCACCGCTGCCGCCGCCTTCTCACAACCCTCACCGCCGCCGCCGCTGGTTACTTTCTATCATCTTCGCGAACCGCTCAACCTCCGCCACCTCCGCCTTCTCACTCTCCGCTCTATCATCGCGCTCAACCTCCGCCATTCCTCCGCCGCCGCCTTCTCTCTCTTCTTCATCTCGCCTCTCCTTCCTCTACCCGCTGTCGCCGCCTCTCTCACTCTCGACTGCCTCTCTCTTCACTCCGCCGCCACCTCTCTCATTCTCGGTCGCCTCTCTCTTCACTCTGCCGCCTCTCTCACACTCCTCCACCGCTCACTAAAGGTAAGGTCATTATTTTTTTATTTTTTTATTTGCTTCCAAATCTTTATTTTGTGTAATAGTCATTCTTTTGTGTGCTTATGATAAAACATTTGATTCTCTAAACAATATAAACTTTTCATTTCCCTTTGACTCTCTTTTACTTATTAGTCTTTAAATTGCAACTTTGTTTTTTCAGCATGTTGTTCACTGTTATTACACAGCTACTCAGACTCCGATTCATGTTATAAACGTAAAGGTAAAAACAATTTTTATATTCATTTTCATTTATATTGCTTTTAGCCATACCCGAACTACTATGATATTGCTGATATTATCTGTGATTTATCAGTGTCCAAGCCAGCGGGGCTCTACAGAGTGCGGATATTATGTCTGCAAATACATGCTGGATATTGTATATCAAGATCAAATTAAACAAGGGAGGAAATTCCAAAAGGTATGCACGCTTCTAACATATATCTCCAAGAAAATAGTGATTTCTAATTGTAAGTGGTACTTTCCTTGTCTTTTTTAATATTGTTTCATTATGTTGCAGCTTTTGGAGAGACTGTATGGACTTAGTACCGACCCGTTTAAACAAGATGAGGATATTGACTTGGTACGAAACGGACTTGCAGAATTTTTAATCACTATGTGAGGCAGAAATTGTATAGGCTTGTTATACTTGTTTAAGCAGTCATCTTAGTGTAGACATGTGCTTGTCTTGGCTTAGATTGTTGTAGCTGAATTTTGAACTTATTACTAGCAAGGCAAAGATATAAAACTTAGATTATGCCTTTTGTATTTTGTTGTCTAAGTAAGGTAATATTTATGGGATATGTTTTTGCAATTGCTCTGGTATTCTGTATTGTGCAATAGTATATGATTTATGGTCGCTGTATTGAAAGTGGTTTGTAAATGATCTGCAAGAATGCAGATGGCTATAAAATGTATTCACAAAATAAAAAAAACCTTTCACGTCCACATTTTTTTAAATGTGGTCGTGAAAGGTCTATCACGACCACATTTAAGGAAATGTGGTCGTGAAAGCCTCTTAGGAGGCACCTAATTAGGTGATTAGGTGCCTCCTGAGAGGCTTTCACGACCACAATTGTTAAATTGTGGTCGTGAAAAGCCTCCTAAGAGGCTTTCACGACCACAATTTCCCAATTGTGGTCGTGAAAAGCCTCCTGGGAGGCTTTCACGACCACAATTGTGCAATTGTGGTCGTGAAAGCCTCTTAGGAGGCACCTAAACTAGGTGCCTCCTAAGAGGCTTTCACGACCACAGTTACATAAATGTGGTCGTGATAGGTGCTACCTATCACGACCACAAATATGTGGTCGTGAAAAACACACTTTTTTACGACGCGGGATTCCACGACCACCTATTTCTGGTCGTGAAAAGCCCAATATTGTGGTCGTGAAAGACCTTATTTCCAGTAGTGATGTGAAGCTGAAGGAGAGAGATTCAGAGCTTGTGTTCTTTGTTGAAGAACATGAAAGGCTCACACTTGAGGACTTGCTTCAAGCCACAACTGATTGCTTTAGCAGCAGCCTGTACAAGGTAATACTGAAGAAGAATATGCACTATGCAGAGGCTAAAGAATTTGCTGGTAGCTTCTGATGAATTTGGAGAAATACTAAGGTAGGTAAGTAACTTGAAACATCCTAATATTCTTCCTGTTGTTGGCTATCGCTCTACTAGTGAAGAAAAACTTTTGATTTACAAATATCAAAGCAATGTTAGTGAAGTCTGCTTTTCCTTATGAAAGGTGAGTCCAAATCACTAATTTCGATTTAAGTTCTTACTTTGCCTTAATTCGGTCCTTCAAATAGTATTTCATTCTAAATATAAGTCTTCAATCACTTTTATCCTAAATATAAGTCTTCAATCATTTTTATAGCAATAGTAATTCATTCTAATTAAACTGAGGATAAAATGAAAGAATGGACAAAATTATAACAGCTCAGACAAACAGTTATTAGATGCACTTCAAAAATATAATTGCTTTCTCAAAATAAATAAGTGATCTGATGATTTTTCCTGCTATTGCACAGAATACATGCAATGTAAAAAAGAATTCCCATGGAAATTGAGAATGTCTATAGCGACTAGAATTACAAGGGGTTTGGAGTTCATGCATCAGACAATGGAAGGAAGGGAGATACTTCCTCAAGGAAACCTCAACATATGTGGATGACAATTGATACGTGGGCATGTCAGCTCAACATATGTGGTCAACCAATGATCAAATTTAATATAAATAATACATAAAAAAATTGTTATGATAAAAACTTTCAAAGTAACATTACTCCAAAAACCCTTTTAGGACAATATTGTTCCTACTTGATAACTATTAGAACATAGTTAATTCTTGACCCCTTATAATCTAAGATGTTATACTACCTCCGGTCTTAAATATAAGATTTAGTTGACTTTTTTTGGAGAGATTAAGATTGCGAAATAGATTATTAAATCATGACATATTTAATATCTTTTTAGATTATTCATTAGTTTATAGGTAAAATAAACTAGTCTAATCGAAAAAATTAGGTAAATCAATTTATAATTAACTTATTTTGATTTTTTAGAATTTTCCAAAAAAGTCAACTAGGTCTTATATTTAGGAACAGATGGAGTATTAAAATATAAAATTCAAACATGATTTTGTCAACGTTGAATTGTAGAGTCATCATTTAAATTTATTGATTACTTGACCAAAATAAATTATTGATTACTATTTTTCATTAATTAGATTGAGAATATTAATAATAAAATACCAAAATTTTACGTTACAAATTCAAAGGAATAAACTAAAACTTAGCACAAAAAATAGAACTTTTAAGTGACATATAGCAAATGAAAACAAAATAAAGGTTGGAAAGTAAAATCTAAAACAAAGTTAAGCCTTACATTTGATTTTACTAAGGATTAAAGAATTAAAATGAAACAAGTAAATTTAGAGACCAAATTTTCACTTGTTAGTGGTGCACAAATGATGGACAGGACCGAACTAATTATATGTCCTGTGTCTTGTCCTCAATAATTACCGGGTTGACTTTTTTGACATGAGATCCGGTCATGTCTTGTTTAGCTTAGAACTGAGATTAGGTCGGACATGAGCACAGAGCCACATGACAGACTGGACCATAAGTTTTTTGGTACAATAAAATAAAAAACCTCCCCTTCCCTTTAAAAGTTAATAAACTAATTTTTAACTAAATAACTAATTAATAAAGTATGAAATAGTGCGATAACTGTGTTAATTAATTAAAATATTTATAATTAAAAAAATAAAATAATAAGGTCAGGTCGTCCTATTTGTCATGGAGCATATGTCTGGTCCTATCTTACCTGATTATCGGGTTATTCTCATCCTAACAGAGTTGGTTCCGGGTTACGTCTGATTGTTTTTTTCGCATTGGACCAGATCGGGTTAAGAACGGGCTAACGGGCTGCCAGACTTATGTGCAGCCTTACCACTTGTGTTGGTCTTAAAAATTTGGAATGACAGCAAGATCGAATTTTTAAATAGTTTTATAAACTACTACCTCCGGTCTTAAATATAAGACCTAATTGACTTTTTTTTTAGAGATTAAGGTTGCAAAAATAGGTTATTAAACCATGACATATTTGATATCTTTTTAGATTATCCATTAGCTTATAGATAAAATAAACTAGTGTAAGAGAAAAAATTAGGTGAATCAATTTATAATTAACTTATTTTGTCTTTTTTAGGATTTTTCAAAAAATTCAATTAGATCCTATATTTAGGACCGAAGGGAGTATTTGAAATCATAAAACTTTGAACCTAGAAAAACATTGGTTTATTAGTTTTTTTATAACGAAGAAAGGGACTAAATCCTATTTAAAATTCCATGTTAGCGGGTTCATGCGATATTTAAGTTTTAACTATCCTTATTCTTGTGTGGGCCATCCTATCCCATAATGAAGCAGAATAACTAATAAACGTAGCCCGATTTACGATTTGGGCCCAGAGACTATGAAACGAAAGAAAACATCGAGAAACTAGTCCTTTTTTTATGGCCGCAACGAATATTGATGTTGATTGTTTTGGCTAACAGTATTGATGTAAATTTACTAGACACACTCCAAAAATTTATTTTTTCATTTTCGCCTATATTATAGGTTAAGTACCATCCAACACACACACACGGGGGCTCTTATATGACCAAAAACTTTTTAAAAAGTGTCACATCATTAGCACCATTAAATTTCATCTACACTATTAAATGTGCTCTTAAACATCTTTTATGCAAATTTTGTGACACATTTTTTAAGAAAAATCAAGAAACTATGTGGTTGTTCTTCCCATAAATGGACTCTTATATTCCAAAATAATGCCACATAATTTCCATATTAAAAAAATAGTGTCACATAATTTGCATAAATGACGTGTAAGAGCTCATTTACTGGTGTTAGATGAGATTTAGTGGTCTTGACGAGTTTGAACCCTTTAAAAAGTTTGTTTGTTTTAGAGCCAATTTATCAGTAATGTGCTATGCAATACTTGGATTGTAGTTTATATGTGACAATGATCATTCACCCCTTATTTTATACACAACACTTAACTGATGAAGTCACAATAAGGTGTATTTTAGAATAAGTTAAAAGGTAAAATTTTACAACGAATGTCACCTAGGAACAATGTTGACTTAAAAAAGTATTTGGAGGAATGATGTCACCCAAAAGTTTTCAAAATGAAACAATTTTACCATAGTCATTGTCCACGATGTTGTGCATGATATTGATCATTGGTTGACCCACTATATAGAGCTCATAAGACTACCAAGTTATTTTTGTAATTCTTAGATCGTTGCATTTTCACCATGATTATATTTAGATTGAATTTTGACTACTAGTTAACTAATTATACTTCTATGACATGTCTGTATGTCATCCAGTTCATATATTCCTAGTTAGATACACAAATTTTTTGGAGGTATTGTGTTGACTTTTCATTTTTTTTTAATTATACTTAATATTTTTACATAATTTTCTCAATAACATATGGGGCTATGATTTCGGGCTACCCTGATTTAAATGGGTAAACCCGGCCCAACCCACTTTTGATTCGAATTAGCCCACTTTTCACCCGTTTTAATTTAGGTTTCCCTTTTTCAACTCAACCTGCTTTTTTATGTTTTTTCGATCTCAACCCAACCTAAATATAAACTTTACGTGTAAAATGGGGATTTCAGGTAAACCCAACCCCAACCCACTTTAAAAGCACACTAGCCTGCTTTTAGCCCATTTTAATTCCAATTGATCTTTCTCCAACTCAACCCACTTTTTTACATGTTTTTCGAGCTCAACCCGACGGATATGGTTAGAAGTCCCATCTCTAATAACATACCAAACATATTGATGATAATAGAAATACATTACATCTATATTTTTGGTCGGAATTTTTTTTTTTGGTCGGAATACATAACATCTATATTACATTACCATATCTATAAAGATACATTAAAAGAACCAACCGAGCAATATTCCTTCAATCCGTAAACTTTCCGTACAAATCCATTTTTTCACTATACATTCCTCATATGATATATACTAAGTCACACAACTCACAAAAAGAGTGCATGACTACATTTAAGGTCACAAAAGAATAAATTCCAATGAACTTACCATCGCCACCATCTTGGAGTAGCTTATTTCCTGACAACTTTCCCTAATAAACTAAATCCATTGAGCTTATAAATAGATGATTTAGAAAGACCAAGCAATGTACCAAACTACACTACTTGGCTGGGATGGAATACATTTTACTTCTGAGGATCTATCCATCTACGATAGGGGGAAAATTAATATATTCTATAACATGCATGACCATAAATAAGGGGGGAAAATATCAATGACTGAACCAGCAAACATTTTTCCCTTTACAAAATTGCAGGTCAAATCGTATCTAGCTGGCTTCCTTTGCCAATGGAAGAACTTCGAAAATTCCGATTTCCTGCGGCACTAAGCAAAGCTTTTCGCCTGTTGGACCCACTATCTAGATATTCTTGCAATGGTGGGAGACAAACTTCATCTCCATCTTTAGATGCTATTCCTCGAATAATCTGTCAGTCACAAAGGGATATTATTAAAATGAACTAGCCATACACAACGCATTAGGAATTGGAGTAAATCATGCTCCCTCTAATTCTAATTATAAGATCACTTTAACTTTTTCGGAGAAATTAATAATGCAAAATTAATCACTTTAAATTGCTTATAGTTAATTTTGTCTTTGAAACTAAATTATTTTACTTCTATACTACCCTATAATCTAATTATGTGACATGTGTTATATAGTTTATAGTGATTTAATTTGTTTACTTGACTTTCACAAAAAAGTCAAATGAATCTTATATTTAGGATCTTATATTTAGGACTAGAGGGAATAGTATGTTATGAACTAGCCATACACAACACATTAGAATTGGAGGGAGTATGGTTTACTCCAATTCCTAATGTGTTGTGTATGGCTAGTTCATGACATACTATTCATATTGACCACTTTGACTTTTCAGAAAATGAAGGTAGACCAAAATAGAGCATTTCCATTTCCCCAAACAAATTTTAAATAGAAAATTGACAAATAAATATATTTAAGATGTTTCCACTGGAAAAAGTACAAGCAAATTTTATTTTTATTCATAAATCATAGAATTTCTCACATGGAAAATATTCTTTTACGGTTTTACCTTGGATGCCCAGGACCTTTCGGCTTGCAGACAAACATCTCTGATGTCTCTTCCAGACATACTAGAAAGGTGAGAATCAATGAGAGGTCAGAATACAAGCACAAATAAAACATAAATGTTTCATTGATTATAAATTGTTGAGGCAAGGAATAAAATATCAAACGTACCCTGCTGTAATTCTTGCCAGTTCATCTAATTCCGGTTTTGTAAGATGCTTAGCATATTTGGCTGCTATTTCCTTTCGGTTATCACGATCAGGAAGGTCAAAAGCGATTATGGTATCAAACCGACTAAAAAACATAGAGAAACAACAATCACATATTCGGATTCACGGGACCTGACTCTAGTTTACATTAATGGAACAAATAAAATCGTGCTCAATCTTACCTGATTAATGCTGGATCAAGGTCTTGTTTTCTGTTTGTAGCACCAATGACAATCACTTTCTTATCCTGCTCAAAACCATCAATCTGCACAAGTAGGTTAATCTATGGATAAGTATTGATTAGCTATTGATCCAAGTGCTGTCCATACAAAAACAATACCAAATTCAAAGCAACTTGCCCAATAAACTCCTTTTCTCTTAAATGCACGACATACGGATAGAACAACTTAACTGGGAACGTTCAGCTATTTTCTAGTACATCCAAACCTATGAAGCACACATACTGTCTATCTTCTCAGATGCATACCAGAAAAGTAAGGAAATACTTGAATTTTTTCCCCAAATTTTTCAAATAAATAACAAATACTTCAAGAATTCTAGTCAATACTTAAAGAGAACTTTTTATTGAAGTTAAATATTGAAGTTAGATTTCGTTAAAGACTGCAATGAATGCAATGTTAAAGCTTTCATCATTAGAATGTTTTTGTCTTCTAGATTACCTTTTAACTCCACTAGAAATCAATGAAAACACCTGGGATTACTTAAAAAGTGCTGGAATTTCGAAGCAACTTGCCAAACTTATCTTTTCATAAAGCTATCCTCTTAGCAGATGTCGGCTAAGTAGGGAAGAGATTGATGATATTCCTATTAGCAAGTGCTAGGCAATAGGCAACTTTGTGTTTATAAATGTGAAAATATGATTATGTATCTTTTGTTACTTAGTACTATTGAAGGACTATAACATTATGCTTCCAAGTCAAGATTTTTCGAATTGCAATTATATTTTGACTCATAACTTTTCACAAACACACATATATATGATTGAAGCATTAAATCTTGTTCAAACATAGAAGTTTCATGAACAAGAATAACCTGTCGCAATAAGACTGACAATATCCTGCGTGTAGCTTCATGCATTTCCCCATCACGGGCAGCAGCAAAAGAATCGATCTGCATGCCAAAGAAATGCAGATACTAACAGAAGAAATTGAAAAAATGAAAATATAGAATGAAAAGAGAGAGTTTCCCGCAGAAAAACATAAACCTCTCTTCATCCATCCATTACCTCATCCAGAAAAATAAGAGCACCCTTGGGTAGTTCATTTGCAAGAGAAAAAACTTTTCCAAGCAAGCGCTCACTTTCACCATAGAATTTGGACATTACTACCTCCAGTGGTACATACAGCAATGGGACACCCTGCCAGGCCAAATCATGGGCCAATTTCAGTTCTTAGTGCATTCAAACATAATTTATATTCAAACTATTGTTATGTATCAATAATAAACCTTGCGAGGGCAAGATACAGAATCAGCACTCATGTGCAGCTTGAGTGGTGATCTACATAGTGTAGATTCAAACTATTGTTATTTATCAATAATCAAATGTTCTTCTTGAAAAATGAGATATTCTACTTTCTGATAATAACATGCAAAGAGAATCTCAATTCAGATGATATGTAGAGAGAGAATCTCAATGAGTGTTAATTTATTGTTTTTAATCCTCGATCAAGGATAGGAAGGATATAGAAAAAGAGTTCCCTAACAAAGCACGAGACATGCTACTGAAACAGTGAGTTTAAAGGGTGCCATACCGCTTGATTAGCTATAACCCGAGCACATGAAGTTTTCCCTGTACCTGAAGATATAAATGGCACACAAATAAGCCACGAAAATGAGGTTTCAATTTCCATTTTTTGTTTATGTTAGAGAATAAGTATTTTAGGAAATAATCATTTGAATTATATGTGATTAAAGGATAGGGTTAAATAAAAGGTCTCATTTTGGCCAATAAACAATAAAAATGACCCATTTTGACCAATGGACTAATGGAAAATACTAAAATACCCTTGATATCCTTCCTCCTCCCTCCTCCCACTTTCAGGCACCACCACAACCACAACCACAGCCTCCGGCCCCCTCTTCTCCCGGTGGCCACTTTCAAATCTGATGCCGGCATTTGAAAGTACTCTTTATTCTTATTGTAACCATCAAGTGATCCTGAGTTGATATAATGAATTAAAATGTACTCTCACAGTCTCAATCCTTCATTAGTGGATGAGTACTCACATGATGGGCAATGAGGTTGTCTAGATGAAGGTGCTGGCGGTTGATGTGTGGAAATATATCTCTGCCCAGCAAAGAAAACGCGACTGAGGAGGAGATATCATCAATGTTGTTGAGGGAATAATCTCTGGAACGCTTTCTAGGTGATACACCGCTGACATTGGATTTGAAAGTGGCCGCCGGGAGAAAAGGGAGGTCAGAGGTGGTGGTTGTGGTGGTACCTAAAAGTGGGAGGAGGGAGGAGGTTAAGGGTATTTTAGTATATTCCATTAGTCTATTGGCCAAAAGAGCCATTTTTATTGTTCATTGGAGAGAATAAGACTTTTTATTGTTTGTTGGCCAAATTGATACTTTTAAAATAGTTTATTGGCCAGAATAATACTTAACCCTAAAGGATATTATTTATATCTAATTAATACCCTGATTCCTCTCCTAGTATAAATGTAATATTCCAACACAAGAATAGATGAACACTTTTATGAGTATTTTCTTTCTATTAGCTTACAGTTTTATATTCGAGCACTGGGAGATTTTTTACTTTTGGTTGGGCGAGGGGGGGGGGGGGTTATAAAAGATGTGGTTTTAAGCCAAAAACATGATTCAAATATAATCTGAAAAGCCAATGCTCTACGAGAACAATCTGAATAGAGAAGTGTTTGATATTGAATATTTGAAGGAAAAGTTTCTTGACTGTTTTGGAGTACTAACTCCACACTGCACAAACAGCATTAAGTATCAAAAGTGTAATGAACACTACCCACCCAAATACAGAATGTCCTATTCTTTTACCCATGAAAAATGCTTGTACTAAAAAACATCATTCCACATAAAATTTTGAAGTTTTTTTCACCAAAACCCAATCAGGGATATTGATCAAACAAAATAATTCCTCAAATTCCATTAGTTTGAGAATTACTTTTCACCCTTAATAATCCTAACATAAAGCCTCAATGAAGTTTATTGAAATTTGTTACATTTCGGCTGTTAATAGCAATGCAGAAATAACTAAATAGGTAAGCATCCTCTAGACATGCCAAGCTATAGCAATGTTTATAGAAAATAGATGCCTCACATTACTCAATCAATCGAAAAACTAGATGCTAAAAGGGCTCACCTGGTGGACCATCAAAGAGCACAGCTCTTGGCCTGGTTGTCTCATACTTATGACGAGTCCCACGAGCAATATCATCATATACCTCAGGTCTTTGTAAAGCTAATAGTATTGTATCTTCTATTTGTCTACAAAATCAGCACTTAAGGGTTAAGATCTTCAAAACAAATTTCACGCACATCATCAAACAGAGGTACATCTGCACGTGATAATTAATAGATAATGCCAAGGTAAACATGTTACTGAAAGGATTAAGAACATTAAAGTCTCTCACCAGTAATATGGAATAAATTAGGAAAAAGAACAGGAGACTAAATTTGTTGTAATCTAATAATGAATTCCCATTTTTTTAATTTGAAGCAATAAAGCCACAACATTGAAGATCACCATTGACTCAGAAGTTTTGCCTGAGGATCACAATAGCCGTGGAAGTATTTTTAGGCTCAAATTAGCCCCTAAAGTCATAAAATGAGCTCAAGATAGCCCTTTTATACGGCCCACTAATGATACTTCCAGGGCTACTGTAATCCAAAAAAGACTATCTTGAGCCAATTTTATAACCTCAAGGGCTGATTTGAGCCTCAATACTTCCAGGGCTACTGTGATCCTCATTCCTCAAGCAAAACTTCCGGGTCAACTGTGATCTTTAACCCGATACAATAGAAAAAAGAGCAACAGCCCAGATAAGCTGACTCTATCATGGAACATACCGTTTCTGGTTATCATAACCAGCAATGTTGTCCCAAGACATCTCACCATTTGAGATTCCAGCGTGAGATTCATTGAGTCCATAGATTCTCACTCCCATGGATTCAAGATTTGCTATGGATTTATCTACAGAAGGAACCTTTTCTGTCTCTTCCCTTGGTCTGCTATATGGGGTTCTTCTTTGTCCCAACTTTTTGCTGGCTATTTCCAAACTGGATATAAAAGCATCAAGCTCTTCATCACTCAAGATCCCATGCCTAATGAATTCAATCTCCTGCAATGTAGTCTTGGTTAATTGGTAATTAAAGGGATCCGTCCCCCTTTCTTTTACCGCATTACAGAAAAAATACATATAAATAAGAGATAAAAGGACATGGTCAAATACTTACAGCTTTGTCAGGCCTGATGATAGGATAATATAAAAGTATGCAAAGAGCGTCATCACTTGGATTCCCTTGTCTATCATTTTGCTTTGGTGGAGTACTAAGGGTAAGTTGCCATGCAACAGTGCTGGATGGTTAGCAAGAAACATTGTGTCAAAATAATGATATTCATATGCATAAACTACTGTCTTCTAATTACTGTACAGCTAAGAGAAAATTCAGAACACATCACAAATCATATATAACACACTCTAGGAAAATGAACAAGAAAACCTGTCCCAAGCACGGATAAACATAGCCGAACCTCCCCCATTCTCTTCAGTCTTCACTCCAAGTCGGGAAACAATATTGGCAAGAAGATGGGAAACTTCACATGCAGGAGGAATTTGGAATTTGATGCTGACCTACAAAGACAAATGCCACCATCAAATTTAGTTCCACTTCCATTATTATAGAAGATCAAAACAGCTTAAATAGATAAGACAGTGCAGTTAAAGTTCTTAGCAATGCAACCAATATATTCCCTGAATCTCACACTTACTAATAATAAATGGTGCTGTGGGTACTTGTCAAGAAAAGGAGACTGTTTTTCTTGCCTCTCTTTTTCTAGGGGAGGGGGGAAGGTTCAAATGTGTCTCAGACAAAAATAGAGTATGGGCCACGATTGAAGCACAGAACCCTGCCCTACATGATAATGCACACGTGGAACTAGTACCAAGTAAACAAAGGAGATACTTCATGGAATAAACTAGGATTGCATATCATCTCCAAAAGGGACGTCATGTTCAGCAAATATATGATATCTTGAAATCAGATATGTTTCTGTTTTATAGAATTATTGACCATTCAAACAAAATAAACCTAGCCCTCATGCATCACCCAAAAACTTGTCAGCGTTTATGAAAGTACTCCAGAACTTGGTAACAACTTGTTACCAGTTAGAATGACCAAAACCAGCTTTGTTATATATTTAGGTGTGGGAGACTCAAAACTAACTTTTGCAAAACGCAATATTAACTGAAAACTGAATTCTGTTAATGGAAACAAAAGTTACATTCAGAAAACTGGTTTCTGCAAACAGAAACTGGTAGCCAAACACAAACAAATAAACCCTTCTACTCATTATACATTAAATGCATTTTAGGCAGAACAAAAGAATCTATATGCAAGGGCACTTTCAATGCAGAAAAACACAGATTATATTTGACAATGAAGCAGTAGAAATATGACCATGAGAAAGCAGAGAAACTGGAGATGAGAAATGCCACAACCTTATGACCTTTAACAGAAACAATGACATCAGGATGAGAAGTAGGTGGAATTCCTCTATTCACAAGATTCAGCAGTATTTGGGCCCGTAATTGCTTGGCAACGGATTCCAAGTCATCTCGACTTGAAGGCAAGGCTGATGATGAGAAAGGTTCAGACTTAGCAGTCTCTTTCCCGCCCTCATCTGCAGACTGCAATAAAACAATCTTAGAATCAAACATTTACAAGACTAATATATTCATATTTGGTCTCACTGGTGAGCCCTTCAAAATACAATGTCAAATTCCAGAGTTCAGATTCTAACATATGAAGAAGCAGAAATCATAGTCCTATAATTCAAAGAGAGCATGATTTAATCACTCCCTCTGTTTCAAAATATAGCACCTAGCTGACTTTTTTCAGAAAACTCTAAGAAAGCTAAATAAACTACTTATAAATTGTTTTCCCTATAACTTTTCTCAAAACTAGTTTATTTAACTAAGAAACAATATACTCTTTTCCTTTCTAAATATAAGATCATTTTCCCTAATTTGATTATTCTAAGAACGTAGTTTAGTTATTAATGCATGACATTACCAATTTATCTTAAGCATATATGCTTGTGATTACAGATAAGCAATATTAAGGTTAATTTGGGAAAAACTAGGAAAATTAGAAAATGATCTTAACTTTAGGAACATATTGAAATTTGAAAATAACCTATTTTGCAGCCTTAATCTCTCCAAAAGAAAGTCAATTAGGTCCTATATTTAGGACCAGAGGTAGTAATATTTAGGAGAGCCAAAAGTAACATGTATAAGTGAAGATAATAAAATATGGTTATAATACCTCCTTAGCATCGGCATATGCGATTTGTAGAGCTCCAACAGCAACAGCACCAAATAACACAACAATTGGAGACAACGAATGTCGTCTAGGTAGGCCTCCAGAACAAACAACCTCAGACGAAAACACAGATTCTAAAAACAAAAAACACAATAAAAATCAACAAAAAAAAGAAAAATAATAAAAAAAATGAGGAGATGGACTTACTGAGAGGAGGAAGGGTTTTGAGAGAAGGAAGAGATCGCCATAGACGAGAGGTTTTGAGAAGACGATGGAGAATTGGCATATTGAAAATGAGAAGTGAAGAGTGAAGTGTATGTGTTGTTACTTGTTAGAACTTGAAATGATTTCTTTTTCTTTTTTAAATTACTGCCCGGTTTAATCCGGACTCGAGGGGTAGGAGTGTTGCCCACGTAGGCAAGGATATCCCCTCTCCAATGAGAGCGCTTCCCGGGATTCGAACACGCGTTCTCCTCCTTACGCGGGTTATAGTCTACCTACCAGCTCAACCAACTACCCTACCCATTGGTAAACTTGTAATGATTTCTGACTATGAATTGTAGCGCGTGAAACTACACTTAACCAAATCCTCGTCTTACTGCTTGCTCGGCACGGTACTTTGTTTCACTTGTTCAATGACTCCTAACTCCTAAGTCGTAACTAGAATGATCGAAAAATACTGCTTCTACTCCACTTAAATTTAATATACTATCTCTTTTTTTATATAGAAAAATTTTAGGAAAAGGGTTGAACTCACCCACAATCTAAGGGTAGGGAAACTAACGTATGATCGTTTAGCCCAACCCAGCCCAGCGTTGTGGCTTGAACTGAGATACTTTCTCCGGTTCTATAGGACCTAATTGACTTTTTCTAGAAAATCCTTAAAAAAACAAAATAAGTTAATTACAAATTGATTTATCTAATTTTTTTCCCTTAAACTAGTTTATTTTACCTATAAACTAATGGATAATCTAAAAATATATCAAATATGTCATCATTCAATAACTTATTTCGCAATCTTAATCTCTCCAAAAAAAAATCAACTAGGTCCTATATTTAGGACCGGAGGTAGTATTTTTTTAAGGTAGGTAACATGCGTTACGAATGTCTCCCCAAGCGCCGCGCGCAGCGATGGAGGCACAACTAAGTGTCACTCCCCAGGATCAAACTCACGACTAGGTAGACAATCTGACGTTCATTGTTCAATCACTTCGCCACTGAACACAAGACATGATGGGTTTTAATATACTACCTCTATTACTAAATATATTTAAATTTCAAAATCACATATATAGGAGTAGTTGAATAACTATGTTACCGTATAACTAATTGAATAAAAGTATTAGCAACTGCAAATAGTTTATTTAAAGTTTAAGTATACTTTTGATTTCTTATATTTGCATCAAGTTTCAAGTTAGTACTTCTATTTAATAGTATTTGGAAACTACACTTTTAGTCTTTTTTTAACATGGTTAATTTGACTTAAATCTAAAAAATCATCGAATAAATGAATGGGGTAAAAAATTGAAACATTTTAAAAATATAGGAATAAGTACAATAGAATATTTTAATTTAAACATATTTCAATATTTAATATTTTATTTATCATTTTAAATTGTTACATTAACATTTTCTCTTAAGTGAAACTACAACATAAAAAGTATACTTTAAACTAAAAGTACAACATAAAAGAGTAAACAGAAAATTGATGCAAACACAAGGATGGAAAGTATACTTAGACTTTATTTAATACTTCTCCTAAATATAAGATCACTTTTGAATTTCATATTGTTTCTAAATATAAGATCATTTTCTTATTTTTCTCAACTTTTCTCTAAATTAACCCTAATAATGTTTATATACTCCCTCCGGTCCTAAATATAAGACCTAATTGACTTATTTGAAAAATCCTAAAAATAAGCAAAATAAGCTAATTATAAATTGATTTACCTAATTTTTTTCCCTTAAACTAGTTTATTTTACTTATAAACTAATGGATAATCTAAAAATATATCAAATATGTCATGATTTAATAGACTATTTTGTAACCTTAACCTCTCCAAAAAAAAGTTATCTAGGTCCTATATTTAGGACCGGAGGTAGTATAATAACAAGCAAGAGAGGGGAGTGGGAATAAATGTATATAGTCAGGAACTCAAGATAAATTGGGAAAATTAATTTTAAGTCCCTCACAAGGGAATTAATATTAGAAAAGTCTCATAAACTCTCCAAATTAAAGTAAAGTCCCAATGAACCTCACTTTAATATATTCTAAATGTGAAAAGACTTTTTTGCCCCTCAACCTATTAACTTATCATTCCCTGCCCATGGGGTTGTTACGTCTGCCCATGTTCTTGTCAATCTCTGCCCATCAACTTGTTAGACGGGTTGTCATTACATTTAGAAGGTCGGTCATGACCTTGTTAGAAGTGCTCATGAACTTGTCAATCTCTGCCCATGGGGTTGTTACGCGTGCACATGCCTTCGTCAATCCATGCCCATTAACTTGTTAGAGGGGTGGTCATTACATTGAGGCTCGGTCATGACCTTGTTAGAGCCTTAGAGGTGCCCATAATTTGTTATTCCCTGCCCATGGGGTTGTTACGCATACCCATGCCCTCGTTAATCCCTGCCCATTAACTTGTTTACAGATGCTAAAAGGGCTCACCTGGTGGACCATCAAAGAGCACAGCTCTTGGCCTGGTTGCCTCATACATATGACTAGTCCCACGAGCAATATCATCATATACCTCAGGTCTTTGTAAAGCTAATACAGTATTGTATCTTCTATTTGTCTACAAAATCAGCACTTAAGGGTTAAGAACTTTAAAACAAATTTCATGCACATCATCAAACAATGGTACATCGGCGCAATAGGTAATGCCAAGCTAAACATGTTACTGAAAGGATTAAGAACATAAAAGTCTCCCCCCAGTTATATGGAATATATTAGGAAAAAGAACAGGAGACTAAATTTGTTTTAAACTAAATAAACATGAATTCCCATTTTTTTAATTTGAAGCAATAAAGCCACAACATTGAAAAGAATTTTGACTGATACAGTATAAAAAATAGCAACAGCCCAGATAAGCTGACTCTACCATGGAACATACCGTTTCTGGTTATCATAACCAGTAATGTAGTCCCAAGATATCTCACCATTTGAGATTCCAGCGTGAGATTCATTGAGTCCATAGATTCTCACTCCCATGGATTCAAGATCTGCTATAGATTTATCTACAGAAGAAACCTTTTTTGTCTCTTCCCTTGGTCTGCTATATGGGGTTCTTCTTTGTCCAAACTTTTTGCCAGCTATTTCTAAAATGGATCCAAAAGCATCAAGCTCTTCAGCACTCAAGATCCCATGCCTAATGAATTCAATCTCCTGCAACGTAGTCTTGGTTAATTGGTAACTAAAGGGACCTGTCCCCCTTTCTTTTACCACATTACAGTAAAAACACATATAAATGATAAGAGATAAAAGGACATCGTCAAATACTTACAGCTTTGTCAGGGCAGGTGATAGGATAATATACAAGTATGCAAAGAGCGTCATCACTTGGATTCCCTTGAGTACCATTTTGCTTTGGTGGACAACTAAGGGTAAGTTTCCATGCAACAGATCTGGATAGTTTACAAAAAACATTGTGTTAAAATAATAATATCCATATGCAAAAACTACTGTCTTCTAATTACTGCACAGCAAAGAGAAAATTCAGAACGAATCACAAATCATAAATAACACTCTAGGAAAAATGAACAAACAAGAAAACCTGTCCCAAGCACGGATTAACATATCCGTACCACCCCCATTCTCTTCAGACTTCACTCCAAGTCGGGAAACAATATTGGCAAGAAGATAGGAAACTTCACAAGCAGGAGGAATTTGGAATTTGATGCTGACCTACAAAGACAAATGCCACCATCAAATGTAGTTCCACTTCCATTTTTATAAAAGATCAAAACAGCTTAAATAGAGAAGACAATGCGAGTTAAATTTCTTAGCAATGCAACCAACATATTCCCTGAATCTCACACTTGCGAATAATAAATGGTGCTGTGGGTGCTTGTCAAGAAAAGGAGACTGTTTTTCTTGCGTCTTTTTTTAGGGGAGGGGGGAGGGTTCAAATGTGTCTCAGACAAAAATAGAGTATGGAGCATGGATGAACCATGTGACACTGCCCTACATTATAATGCACGCATGGAGCTAGTAGCAAGTAAACAAAGGAAATACTTCATGGAATAAACTAGGATTGCATATCATCTCCAAAAGGGACGTCATGTTCAGCAAATATATTATATCTTGAAATTAGATATGTTACTGTTTTATAGAATTATTGACCATTCAAACAAAAATAAACCTAGCCCTCATGCATCACCCAAAAACTTATCAGCCTTTATGAAAGTACTCACAGAACTTGGTAACAACTTGTTACCAGCTAGAATGCCCAAAACCATCTTTGTTATATATTAATTCAGGCGTGGGAGACTCAAAACTAACTTTTGCAAAATGCAATATTAACCCAAAACTGAATTTTATAAATGGAAACAAAAGTACATTCAGAAACTGGTTTCTGGAAACAGAAACTGGTAGTCAAACACACAAAAATAAGTCCTTCTACTCATTATACATTAAATGCATTTTAGGCAGAACAAAAGAATCTATATCTTTTTTTTTTCGGTAAAGACATTTCAATGCAGAACAACACAGATTATATTTGACAATGAAGCATTAGAAATATGACCATAAGAAAAGCAGAGAAACTGGAGATGAGAAGTAGGTGGAATTCCTCTATTCTTAAGTTTCAGCAGTATTTGGGCCCGTAATTGCTTGGAACCGTGATTCAAATCATCTTGACTTGAAGGCAAGGCTGATGATGAGAAAGGTTCAGACTTAGCAGTCTCCTTCCCACCCTCATCTGCAGACTGCAATACAACAATCTTAGAATAAAACATTTACAAGACTAACATATTCACACTTGGTCTCAGTTGTGAGCCCTTCAAAATACAATGTTGAGTACCAGAACTCAGATTCTAACATATATGAAGAAACAGAAATCATAATCCTACAATTTCAAAGAAAGCATGATTTAATCACTCCCTCTGTTTCAAAGTATAGCACTTAGCTGACTTTTTTCGAAAAAAACTCCAAGAAAGCTAAATAAGCTACTTATAAATTGATTTCCCTATAACTTTTCTCAAAACCAGTTTATTTGACTTAGAAACAACATACTCCCCCCGCTCCTAAATATAAGATCATTTTTCCTAATTTGATTAGATTAAAGATAATATTAGTTAAGTTAGTTATCAATGAATGATATTAACAATTTATCCTAACCATATACCTTTATCCTTACAGTCCCTCTCTTGCTTGTAATTATAGATAAGCATTAGTAGCGTTAATTTGGTAAAAAGTTTGTGAAAAAAAAAACGATCTTACATCTTATGAAGAAATTGAAATTTGAAAGTGATGTTATATTTAAAAACAGAGTGAGTATAATGTTAATCTAATACTTCCTCCGGTACTAAATATAAAACCTTGTTGACTTATTTGGAAAATCATAAAAAAGCAAAATAAGTTAATTATATATTGATTTACCTAATTTTTCCCCTTAGACTAGTTTATTTTACCTATAAACTAGCGAATAATCTAGAAATATATTAAATATATCATAATTTAATAACCTAATTTGAAACCTTAATCTCTCATAAAAAAAAGTCAACAAGTCAACTAGGTCTTATATTTAGTACTAGAGGAGTAATACACAAAATACATACATGATGCTTAAGTAACTCATTTAGCTTCCTTAAAAAGTATAGTATAAATATAATACCTCATTAGCATGGGCAAATGCGATTTGTAGAGCTTCAACTGCGAAAGCACCAGCTAACACAACAACTGGAAACAACGAATATGGTCCAGGTAGACCTCCAGAACATAAATATAATACCTCATTACAAAATTCTATGAAGGGTTTGGGCTCCCTCCAATCTGATTCATAGGATACTTGGTGAAGTGAGAATAGAGTCAACTATTTTCACCCCTGACTGTGAGCCTCTTTTTTCACGTATTTTCTCTGGTTACGGAGATGTCTGCCCAAGTGCTGTGAATGAGACACTTTATTGGTGTCACTCCTCCTAGGAATTGAATTTTTATGTTAAAGTGGACAATTAGGCACTTTGAGTCCAACATCTTTGCCACTGAACATATGGACGATGGGTGTTAAAGTATAATTTTTATCCCATTAAGTTTCAATTTACTTTTTTTGTGTTTGGAAGGTGCACTTTAATCATTTTTTTTACAATAATGTTGGTTTAACTTAGAGGAAAATAGGAAAATGCTAATTCAATGGGAAAATCCCAAATAAATCCCTCCCAATATCCAAAAGAACAAGTGAGGAACTTAAACTTCCAAAAGGACTATGAAGGAACCAACACATACCTGTCATTTTAAAATTTTGCTAAAAGATAAAATTGCCTTCATCCTAAAACACAAATTACTACCCACAATAAACTCACTCTAACACTCACCCTCTTCTCGCAATTTGTGTTTTAGGATGAGGACAATTTTGTCTTTTCGCAAAATTTTAACATGACAGATAGGTGTTGGTTCCTTCATAGTCTTTTTGGAAGTTTAAGTTCCTCGCTTATACTTTTGGGTATTGGGGGGATTTATTTGTGATTTTCACATCTTTTAAATTTTTTTTCATTTTTACCCCATTTATATATGTTATATATTAAACAATAAAACACGAAATGTTTTATTGTATATTCATATAATATTTAATATTAACTAATGAACTGTTGAGATTTAATAACTAATGAAATTGTTATTTTAAATTAAAATAGGTAGATAAAATTGAACTTAAATAATTCAATCTGAAATATCCATAAGAGAATACCACCTAAAAATAATAAATGGCACTTTTATAAATTTTATAAAATATTTAATAGGAGTATCAACGTTTCATTTGTTAAGTTGTACAATGTTTTAAAACCCGCTCGGCCGGTTAAACCGGGAAAATCGGAAACCGGAAGCATGACTGGTCCGGAGGGTGCTCAGTCCGGCAAGGGATCCAATCGGAATATTCCAGGGTGGAACTGTCCGGTTAAACCGAAACCCAGATGTCGGAACCGAGAGACGGATTGGTTTTTGAGTGAAGACATAAGTGTGATGCCTTTTTATAGATGCTCTCTCCTCTCCAGCTTATTTGCCTACCCATCTCCCGATGTGGGACTCTTCCAACTCCTTCCTACTTGCTAAAACATGTTTGTCCTTGTTCTTGTTTAATTTGCCTTAAGGCCTTATGCATTGTTACAAACCACTTCTTTTATAAATTACTCCAATTGTTTATATTTGTTTGGCCAAAAAATAAATAAAATAATTGTATATTTGAATATTTAATATTGGAGTTTTATGTTAAAATTTTTGTGGAACTTGTAATTTCCCCCTATACTTAATCTTAATATTCTTAATTTCACATTGTCTTTGTGATTTCACCATATACTTAATTTTAATATTCTGAATGATTTTGATTGTATCGATTGAAGGATTGTCAGGAATTATTAATAAACACTCTCCATTTTAATGTATTATATTTTTGAAACATTTAGATTTTTGTTGAATACTTTTATAATTTAATATTAATGTTGGTTTGATGTTATTAATTAATATATTTTTTTTATTTTAATATTTTAATGTGACCAGTTGAACCACTGGTTGACCCTCGGTTGAACCTTTAACCCTTGACCCTCTGCCTTAGCCGGGTCAACCCCTGTTCGAGTTTTAATACCTTATTGTTGTGACTTACTATATAAAGAAAGGCTAATGGTTGTGATGGGACGAGGAGAAAAAATGAGCTAGAGGACAATAAGAGGGTTTTTTTTACCATAAATAAGAGGTTCAATTGCAAATGAAACCACTGATTGGGCTTTTGATACTTTCTAGAGTTATGTGAGAAATTCACAATTTATAATCATTCTGAGAAAAAAGGTCATGTCCAGCGATTTCAAGTTCATGTAGTTATGTGATCCTTCTAGAGTCTGGGCCTATTTCCTTAAAGCCTAGTTTCTTTATGAACTCTCTGGTGGACCAAAAGTTTCATGGCGAGAAGAAAAATCTGCAAGATCCGAGCCCAGTTTTGAAATAACGTTTAGACATGTCTACTTCTTTTTTTAAAAAAAATAAAGGTTTAAGATGTATTATGGCTAGGGTGGAAATGAGTCAAGTCATAAACAGGTGGCCTATGACCCGTCCTATTTAATGCCTAACTTGAGCTGACCTTTTTAATAAAAAGGCCCTGCTCAGGCCTAACTAAAAGTCTTTTTACCTAAAAAGAGCAGACCTATTTCGGTAAAGTCTGGCTCGACAACCTTCAAGACTGGCCTATTTAATATTACTACTAATATTAAAATAATAATATTAATAAAACCAATGTGTCATATTTATGATCCTTTTAAGTTTGATATGTAAGCCTTTAATAGGCTTAAAGCCTTTCAAATGCCTAAATTCGAAGTAGACTTTTAAAAGGCCTGAAGCCTTTTAAAAGCTTACATTGTAAGTAGGCTTTTAAAAAAGCTTTCAGGTCTTCATTATGTTTCGCAGGTCTAAAAAAAGCTTACAATCAGGCTTAGGCCTAGACCTATGTTTTCTTATTGCATTACAGGCCTAAATCTATTTAAGCAAAGTCTGGCTCGACCCGACTCATTTTCTCCCCTAATTATAGCTAATAAAGTGTTGGTTTAAGAATATTATGTTTTGATGGATTTCACATTTCTATATGCCAACAAACTTTTAAAATTCTTTAGCGAACACCGTTAGTTAAAAAAACATTTAACTATTTATGTTGATGTGACGTGATCCCATGACATGTTTGTTATAGTGTGACATGACACATGGACTATTTGTGCTTTTTTGAGTGACATGTTCATGCCACTTCATCACAAATGCGCCATCGTGGCACTTCATGTCAATACAAACGGACACCTTTAAGTGTTTCATAACGCCAAATGACCTAATGTGATAGGGTAGTAGATATTAATTGAGGTAAAAATAGAAAGTTATTAATTTTTAAGTTAGAATAAATAAGGTTTAAGGTTTTCTTTAGTATGTGTTATAACATGTTATATTTATAAGTGCTTATAAATAAGAATAGATGAGTACAGTAAGTAATTATTTAGGTCCTAATCAAAATTTTATTTTTCCTTTTCTATTATTAACATGCATCTGTGTTGGAACATTTTTTTTTATTTGTTTCTTTTTAAATTGAACTATAACTTATGACCTATATGTTTTTAAACAACGCAATGCATTAAATAATTGAATTTTGGGTATGGAGTTTGATTGGGGACAAAGTAAACAGAATGAAAAGTTGAAAATATGAAAATGATACACATATTTAGGGAGAGTTGAATAATTGGCACATGTTTGAAGGTCCTTGAAAGTTTGAGAGTTTATGGTCAAATTCAAACATGTATTGATCCAAACCAGAGGTCGTTTTGCATTAACCAGGAAATCTGGTTTTTGTGTTGAAACATCAAACATTAGAACACGGGTTTAGCATTAAGAAGCTACTTTCGGCACTTCATTATTTTCCAAGACAGATCATCTCTTGACTACTCCCTCCGGTCCTAAATATAAAATATAGGACCTAATTGACTTTTTTAAAAAATCCTAAAAAAAGCAAAATAAGTTAATTATAAATTGATTTACCTAATTTTTTCTCTTACACTAGTTTATTTTACATATAAGCTAATGGATAATCTAAAAAGATATCAAATATGTCATGATTTAATATATTTAGGACCGGAGGCAGTATATTAAACAAATAATGCTTGATACATGCATTTCATTAATTTTATTGAACCTATCCAGTTTTTTACTTCTTAGTGATTGTATGTGTACTATATTTGTAAAAAGTGTAATGAACCTAATCTACCCTCCAAGTAACCACTCAGGAGCACTGGGCACCTTGAACTAATAACAGGGTTATATTTACACTCAAAGTAACCAAAGTGTTTAAAAATTACCCCCAGTGGATGGTCAATCACGTTTGACTGTTAATCTGCCCATGTGGCCGCCACGTGGGTTAAATTTTTGCCAAGTAGGATATGTCACTTGGGGCCCACATATAATCAAAAATGGGTGATGGACCTAATCTACCCTCCAAGTAACCACCCAGGAGCATTGGACACCCTGAACTAAGAATAAATTCATATTTACACTCAAAGTAATCAAAGTGTTTAAAAAATACCTCAGTGGACTGTTTGTACTCTTGTGAGTGACATGTGTCATGCCACGTCAGCACAAATACAACATTGTGGCGCACCATGTCAATATTAACGGATGTCGTTGAGTGTTTCATAACAACATTGACCAAAACGTCTAATTTTACAAGTTAATTGGCATGCAAGAACCCTTTAAAACTTAATTGTGCTAGTTGCTGCTAAGCCAACACTACTGCCTTATCGGATAAATGGGGCGTTTCAGTAAGCGTATGGGTCATATATTATGTGTTGACTTTGGCTTAATATGACACACAGATATTAATAGAGGTAAAATTAGAAAGTTATTCATTTTTAAGTGAGAATTAATAAGGTTTAATGTTTTTTTTAGTATATGTGTAACATGTTATAAGTGCTTATAAATAACACTTGGTGAGTATAGTAAATAATTATTTAGGCCTGATCAGAATTTTATTTTTCCTTTTCTAAATATAATTTTCCTTTTCCATTATTACCATGCATCTATGTTGGAACATTTGATTAATTTGTTTTATAAAAATTAAACTAAAACTTATGACCTAAATGTTTTTAATCAATGCAATGCATTAAATTAATAATTTTTGGGTTAATGGAGAGTTGAATAATTGGCTGCATGAATAATTGGCTGTATAAAAAAAGAGTTGAATAATTGGCTCATGTTTGAAGGTCCATGAAAGTTTATGGTCAAAATCACACATGTATTGACCCAAACCAGAGGTCGTTTTGCATTAACCAGGAAATTTGGTTTTTGTGTTGAAACATCAAACATTAGAACATGGGTTTAATATTAAGAAGCTACTTTCGGCACTTCATCCGTTTTCAAGACAGATCATATCTTGACTATATTAAACAAATGCTCGATACATTTAATTAATTTTTATTGAATTGATCCATTTTTTTCACTTTTAAATGAATGCATACCATAGCTACAGCGAGATTGCATAGGGGAACTTCCAACGTGGTGAGCAATTAAGATTAAAGTAGAATCAATCAGCCTTCCATGCTTAGCTACAAGCTTTCATCAAGGCCATCAAATTTGCTGATTACCGGGGTGACGATTCAGTCAAAATAGAAATTGATTGCAAAGACATGTACCAAGCAATGAAAGAGACTCAAGAAGGCGTGATTGGAGATACCAAGGTTTTCTTGAAGGAGTACTTTCCATTTGTTATTTACCCGACATTTGATTTCTCACTCTCCAATACCTCGCGAAGGTAATCAAACGTTTATTTGGCTGCATTGACTTCAAGGAAGTTGGACCTAAAAGTCTTATTCTTGAATCACCACTTCCTCTAACAACTATCATAGTTGGTAAACAAGAAATTAAATGAGATGCATTTTGAAGTTTAACCAATATTAAGAGAGCATAGGGAACACTTGAAGATTTATCATATCTAACTACTCCCTCCGTTCCTAAATATAAAACCTAGATAACTTTTTTTTGAAAGATTAAAGTTGCGAAATAGGTTATTAAATCATGACATATTTGATATCTTTTTAGATTATCCATTAGCTTATAGGTAAAATAAACTAGTTTAAGAGAAAAATTAGGTAAATCAATTTATAATTAACTTATTTTTTGCTTTTTTTAGGATTTTTCAAAAAAGTCATTTAGGTCTTATATTTAGGAACGGAGGGAGTATTTTTTTTATCTATGTAATTTTCGTTGTATGTAACATGACGATGGATTGTTACTCCAGTACGACTAAAGAATGGCTTCAACCTTGAGAATGTTCATAATCAGATATAATTTTTTTTTTATGCTCATTCCTAACCAGACAATGCCTTTTATCTTTTTCCCATTCATGACCCAAATAACGAAGGACATTAATCGATCGTGTGAAGATGTACAACTTAATTTGCACGTACTTCCATTAATATGATTCAGATTTCACTGCAAGATAAATTAAATAAATCTCTTCCCAGAACACATGAGACAATAAATACACAAACCAGAGTTGTGTCAGTGCCACTTGCAGCAGGATGAGATGGTGAAAGTCAGAACCCAGAACACTAAAAACAACAGATTAATAAATAAAAAAGCATTTCAGAAGACAGAAGCTAGAGCACAAAAGCATAGATATTCCAACCCCATATCACGACGTAAATCATTCTTTTCCTACTAAGTCAGAAACTTTCTCCTACATCACACTTTTGCAAAAGCATAAACTTGTAACCTTCTCTTTTTCAACAAAACTGGAAAAAAAAAAGTAAAAAAATTAATGGCCAAATAAAAGACTTTTCTTTTGTTTGGCCATTAATTTTTTGACTTTTTTTTACTGAAGACTAAATAAAAAAACCCTTTATACCTTATCTTATGGTAGTTTACAAATTATCCTAATGAGACGATACTACACTTTTCTTACTAAAAATACTACGAAAACTAAAAATATTCCCACTATTACCACTCACATTCCTAGAGCCGCCACTAGCTCCACCGTTCCCACGGCGGCTACGACCGGTTCCAACGGCGGTGCTGCCGGCCACGGAGACGGCGCTATTCACGTCACTCCTACAACTTAAATGTTGCTTATAACCAATACAAGTAGGAACATTCAAGCTCAAAACCCTGCTCTTTCCTCCGCCGGCAGCGGCGGCGACTTTACTCCGGCGGGCCACGGCGGTGGGCTCTTTCGGGTCATGGGCCTTGGGCCGGGGGACCTGCCAAACCGGACTACTCCGGCCCAAGTGGACCCCGGCCCGGCCCGGGCTACTTGGCCACTTCCTCGCCTTCGACTCCCCCGTGGAATTACTCCTTGAACACGGCGCGCTGTTGACCCGCCGGGCCACCGGGGCCCCGGCAACAACCCTGGGCCGGGTCCCCGCCGACCGACTCCGCGAAAACGGCCATATATTAATATTCAACTCCGCCGACCCTCCGCCACCGCCGCCGCCGCTATTATTCTTCCTCTCTTTCTTCTTCACCTTCTCCTCAGAGCTCCCAATTTCGGCGCCCTTCTTCTTGAATAAGTCCCTCCATCGCTTCGACGACGAGAGTGGTGGAGCCGGGTCGGGTCGGGCTTCCGGGTCGGGCTGTGGATCCGGGTCAGGTTGCGGTGGAATTTGGGGTTTGAGGTGGTGGAGAGGGAGGAGGACGCCGTGGGAGATGAGCTGATCGGCGGGGAGGATGTCGGGTTGAGGGAAACACGGGTTTCGGGTCATCCAGAACTCGAATTCTGGTGACTTACAGTGCTTAAGTGGAGGAGATAAGGTTTGGGTATCCATGGAGATTTGGAAGGAGAAGAAGATAGTGTTGTTGCAGAAGAAGGAGGGAATGGGGAGGAGGGAGAGAGGAGAGAGGGATGGATGAGGATTTAAAGAGGGGAGGTGACAAGGTGGGGTCTACTGAGGCAGGGGCATGGGAATGTGTCATAGAAAGTATGCCATTTGGCAGATGGTGATTAGTGGAGTTTCATGGGATAGGGATAATGGTGAATAGTTTGAATACATATGTCTGGACATGATGGCAATGAGATCTGCAAGTAAAAAAAGAGTTAAGTTCAGCGAATTGCGTATGGATTGGTTATAGGATTGAGTAATATCAACTTCCTCATCCAGGTTCTCTATTTCTCTAATTAAAAAAGGGATAGCTGGCCATTAGATTGAATGGATGATTGTTATAAAAGGACACATGTCACTCCTATATTAAAAGAACTTGAGAAGCTGGAGAAAAGAACTTGATGTAAGTTTTTCCCTTGAATTATCTTAGACATTATCTAATTTGATTAGATTAAAAATATTTGTAAAAAATCACATAATATTATCAAGGGTTAAAGTGTAAAAATGCTCATGTAATTATCACGAATGTGCAAAAATGTCCACAAAAAAGTTTTTTGAGCAAAATTGCCCATCAAATTTTAAAAAATAAGGACAAAAATGTCCATCACAGTTAATTTTAATTTTTTACGTTTTCACTCATCATCCTTTGTCATGTCATCATCACACATGGGCAAATAAATACATAAACCTGCCACATGTTTTAGTGAGACATGAATTGACAGAAGATTATGCGTCAAAAAGTCAAAAAAATTAATTGTGACGGACATTTTTACCCCAGTTCTGAAATTTGATGGACAGTTTTGCTCCAAAAAATTTTACATGGGTATTTTTGCACCTTCGTAAAATTACATGGACATTTTTACATTTTAACCCTATTATCAATCCGTTGTCCAAAAAAAAAACCCTATTATCAATACAAATAACCATATACATTTATCCCTACCCCTCTCTTTATTGTTTGTCATTAAGGATATTAATAAGGATAATTTGAAGAAAATTTATAAAATAAGTTTTGCATTTATGATCAAACTCGCATTTTTAAATAAGTTTTATAGTTAGGATTTGAGGGAGTAGTATATACTCATCTTTTAATTAGGATCAATATGATACAGGTGGATAATTTGAATTCATTATTCATTTATCCTATGAGAAATTTTTTTTCTACCATATTCAATCACAATCGATCTCCAAATCAAAACTTGCAATTATCGACGGGATTTTGTTGATTTTGAGTTTTCATACGGATTTTGAACATAATAGTGGTGGAATCAAATTTACCAATGGAATTCATTCCGTCACTAATTTTCTCATTGCTTATTTTTTTTTGATCAAAATTCTCATTGCTAATTAGCTATCAATGAGTCGGTAATTTTTCTGGCATAAATTAAATTAGCGATGAAATTCCATCAGTGATTAGCAACAGAATTTTTTCGTCACATTTTTCCAACTTAATTATGTCGGAAATCCATCAAAAATTATCTATGGAAAGCATTCCATTGGTAATAGCGTGTCTCTTTGTAGTGGTTGGTGATTTAGTTCCCCCAAATACATAAATACACTTTTCTCCAAAACATCATGCATCTTTTTGACTTAATATACAAATGTTGAAAAATTCACCCGGCATATACTCAAATTAATTATTAGGGACATTAGGAATAAGTGCTACTTTATATATTCAATCTCTACGAATTAATATAATTTGATATGAATGTATGTATATTTGTTGCAAGTATGTATATGTTGTACTTTATATTGACATTAATTGTAAGTACTTTATAATAAGCGATACACTATTGATTTAAATATTTAAAGCGTCATTGTAAAACAAAAAAGGTAAGAAATTAAAATTTGAATTCTAGTTTGCAAGTTGCTCATACCCGTGAAAATTCAACATACTTTATCTCATTCTAAAAGTGAACTAGAATATAAAATACTACAATTAAGATTGAAAACTACGTTATTGTGAACACAATGGTTGATAATTTGTAAATTTATTAATATTATCATCATCATCGTCGTCATCATCATCATCATCATCATCATTATTATTATTATTATATTATTAGTACTACATGACGACTATACAATTTGGTTCATATATATCATCCTAAAAGTCATTGGTAATCATTTGGTAATTACGAGAGATTATTAAAATAAAAAGGTTCTCAGATATATCGAAAAACTAAAGCATGCGGCAGATATTTTTTAATTCTTATTTTACAACTAAATTATTTTGTTTTGGTCGAGAACAACTTAATTATTTTAAAGCTTAATTTGTTCATATATACTTAAGGTCAATGTAGTGTGGTTTTAATCTTCACTATGGAAAAAGGAGCGTAAGAGTGACATAAATAATTGGATATGATATTACTAGTTTCCAGTTGGTAACTTCAATTTGAACGCAATTTGGAAGATATTTAATACGAAAAAGTCAATATATTACTAATCAACAATCATTGATTGTATTGTTAACGTGTATAGTAAGATTGAAAGTCAACGTTTTAGATTCATTCAAACTTAGATTTCAACAAATGAAGTGAAACGGCTACTCCTATGTATATTTTAGTATAATATAGGATCGGATTTGAAGTTTGAACATGCACAGAATCTCCAAGCTTAAGAATATTCAATATTTCATTTGGCATTTCCCTAATCTGACTTGAATTGCTGATGTTAGTTAATTTTGATAAAATTATATAATATTATCAAACACTTTAGAGTTTAGCCATTTACTTTTATTTTTACCCTCATTTTCTTACTTTTTAATTATTGAAAAGTATCAAAAAGGATAACTTATTAGTTAAAAATCATAAAATATTTGGAGAGAGCCTAATATTATACTTCCTCCGGTCTCTAATATAAGAGGCAAAATTTGAATGATTTTGTTCCCTAATATATTTATCTTTTAAAATTATCATAATAAATAGGCAATATTGAAAAAGAATCATTAACTCAAGACACTCAACTAACATTCACATGTTTTCTTAAGAAACATTTTTTGACGGATGACTTTTATATTAGGGGCCGGATGGAGTATTTAAGGCTAAACTCACCCACCTCAAATATATATGTCTTATATTTAATATTAGCGGGACTGTGGGAGTAAGTTATTCAACTTCCTTAATTTTCTTTTATGTGCTATTTTTACTTTCCCTTTACCTCAAATAAGAATTCTATTTTGGAATCATAAGCATTACAAAATCATTATTACTTTATTATGAGTTGTTAAATCCAACCGAAACTGAAACCACTTGATAACTTAATTATTGTATGAATGATTAGCATGTCTAGAAACCCTTTTTTCTTCAGGAAATCAAAAAGACAAAAACCATGTTTTGGACGGCTTCTCAAACATGTGCCAAGACTTGTTGGTTAAACTATATGTTTGTTTTCCTAAAATGTTGGATACTCGCCACTAGTACTCCGATCCCTTCCCCTTTAGTATATATAGAGCATATTTATGATATGTAGTATTATAAGCTCTATTCTTTTAAGTATTGTTGGGTCCCAAAGAGAGGCATCTCTCTTCCAAAATTACTTTAGTGGTTTTATACCATCATACAAACTCCGATCCAATTTTGAGAGTTTATTCTCTTAAAGTACCACAACCCCTTCCTCTTGCCTAATGAAAAACTAAACTTTTCCGCTGTACATGTAAAATCAATATATGAGTAAATATGATCAATAGGATAATGTGATCTGACCGAAGATGCTAGATATTTCTTATTAAGGACTCATATTAATTATAATTTTAATATATGACTATAGCTATTTGACTAGTTTATTTTAGTTCTAAATGTCATAACATAATATTTTTTTCTGATGAATTATAATTTTTCCCGGCTATGAACATTAGGGATTTCAATCAATGATAATAAATTCAATAAAAATGTTTAAAAGGATATCTTATGAAAACTATATTACACATTTTTATGGTTTAAGTTCATTTTAATTTGTAAATAAAGTGTTGGCAAAGCGTCTAGTACTATATTAACTTTCAAAGGAAACCTGTATGTATGCTAATAAACTTTTAAAATGAGGGTTTTTGCTAACACCATTAGGAAGTCGTTCGAGGCCTATGTTTGTGCTAACATGCATAGTGAGACACGTGTGAACTGGTTTATTGATGTGGCAAGCCATGTGTCAACTAGGAGACAACTTACATGTCAAAGCACCAACTGACATGTGTCTGACACCCCGTCTGCACAAACAGAAGTTGTTAAGTGCTTCTTAACAGTGTTGACAGAAAAGTCCGATTTTAAATATTTTATCAGTATACAAATTCCTTTTGAAAGTTATTGGTTTTATGTGCTCCTTTGTTAACATTTAATTGACTAAAATGCATCTTAACAGTATTTTATATATAACCAATTTAATTCATCTTTTTTGAGATTTTGTATATATATTAATTAATCCTGACTTATTTGAAGAGGATGATGTTAGTACTAAAAATATGACGTATTTGATGATGACAATCTTCTTCAACGCTAATTACGAGAAATGTAAAGAAAATTGAAAAAAAAAATTTATTTGGGGATTTTAGATCAAATATGCTATATTATCATATCAAACGAAATAAATAGATCTATATTTAGGATTCTAGGGATGAGATGAAGTAATTTCAATATGTTTATATTAAAAAATGATAAGAAGTGTATGTACTTAAAAGAAACCCGCTGCTTAGCAGCGTTTATTTTCTGGTATTTCCTAAAAATGCGACTAAATTGTGACATATCTATGGTTAAAGAACAAACAGGCAAAGTTTTGTGTGAATCAATTAGCGACGGAACTTAACTACAGTTGATTTTAACATAGCAGCGTTTTATAAACGCCCATATGTTAAACTTATACTACCTCTGGTCCTAAATATAGGACCTAGATAACTTTTTTTTGGAGAGGTTAAGGTTGCAAAATAGTCTATCAAATCATGACATATTTGATATATTTTTAGATTATCCATTAGTTTATAAGTAGAGTAAACTAGTTTAAGGGAAAAAATTAGGTAAATTAATTTATAATTAACTTATTTTTTTTTTGAGGATTTTTCAAAAAAGTCAATTAGGTCTTATATTTAGTACCGGAGGGAGTATATCACAAGATTTACTAAACGTCCCTAAGTAGCAAACTCTCTCTGTAAATAACCCTCCCATTCTCACTCACCCCTTCGCTTCTTCTCTCTTCTCTTCTTCTATTTATCTTCGTTTTCTCTTGTTTTTCATTAATTTCTTTGTTATTTGTTCTTTTATGCTATCAAAATAGTTTAGATTAGGGAGTTGTGGAAGGAAAGTATATGCAGAAGCCACTCACAAGGCTAGTTACTCACTAGTTATTCCTTTTAATTTGTTCCTTTTTTTGTGATTGATGTTTTATTTCTAATCATCATCTCTTTTTGATTAATCTCTTTTTTGCAGAGGTTTTTTTCTCTATTGAGTAATAATATATTAATGAAATGTGCTTCTATTTAGCGCATTATTTAACTGTTTTCACCACTACAAACTGTCCCTATATCAGCGCACCTTTACATGCGCTTAGAAGAAACGTATGCATTGAGGGTCCTTTACATGCGCTTTAAGCGCATGTACAGGTAAGAATCTATACATGCGCTTAAAGCGCATGTACAGATAAGGCCTTTACATGCGCTTTAAGCGCATGTATAGAAATGTGCTTCAATGAAAATTCACTAAAACAATGATTAGAAAAGGATTTAAGTATTTAGAGATAAAATATAAAAAGAACTTAGGTGAAAAGCTCAAAATCATATGAAAATCTTTGAAATGATATGTAAATTGGGCTTTACATGCTCTTTAAACGCATGTATAGGGCATAGCTTACTAAAATAACAAAAAGAAGCTAATACATGCGCTTGAAGCGCATGTAAAGAGATGTACTTCAATAGAAAATCACAAAAACATTGACTAGGACAAGATTTAAGTATTTTAAGTTAAAGTATAAAAATAATTTACCTCAAAAATTCAAAATGATATGAAAATCTTTAAAATGATATGGATATTGGGCTTTACATGCGCTTTAAGCACATGTAAAGGCACTACTGAAGTGCAAAACATGGAGTCATGCATAAGAGATCCTCCTCAGACCTCATAAGGTGTTCCTGCTTGTGGACTTAGTGTTTCAAAGCTCCATTACCACTTTTGGGTGCTATGAAAATGTTGAAACACCCTTTACATGCGCTTTAAGCACATGTAAAGGCACTAATGAAGTGCAAAACATGGAGTCATGCATAAGAGATCCTCCTCAGACATCATAAGATGTTCCTGCTTGTGGACTTAGTGTTTCAAAGCTCCATTACCACTTTTGGGTGCTATGAAAATGTTGAAACACCCTTTACATGCGCTTAAAGCGCATGTAAAGGCACTACTGAAGTGCAAAACATGGAGTCATGCATAAGAGATCCTCCTCAGACCTCATAAGGTGTTCCTGCTTGTGGACTTAGTGTTTCAAAGCTCCATTACCACTTTTGGGTGCTATGAAAATGTTGAAACACACTTTACATGCGCTTTAAGCGCATGTAAAGGCACTACTGAAGTGCAAAACATGGAGTCATGCATAAGAGATCCTCCTCAGACCTCATAAGGTGTTCCTGCTTGTGTACTTAGTGTTTCAAAGCTCCATTATCACTTTTGTATGTGGAAATACTGCTTGTACATGCGCTTAAAGCGCATGTATAGGCCTAATATTAAAATAAAAGTTGATTCATTCAATTTATTTAATGATGAAAAACTTTTTTTTTTGACCTTAATGATGAAAAACTTAATATAACTCATTAATTGGAGTTATAAACTTTCATGGACAAATATTTTTGAAACCTAGAAAATAGTATGATAGAAAGAGAGGGTAAAAATAATATATACAAACTTTTGGGCTAAAAATATAATTAAGAATAAATAATAGGGTACTTAACTGTAAGTTTCCCCAAAGCATATATATATATTCTCACCCCTTCACCCTCAATACCCTAGCCGCCCTTTCTCCTCCCTTCTCGCCGATTCCTCTCTTCCTCTTCCCTGTCCACTTTCGTCGGCCGCCCTGGAGGCCGCCGTTAACGGCGACAGCGGAGAAGGAAGCCGTCGTGGGTTCCTTCTCCCTTCCCCTCGATTCTCCTTCCTTAAACATCACTCCCATTTTCGTTCTCTTCCAAACCCACACACACGCCTCCTCCGTTTTCTTCTCCTCTCCCCGGCGACGAGCGGCGGCAGCGGCGGACGACAACTGTGAAGGTGAGCTTCACTTCTTGTTGTTCTTTAAGCCATTATTCTTCTCCACTTCGTTTCCTTATTCCCTTCTCTTTTGGGTTTCTATTCGGCCTACTCATTGGAGGACGATTTCCGGCGAGCCAGCGGCGTTCCGACGACGGCTGGTTCTCTTTTCTCATTATTGAACTCCGGTGAGTCTTTTCTTTCTATTTCTACCCTTAGTTTTCTCTGATTTGAGTAAGTTGGAAGAGAGGCAGATTAGGGTTTGTTTAGGATTTGGGATTTGGGGACAAATCATAAATTAAATCAAAGCTTAGAGTTAGATTTTGTGTTTTTCCTAAAGCAAATTGAACATATATGATGAATTTTGATGTGTATGCTAAGATCATCTTGTTTCCCCTGTGTTGGCCGAATTCTTCTGTATTTTTTTTTATGTTTTGTTCAACTTATAACTGAATCATAATGAAAAAAAAATGATGAAGTATAATTGTGGGTCTCATGTTGAATTTCTTGGCTTCTCCATGTCAAATTTTTGCTAAAATGTATGAATAGATGTTTTAATCTTGCTAGTGACTCATGGAATAACTTGGCAGTGTTTAAATTTCCATTTCTCTTTTGATGGAATATGGACCATGAATAGCTGTTCTCTTTGGTTGATTGATGATTGGGAAGAAATCTTGTTGCTACAAGGTGTCAAGGAATGGAATTTAGGAATTTAGGAGTGGTGGTCATTTTTATTTTCAATATAATTATGATTAGTAAGTTTTGAGTTTCAAATGCCATTGTGAAAATGCACTAGGCTATATATGTGTGTGTGTGTGTGGTTGTATTAAACATTATTCTAGTGTGCCTTACTTTAAGGTTTGAAACCAATATTGAAATCTGACTTAAATGTTTTATTCTATGATTTCCAATTGCAAGAAGGTTTAAATGATTAATGATAATTGGAAGGGAAATAATTACACAAGTAGTATAAATTTTGTACTCTTGTATTTTTCTTCTTTTTACTGTTATGGCAGAATACACTGGGATAACCGAATATCTTTCTTTTTAACGAAAATTTAGTTGAATGAGGAGTGTGAAAGTGTATGATATATTGCTGTTGTGTGTTTGGTGTTGTTGTTTTCAGTGTTGGAAGAGTTTAGGTGTTGGAGTGTAAGAAATTTTGTTGACTTGATATGGTAAATCATATAAGATTATGAAGGTGAGATTTGGATTTTTGACCCAGCCCTATTTTGGCATGGATTGCATGTGAATTTGCAGGATTTAAACTTAGAATAGATATATGTTGCGGCATGTGATTGATAAGTAATGAGGATAATAATAATTTGTATGAAATGAAGCTTTGAGCAAATCTCAAATTGATGTGATTCATTTTGATTAATGTAGATTGTATTGATTATGTGTAATAAATTGTGGCTGTAACTTTGTTCCTCATACAATTTTATAGCAATTTATAGTGATCTATGTGACTAAGATAATCATTTTGCATTCCAGAGGAAATCCCCAGAGAATAGACACTACTTCCTCAAACAAGCGAATCATATTTACATATGAGCAGGTAATCCCAAGAGAATGGTTTATTTTGTACTGATTCTGAATTGGAATTTGTTGCAATAAATGGAAAAATTGATCATGATATCTGATATGTTAGTGTAATATTGAAGGAAATATTCATTAAAATGTGACATTATTTAGAATGAGGTTCAGTTAGGATGTTAGCACCAAATATGACTGTTAGAAGTTAACTCACCTTATAATATGTTTAGGCTATATAGATATAAGGGGATTGACCTGTTCAGTGTGACTTTTGATTTTAGAATGATTGAAGGATAATCAGAATTCTTTCTTGCCTCATTGTTCTCTCTTCTACTTCCTCTTCATCTTCTATGACTCTTCTATTTTTCTCTTGCAACGCTACTCTACTTCTCTTATTTTCCCCCTTTCTCTATCTTTTTAATGCATCTCTGCCTTAAATTTCAGAGATACATCGTCCAGACTTAGTGTTCTAGTGTCTGACTTCCTCAGCATAAAAGTAGATGACAATCCAAGATTTCTTGGTTAAACTATCAGCAACTAGCTGCTGATTATGGCACGACGCTTTCATTGCTAATATATTTCATTATTGACATAGTTTATAAATAACTTTACAATTAATAGTATGTTGTCCATAGTATGTATTTAGAGAAAATAATGATGAAAAACTAGATAGAAAGAGAGAAAGAAGAAGAGAGAAAATAGAAACTCTGATATTATTCAATCAACAACACACGTACAAATGGGGCCAAAAAGGGTTTCTATAGGTATTGTTTCCCTTTAGTCTCACTCGGCCATAACAGAAAATATAAGAGTCTGCCGAACTATAACAGAAAATATAACAGAGTATAGCAACAACAATAACAACAACAACTACCACACTAACTACTCCTACTTAGGGACTTTACATAACAGCCCATAGGAAGCAATTCCGTTGTACATTGGGTCGATCTATGTACTGAAAGAGGAAATAAAATCTCTCCCTTATTGAGCTGTGGTATTAACAACATCAAACATGTGTTTTACTTTTATCATGTTTCTGTTTATTTGTCCTTTTATTTATGGGATTGCTTACTGCATTGTCCTTGTATTCAGTGTCTGATGTATTTATACCATTATCCCGATATATGGTATAATTATGCTACATGACATGCAAAAAGCGTTTCAATAGATGCTGCAATCAAAGTGTTTCAGCGGTCACTCAAGGCCCTTCCTGGTATGTGGTCCTTTTTTCCATTAATTTTAGTATAATATCAAATTACATTTTCTGTAGCTTCCTCATTTCATCTTTTAAATGCAAATTTAGCTATTAACTCTTTTTTGTAGTACTTATACATAGAAAAGACTTTTGGATGCTAACCCTCAGTCCAAATGCAAGAAGAAAAAAGTTTTGTATTTTGAAATTATGTGGTTTTAAAAGTGTAGATATGACCTGCAGAATCCATTTTTTCTGATGTCCTTAAGATTTAAGTGTGTCATTTTCTTTATCTTATATTTCTTTTTGTCTACTCTAGAATGTATGTTGGTTAAGGTTTTATTCTTATCCTTTGGCAGGTCTCAACATTGCATTTAATTTCCATCAATAAGGTTCACTTTATATATGATCTTTTGCTGCATGTAGTCTTACTTAGGAATTGCTAGTTTTATATTATGGACATCCTTGAAGGAATTTTCGCTTTGACTTTTGATCAATTGTGGCTTGTTTATTAGTTCATCTTTGATATTATACTATTCTTTCATGTAGGTTCATATCTTTTTGATTCTTTGGTGCAAGTGGCAAATATTTTGGTGATTAGGTAGATCTTCTTTTAGTGCAATGGCCATGCATAATATTCTTTTGGTTATGAGGTAGATCTTCTTTTGGGCACAATTGCAGTACAGTAGTGCATATATATTTTGGTGATGTTTATATATAAGTGAAAACAAGTTCTGGTGACTTATTAGGTTTTGAGTAAGTGTAAATGTTTCTGGTACATTTTGGTTAAAATCAGCCACGTGCTACTTAATGTATACCATTGGTGCAGTGGCAGAATTACGTGTATACAGGTGGCAAATGTAAAAGAATATATATTAAAAAAAATATATAGCTTTACATGCGCTTTAAGCGCATGTAGAGGCACATCTACATGCGCTTTAAGCGCATGTAGAGTGTAACATCCCAGCGCTTCGCTCTCGAAATTGTCCGCTTTGGGGAATCCTCACCCCTCACGGTTTTAAAACGCGTCGAGAGGGCGAGGTATCCAGGCCTATATATAGCACCTTTTGTTCTCCTCCCCAGCCGATGTGGGACTTTACAATCCACCCCCCTTGGATTCCCCAAAGCGGACAATTTCGAGAGCGAGGCGCTGAGATGTTACTGATGGTATCAGAGCCAGGTTCGGGTCGGTGTGCCAGCGAGGGCCCTGGGCCCCAAGGGGGTGGATTGTAAAGTCCCACATCGGCTGGGGAGGAGAACGAAAGGTGCTATATATAGGCCTGGATACCTCCCCTCTCGACGCGTTTTAAAACCGTGAGGGGTGAGGATTCCCCAAAGCGGACAATTTCGAGAGCGAGGCGCTGGGATGTTACATAGAGGCACATCTACATGCGCTTTTAAAAAGCGCATGTAGAGCCTTTACCAGCGCCCCCCTCTACATGCGCTTTATAAGCGTATGTAGAGGCCAAAATAAGCGCATGTAAATGGGGTAATCTGTGGTAGTGTTCGTTAAATAAAATGCTAAATAGGAGCTTTTTTTAACCGTTTCACATTTTTTTGCTCTATTGAGTAATATTTTTTTTGAGGAGGTTGGTATATGCCGAGAAGTAATAGCCTTTTCCATCTCTGAGGCACCTTTGCGGCGTTTTTTAACAACAGCAAAAAATACTATTTTAATGAACCTAACTGTTCACACTAGTGGAGAAATTCAAATTTTGAAATTTCTCTCCTTCATTTTGAGTAGTGATTGGTGTCGGTTAATAACATGGGTGATAAACTCCCCTAAATTTCCAGCGTTTTCTTACGTAGTATAGCATTTCTTATGCGGGTAATAAAAAGGGTCAGAGCAACCTCTAGACTCAAAGAGCACTTATAGAGGAACTTACATCAGTGAGATTCAAACCACAACTACATGGTTATGAGTCAAATCCTTTACCAATTGGACCAACATTTGTTGACAATATCACCTTATATTTTGTGATAAGGTCATTCAAAAAGATACACCTTATAATATTGGACAAAGAGAGTACTTTAAGTTAACTGCTTTTTGTTATTAGTTTACATTAAATAACTTTATCACAGCTTTCCATATGTGCTAATACTTATAACTTATCAATAATATAATTTAATTTTTTATCACATACATTATCATTGACGATATTTACGATTATATTTATAGATTGGTGATGGAACAACATCATTTAAATATTTAATTTATATGAGGGAATACGTATGCAATTGGATTGGGGCATGTGAAATTCCCATGGCTAATCTTTTTATACGTGAGCTTTTGGTGATGACACATTATTATCATGGGACATATCAATAATGACTAATGGGATTAATAATACTCTGACTTTTCAATTTGTGAGTGAGAGGCACGTTGACATTCTCTCTTTTATTATTGTTTTATTGCCACAAATAACTTCTCAAAGATATTTATGATGATTGCGAATATAAACCTTAAAAACAAGACAACATGATAACAAACCACTAGCCACAAATTATTTTTACATATTTTTAGAATCTATAGCTTGTAAGGGAATACTCTTGCAGACTTGCACAAGATGAACATCAATCTACCGTTGAATCCTTCTTTAGAATACCGAAATCTAACGTTGAATAATGATCTTTAAAATTATTTTATTTTCTTTTCATTATATTGATTTCATGAAAGTGTACGGTTCGACTAATTTGTATTAAGTGGGTGAAGTTAAGCAAATAATTACCATCTCTTTCATACGCAAAACTCAAGTATTCAGGCACCGCATTTACGCACCACAAATTAGAAATCTGAACCTAAGTGTTATTCTTGCTTTGAAAGTATTTATTTTAATCAATAGGAATTTTTCATTCACTCTTAGATTACTTGCCAAGACTTCATTTTATAGATCAAAACTTTAGGTTGGTGATTTTTTTATTTCAATTTCTTTTCTAAAACAATCATAACATGATGAATTCCATTACCATATGATCACCACCCTGATATATCCTTTTATTCCTGAAAGATTATGGCATGTTTCTTATAAGAGAAATAACTTTTAATGCGTACAAAAAATTAAAATATTGTATAGGCTTAATTAGATTGACTCCAAAACTCAAAACTTTCAATAAATAATACATTTTAAGATATTTGAGAAGAAACAATGATAATTGTAATACCAATCGCATAGTTTCGTAGGAGTATATCATTAATCCACTTTCTCCAATGATAAAAATTAAAGTAATAAGTTATAACATTACGATTTATTGAAATTTTGAAATATATGATGGTATACTCACACTAATTTCTTGTTCATTCACAATGCATCTCTAATATTCAATATTAAAATCAAATAATAACATTTAGCATAAAATATGTAAAAAAATATCTTAACAATAGATCTCAGAAACAAGCACGTATAAATGAGCTGAGGGACAGAAGCCATGTTTTCCAAATCTAGCCATGTTTTCCACATCTTCTTAAGTTTTTTCACAATGTTTACAGAAACGAACCGTCTTATCTAATTTTAAGAGAAGTTAATTTGTTTTTTTTACCAGAAAAAGAAGTTAATTTGTTTGTAGAGGGGTAAATTTGGGAACTGATCCGGCTGTCCGTTGCAAATTTGTTTATAACAAGTTAATGATACTCTAATATATGAGGAATTCGTACACTAATCTGGTGACCAAGTCTGTGATCTAAACAATTACAAGTAAACAAGTGGAGTCTGACAAAAAATTTTTAATCTAACTTGACACCTTAAAACAATTAATTAGCATAGAGAAAAGGAAATTAAATATCATTTTTTTAATAATGTTTTTTCATTATACAACTTGAAAAAAATTGATTTTTTCAACTAGTTAATTTTTTGTATGCCAAATCAAATTAAAAATCACACGATGACCTAATATGTTAATTCATAATTATTGGTCAGACCACAAATGACTCGGTACACCAGATTTACACAAAAATATCTCATATGATGATAAAATGTTTTAAATAGATATTTTATTAAACACAAGCAGAGATAGAGATACTTTGGTTCGAAAAGTATGACCGATAACTATTTATATTTGCGATTTAAATATTATTTTCTGCAAACTTTATTATTATTTACTCCTAAACCTTATTATTTGCGGTCAATTAATTAATAAATTTAAATTTATATATTTAGGCTAGATGAATATATAGGGCATAAATTAGTGAGAAGAGGATAAAAGAAAAGGTGGCGAGTGGATGCAGGATAGAGTGGCCTTGGGGACTTGGCAGTGGCAGTGGCAGTGGCACACACCTTTCCTTTTTTGCTCATATATACCTTTGTTTGCATGCGCATCCCAAAATCATCATTCATTATCATCACCCATGTCTTTGCACCAAAACACTGCGAATTAACCCTCATGCAGTCATGCTAAAGACCATAAATTCTTTTCATTCATTTCCAACGCAAATTAAAATACAATATTGAATAATGAACACCACCTATTCTCTACATCATTATAATACATCAATAATTACACATGATATCATATTAAATTGTTCAATTATAAAAATATAGAATAAAAACCAGTGTGTATGTGTATGGTTGGTGATTTGACGATACAACATACAGTACATGTATATATCAAGAAGATAAAATAATGGTTGGCCAAAAAAAAAAAGAAGATAAAATAATGAAAAATCATTTGACAAGATTGTACTATCAATGGTAGACATCGAGCCAATGATCATTAAATATATGAAAACATGTAAAAGGTGACCAAAAGATTTGTTCGACGATATTTTGATGTCATATTTATATTATAGTTTTTTATTATATAGCATTTTAAAATTATAAGATTTTTGTAGATGATCTCCTTAAGTGATAAGATGATATTTCTTCTTGTTATTATTCAAGCTCATATGAGTAATTCTTCAAATGAACTCTATCAAGAGATTTACTCCATATGAACACAAAAGCTTCTCCTAATTTCTAATGACAAGAACAATTCCATAGGGGAGGACCACACATAAAGGTAAGCGATCAAATCTCATAAATCAATAAATCCAAATGCCACTTGTTTACCGAAGCAAGTAAAAATAATTGTAGGGTCCATTAATCAATGCATGAATGTGATGTTCTTGGCCATTAGTATGTCACAAATAAATATGTAGAGACTGCGAGATGTGTGTTCACTTTGTCTTTTACCCTCATATGTTAATTTTGTTTCCATCTCTTCTTGCTCGGAAACCATCAATAACTATTCCAGGTTATTATTTTGCAAGTTTAAATTTGAAATCCCTTTGACCCCATCCATTTTTTCTTAAATAATTAATATCAACGAAATATTCCCTTTTAACAAAGTAGTATCAGAGAGTGAGGCTTATAACTTTGCATTGAATTGGAATTGAATGAATATTGATTCTACCAATATTTAAATGATTTTTTAATTGTATTACATTCTCAACTATAACTAATGGGCTTAACTAGGTTAATCTTTAAAAAACTTTATTAATATCTCCATTAAGTGACTTAGCTTGTAATAACCATTATTTTATCTCTTTTAAAATGTGGCTAATGTTCAATAACTTTGCATTGAATTGGAATTGAATGAATATTGATTCTACCAATATTTAAATGATTTTTTAATTGTATTACATTCTCAACTATAACTAATGGGCTTAACTAGGTTAATCTTTAAAAAACTTTATTAATATCTCCATTAAGTGACTTAGCTTGTAATAACCATTATTTTATCTCTTTTAAAATGTGGCTAATGTTAAGAACATGAAAATTAAATGTCTTGAACACATCTTATTATTTCAGTTAAAAAAAATACATCTTATTATACTTGTAATATATATACACTCACAAAAGTAATATGCATTATACTCATTGGCAATATAAATCACTTCAACCAATTTAGTGAAACTAAGAAATGGCAATCAACTCATTAATTAAGCGGGGCTTATAAAGTAAATGAATTTTTTTTTTCAATTTTACCCATTTTAAATGTGCTTTTAAAGATGATTAAAAATAAAATAAGCTAGAAACATTTATATTATTCAATTTATTTTTCAGTTTTAATTTGTTTCTCTATGTCATTAATCCATTTTAGTCTTCAATAATAATAGTGAAAGTGAAAAAAAATGCCAATTTAGATATTCTAAATCAATGGGTTAATCGTCACTTTTTGATTCCCTCAAAGAAGTTATAATGACCTATATTTTGGACCTGCAATAATTTTTTTGTTGAGCAACAAACTTGTTTGGTATGAGAGATTTGAAGGGGATGAGGGGAGGGGAGGGGAGGGGAGAGAAAATTTTTGTAATTTATTTTTTAAAAATTGAAAAAGTGAGATTATTGTATTTTAAGAACGATAAGGGTAAAATAAAAAAGTAATAAATTTTAATTTACAACTCTTAACCACACTTCTCAAATTTTGTGAATCATGAAAACTTTCCTTAGGCTCATATTCTCTCCGATCCCCAGTCCCCACTTATCGTACCAAGCAGGTCCAGTGGAATGAGTGTAGTATTGTTAAACTTTAGGGTCTATTAGATATCCTAATTGGACCCTAAATTTAGTTTAATTCAAAATAAAACCCACATTAATTGCACAATTTGAATTAATAAACTTAGTTTTTTTTTCGCCATGAATTATGAAACTTAGTTTAGTGTACTTTCCTGTAAAGTTGATGAAGTATAACAATTTGGCCACTGATAAGTTTTTCTTAAGATATCGCTCTTTTAACCGTATGTCCCTCTCATTTCAAAAAAACTGTATGTCCTTTTGTGTACATTATATCATACGAACCATTTTTATCCCATTCTTATTCCACATTTTTAAAATATGATAATACCCAATTGATAAGGTAGCTAACAAGAAATAACAGAAAAATATCTTCTAAATTTTAAAATCTTACATAGGAGCGAGATTTTAACTAGTTGAGGATCAAAATTTATACCCTTAAAAAACCTATCTGAAATTTTGAAAATTTAAATAGATTTTATGTCTTTTTCCCAGTATTTATGTATGTGTATAAATAAATTCCTATTGATGAGATTCAAACATTAATCAAATATGTCATTTTTTGCAATCAAATATGTCATTTAGTTTTATATTATATAATAATTTCTTATATGCATATGAATTAAAAATATTAAAAAACACGTTAGTCGATTAGTTTCTCCTAATGCTACTGTAATGAAGAAAAAGAAACAAGAGGGTAAAAACTATAAGTTGCCACTAAAGAGCCTTGGCGGTGACTTTTTTGTTGCCACTTAAAACCCTTATTTTTTGCTGCAAGCTATGCTTAAAAATTTAAGGAGCCTTTTCATTTAACATAAATTAGATTGATTATTGAAATGCAAATATTACAAAAGAGAGTTACCCATAAAAGTTTTTGACAATATCGATAATGTTAAAAAAAACATAAAAATAGTGTTAAAGTGAATTTAGATCATTCAGTTTAATCTGGGCGGTTTTTACTAATTATTAAATATAATGAGAATATAGAAAGAGTAGGTTTATAAGTCTAAGCATTTTTTCCTCTTAATCGGCTATTTTTTTCAATGTTACTCCCAAGGGAGGGAGTACTTTCTTTAAAGCTTAAACTCACAAGTCACGACAGATTATGAGATGGGATTCTCTCATAATCCCTCCCCCTAGAATCCCTACTTTTCCTCAATCACTTGACTTCTTATATTATGGGATGGGAGTATATATTGGCCCTTCAGATTCATCTAAGAACTCATAATTTACCACATGTTCCTTTAAAAATAAAAACATTATAAAATAAATGAAGAACTTTTAATTTTTTTTATTTTTGAAAACTTGTTAGCATAAAAAATTTCAACTATCCATACCTATTTTCAATAAAAGGATCTATCAGAGATACATACTTATCTAGTCAACTGTAAAAATAATTTTACAGTTAACTGGATAATAATTTTACAGTTAACTGGATAAGTTTGTATCTCTCATAAATCTTTCTATTGAAATGGAATAGGTCTAGATAGTTGAAATTTTTTATGCTAAAAAGTTTTCAAAAATAAAAGAAAATTTAAATTCTTCATTTATTTTAGGGAAAATGCCATTTAAATCCCTCCGAATATACAAAAGGACAATTCAGGAACTCAAACTTCCAAAAGGACCATGAAGGAACTAGGACCTAGTTGACATTTTAAAATTGTGTGAAAAGACAAAATTGTCCTAATCATAAAACAGAAATTACTAACCACCCTATTGAATATGGTGGGTGTAAGGGTGGTTAGTAATTTCTGTTTTATGATTAGGACAATTTTGTCTTTTCACACAATTTTAAAATGTCAACTAGGTCCTAGTTCCTTCATGGTCCTTTTGGAAGTTTGAGTTCCTGAATTGTCCTTTTGTATATTCGGAGGGATTTAAATGACATTTTCCCTTTATTTTATAAACTTTTTTATTTTTAAAGGTACAAGTGACAAATTATAGACTCCTAAATGAATTTGAATGACCAAAAGTGAGAGTTTATGAGTGAAAAAGGAGGGATTAGGAGGGGAGGGATTCTGAAAGATCCCGACCCACATATTATATATATGTCAAGGACAAAAGGAATATGTGTGTATGTAAATCCCATTTTCCATAGCTAAATGGACATAAACAAGGAGAAGGATCCAAAGAATAGAAGCAAGTAGACTACAGCATAATAAATGACACAAGAGGTGGGGATATGTGTATACATATAGGAAAACAGACACACGATAATGATCATCAGACATGGCTCAGAGCACAATGCCTTGGGTTTGCTACATAAAATTAGCTATCCATTGTTTATATTATCTACAGACACTTGACTTTGAAGGTTGCTTCCTAATTCATCCACACCATACCAATTTTAACTTGTACTGTTCCTCCATAAAATTTTACTTTATATATATCTAGTGGCCCACTCTGAACGAAAATTATATTTTCTCTGCCTAGGCTAATTATTTACCAAATGTGATGACACCAACCCACCTAAATAACAACGCACTCAATAGTGCCTAGCTGGTTATTACTGCCATTCAGCAAACATTAATTTATATTTCATCATGATCGTCATCATTATCATCATCGTTTTGATTTATCATTTGGAATTCATTCAAAAACTTTCTAAAGTTTTCTTTCTTTGGTTTCCCTAATTTCGAAACATCACATTGTTCATAAATCTATATCTGTTTTGATATATGAATACAGGGAAATGCATATTAGGAGGGTTGTTGTACACTTGCTTAACTTGATTAAATTAAATTAAATTGGCGCACACCTGGCCTATAGCAGCTATTAGTTCGTTTGAGAAAAAGTATATGTGAACCAAGAAATTTAAGAGATTGAAGTGTATTAGTTGGTTAGTCACTTGCATTGAACTCTTCAATTTATAGGGGGCCTATAGCATGTTACTTAGAGTTTAATTTTGAAGGCCGCAGAGTTAAATCCCGACCAGGAGACTTAAAATAGGTCCTTACCTCATGTCACTGAGAAGTGTTGGGGCATAGTCATTACTTTCAATAAGGAAGAGTTCATTGCATTTATTCATTGGTAATATATATTTGGTAATGAGATTAGTTCATCTTTACTTTTATTTGACAAGTTAATATGGTATCCGAGTCATCAGCTTGAAATTATAAACTTATGGTTTTAGGACCATCACCCTTTGTTGCATTTGTGAAGTTGCATGGAATATCTATACCATGTGTATAATTTTTTTTTTAATTATGCTGATAAACAAGGAAGAAGTATTGCATACATCTGCCAAATTATCTGATATTTTGGCCTTGAATGGCAGTAATGACTTATTTTATGCTCCAGCTCCTCCGCCACATCTAAATCATATTGCAACCACAATTAGATCGTTTCTTCACTGCAAGATCCATCATCATATCTTCAATTTGCATTCTAGGAGCTACTGATCTTGATCGCGTCAAGAAAGGGGGTCTCACAATTGTGGATGTTGACTTTTGACTATTAAAGTTTTAGTGTGTTACAAAGAAAGTTATGGTGATTCCTTACAACTAGCTAGGCATCTATATTATACACTTGTCCTTTCCTTATGATTACACACTTAACTTTGAAGTTCCTTATTCATCCACATAAGTCGTATTAACTTGCACTGTTTCTCCTTCAGACTTTACTTCATATATCTAATGGCTCTGTCTTTACTTTTATCATTATACCCTCTCTTTTTAGGATTGATTACCAGATGTTATGCTACCAACAACCACCTTAATTAACGTCGCAATGAATGGTGCCTCACTATTTTTGCCACTACTCAACCAACATTTACATTTCGTCATCATTTTAATCTGTCATTGAAACACCTTTTAGTTTTCCTATTTTGGTTTTCCTAATTTTTAAACATCAAATTCTTCTCAAACCTATCTGATCTCAGTTTACAACCAAAATATGAAATGTCTATAACAGATGATTGCTTCAGGAAAAAAATAAATATGTGAAACAAATTGAATAAGTATGGATTGACAATAAGATGTCTCAAAGGACAAAGCACTATTTATCATCATGTCATTTCCTAAATGGGGTAGAATTGGCTTTCCTTTTATCTTTGCATTAAATTTGAGTGTCTGTTTGGTTTCACTTTTTATATAATCTAGGTTTGAATCCAAATTTTAGTTTTAAGGTACGTAGATAAACATTCTAACTTTTTTTAAAAAAATAGTATTTTTTTTTTTCAGAATCATGGTTTTGATTTAGTGAAACTACTCAAGCACCTCCAATTTTCTTTTTTCAAAAAATAACTTTTAGCGCTTATATTTAGGGCTAAACTTAGTAGATTTTGCATGGCCACACATACACACGCATACAATCACCACGCTTGCTTATAAACCAAGTGATATACTACCGAATTATCCGATCCATCTCTTAGTAGTGTGTGTGCAAGTAGAAAGGAAAAAAACATTGTAAGGTGGTATATTAAAATACATGCAAGCATTGAGCTGATGAAGGTTTCAATTAAGGGCCCCACATACATGGTAGTACTCCACCATGTTTGATTATTTAGAATACACTGCTGAAAGATTAGCTTAATTTGCTCTTTCATCATGTAAGCTGGACTGCACAACCCCACCATGTTTGATTTTTTTCTTCATTGTCAACTCCTTATTAATTCATTCATTATTACAAAGCTGTATAATCACTGATATAATCGTACTCAATATTTGTTTGATAATGATATAAGTGTTGGACTTTTTCAATCAGTTCATATATATAGGACCATAATTAGTGTGATTGATTCCCAAACCCCCTTTTATTATTTCAGTTTATTATTACGTGTGACCGCCATCTTTTTAATATTATCAGTTTCTATTTGTATTGTTGATTGGCCTAATTATTTGAAACACGGGATATATGTGTGGCCGTGTGGGGCTTATTCAATAAAGATTTTCAATAACTTAATATATGTTACCATTATTATCAGGTGTGATTTATGCATTATTATTAGATCCAATTAAACCTTATATAATACTTTATCATACTTAAGTAATGATTCACTTTTTCTTCTTTATTTAATACTATATCAAATTTGTCTTGCGTCACGTTTGATGGAAATTTCCATAATAATTAATAAAAAATGATTAGTACGTAGAACTAAAAACATATATAGGCGAAATTCCATTTGGATGGTACAAATTTAATACATAGTCTTAAATTAAACCAAATCTATACTCTCTAGATATGCTTAACTTTCACTATTCATCTCTTTTATCAATGATCAAGGTATCATCCCACCCAATAGATGAGAAACTAATCTTCTACTTATTTGTATGCACTTCAAAGGTGGAACAACTACTTGGGAGATTTAATGCTCTATTAATCTTTTTAATGAATAAGAGAAATACCACAGTTATAGGTTTTTATAGAGGAAGTGACGTAATTTTTACATAACAGTAGTGATAATAAGATGATTCACTTAATTAGGTATTATTATGCAACTACCTATATAAATATTAATAATATGTCTGGAGTCTGGACTTGATTTCATTTTAAAATAAAAGATGATGTAATAACTCTATGAGTATATGTTTTATTCTATTACTTAGAAAGTACATTTGTTGCGAATCGAAATCTTTTACGTTCAAAGTCTCAGAAAGGATTAGTCATAAGTGTAAAGTGAGCTTGGTGATATCTTTAATTGTAAAACAATCCGAGTGTAGATTTCTATAGTTATAATTCTGGCAAAAAGATGTTTTGTTCTAATTTAAATTTTATGTGCCAATTTATAATTGAACTTGTTATTTAGGGGACAAAATCTAAATATAATTATTTTTTTGTTCACAAACTCCACATGTATGGCACAGCCAATTGTTTCGGCCGTATAAACAATCAATCTAGGGGTTGATGTGGGTAGGACCAACCCATGCTTTCAATTTTTGTTTTTTCAAAAATAAAATTCTGATTTGTTGACTAATTCAAGACCTTATTAATTATTATTTGTTGATTTTCTAAATTTTCATTATTTGATGTGATATCTTGATTATTTTGCAAAAAAAGAAAGATGTGATGACTTGAATAAATTTTCTAACCATACAATGTTTGATGCTTTACATATTTTATTTGAAGTTTTTGTCATGCACACATAAACACTATCAACTTTCATTTCTGTTCTTTTACTCAAATATCAGATAATCCTGGGAAAAGAAGTACCGATGTAATCATAGAACCATATCTAAATTATTTTTAATTAATTGACAACTGATTTAAACATTTTAAAATTTAAATAACTAATGATTTATTATTGTGCTCTTATATGAACCAAGAGATTGCAAAAAAAGAAAGATGTGATGACTTGAATAAATTTTCTAACCATACATTGTTTGATGCTTTACATATTTTATTTGAAGTTTTTGTCATGCACACATAAACACTATCAACTTTCATTTCTGTTCTTTTACTCAAATATCAGATAATCCTGGGAAAAGAAGTACCGATGTAATCATAGAACCATATCTAAATTATTTTTAATTAATTGACAACTGATTTAAACGTTTTAAAATTTAAATAACTAATGATTTATTATTGTGCTCTTATATGAACCAAGAGAGTATACTCACCAGTGAGAGAGTGATGTTTGAGTTTTCAGAACAATCAATCAACCATTTTTTATATAAATGAAGGAATATAATATAGTGTTTTATTATATGTAAAATTTATGTAATTTTTCAATTTTAACTTCATATCATTCAGTAAATACTCATTCTCTGTTCTCTTATATTTGATATTTGAGGTCTAATGGAAACTAACATTTATTATCTTGATTTTTACATGTTACCTCTTATAATGTAGTTAAAAAAATCTCATCTAACCTCTATTTTATTGATAGAAGGGAGTATATTCACAATCATCTAGTCTAAAAATATTTTAGTAAGCTGGATTAATAGGCTCATCAAGGCCTCGACCCTACACGTATTCATGCATATCCCTAATCACATATTTATAATTAGCCTTTTCAACTTTACGTTTTTTTTGCCAAATAAATTCATGAAAGACATATCATGATCTGAACTTTGCTTCTTTCTTTTTTTTTTTAAATTTTCAAAAGATTCATTTACAAGTATTCATTCAGATTTCACAACTTGTAGTGGCACATTCTACTCCTTATAAGACAAATTTTTTATGACATATTGATAAAGGTCATTAAAATTCACATGCATAAGTTTACTCTTTATTTATCAAGATAATTATACAATTTCACCAATGAAGTGATGTGAAAGGAACTTTTTTTTTGGCCGAAGAGATGTGTAAGGAACATTTGACAACTGTTTTGAAGACCATTATTAACATACAATTAAACTTGATGTTTGATGTAAAATAACTGGCATTAGTTATTTTGTTCCATTTTGAAAGTTTACTGGTTGATGCCATATATTCTTGCCGACAATACTATTAGTAAATACTACTCGTTTGCCAAAGTTCCTATTTGTATGAATAAATTATGGATAAAATTTGGAAATTATTTAATTTTAAGAAAGAATTGATGGAAGTTTTGGAATATATCTAAATTCATTTAAAACAAGACCAGAGTTGTAGAATATTTAATCAATTACTGCCAAGCTTGCAAAATGTAAACATCAAAATAAAGAAAAATGTTTTCGTCCGTCAAATACTGCATTCTTGGTCCGTCAAATAACATACTAGTACACACTACAAGGAGTTCAAATTCTACAGTAAATTTTTAACGGAATCTGCATTTTTATTAGCTTAATACTGATAGAATTTAATTTTATATAAACTGCAACACAACCTCTCATCATAAAGTACAGAGACATCAAAAGGTACAGGACAAAACTCCAATTTAGGATATGATTTATTTATAATACTTTTCAAGCAGATCTGTCAGACCCATAATTGACTTCATATCATTTTCTCGTTTGTTATTTTGTTTCCCCTGGTCACAAAACCAACACCAACACCGGAAAAAGCAAACATTTGTACCAATAAGTAGTTAGTTGAGCTGGTAAGTGGGGTTAAGGATGAGAGAACGCGTGTTTGAATCTTAGGAAGTACTCTCATTAGGAGAGGGGACAATCTTGCCTATGTGAGCAACACTCCTACCCCTTGAGTCCAAATTAAATCGGGCGGTGATTAACCAAAAAAAAAAAGCAAACATTTGTGAAATTCCATAAAAAACTAGTCTTTATTAACAAAGCCAGTCCAAAATATATATGCAACAGGAAGGCCGAGGAAATGGCCTAGAACTGAAGATGTATCACAGTGCCATGATGTTCAGCATGAACATGGAACTTGGCTCATTCTTAAGTGCAAGGTAATATTTTACCTATCAATGCACATCGAAACATACCGATAATAACTGCAATGATCAAAACTAAGGCTTCTTTCATAATATGCCTAAGATTCTACCCCAAGTTCCAAAAGTAGTGTGTGATTGACTGCATTAGATCCTGGACCAGAGAATTGAATTGGGCCTGCAGTGAATATTATCATTTGTGAACACAATACCAGAAGTCTGGAGACAAGTCCCAGTTCAACATAAAGGCAGTTTTCATTCTATACCAACTTTTTCACAGTGATTAGTAGCAATTTGACTGACAGTATTAGCAAAGTTTAAAAAAACAAGACCTTTCTCAGATGAAGGCATAGTAAAAGAATTAGTTATCAATATGTGAATAGTGCATACCTGGGCACATGTAGTGATTTTTTAGGGCCCACTCATCCCTCATTGAAGCAAACTTCTTATAAGGTGGCCCTGGATAATTCAAAGCCAAATGTAGTCTTTTTAATATTGAAGATCAGTGGAGATATAGAAAAGCAATCATTTTATCACACATCGCAAAATCACCAAAATCAAAAGACAATCTGCCGAAGAATCATTATGCCGTGATGGCTGGTAGAAAGAAAGAAACAGAGTTATTCTATGTACCATACTTAAGAGCTTGTGTTAAAAAACAAAATTCTTTCCCTTTACTTTCTTTTGTTCTTCAAGTTCCAAGAAGGTTAACACTATAGTTCACTATTTCACCCATTCATAATTCATCCATTCTTGAATCCCTTAGTGTTACATTTAAACTAAATAATTAGTGTTTGGGTGATTAAATACCTTCAAGTTCAACCATGGCCTTCTTGATCACAGGCTTAAATTTACCTGCAAATAATATTAAAAATGTAGTATATGAAGATAAACATTGATATGAGCTGGATAATAGAGACAAAACGAAATTTCATTTTTATTCTTAATCAGGAATCAAGGTATACTATAATAGATACAAAATGAGATTTCATTTTTATTCTAAATCAGGAATCTAGGTGTAGTCATTGGAAGCTCTGATGGATCAAAATGTGTACCGCGTCTCCTCTCCACATCCATCATTGAGGTAAGTGCAGTTCCACCCACTGTCCAATCTTCTACTGGAGCAGTCAAATTCCCAACCTGATTAAAATATCATAACAGAAAAGGAACTTAGCTGACAGCTTAAAAGCTATCAGACAGCTAATTTAAAGGTGCAAGTATCAATGGCAACAGAAATGAAAAATTGTTCAGGTAATTAAAACATGATGACGAAGGCATGGGGAGAAGAACAAACTGATGATATTAGTCCAGTCTTCCCACTATGAAGAAGGGCTCCAGCACCATAGCCCAATGCATAGCAGTACATAGCATCAAAGTTAGTTGGCAAGCCACATCTCCCTTCATAGCTGCAATTATAAAACTAGTGGGGTGACTAAAAGTTCTAATAAATGAAGTTCAAACTGATGGTGACAAGAAAATGCAAGATTAAATGAAATTATAGAACTGAATGACAGTTAAGTTACAGAGTTTGCAGTGAGTTGTTCTTTATATCTTTAAGATATGTTTCAGAACATAAAACTGAAGACAATACTCCCTCTGTTCTTAAATATACGACCATTTCACCTAATTTGAGTAGGTTGCCAAGTTATTATCACATGATATACCAATGTAACCTAACTATATATATTTATTCCCACTCTCCCTCTCTTGTTTGTTTATTATTGATAAGCATAATCGGGTTGATTTGGGAAAAAAGTTGGGAACAATTAGAAAGTGTATTTATATTTAGGAACAAACTGAAATTTGAGAGTGATCTTATATTTAAAAACGGAGAGACTACATGATTAGATCAAATACCCAAAAAAGTGAGACTGCCCTTTGAACTCCCGTTTATAAGAACCTTCTTTCTTTCTCTTTTCCAACTCAGCATCAACCATCTGGATAAGCATCTTCTCTGTTTCTATCTTGGCAACCTAAGTGAGAAAAGAGCAGCACAAACTTCAGTACCAGTCAAACGCAAGCTGGGAATAGATAATTACAGTAATAAAGGTATGGAGTACCTGAACATTTCCATGTGGATCTCTTTCAAGCATCAACTGTTCTTGAATTGATCGAGGTAAGAATTCAAAAAGCTTTAATGATGGATCAGTAAGTTTCTTCTTCCATAGCCCACCTTCATCCACAGTATCATTGGCAAGGATTTCGTTTAGTTCAGCAATAAGCTGCTGGACCTGCAAATGGCACAATAACATACAAATGCATATCTTACGAAAGTCTTATATCTCAAGTAAATAAAGCAGGATAAGGGGCATAATCTAAACTCTTCTATTCAGAGTGATAGATACCTCAGGAATGAAATCAATTAGACCTTCAGGGACAAGGATGACCCCATAGTTATAATTAGCTTCAGCACGTTTACAAATAATATCAACAATGTAGTCTGTGACATTTTTCAGGGTCTGCTTCTTGACAGCAACCTGCAACAAGACAGCTACAGGTCAATTCTACATTTATATTAGGGACCTTTCACAAATTAACATCACTGACGGCAATCAGGGGGAAAATCCAAACCTGGAAACAAACCAAATAGATTTTTATATTTTTGATCAAATCAGGAAGCATGCATTACCATGTGTCCACATTTTTGTTCTTTTGGTTAAAAACTTTATACCAAGCTTAGTCTCCTTTTGCTTTGAAATGACATATGGCTTCTCAAATATCTCAGCAACACAAAAATCGATGGTAAAATAGTGTCCTTTCCCAAATGTATAGAGAATCAGTGTAGCACATCTTTTGATTTTATGAAAGGATGATGTAATTCTTTAATATAATAGGGCAGTGCAGTACAGGATAGAAGTGACACATTGAATAATAAGCTCAACAAAAATAAATCTCGACATAATATTCAACTTCTAGAATGTGGAAACAATGAATTAACAGAGTTTAGGAAAGACCTCTTCTCCAATAATAGTAATGTTTGGATGAGTTTGCAAAGCACATTCCAAGGTAATGTGTGAAGCTGCACGCCCCATAAGCCGCACAACTGCAGCGAGAAATTCAAATGTGTTATTCCTGGTTGGAGTCCATCCAATGTAAAGCCTCCCTTTTCAAAATGTCACATTATACTACAGAAAGTACATCACACTGTAGATTTTGGAACCAGTTCATGTCAAAACTAATATTGAGGCCGTCAATTATCTTCTTAAATAATCAACTACTGACAAAGAGCCATGAAATTTGCCCTTAGCAACGGGAAAGATAGATATTACAAATTCTCCAAGAGAACTACAAACGTTACAAGTCACTTGATAATGACGAAAAAAGGCAAGGTGTGCATGAACAGGGCATCCTCGTTTGAAAGTCAAAAGAAATATTATCATATCAGCATGTTACAGTTTCCATTGACACAAACAAAATGTTGCAAGGAAAATATTATATTGCAAGTAATTTGTGATAGAAAAGAAGGCGACTGAGGCATGCCAACAAGTGATGTGAACTTATGGCTCAGATCTTCTGATGCTACAGAAATGAAAAGGAGGCGTTTTTTTTGGGCGGGGGGACGGTCCAATTTTCATACAGGAAGCTAGGAAGTAGACCAGTAATTACAATTGATGAAACTACATAAAGTCATGAGTCTCTAATTGCCAAAAATTTATACACATTCCGATTGAATATGCTTACAATGGTAGTATTTTCCACTTGATCTTGCATCTACCATAACATTTCCAATCATTTCTGAATATATCTGCATTCAATCCAAATAACAACATAAACAAAGCTTGGTCCTGTAAATTATGCAACAAGTATTCAAGAAGGAATCTACATATAGCAGTAGCACTAGTGATATTTCAAATAAATAATCATGTAATACTTTCTGGAATGGAGGGGAGTACCCAATCAAATAAATGCATGAGAAGAAGTTTTGTAGGTATCATGGCTTCTTATGCTTCTTAAGCTTAGGCATAGTGTCTCAAATCTATTCAAAAGAATAGGAGCACTATTTTGAGTCATGAATTATCTTTTCTTTTCTATCCTTTCTTACTTTCTTATATGTTTGTTACGAAATACTGGTGATTTGAACTAATTCTCCTTCTGACAGTGAAATTCAGATTACAAAATTCATGTAAATTATTTTTTGATATTAGAGGTAGAAGAGGCTGCTCCTGATTTTGGACGCCAGTGTCAACTCTCACTTCATTTTATACCAAAAAACAGATTTCTGCCACCCACAGAAAGAATTGATTGTGGAGTCTTCAAAATCTAAAATGAACTTTCATTCAAAAATGGGCAGTGCGAAGTGGTTGCACAGCCTCACCCACCTTGCATGCAGTATCAAACCCAAAACTTGTAGGAACTTCTTTGCATTTCAAATCACCATCAATGGTTTTAGGGCATCCAATCACTAGTGTTTTCATATATTTACTCCTGCATTAACCAACAAAAACAAACAGCAGTTAAACTAACTGGGATGACAACATCTGTGAATCGAAATTGTTTTTCTCCTCATAATAAGTCTAACGCCAACTTAATATTAGAACGGGTAAATGATCCCAGAAGTGATTTCCTAATTAACAAGAAAACATCATTAATACTCCTACAAGATTATTTTAACATAGACCGTGCAAACAAAACCTTCAGTAAGACAACCTGAAGTTTTCAGCAAGAAGGCATGCATTTGTGTTTGAGTCATCTCCACCAATAACAAGAAGGCCATCTAAGTCCAGCTGCTGCACTGTGTCTTCAGCTTGTTTAAACTGCAAGTTCAAATTAAATTACTCTTCACACCAATGATTTAAATTGTAGAAAAGTCAGTCATATAATCATGTAAACTCATACACACACACACACACACTATGTCTAGCTGTACCTGCTCTGGAGTTTCAATTTTATCCCTACCACTGCAAATCATGTCAAAGCCACCCTGTGCATGCCAAAAATGGTGCAAGATGCAATCATTCATTATAAGAGCAACAATAACAAAGTAATAGTAATATCAAGTGCTAAAAGACGAAAACTTTGATAAGCTTGGTGCAGTAACATTGAAAGAAAACATGTAGATTTATGACTATTCACTAACCATCTTCAATGTATTAAGTTCTAGAAACTCAAGAAACTACAAAAGGTGAGGAAGATGGACCTGATTTCTGTATGGATAAATATAATCAGAGTTCAGTTCAACGTATTTGCACTTCATGATGCCAGCAGGACCGCCCTTGAAACCATATAACGTGCTTCCTTTTGCGCGCTGATGCAGATAATCTTAAGAAAAATAAAAAAATAAAAAAAAAATTATACAAATCAAGTTCCACAACACAGGTAGAGCCAAAAGATACCAAGACATGCCAATCAATTCAAACAAAATGATCCTCACCAAAAATTCCAGAAATCACATTGTGACCACCAGGAGCTTGACCCCCTGACAAGACTACACCAATCTTCAACTTCTTATCAGGCAAAACTGAATCAAAATCACCAGGAACCAACATTGATGAAGGCTTCCCATACAAGTTTGGAAACAGCTTCTCAATTTCCTCTGCAAAATTTAACATCAATCAAATTCCAAACTCAGCAGTAAAAGCCCACATCAAAGAAAATCTTAATTATATCCATCAAACGTCAAACAAAATCAACATTCCATTTAAACTACTCCACCATTACTAAATAGAGGACTAGTTGATTTTTTTGGAGAATTCTAACAAAGCTTAATAAATTACTTATAACTCAGTTTTTTCTCTAAATTACTTATAAATTACTTATTAATTACTTATAATTCTATCAAACTAGTTACTTTCACTACCAACTACACATCCTCACAAGCCAATATCAGATTCAGGTGAAATAGCCATCTTTCCAACTCCACCCCTCCTCAAATTATATGACCTGACATTTTCAAGTTTGAAACTCCATTAATGACAAGGGTAAATTGAGAAAAAGCAATTAATGTGACCGTTAGTGCCTTATATTTGGTACACAAATGTTGTTACTTGGTGAGACCAAAGGGAGTATGAGCGTGAGCTGACAAATACTACACCTTCCTAAATATAAGTCACTTTCCCGAATTTCCATGTTAGTTAAGTTAGTTATTATCACGTGATATTACTGATTCATCCTTACCATATACCTTTATTATTTCTTGGGGAAAAGAGTGAATAGGGTCATATAAGGGCCAGTTTGGTTGGACATAATTGAGAAATGGAATTGAGTTTTGGAATTGAAAAATGTAATTTCCATATATTATATATCCGGGCCCCACACATTTTCTTTCTCTATCTCACACTTTTCCTGACCCCACAAATTTTACTTTCTCATCATTACCTAATTTACCTCTACCTTCCATTTTTACCCCTTACACTTATTTCCATTTTCATTTCCATCATCGTTCACTTTCCGTCCAACCAAACGGGTAATTCCTTTATTTCTAAGGGAAAAAGAGTGAAATGGGTCATTATATATATATTGAAGGACAATTGAGTGAATTGGGCCCCACCCCACAGAAAGGTAAAATGTAAATGACCCGTAAAAGTGAAAATAGCTTATATGATAGAAATGGATGTAGCATGACAGACCTGGGTGTCCAGCAGAGGAGCTAGGGGGGCCATCAAGAACCTTGAAGGGATTTCTCAGAACAGAAGGAAGAGGAAGATCATAATCTATGCGGTTGCTTTGGACATCACTGTACACAGAGGTCCGACGAGAGGTCACGGAAGGCGTTACGGTGAGACCACCGTTTGGATCAAAAGACGGTGCCATTCAATGATGATATGATATGATATGATATGATGATCACAAGTCACACTTCTCAGTGGGAAGGAATGATGGGTGTGCCCATGTATATATATTACTATATGCACACACATATTTCGTTTTGGAAATTTTAAGAAAATTAAATAAATTTTTATAAATTATTTTGCGTGATTTTTTTAGTAAAATAAAGGATAAACTAGCTTATTGGATTTGGACTATATATAATATAATAATATATTAATATGTAAATTAATCAAAAGCAGTTGGAGTATATTATTAGATAATTGTCTTGACTAGATAGAGATGGGTATATAAGGTTGAAATTGAAGGTAGGATTATGTCAAAATTTTAGATTTTTTTTTTCCGTTTACGATAATCTCTACTCTATACCTTCTTTTTGTCTTTTGATATAAAAAGAAAATAAGACTAAAAAAATACTAAGAATCAACTACATCTTGAGAAGATGCACCGCATCAGCTTTGAACACTACGTGAATGCCTAAATCATAATTGAAGTTATACCTTGCTAAAACTCTACTCTGTACCTTCTTTTACTAGTGTCTCTATGATTGAATTTGCTTTCAATGATCCTTTGGAAAAATATTTAAACTATCAATTTTTTTTGATTATGTTATTTTCTAAATCTAAGAGAAACCGACCATTGCAAGCAAGCTTAATTATAAAAATACCAAGTGGATAGATGTATATTTTCTTATATGCTAAATTATTTTTCTAACATGGATAAACATGATTTATAAGTGGTATTTTATTATCCATATTAGCTTCTGAAAAATTTATTGAATTCTGTTTTTAACATTGATTACTTTTATAAGGTTAATTCTTTTCTAGCTATGATATGTATAATATATTATTTGGAAATTTTTTTCTATCTTAGATATAGACCATTTAAAATGTATTATGAAATTATTTTCTGACTATATTAGCTATTAACTTATTAATTAATACTTTTCCTAACATAGTTAGGTGCAATAATAATTTTGAGATTAATTAATAGTTAAATGTATTAAAAGTGTTTTAAAAAGTGTATTTAGAAAGCTAACTTTACAATACAATAAGTATCACTAAGTTTTTTTTATAAGTTTTACATTTCCAAAAAATTATTTCTTATCATAAGCCCAAAATTTTTGAGAAATAAATGCAAGTTGTCACTATTTTATCCTTATTAAATGTATAAAACAAAAGAAATAAGCAAATAATATTATCATTTTAATACACATTCTTTTTTTTATATATTTTTTAATACACATTCTTTCATGAGTATGATTAGGAAGATTTATCAAAACATGACAACATATTTAATTATATAACTTCCATCCACTCCTTAACATTTAGTTCAAGTGAACTTATAAGATAAACATAGTGATAAGTTTGGTTAAGTTCTGAAGCTAACTTATTGCACATATTTATTACTTATATTAACCATAACCATTGAATCACCATTGAAAGGTTAAATTGAGACAAATTCATGAGACCATAGTCAATGCCTGGGGATTAGTGAAGTGACTCAAAGCTCTATTATTAGTGAGAGTCCAATAGTTCAAAAAAAAAATATTGATGCTTTTATGTATAAAAAATATTGATTTTTTTTATAATGTGATTAATATTGATGTTAACATCTATCCATATAATTAAAATGAAAAAATGGAGCACGAAATTTGTTAGAGAAGAAAAGTTTCTGTGTTCGTTTGGAAAAACTTTATGATCAGTGATAATTCTAATAAAAAAGGAATATATGCTTAGTATTCATGATAATTACAAATTATAAACCAATTTACAAATCATGAACCAGTCACTGATTTACAAATCTATGGGAGTAATAAATACTGATTTATTGTTTAACTATTTTGGTATAATCAGTGGGTAATATAATACGTCGTGAGATTATTTTGCACCCACTGTCTCCCCGAAGTTGGATGATTTTTTATCGACACAATATTCCATGGTCTCAAACTAATTCTAATTCTAAAGTTAATATACAACTGGCCATGGACTAGTAAAAAGTACTCCATATCTCAAATCTTTATTATGCTTTGTTGTATATTTATATAAAATTTATAACTAACTTTACACATGTGGATTATGCATTTATACGCAACTCCTTCATTAGAGTGTGTGTACATAATATGTAACTTAATCAGTTCAAGAAACTTTTTCTTGATACAAAAATAGAAGAAATAAAGAAAGCTCAATATGTTATGTCATAATAAAAAGGAACTATGAAAACATAAATTTGTCGATAATAATTTTGATATCAAAATCACGTGATCAAATGAGGATCTAGTATACAAATAATATGTCATGAGAAGACATAAAATGACTAGCTAGCAGAAAACAAAAGACGCTATATGAAATGTGATAACATGAATTCTATGCACCTGAAGTGCTATTCGAATTATATAAATAAGAATATTTATGCGAAAAAGGGGGAGAAGTATTGTTGGAATATTTTTCGCAAAAAGATAAATGGTGTTTTGTCTCGTGGTGGAATGAATATTCATGTTTTGATTAGGCAGTCTGACAATAAATGAAATTTTTGATATGCGTCTATAGAATATGACTATAACCCATGGGTAGATATTGTGAGATGAATCCTATAAGGATTTTAAAAGCTAGAAGTATTATTCAAAATGATTATATACAAGTATAGATGTATATATATATATGATAATATGAAAGTATTTGAAGAATTTGCTAAAAGCATTTGATTTGTGTAAATACAACTCCCCAAAAGGATTAAAGTTTATAGAAGTAAACAATTTAATTGATAGATTTCACTTGAAAGAAAGATTAAAGGAATAATTTAGACTCTTGATGAATTTAAATATTTTTGGTACTCCTGAAGAGTTTGTAAAAATTTAAATATTACTTAGACTCCTGAAGGGCCAGATACTAAAAGATTAGCTCATGCAAGATGTTAAAATAAAGAAAAATGTGTTTTCTATATGAATCACTACATGATCCAATAATTGTAAGATCGTTAAATATGGAATGAGATCATTTTGTATCTCAATAAGATTATATGAGAGATATTTGATCCAGCAGTATCATAAATCGGTTGAGATGTATTAGACATGCATGGGTCAGTCTGTCTTTTCTTATCAACAAGAGTAACTAATTCAACAACCAGAAGACATTGTGATGGACTGACATATGATCAATCCATTTGAATGTAAATTTAGTAAATTTGTTATCAAGTCACTACGGCGATAATTTTTTTTTTGAATATTTGTTCGTGACATGACTTTGCAAGTCCAAAAATATCAACTCATGTTGTGAAGAGGGGGAGTAATATGCGTTGTACTTTTTTTCCCTTGTTTATGGTTTTATCCCACTGGGTTTTCCTAACAAGGTTTTTAATGAGGCAACTTTGAAAGATATTGTGTACTCTTTTTCCTTCACTAGGTTTTTGTCTCATTGGGTTTTTCCAGATAAGGTTTTAATGAGACACAATAATACTTGTTTATGAACATCCAAGGGGGAGTGTTATGAACAATATATGTATGGATGTTCATAATCAAAAGACTCTTAGACCTCCAAGTGTTCTAAGTAACTCCCATATTGAAGGGTTTTAAGTACATTACTCTATAACCTCCAAGTGTACCATTATATTACTTAAATCTCTTCTTTATGTACTTGTAACTCATGAGGTGCTTGGATGCCTATAGATAGAGACTATGTACAATGCTTTGTGACACACAATTGAATAAGAGATGCTCCCCTTTCTCTCCAATTTTCTCTCTAGTCTTTTGTTCATCATCTTCTTCTCTTCTTCTTTATATATATATATATATATATATATATATATATATATATATATTGAAACACATAAAGAAGAGATACATACTATTTCTGTCGTGAAAGTATTTTCTCGAGGGCACTTTTACCTATAAAAAGTTTTCAAAGATATTGTTACACAAAAAAGTATCAAAATGGTAGCTATGTCCTATTTTTTTTTATCAGAAGCTATGTCCTATTTTAACGGACTTAAATAGTAAAACATTACTTGATTCAACTTAGAAGAGCTGGCTCACAAAAAAAAAAAAAACTAAAGAGTTGGCTACCACCTAATCGTCACAATACACTTAAATTGTGCTTGGAAAAAATTAACAAAAGATAAGCCCTTCAAACTCTCTTTTTATTGCAGATTGCAAGACCCATAGCTATTATTTGACAGTGATCCATATGTCACTACAAAAAAAGGGAACATTTCAGCGTGTGTAATAACGACCACATTGGCGGTTTAAACCGCTGATATGGCGCTACAGCGCGCCCAGCAACCGCTGTAATTCAGTGCGTTACAAACACCATATTAGCAGGTCAGATTTTTTATCTAGATCCGATCCAAAAGATGCAAGCGCATAGGCATGTACTGACAAGTTATTCTTGTTTAGATACATATCGCGAGTAAGTATTCTATATTTTCAATTATTTGTCTGATGTGTCATTATTTGGATTTTTTTTGAAATTTTGACCTTCAATAATTATTATATGATAATTTGATATAGTGAGTACCAGAGACTCATCAGACGATCACTTAGAGGAAGACGTCAAGGAGCATCAGCAGCTGTTGTGGACAAGATGGTCCACCGTGAATTTGCAGATTGGTTTAGAAAAACGACGCTGAACAATCCTAATGCAACTCCAGAACTGATAAATTTAGCTCTCGGTCCTCTCGATCATGCTTTAAGATATACAGCTTATAACGTCAAAGGTTTCCGCTTTAAAACCGTTGCTAGAGATGGCGGTTCGGTGACGACCCAAAACTCTGGAGTCTTTGGTACATTTGGAACAAGAAGTTATGCTAGTACACAGGACACTGAGATGCATGAGGGAGATATTGCATATTACGGAAAACTCGTTGACATCTTTGTGCTTGCATATAATGGTCATCGCTCCGTGCCTCTTTTCAAGTGTGATTGGGCAGACACTAGGGGACAGAGAGGGAAAAAAGTGGACGATCTTGGCATCACATCGGTCAACTTTTCAAGACTCATCCACACAGGGGCATCACCAGACGATGAGCCGTATATTCTTGCTGACGAAGCACAACGGGTTTTTTACGTTGCTGATCCTAAACACAGGGACTGACACATGGTTATTCATGTGAAGCCCCGAGACCTGTACGACATGGGCGAGGAATATGACGCAACAACCGAAACTACTCAACTCGAAGCCCCACAGAATCTGGAGAATCTCATTACTGCAGATGATGTGCACATACCTGCTGTTAGGGAGGAAGAAGACAACGAATGATTTTATTACGCAATATTACTTTGTAATAGGGATTTTTAAATTTCTACTATTTTAATTTTTTGTTATTTAAGTTTGTTGTTAATCGATATATATATATATATATATATATATATATATATATATATATATATATAATAAGAGCGGATAGAGTTATAATAATTGAACACACACATGTAATATTCATTCCTTTTAAAAAAAGGAGGATAATAGGTTTTACATCATTAAAAAACATAATTAAAGGTAACTAAAAAAACATAAGTAAAATAAGTAGCTAACTACACAAAAACCCAATCAACCAGCCTCTCACGTCCAACCCCGCCGCCTCCTCATCATCATCCTTTCTTCAACTTCCACCTAGACCCCGCCGCCTCCTCCGATGTCTTTCCTGGCGTCTGCGTTCTCTTTCCTCCCACTGTTGTCTGAATTGCTCAAATTCATTCAACCGACGCTCCAAATCCTCCCTTTCACGCTGAAGCCGCTCCCTCTCCTCCCTGTTCTGCTCATTAAACTCCTCCCTGAGCCTTCGATCTCTCTCCTCTAACTCCTTTTGCAGCCTCTCGTCCCGCTGTCGGTCTTCATATGATTGGCTGCCACTGGTCTCGCCAACCTCCATATTCCGATAGCGAGTACCATAAGCTTGTGAAGGTGTCGCTCCAAATCCCGCAGTGGGCACGCGCCCGGAATGTTCACGGGCACCGAAGGCCTGCCGTAGTCTGGCTATGATCTGAAATGGGTTGCTATATCTAGCTTGTCTATCAAACTCGTCGTCGTCCATCCCAATTGAGTCTGCAAATTCCTTACAGGCTCGATCAATCACCTCCTGCAAATAAAACTTATTATTACCATCTCATTAAAACTACACAATTCATTTCTATAACTTAGACATCTAATATTATTACCATCTCATCCTCGACATATGGAACAAATGACCCATCAACGTATCTGAGTATTTCCAACAAGAAATCTCTGACGATTTCCTCACAGGTTCTTCCTTGCTCCTGGCCCCTCTGCAGCTGGAATTAAGAATTCAATTATATTATTATCATATTAAACAACAAATTAAAAATACAATTGAAATTTTCATAATAACTCATCTCGTACCATCTCGCCCATTACCACCGAAAAGGGACGGGAGCCAGTGGTGTGACGAACATCTTGTTGACTGGGCGAATTTTTGCCAATCTCAGACCTCTGGCGGCCTTCTGGGCTGAAACGGAATTTCACAAATTTCTTCCACTGCTCAGGATCAACCCCAGGCGGTATTTGTGCAGCAACCTCCTCTTCAGTTTTATCTCCCAACTTATTCCTATTGTTGAATAAGGTGTTTCTTTTTTACTTCCACCCATCCCCTATCTTCTTGAGAGCGTAGTTTTTCACGTGACCATATTTCTCTGTAATCTCAAATTTTCTCTAACAAAAGAAATTAAACATAATGTCAGTATACAAATTAAATAATAGTAATTAAACAACTGAAATTGAGTAATCGATTCTTACTTTGACAATATTGTTCCACGCCTGGTTACGCTTGTGGTCCGGCATATTCTTCCAATCAAGCAAATCAATAGGAAACATTTTAAAATTAGCACCAACATCACGACAAAAGCGATTGAATAGAGTGCCCGCTGCTCCGCTGGGCTGCCCTATGACTTCGAAATGTTGGTCAACCAACACCCTCTCATGCAGAGGAAGGTGATGAGTCTGTGCGACAGTCAACCGCCTTCTTGAGGTCGTGTCACCTCGAAAATCTGCATCATGTGAAAAGTAAAGATTGAAATAAATTCATTAAATTGTATGTGATATAAAAAATAAATATAACAAAAAATAAAAAATATGTATTAATAATATTAAAATTACTCACTTTTCACTATAACATCGGAGCCAGTGCTCCTCTAGACTGTCTGCCCCGAGTAAATGTGGTTTGAGCAGGGGGCACCCTACTGCTTCTCTCCTCGCCATCATCACCCTCCTCATCATCCTTATTGTTCCTCTCCTCATCATTCTCAATGTTCTCCCTATCATCAGCATCATTTCTACTCCCATGTCCTTCCACATACTCATCATATTCTTCTTCATTATCATGCCCCGCCATATTTCTTTCAGCATCAGCAAACACAGAATCTATTGGAACATCATCATTTGTGCGGTTGATCGGGGGTGAAAATAATCCTGGAACAACAGGCACCTCGTAATTAAACTCGCTATCCTCACTACTACTGCTAGACATGCTATATATAGTGGAAGAAACACGTTTGAAAAACTCGCAGGAAAGAAAACACGCTGGAAAGAAGAGAAATGCACGCTGAAAACACGTTTTTTTTTATCAAAACACGCTGAAAACACGTTTGAAGCGTTGTATTTATAAACAACTGAAAGCCATATCAGCGGTTCTAACCGCTGATATGCACAGTCATTAATGCCATTTATGCACTTTAAAGTTTCGAGGCTGGGGACGCAACGATCAGGATTCTAACGGTCACATGCATTTCCGCGGTTTCAACCGCTGTTCTGTACAACGGTCACCTGCAGTCCAGCGCGTGGGCACCACTGATATGGCATTTATTTTAATATTAAAATCCTGCAACGGTCAGCTGCATTTACTGCTCTGACAGGATTTGAAAGGTCCCAGCATGTCAGCGGTTGAAACCGCTGATGTGGTATTATTTTAATATTATATTCCTGCAAATTTAACGTGCATTTACTGCTCTTTTTTTTAAAAAAACAATTATTTAGCTTTTTTTTGTTTGAAAATAATGAAGTCACACGTGCACTTCAGCGATTAGAACCGCGCATATGCGCTGTTTTATGTGAAAAAAAAAATTGTTGACCGCCATTTTCGTTTCAGCGGTCAACCAAGCAACCGCTGAAACGGGTGCCCAATTCAGCGGTTGTTGCCCAACCGCTGAAGTGCAAACGTCCACTTTACCCTTTTTTTGTAGTGTGTGTGAACAGTTAAAGAATTAATAGAAAGTAGCACATTTGTTTTAAAAGGGGGAAAGTTCAATTTTGCCAAGGAAGTAACTCCTATGACCACCCAATGTCCTAAACTAATAAGAACATATTTAATTAGAAGTAACACATGTGTAGCTATTTTACCATCTAGTGAATATAATGCTGGCACATAGACGACAGTCATTATAACTTCGTCAGGTGAGAGCTAAAAATTACTCATTTGTTTTTTCTAGGTAAATATACTCTTTTTGTTGGTTTAGGACACTTGATGATCTTAATAGGTTACATTTAAGAAAAACTTAGACCTTTGCAACTCCAGAACTGATAAATTTAGCTCTCGGTCCTCTCGATCTTGCTTTAAGATATACAGCTTATAACGTCAAAGGTTTCCGCTTTAAAACCGTTCCTAGAGATGGCGGTTCGGTGACGACCCAAAACTCTAGAGTCTTTGGTACATTTGGAACAAGAAGTTATGCTAGTACACAGGACACTGAGATGCATGAGGGAGATATTGCATATTACTGAAAGCTCGTTGACATCTTTGTACTTGCATATAATGGTCATCGCTCCGTGCCTCTTTTCAAGTGTGATTGGGCAGACACTAGGGGACAGAGAGGGAAAAAGTGGACGATCTTGGCATCACATCGACCAACTTTTCAAGACTTATCCACACAGGGGCATCACCAGACGATGAGCCGTATATTCTTGCTAACGAAGCACAACAGGTTTTTTACGTTGCTGATCCTAAACACAAGGACTGGCACATGGTTATTCATGTGAAGCCCCGAGACCTGTACGACATGGGCGAGGAATATGACGCAACAACCGAAACTACTCAACTCGAAGCCCCACAGAATCTGGAGAATCTCATTACTGCAGATGATGTGCACATACTTGCTTTTAGGGAGGAAGAAGACAACGAATGATTTTACTACGCAATATTACTTTGTAATAGGGATTTTTAAATTTCTACTATTTTAATTTTTTGTTATTTTAGTTTGTTGTTAATCGATATATATATATATATATATATATATATATATATATATATATATATATATATATATAATAAGAACGGATAAAGTTATAATAATTGAACACACACATGTAATATTCATTCCTTTTAAAAAAAGGAGGATAATAGGTTTTACATCATTAAAAAACATAATTAAAGGTAACTAAAAAAACATAAGTAAAATAAGTAGCTAACTATATAAAAGCCCAATCAACCAGCCTCTCACGTCCAACCCCACCGCCTCCTCATCATCATCCTTTCTTCAACTTCCACCTGGACCCCGCCGCCTCCTCCGATGTCTTTCCTGGCGTCTGCGTTCTCTTTCCTCCCACTATTGTCTGAATTGTTCAAATTCATTCAACCGACGCTCCAAATCCTCCCTTTCACGCTGAAGCCGCTCCCTCTCCTCCCTGTTCTGCTCATTAAACTCCTCCCTGAGCCTTCAATCTCTCTCCTCTAACTCCTTTTGCAGCCTCTCGTCCCGCTGTCGGTCTTCATATGATTAGCTGCCACTGGTCTCGCCAACCTCCATATTCCGATAGCGAGTACCATAAGCTTGTGAAGGTGTCGCGCCAAATCCCGCAGTGGGCACGCGCCCGGAATGTTCACGGGCACCGAGGGCCTGCCGTAGTCTGGCTATGATCTGAAATGGGTTGCTATATCTAGCTTGTCTATCAAACTCGTGGTCGTCCATCCCAATTGAGTCTGCAAATTCCTTACAGGCTCGATCAATCACCTCCTGCAAATAAAACTTATTATTACCATCTCATTAAAACTACACAATTCATTTCTATAACTTAGACATCTAATATTATTACCATCTCATCCTCGGCATATGGAACAAATGACACATCAACGTGTCTGCGTATTTCCAACAAGAAATCTCTGACGATTTCCTCACAGGTTCTTCCTTGCTCCTGGCCCCTCTGCAGCTGGAATTAAGAATTGCAATTATATTAGGGCGAAAGGGCAAAAATAGCCACCGTAATTTTCAAAACGGACAACTTTGGCACCCGTAATTTCGATGGTGCAAAACCGGACATTATAAACCAAAATGGGACAAATCTAGCACTCTTAAACATAGGTGTTAAGTTTGACCGTTAGTTGACTGTGAATGATGATATGACATAATGACGTGGCACAATGAGACATTATGTGTCACCCCCATGCTGATATGTATATGACATGGCAAAAATGAAAAAAATTTCCAAAAAAGAAAAAATAAATGTTTTTCTTCTCTTGGCCGAAATAGATGTCGTGAATCACTCCCCAATCTCCTCAATTCCCCAGATTCCATATGCCTCACGATGATGATGATGATGATGATGATGATTAATAATAATAACGGATTCAATTACATTGTGTCTAATTAACATGCAGCCACATGAACAGTAAAGTTGAGAGGTTATGCCATGGACGTCGCCGTCGTGAATTCCAAAGAGAGAGAAAAACATTTATTTTTTCTTTTTTGGAAATATTTGGTTTTTCATATATCCAAGCCACATGAACATTTATTTTTCTTTTTTGGAAATATTTGGTTTTTGGAAAAACTTGAGGGACTAAAACTCAATTCAATGTAAACTATAAGGACCAAACTTAGTATTAACCCCATTTTTTTTTCATTTTTGCCATGTCATATACATATCAGCATGGGGTGACACATAATGCCTCATGGTGCCACGTCATTATGTCATATCATCATTCTCAGTCAACTAACGGTCAAACTTAACACCTATGTTTAAGAGTGCTAGATTTGTCCCATTTTGGTTTATAATATCCGGTTTTACACCATCGAAATTACGGGTGCCAAAGTTGTCCATTTTGAAAATCACGGTGGCTATTTTTGCCCATTCGCCCATTATATTATTATCATATTAAACAACAAATTAAAAATACAATTGAAATTTTCATAATAACTCATCTCGTACCATCTCGCCCATTACGACCGAAAAGGGACGGGAGCCAGTGGTGTGACGAACATCTTGCTGACTGGGCGAATTTTTGCCAATCTCAGACCTCTAGCGGCCTTCCGGGCTGAAACGGAATTTCACAAATTTCTTCCACTGCTCAGGATCAACCCCAGGCGGTATTTGTGCAGCAACCTCCTCTTCAGTTTTATCTCCCAACTTATTCCTATTGTTGAATAAGGTGTTTCTTTTTTACTTCCACTCATCCCCTATCTTCTTGAGAGCGTAGTTTTTCACGTGACCATATTTATCTGTAATCTCAAATTTTCTCTAACAAAAGAAATTAAACATAATGTCAGTATACAAATTAAATAATAGTAACTAAACAACTGAAATTGAGTAATCGATTCTTACTTTGACAATATTGTTCCACGCGTGGTTACGCTTGTGGTCCGGCACCTTCTTCCAATCAAGCAAATCAATAGGAAACATTTTAAAATCAGCACCAACATCACGACAAAAGCGGTTGAATAGAGTGCCCGCTGCTCCGCTGGGCTGCCCTGTGACTTCGAAATGTTGGTCAACCAACACCCTCTCATGCAGAGGAAGGTGATGAGTCTGTGCGACAGTCAACCAAGTTTGAGGCAGTTAAAGGCCAACAATTCTGGAAAATAGACACGGAGGATCCAATGCTGCCTCCTCCTATTGTCCCATTACCTGGAAGGCCAACTGTGAAAAGGAAGAGGACTGAAGTAGCGCGTAGAAGGGTGAAAATATGTAGCATTCGGCATCCACATGAGGGTGTTGAAGGTCAAGAAGAACCCCCAAGTGAAGTTGTGGAAGTGGAAAAGCTTAGCACAGTGGGGAGGATTCTCAAATGCACTGTGTGTAGAGAGGAAGGGCACAACAGAAGCACATGCGCGAGGGTATAACATTATTTGCATTAATTTCTTGTGGAACAATTTCATTTGCTAGTGATTGTGTGATCATATTAGTGTTATGACACTTGTTTTTTTCTTGTCATGTCTTTACTAGGCACCTCCCTCCACGGGAAGAAGACTTGGACGTCCTAAGAAGACCTCTCAACCTGCCCAGCCATCTACACAGTCACCACCCCATGCCCAGTCACCCACACAGCCATCCCCAAGGCCCCGCACTCGCTCCCAACCTGCCCCACAACCCCCCACTCAATCCCAGGCATCCCCAAGGCCCAACACTCGCTCCCAACCTGCCCCACAACCCCCCACTCAGTCCCAACCATCCACAAGGCCCAACACTCGCTCCCAACCTGCACCACAACCCCCCACTCGACCCCAACCTGCCCCACAGCCACGGACTAGGCCCCAACCAGAACCAAGGCCCGCACCAAGGCCCTCTACACAGCCCCAACCAGCCCCTAGACCAGTGTATGCTACACGATCCAACACTGTTGTTGGTTATGGTTTCACTGTGGATGAGGCGACTGGGAGAGCTATTTTCATGGTAAGTCATTTTTTTAAGCTGACATGGTAATAAAAGGCTGCTTATATGCTGATATTAATGTTTAGAAGCTGATATTAATTTTTAGAGCATTAATGTTTAGAAGCTGATATTAATGTTTTGAGCATTAATGTTTAGAAGCTGATATTAATGTTTAGTTGATATACTGCTTATTGCAAAATACGAGTATTCTTTTTTACTTGGGTTCACTTTCTGTTGCTTTCATACAAGTTAATAAATAGAAAAAATAAATGTTTAAAAGAGCATCTTTGATCAGTTGATCAGTAAATATTCGTGTGATGAGTATTATAAGATTTTACCATTATGATGCTTTTACTAAAGGTGAGGCAGGATTAGCAGAAACATGATTATGATGCTTCCCCCAATAACTACAGATATTAATTACAAGTGAGCTTTCATGTCACTTGGTTATAAGGTCATTGCAACTGAGTACAAAATGCTAGTTCAGATTTAATTTGGGATACACTGTTAGTTGAGATTTCTTATATAAAGTAGTATGGCTGTTTTAATTTAGTAGTATGCAAGGATTGGTCTTTGCTTGGTAAACAAGAGCAAGGCATATGAAAGCTCAGTGACGTGGCAAGCTAATAAAGGTGTTCAAGAGAAGGGAGGGGTTTGGTCTTTGAGCTGATATGCTGTTATAGTATGCTGTTTTAGCTGATATGCTGTTATTTTGAGCTAATATGCTGGTATTTTGAGCTGATATGTTGTTATTTTCTTTAGGCGCCTGGTTCATCAACACCGCAGGTTCTGAGTGAGGGTGTGCCCGTCCAACCTGCCCATGATGCTGATCCACAAGTGAACTTCCCCGTTCCTAATGAGAAGAACAAGAGACTTGCTTCTTCCAAGGCATCCAGCTCATCCGGCGCTACAAGAAAGATTGGATTCAAAGGCAAAGATCCATCTGTCGGCTCACTTCCAGTTCAGCCGAGAGGCAACATGTGGATTGGTAACCCACTAAGTAGCATGGGCCGAGCCATGGTGACAAGAAGCATGCGCATGGACAAGTCCTCAACTCAGTAGTTCATCAATCATGTGTATTTTGTAATATGATCAGTTGACAAACTTTAATGTCCTGGTATATTTTGTAACTGACCATTGCTGCAAGAATTGTGAGTGGCATGGTCATTACTTAGGAATGCTCATTACTTAGATCAATTGTGTGTAATTTAAACAGGGTGACCATTACTTAGGTTTATAATGGTGTATTTTGGAATGGGCATTACATAGGTCAGTATTTTGTATATTTTGGAATGACCATTGGTTAGGTCATTATTTTGTGGTCAAACAAGCCATTGAAACAAGGATTGTATATTTTGGCATGGCAATTATGTAGGTCTTGTTGCCTCATTTTAATGAAATGTTGCTGAATTTTATACTTGCATTTATCTATACTTTGGCATGGATCTATACTAACCATATATTAACCATTGATTCCAAATGTTATAAACAGCTTTGTTTATAACCATATATTAACCATTGATTCCAAATGTTATAAACAGCTTAACATATATTGACCATTGATTCCAAATGTTATGCTGCTGATTAGTGCATAAAAACACAAACACATAAAGGGGGTGAAAGTTAAATAATATTAACGCAAACATTGGCATCACAATTCCACCAAGGAACGCCAACATTGCCATAAGTACTACATTTTTCATTACATTGACATTAGTACTACTAGTGGAAAGTTAAACTAGTACTACATTTTTCATGCCAAAAGTACATACCATTAGTCTAACAAAATATATTAACCTAGTACTACATTTTGCAATTACAGTGTTGAGGCGCACCCAAAAGAATAGTTCTTAATGCCCTCATCAGCCCTTAAACATCATGTAAGCAAGGAACACAAGCCATGCGAACAACACGACACCCTTCAACCTTTGGTACTTCATTTTCCACCTTCCCACCTCATCATCATTCAACTGCTGCCTACCCTTCAATCTTTTCAGTTCTCTTTCAATAGCATTAATCTCTTCAGTGACATCCAAGAGATTTTCAGGGGCAGCTTCTGTGAACCTACTACCAGTGTCATTTGGGGGGATACTTCCCTGCCTCAGCATTTCAATTTCATCCCACAGCTCATCAATAACATCCAAAAGCTCTTTAATCACAATGTATCCTCTCCCTTCTATTGCTGAATCATGCCATTTAAAGAAACTACATCTTCTTCTCTGCAAAATTAACATCACAAAACCACATATATCAGACATTGAAACCAGCTTCACACATTAACAAATCTTACATTTAGTCACATATCATTACAAATTCTTGTTGCATACTTGTATTTGGATTTTTTCTGTGGGTGTGTACTTGTATCCATGTCTAAGGACTTGGTAATTTTTTCCACACATGAAGTCTCAAGGAAGAAAAGAAATTCAAAGGCTCTGACTCCAATTTTATTTGCATCTGCCCATTCGTGTGAGGGCCAAGGATTTAAACCAAAATTGTTAATGCTCCTAATCACTCTTAATCATTCTAAATCATTATGATGTTTCATGCTAATCACTTTTGTCTTGAGCATATAAGCAGCATACATATATACATAACACAACCAGCATACATACATAAGCTACCAAGAATATCCAAAAGCTAGTGTGTATAATACATAAGCCTCATCATCATCATTATGAAACCACAAAGCATATCCACAAGCTAGTGTGTCAAGCTTCCATTGAGAATCATGCAACAACAATTATAACCTCCCAAATCAGAGCATGAATTAGAGCAAATAACCCAAATCGGAACCAATAAAATAATTACAGCCAATAAACCCAGCTAGATCAGACCATGCATCGAGCCAAATAGGATTGGGGTTGCTATAAACATAACTAAATCAGAGACATTGACCCTAAATCGGACCCAACAACCCAAAAGCTTCCTCTTTTAACAACAACAAAGCCCTAATTGCTTTGAACACATACAACCAGAATACCAAAAAAATCTCAGAGTTGCTATAAACACAAATTGCTCACCTGATCATTATAGTAGGGGCAACCATAAAACCGACGGCCGGGATTATCATCACTCCACGATGTCCACCGTGGCGCCACCACCATATGGTTGCACATAATAGGCTCCCCTTCATAGTGGTTCTCTCTACTGGGTTTGATTAGTTTCACTCTTCTCTTATTCACCCCTGTTGTCGACGACGACGATGAAGCCATTGCCGACCTGCTGACCCAGCTCGCCTTCACACCTCAGTCTTCTCTTCTCTTCTCTTCTCTTCTCTTCTCGCCGTCTAGGGTTTACAAGGCAATGAGGTGTTTTGTTTTTAACCCACTCGAGTTGAATATTGACTGCCACTGTGGGGCATTAGTTGAGGGCCACCTGTCAAGAATTAATGCCAAATCAACATGTAATTGACGGAAGTGAGCTCCACTTAACGGGTTATTATAGATGCAACGAAGTTTATTCTTGCTTACCACAAATGACCCGCGAAATTGTGTATTACTGTAAGTGCACTTTGACATATTGTGAAGTACTAAAAATGCACCTTTACCCTAAAATAAGTAGCTAACTACATAAAAACCCAATCAACCAGCCTCTCACGTCCAACCCCGCCGCCTCCTCCTCATCATCCTTTCTTCAACTTCCACCTGGACCCCGCCGCCTCCTCCGATGTCTTTCCTGGCGTCTGCGTTCTCTTTCCTCCCACTGTTGTCTGAATTGCTCAAATTCATTCAACCGACGCTCCAAATCCTCCCTTTCACGCTGAAGCCGCTCCCTCTCCTCCCTGTTCTGCTCATTAAACTCCTCCCTGAGCCTTCGATCTCTCTCCTCTAACTCCTTTTGCAGCCTCTCGTCCTACTGTCGGTCTTCATATGATTGGCTGCCACTGGTCTCGCCAACCTCCATATTCCGATAGCGAGTACCATAAGCTTGTGAAGGTGTCGCACCAAATCCCGCAGTGGGCACGCGCCCGGAATGTTCACGGGCACCGAGGGCCTGCCGTAGTCTGGCTATGATCTGAAATGGGTTGCTATATCTAGCTTGTCTATCAAACTCGTCGTCGTCCATCCCAATTGAGTCTGCAAATTCCTTATAGGCTCGATCAATCACCTCCTGCAAATAAAACTTATTATTACCATCTCATTAAAACTACACAATTCATTCCTATAACTTAGACATCTAATATTATTACCATCTCATCCTTGGCATATGGAACAAATGACCCATCAGCGTGTCTGCGTATTTCCAACAAGAAATCTCTGACGATTTCCTCACAGGTTCTTCCTTGCTCCTGGCCCCTCTGCAGCTGGAACTAAGAATTGCAATTATATTATTATCATATTAAACAACAAATTAAAAATACAATTGAAATTTTCATAATAACTCATCTCGTACCATCTCGCCCATTACCACCGAAAAGGGACGGGAGCCAGTGGTGTGACGAACATCTTGCTGACTGCGCGAATTTTTGCCAATCTCAGACCTCTGGCAGCCTTCCGGGCTGAAACGGAATTTCACAAATTTCTTCCACTGCTCAGGATCAACCCCAGGCGGTATTTGTGCAGCAACCTCCTCTTCAGTTTTATCTCCCAACTTATTCCTATTGTTGAATAAGGTGTTTCTTTTTGACTTCCACCCATCCCCTATCTTCTTGAGAGCGTAGTTTTTCACGTGACCATATTTATCTGTAATCTCAAATTTTCTCTAACAAAAGAAATTAAACATAATGTCAGTATACAAATTAAATAATAGTAATTAAACAACTGAAATTGAGTAATCGATTCTTACTTTGACAATATTGTTCCACGCGTGGTTACGCTTGTGGTCCGGCACCTTCTTCCAATCAAGCTAATCAATAGGAAACATTTTAAAATCAGCACCAACATCACGACAAAAGCGGTTGAATAGAGTGTCTGCTGCTCCGCTGGGCTGCCCTGTGACTTCGAAATGTTGGTCAACCAACACCCTCTCATGCAGAGGAAGGTGATGAGTCTGTGCGACAGTCAACCGCCTTCTTGAGGTCATGCCACCTCGAAAATCTGCATCATGTGAAAAGTAAAGATTGAAATAAATTCATTAAATTGTATGTGATATAAAAAATAAATATAACAAAAAATAAAAAATATGTATTAATAATATTAAAATTACTCACTTTTCACTATAACATCGGAGCCAGGTGCTCCTCTAGACTGTCTGCCCCGAGTAAATGTGGTTTGAGCAGGGGGCACCCTACTGCTTCTCTCCTCGCCATCATCACCCTCCTCATCATCCTCATTGTTCCTCTCCTCATCATTCTCAATGTTCTCCCTATCATCAACATCATTTCTACTCCCATGTCCCTCCATATACTCATCATATTCTTCTTCATTATCATGCCCCGCCATATTCCTTTCAGCATCAGCAAACACAGAATCTATTGGAACATCATCATTTGTGCGGTTGATCGGGGGTGAAAATAATCCTGGAACAGCAGGCACCTCGTAATTAAACTCGCTATCCTCACTACTACTGCTAGACATGCTATATATAGTGGAAGAAACACGTTTGAAAAACTCGCAGGAAAGAAAACACGCTGGAAAGAAGAGAAATGCACTCTGAAAACACGTTTTTTTTATCAAAACACGCTGAAAACACGTTTGAAGCGCTGTATTTATAAACAACTGAAAGCCATATCAGCGGTTCTAGCCGCTGATATGCACAGTCATTAATGCCATTTATGCACTTTAAAGTTTCGAGGCTGGGGACGCAACGGTCAGGATTCTAACGGTCACATGCATTTCCGCGGTTTCAACCGCTGTTCTGTACAACGGTCACCTGCAGTCCAGCGCGTGGGCACCGCTGATATGGCATTTATTTTAATATTAAAATCCTGCAACGGTCAGCTGCATTTACTGCTCTGACAGGATTTGAAAGATCCCAGCATGTCAGCGGTTGAAACCGTTGATGTGGTATTATTTTAATATTATATTCCTGCAAAGTTAACGTGCATTTACTGCTCTGTTTTTTTTAAAAAAACAATTATTTAGCTTTTTTTTGTTTGAAAATAATGAAGTCACACGTGCACTTCAGCGGTTAGAACCGCGCATATGCCCTGTTTTGTCTGGAAAAAAAATTGTTGACCGCCATTTTCGTTTCAGCGGTCAACCAAGCAACCGCTGAAACGGGTGCCCAATTCAGCGGTTGTTGCCCAACCGCTGAAGTGCAAGCGTCCACTTTACCCCTTTTTTTTGTAGTGTGTGTGAACAGTTAAAAAATTAATAGAAAGTAGCACATTTGTTTTAAAAGGGGGAAAGTTCAATTTTGCCAAGGAAGTAACTCCTATGACCACCCAATGTCCTAAACTAATAAGAACATATTTAATTAGAAGTAACACATGTGTAGCTATTTTACCATCTAGTGAATGTAACGCTGGCACATAGGCGACAGTCATTATAACTTCGTCAGGTGAGAGCTAAAAATTACTCATTTGTTGTTTCTAGGTAAATATACTCTTTTTGTTGGTTTAGGACACTTGATGATCTTAATAGGTTACATTTAAGAAAAACTTGGACCTTTGCTCTTTTTAAAAATTCTCATATTTATCTTTAAAACAACATATGCAATGAAGTCATTTCACAATATGAATCTTATGGTTTATCACATTCATCATAGCAAAACTACTTTTTTCCAAAATAATGTCACATGTTTACCTGACAGATATAGAGATAATTACCATTACCTAGTGACTTCTTGGCACTTACAAGGGAATTCAAATAAAATGGACTTGAAGAAATTGATAAGAGAAATCAACAAATTTTGCAGATAAAACTCATAAATCCACTTGTTGATATATTGATACATATAAAACCCTATTGTCTGTTTAAAAAAATTTAGACCAATGTTGCCTCCTTTTCTTTTACGCTCGAACTCCATGGCATTCAACTAACAATTTTGAATTCATAAAATGTGGTTTTAATATTGAAATTTAAGGGGCAAACGAGCCATAATTCCATGTATCGACTGAATTTTGATTCACACCAAAATTAAGGGATAGCAAAATTCTTTTATGCAATTGAAAATTGGCTTCTTGTAAAATTGAATTCCTTTCCAAGTTACATGTGAAATGGCTACCGCCACGGTAAAATAAGGATTTTACAATTCCACTGGTCAATTTTCAATGATCAAATTGGATAAACCTCTTCCCAGTCTTGATAATTAGGGACTTCTTTGTAAATCAAACTTTTAAGCTTTATAAGGACCAACTTTAAAGTGAGGGTAAAATGTAGGGATTAATTGAATAGTTTTCTTCTATTTAATTAAATGCAATTTGAAGATCTTATCCACTCTGGAAAGATAAGATCATATGATGACAAGATAGTGACTCGCCAGGCAATTCCTTCTCCAGTGTCTCATGATCTATCCTCTTTTTGTTTCAAAAAAAAAAATCTTCAGACAACGCACGTCATAAAAAGTATTCAAATTAATTGATTACAAGCCACTTTTGACTTATTACATTTTTTTTTTGGATCTAAAATCACTCGTAATCTTATCACGAGTTAATATGTAAAAAATTATACTTAACCATTTATTTGTTATAATAATAAGTGCATGCGTGTAGTCAAAACAATCTACAACAATACATTTATTGTTTTTCTTATATGCATGCAATATTTGATTGATAAAATGGCAAAAAGGATATATTCCTTTCTTTTTTTCAACAAAAAAGGATATTTCAATTCAACAAATCCCGAAAATCCTAGATCATACCTTAGGAAGGAATCTAATATTCCCAAATTTAATTCAAAGAGACATTTTTGCTCCTAACTCTATCATAGCTTTACAACTTTAACTTAACAATTTGCAAGTTACACATAACAACTAACAATTAAGAACTTCAATTTTGCAACAGTTATTTGACAGGGCCCTTTGAGATGAAAATCTACCGATGCTACTTTTCATAACTTTTACATAGGAATCTGTAATTTCACCATAACGATTTTAAAATTGATCATAATAATTCACAATTGACTACCTTGTTTTTTTGTTATCAGAATTTACTACCTTGTTTTTAGAACTTAGAGTTTGTAAGTTGTTATAATCAACTTTGAAATGGTTAAGGTAAAGTTGTGCATCCCATGCAAAATTTTAATGTTGTGAAAAGTAGTATTTTCATATTTAAAACATAGTCAGTCGATTATTACAAATATAATGTAGTTAGCTGTTAATTGATAGGCTTCACTTGCAAATCGTTATGATAAAATGGTAAATCCATATGTCAAAGTTGTAAAACATTACCCATTTTCCTTTACCAACTAAAGAACAAAAATGTCATTTAATAACATATGAAAATTCAAGATTTCTCGTTATGGTCTAATATAAGATTTCCAGAGTTTGAAAGACTGAAATGTCCTTTTTTTAGTTTCTGAATATTTTTTGTCATTTATGGTTTCTATTACAATAATTAGAGGATTAATTATGGCTGGCTTATATAATAGGAGGTGAGTTTTTTTTTTAATTTCAATAGGAGGTGAGTTTTTTTTTAGGTAAGGATAGGAGGTGAGTTTTGTTATATACTCCCTCCGGTCCTAAATATAAGACCTAATTGACTTTTTCTAGAAAATCCTTAAAAGAGCAAAATAAGTTAATTATAAATTGATTTACCTAATTTTTTCCCTTAAACTAGTTTATTTTACCTATAAACTAATGGATAATCTAAAAATATATCAAATATATCATCATTTAATAACCTATTTCGTAACCTTAATCTCTCCAAAAAAAAGTCAATTAGATCCTATATTTAGGACCGGAGGTAGTATATGATCTCGATTTTATAAAAGTGTAATTAATCAAGACCAAATATCTTTAGCATTAACTTATGTAAAACCATGGCTTAACTAATTATTTTCTTGATTTTTTTTATATCCAACAGCAGTCAATACATTATTTTTGTAACTAAAAATGTCTATAAACCACAATTTTTATATAACATTGGCTAAACTTAAGAATTAACCGCACTTTTAAAATTAAACATTTTGATCATGTCATTTACTGTGGTTTCAAATTACTGAATTAGTAATCGATTTAGGCTGAAAAATTTACCCCATAATAGTAAGTAAACCATGAAATATTTACATATACATCTTGCTTTGGGCTATTTATTGTACTAAATCGAATCAATATTCTCCTAAACCCTAATAAATTTTAGGCCTTACCCCAATATCAGTTTTATGATTGAGCCCAATATCTATTATATTTTTTGAACGAAAAGCCCGGTATCTATTCAACAATCTGGTTATGTTTGAAATTATAAAATAAAAACTAGGAAGGACAAATGACAGTTGAGTCTCTCTATATCATATTAATATTTGTTTTATTATGTGTTAAATATCATTTTGGCTTATAACTTATTTCTAATGGCTCAATTTAACCTACATACTATAAAATGACTCATTCTGGCATACAAACAACATAAAATGGTCAATCTAGCCAGAATAGACATTTTATTGACCATTTTATTGGTCCGATTGACCCTTTTATTTTGTTTGTAGGCCAAATTGACCCTTATATTTTGTTTATTAGTCAGAATGAGTCTTTTCATTATTTGTAGGCCAAATTGAGTCATTAGAAATAATTTTAAGCTAAAATGATGTTTAACTCTTTTATTAATCTTCTCAGACAAAAGCATTTGACTCTTGAATTAAGGACATATTGCGTATTTTTTTCCATGTTCTTTTCCCTTTGATTTTTTTCTTTCTGCTTTTGCCCTCATTTCTATTTTCATATTTAAAAATTTTCCTTATGTATTTCTACTTTGAATTTAAATCATTTTGTGTATGGTAGGCATGCAAATATTATATGTCCTATATATTAATATATTTTCTCATTCGCGTGCTCTTAATTTGAGAAATTTTAAAAATATCGAAGACACACAGTCTGTCTTTTGATTGCTTAGTGTTATTATGTGGTTGTTTAAGCGTTTAGGGTGAAAGCTAAGAGCACATAGGCACATAGGCACATAGGCTTAATCTTTGATAAATAGATGATGATCAATTAATGGAGCTACACGTGATATCGGTCATATGCTTAAACAAGTTGCTTGTACTGTAAAGATGAGGATAATATTTCTTATTAGGCTGCTCTTGTGCTTAATACTACTCCCTTCATGGCTAAATATATGACAAGTCTTAAGATTCAATTTGTCCTTAATTATAATGTCTTTTCCATTTTTTCTTATATATTTTATACTTTTTTACAAGCAAGTTGTATCCTCCACACTCTCACCCAATTCTTATTTTGAAAGAGGGATATTATTGGAAAATACATAAATGAACTTGTATAAAAAAATACATAAATTAACTAACTCAACTACTTCTTTAGTCTTTTCAAATTAAGTAAAGTGACCTTATATTTGGGGATGAATGAAATAATAAGTTAACAGGTTGTATAAAATAATAAATTTAAGAATTTAATCAAGTTCATCTCATATATTTATTATAAATATGTTTTTAGAAATTAATTTACTTAACTTATAAATTAACATTAATCTCATCTTATACATCGTCTATTATTTAGTCTTATTTTGTTTATTTCTTCAACTAATTAATTTCTTTCACTATTTAATATACCTAAATTAATTAGTCAAATACTTGATATTAAATGTGAAAGGAAAGGAGTTGTTTGATTGTAAGTGAAGTGTAAGAGACATATATATGCAATCAGTGTTTTTTTTCTTGCCAAAATAATCAGTGTTAATCACATGCTAATCACTCAATCACCCTCTCTTTGTTTTGTGTACTTAATCCTCTTTTTATTCACTTTTCCGTAATCAGCATTCAAATGACGAGATCTCATAAAGAGATTCTTAATTAGCTGTCTTTGTAATCTTTGTCTGATTTTCTCCATCATTGTACTATACCAACTACTGCTTTCACTGAACAAGCATGAGCTATGATAAATTCATTAGCAATTACTTTTTTTTGATAATGTATTAGCAATTACTAAAGCTCATCTTCGGTAAGAAATATATAACTAATTTAATAAAAATATATATGATAAATCAAACTAGTGTTCATTAATATATACGATCTATAGGGATAGTGTTTGAAAAAAAAGCTAGTGTTCATTAAGTTCTCTCGCAGTAATGAGATGTCATTTTTTATTAGTGAAATTCTATACCACTAAAACCATGATATGGATGAATCATGAATGGTTACAAATTTGGTAATGGTTACAAATTTACAATTAACTGTTTAATTCAAGTGTGTGCAGTGTTTGTAATAAATTATTAAACAATATATTCTTAAACAAGGAGTGTGAGGTTGATTGGTAGAAACTCATTCACATTTAACCAACTGTCAATTGTTTGATTCTTGACTTTAAATATGGATAAACATTAAATCTCCCAAGCAAGTCATCCTACTTTTTAAGGTGTTTACAAATCAGTGGAGGATTGGTATCTCACCTATTGTATTGGGATATATACCTTGATAATTATAAAAATAATATACACATGAATTTATTTCAAATTAAAATATTAACTTTTTATTTAATTTCTCCCCCACCCTTAGTATAACTTTCAAATTATTTTTAGATTATCCAGAAATCTAACAAAGTTAAAATTAGTTAAAATCAATAATTATGTAAGAAATGTAATGGTGTTTTTTTTATCATACCCTCCTCATTAAAGCTTAAAGAGAATATATGAGGAAGAGATAATGAGAGAGTGTGAGAGAAAAAGAGAGGTAAAATCGAAACAGAAAATATGGGAAAAGATATAAATGAATAAAATTTTAAAAATGTACGAAATGATTAGACAAACTTGAAATAAAGTTTGGGCCAAGTTTAACTATTAGTAATTATGAGTTAAGGTGTATCTAAGATATGAAGTATTTCTTCATGCATGTACATCTAGTCTAGTATTCTAAGAAGTTTTTGGTGCATCCAACGCCCGAAGTATTTTTTAGGTGCACCTTAAATTAAATTTCATTTAATGCATTAAATGCCCAAAATTGGCAAGACGCAATAAATAGTTCATGCTACTTAACACACTTCAAAAATATTTTGGTAGGGTTAACATAACTTTTGGTCCCTCAAGTTTCACTGAATTTTAGTTTTAGTCCTTCAAATTTAAACACGTGGTTTTAGTCCCTCAAGTTTACACTGTTTGTACAGTTAGTCCCTCAAGTTTAAAACACTGTTAAGTTGTCATATGTGACACTAACACCGTTAATTCCGCTGACTGAGCACCTTAGTTGGAATCTGACTGGATATTTAATTAATTTTTTTGATCAAAAGGATATTTAATTAATTAATAAAATGAAAAATTAAAAAAAAAACTCCCACATCATCTCCACGGGCAGAAATTCATCGAGCCTCAACAATCCCCTTCCACTGGAAATTCATGAAGCAAATCTCATCATAAAGGCACAAAGAGAGATTCCAACCAACGCAAAAGCTCAACAGCTTTTGAAACCTGATGAGCATCATCACTTTCTATAACCATAGCAAGATAACATATGACAACAAATATTAATAGTTGGCGTTGTAATTGCAAATTGGAAATAAGGAAGCTTTCGCAGGTGTTATGCAGGATATTAGGGAATACCATATGGAGACAAGTAATTAAACGAAGAAAGTGCCATAGAAATCGAAGCCCTAGGTTGGGAATAAGGACGAAGCCAGAAGAAAAGTTGTGAACTTTAAAGGCGGAATCCATGAATTCCAGGAGTGGAAGTTGATGTGAATTTAATAAGGGTCACCTTGATTGTCGCCGGAAAGTAATTGAAAGCGGAGGCGCCGACGACGAAGACGAAGACGATGCCATCGTGTGATTAGAGATTTGGGAATCAGGGATTTGGATCAAATGTGAGAGCTGAACGACAATCATTCTCATTGTTAGTTTTTTCTTTTCATGAAGAGGAGATGGAATGGGCAAGAGATTTGCAGATTTGCTTCATGAATTTCCAGTGGAAGGGGATTGTTGAGGCTCGATGAATTTCTGCCCGTGGAGATGATGTGGGAGTTTTTTTTTAATTTTTCATTTTATTAATTAATTAAATATCCTTTTGATCAAAAACATTAATTAAATATCCAGTCAGATTCCAACTAAGGTGCCCAGTCAGCGGAATTAACGGTGTTAGTGCCACATATGACAACTTAACAGTGTTTTAAACTTGAGGGACTAACTGTACAAACAGTGTAAACTTGAGGGATTAAAATCACGTGTTCTAAACTTGAGGGACTAAAACCAAAATTCAGTGAAACTTGAGGGACCAAAAGTTATGTTAACCCATTTTGGTATATTAACTTTTGGGATGAGCTTGGGAAAATATATACTAAATGGTCGATGCATCTTCACCCTTCAATTGTTGGATTAATTATGACTAGTGTTTTTTTAGCCAACAATAATTTATATTTGATAGCAATTATAATAATTATTTTATTTTGATGATAATAATAATTATTTTGTACCTAAGTATGATTGTGCAATATCTAGACTATTTTTTTTAACAAAATGCTATAACTAGACTTAGAGCAAAAGTTGATCCACAATAATTCATAGCACCAAATAAAAAATAAAAATGAAAAGTAATGATATCCAAACTTTTGAAACCACATTCTCTTCATCTAGTCATATATATATATATATACATATACATACATACATATATATATACATATATATATATATATACTTGATTCGATGAAATAATAGCTGAACAGATTTCCAGGAATTTAGACATCTTTTTACTATAATTATTTATGTGTCACTTTCAAAGAAAAATGGGATTGGGAATCATTTGGAATATTTTTTGTGTTCCTTTTCGCCATAATTGATCAAAATGTTCAGAAATAGAATTAAATCAATTTAAAGTATATCACATAACTGATTGATAGTGTTGCATAGGTTATAATTAAAATCAATTAATTATATTATTAGTTGCTTTTGAATAGCATGCATGGTTTATATAAAAAATTTTGTGTGTAGCATATAGATGAATCTTTCCGAAATTCAAATGATATTTAGATCATCGGAATGATGCCTTAAAAACTTGACTGGATATATCACTATCTACTTGACCGTAATACTAAAAAGTATTGTTTGTTTTTTTAATTTCACTATGTTAAATTAAAATTCTAACTAACTAAACTATATATGAGATATCTGAACAATGCAAATTATTTTTTCGAAACAAAATCCAAAAAATGTATGAAATAACCCGCATTATTATTTGGTAGAAATAATTAAACAGAACTACAATACGTCAAGTGAGAAAAAAACACTTTAATCATGTTCAATTATTTAAATTGTAAACTTAATTGATAATTGAGCTATAACTAGACTTCATAATGTTCGTGATTTATAGTAATAATATCACAAACGACTCTTTCCAAAATTAAGCATGGTGTGCTTGAGACGCATATAGCCTTATAGAACACACTCTCTCTTTCTTTCCAAATTAATCATACTTTAATAAACTAAAGCCATACATGCCAACTAATAGTTAAAACTCGAAATCATGATTAGTTTAGTTAATTAAACACAATCATGTTTCTTAAATTAACTAATCACAAAATGTTTCCCATCTGCCCACCAAAAAAGCTCAAAGGATTATTATATAATGGCTTTAAACATGGATATTAAACACAATAATTAACTATTGAGACCCACTTAGCTTTAAGATGATGATCAAATACAGATAATAATATGCATATGACTAAATTTCATATCTCTAAGTTTTGCAAAATTCAAAGCATCTTCTAATTCTTCTTCCTCTCTTTATCTCACTCTCTCTCCCAATAATGAAACCCTCTACACAACAACGAGTATGCAAAGCTTTATGTTGTAGCTGTAATTGCAGGTTCAGTGTTTCTTCTTCCTCAGAAATAGTAGAAGCTGCAGAAAACAATTCTTCTTCTTCTTCTTCAGCTAATTCTCATCATAGGTTTCCTTCTGTTTCAAGCTTAGCTCATGCCATGGTTCAAGAGAGACTTGATCAAATGATAAGATCAGATCAAAGAGAGAGAGAAACCAAGCATCATCACCATCATCATCGTCATCATCATCATCAACATCTAAAGAAGCCAATAGAAAGAGATTATGATGAAGAAGGTGGAGGAGGAACCAAGTTTGTGGTGATGATGGCTATGGAGAAGAGTTCTTATGATCCAAGAGAGGATTTTAGAGAGTCCATGGTGGAGATGATAATGGCAAATAGGCTTCAAGATGCGAAAGAGCTTCGAAGTTTGTTGAATTATTATGTTTCAATGAATTCACAAGAGTACCATTGTCTTATACTTGAGGTCTTTCATGAGGTTTGTTCAAATATCTTCTTATCATCATCATCATCTTCCTGTAAGTACCGATATTGGTAAACTCAAAATTTTTGCCAATTAATAAATGGATGATTTGCTCTTCATGTAAGTGCCGATATTAGTTATAAACTCAAAAATTTAATTTTGCCAATTAAATGGATAATTTGCCACAAACCTACACTTAAGCCTGTTCTATTAGCTATATGTGTGTGTGTGTGTCCATACATAGATTAGTTGATTGTCAATGTTATATAAGAAAGAGTCTAAAAGAAACATTCTGAAATATTTGTTTGTTACCCGTGAGAGTCCCTTCAATTTATAAACCATATTTTTACGTATACGACTCCGATCCTTGATTTGGAATTTGTGTTTTTTGTAAATATATCTCACATTTATTTGACATGTGCACATGGATCCTTATTAGTAAATATAAAGACATAGTGGACTTAATATCAATATAATATTATAGGATATACTTGTTTGGATAAGTACATGAGAATATTCTTGGACGTACGTGGTACAATTAATATTAATATAAAATGTATAATATTTTTGAACTGAGTATATAATGTAAAATATAAATATAAGTAGCATCAATTATATGTCGGGCATAATCTAAACTATACATGAGAATTTGAGTATTTTTTCCACACATTTCGAAATTGGATTCCTTGTAATGATTTATCTCATCAATTCTCTAAACACATCTAAACAAGATTTTAATATTAAAAAAAAAATATGATTTTAAAATTTGAAGAAAGAATAATTTGAGTATTTGATGCATCATATACACAAGAGTAAACACAGAGTCACGCATAGTTTCATAAAAGAGACGTATAACAAACAAAAGACAGCTATGACTTAACCCAACATAAATAACATTTTTTAAAATTTCAATCTATCATAATTAATTGATCACAAGAGATACCATATTACTTGAATAGTCAAGAAATGGTATATTTAATGTTTGTAGTTATTTTTTCCATCTGAGCAGGGAATTCAAAATGTACTGAAGCAATTCTGAAGAACAAATTTGATTTCACTAGACTTACGATAAAAATTATTACACCAGGAATTGATGAGATCAGACAAGATCAAATCAGAGTTCAACCCATCCCCAGCTGAGAATTATTATCAGCTATAGAGATGTATAAATCTAAATAGCTATTATTGTCTAGAGAGAAACAAAACTACAAACAAACAAATTAAAGATCACATCCATATATATATGATCTTCTTCACTTGTTTAACACATCCTTCACTGCTTCAGCAGCTCCTTGTGCCTTAGCCTTCATCTGCTGGCCAGCCTACAACACAACACAAAAGTTTACTTTAATAACTAAATACACATACATTTCTATGCGTAATAATTTTATAATAATATTTGACATTGTGGAGCTAATATGAGGAAAACACAAGCCAGGCCAACCAATGACTTGTATATAAATAAACATGACAAAAATGGTAGAAATCTATTATAATTCCATTTTCATGAATATTTTGACGTTGAAGATCGAAGTTAATGATGACAAGAATACAACTAATAAAGCCAATGAATAATATAAATAAATATGAATTAATGATAGGACACTAACCTCTTGCACGGTTTGTTTGGCAGACTGGGCAGCATCACCAGCCTTGTCCATCATATTTCTAGCCTTCTCCTGCAATAATATTGTCCACAATCATCAATCATGTATGTGAATATGGGTGTGTTATTCAAGTGACTATTTATGTGCGTTAATTTGTTGTGTGTGTGTGTGTGTGTGTGTATATAGAGAGAAAGAGACCTGAGCTTGGCCTGTAGCTTGTCCAGCATTGAAGCTCCAGCTGTTGTTGTTGTTGGGGTCCATGTTCTTCTTCTTTGAGCTGTAACAAATATATAACTGAAAATGGAAGAGTAATTATGAGCTGATGAACTTCTCAGTTCTCACTGCACTCATATATATGTGTGTGTGTGATAGTCATGCGCGTATTTTTCTAATTTTGGTAAATTGGATTGGAAAACATCAATTCAAAGAGACAGGATCTCCTTTTACAAGGTTTCGATGACAAATGGCATTTTATACTAAGAATGGCGCCATTCATTATTCTTTCTTGACCGCAAAATTTGTGGAGAAGATCCGATGTAGATTCACTTGTATCCTAAATGTAGTTTAAAATTACTAGTTCTTAAAAGATTAATGATGCAAAAGACATACTCTAAAAATACCATCAAAACTTACTATCAAAGACATACTCTAAAACATTTATATTTTTCTTTTTAAACCAAATTTATGTTCCGTATAATTTTTTTTAACATTGACATGTGTTATGATTAAGTGATGTTTTTTATTACTTCTTAAATCTCTTCAAAATAATTAACTTGATCTTAAAGGGAAAATGTCAAATAAAGTCTTCCCAATGTGAAATAGGACAATTTGGGTTGCTAAATATCAAAAAGGACAACTTGGGTCGTTAACACTTATTTCACATTACCAAATTATATGAAAAGACTGAAATACCCTTAAAAAAACATTTACACCATTGGATTCCCACACCTACCCACCCTCTTCAACCTCAAACCCTAACCCTAGTTGCCAACCCATTCTTCAACCTCAAACCCATTTTCATCTTCAACCTTAAACTTCACTTGCCTCTCAGATCCCCGTCAGTGAACAAAAAAGTGGCGCCTTTCTCTTCTTAAACTTGCCTTCTCACAAACTTCGCCTTTCTCTTCTCACTTGCCTTTCTCTTCACTTCGCCTCTTAAACTTCACTCATCATCATCATCATCATCATCATCATCATCATCCGATTCTCTTCTTCATCCTCTCGCGCAGACAATATTTTACTGTATTACCCCCTTTATTTTCTCCTTATATATTCCTTCTCACAAAAAATCTGCCTTCAAAGTATGCTCTTTACTCTTCTGTCATGCAAAAATTTGAAATTTACCATGATTCTTATTTCATTACATGGCTGTCATTTCAAAGCAATGAAAAAAAAATTGTGGGGTTTAGGAATAGTCGAACAATGATGAACTCTGGAATTTAATAGATACCCACTTATTATTTATTGAATGTATATCAAAAAGTTGTTAGGTTGGAAACTAATAATGGCTTGCTTATCTTAAACATGTTAGGTTGTTTAAGTTGTTTGAATACTAAAATTTGTAGGAATCTGACTGGGCTAACTGGACTAATTTATTTGCAGAAAATGGAGGGTGACGAAACAGGAGAGAGCACTTCTTCAAATAACGATTGGTTCACACAGTTTAACAAAAGGTTCACGCCATTTAACAACTGGAGCCCACAGTTTAACAACTGGATCTCTCCGATATACATTTGGATAATCAAAACAACAACCTAGTGAGGAATACTTAGACTTGACCAACTTTAGCTTGAGTTTGGATTCCTACAGGTCCTTCTTGTGTGACCAACTTCATGGCATCTTGCACAACGATAAATCTTCTTGTCTTGAAATTGTGACTCAATCCTTTTACTTCTAGGCCTTCCAGAACCTCGGGTAGTTATAGGTGGGTGTAGCAAAGGAAGTGACTCCATGTTGGGCAACATGACGCTATTTAGGTCTGGCATGTCTAAAGTGACAACTGGAATCATGCAGTGACTATAGATCTTCTGTTGGGATGTGACTTTGTAGCATTCATCGACATAATCAAAACTAATGTGATTGCCAACAACATCTTGAGTTTAGCTCTGTGGTTGGAGTCAATGACTGTGTCGGTGTGCCACATTCCAAACTAATGTGATTGCCAACAACATCTTGAGTTATGCCTTCTACGCCACCATCAATTGACACTGGTTCAGAGATAGTTTCCACAACTCTTTCAATCAAACTTGAGCTTGGTTGTGATGGTCCTGATAATCTGTTCATAATTCATTAACAACCTCAATTACCACATTAACAACAACAATGTTACAATTAACAACAACAGCACAACAAATAACAACTAGACCAGACAACATAAAGATAAAGGTCAATCTTACATATCTTTTTGTGCAATGTAGATATGCACAATCCTCTCATTATAAGCAAATAGGTTCACAACCTCATCATCATCATCTAGATTTATCAGAGTCTTCTCATCAAACATCACATTATATTTCATCTCACAAATATTACAATCCATTCCAAGCCACAATGCTATCATAGACTTCAAATCTTCAAGTGTTATCTATCCCCTCTCTTATTACTTTAAACTTCACATCACCTCCAATGTATTGAACTACACCTTCACAATTAATTTCAAACTTGCCTCCATTATGAAAATAACAACATAATTCTTTTACTGATATTGCCATTGTTTCCTTTTTTGCAAAACAAAATTAACAACAACACCACACAAATTAACAACTGAAGCACACAGTTTAACATTTTCGGAATAGTTCACGTGGAAGTATTATATATACGTCATATAATCATCTCTTTCATCATCTCCATTAAAGCTTCAACCAGTAAAATTTCCAGAAATGTCTTCTTGTTCCTCCCATGAACCCAAGGAGGAAGAATAAGGAAAAAGGTTGTAAAGTGTGATAAATACCTTCTTTGGACGTCACCCACAGTCAACCAACATCACCACCGTCAACTTCACCGTCAAAGCAGTCACCGTTACCGTCACCGTCTCCGTTAGGCTGGGGTGAAAACGCTGTGCTTATCCATGGAGATGGGTGAAAAATGATAAAGGGATTAGGGCATTTGAGGTGTAATTATGTTGTTACTTGTCAAACTTTTTTAAGGGTATTTCAGTCTTTTCATATAATTTGGTAATGTGAAATAAGTGTTAACGACCCAAATTGTCCTTTTTGATATTTAGCAACCCAAATTGTTCTATTTCACATTGGGAAGACTTTATTTGGCATCTTCCCGATCTTAAATTTATGTTTACAGGGAGTTATATTTTACTGATAAAGTTTATTTTCATTGATCAACATTAATTGTAGAAACACATTATAAAAAATGTGATTGACGATGAGCCTATTTTATGAAAATTACGTCAATAATTTCCGAGTCCAATGTAAATTTTTAGGTGAGAATTACTATATTTACCATAGCTTAACCCCGAACAAAAAAAAAAACGGAACAACAAAAGAAATCCCACATTTTACGATTTTATTTTAAAAAAAATTATATATGTGAAATCTTACTAAGTATTGAACTTTTACCAATGGACTATTGTTAGAGTTACGGACTTAGCACAGTTGACTAATATCTGCAGAATTACCAACCAACCATTTAAACAGGATCATATTCACCAAAACCTTCTATTTTAGGTAACAAATTTAGAGTTTAAAGGACAAACTTGTTTACCTAAAATAGAAAGTTTTGGTAAACATGCTCTTGATTAAAAGGTCGATTTGTAATTCTGCACATTTTTATTGTCAATTGTGCCAGGGCAACTCTGACAATAATCCATTGGTAAAATTGCACCTTAAATCGAAAAAAATTAATTTCTTAATTAAATGAAAATAAGAGAAAATGTCAAGAAAATATGGGGATATAAGTATATGTATCATAAATATTGAAAATAAATGAATAATAAGAATTTTACTGTAAGTAAGGATATCCCGAGGGCAAAGGTGTAAATATATAAATGATAAATTATAAAAGGAGCACCCAGCACCATGATAATTTTGAGGATGCAAATATATACATGATAAACTAAAATGAGACACCTAACACTATGAGAGTGAAAAAACATTTTAAGAGTGCCCCATTTTGGTTTACCATATACTATAATTTTGCACCTCAAAATTATCATAATACTGAGTAGCCATTTTACAATTTATCATGTATATCTTTTTACCTTTACCGCATCCAATCTCCGTCTCCGTGAGCCTCCTGTGAGATTTCAGTTAACTATATTTCTCAATATCAACAAGGGTATTTTAGAACCACCACAATCCTATATGTTTGATCTGGCATATATGAAGCCACTTAATTACACTTCCTCAAGTAAAATCTCTCGTCTTTTTACAGCCTGTAAGTTAACAATCTATATACAATCAAAATTCCATTATATTGTGTAACTTTCACAATGATTATTAATGTAATAGAAAATGTTTAAGTGAACCCGTTTCGTCATGTCATTTGTGATCTCCACCAATCAAAAGTAAGCACGTAGAATGTGATATAGATATTATAATTTGAATAAGCACACTAAAACAGATGTTAGATAATTTTTTTTCAACTTGTAGAGTTATAAAAACCCTGAATATTTTGTTTATCTAACAAGTAATCGTTTTAAGGTGTATGATCATGTAATATCCTCGTCACATCCTACATTTTGCTTGTGCTTGGGCTACAAATGATGTGGTGAATGGAGTTCACCTACTTATTTCTCTAATATAATCCATTATTGCGAAAGTTACACAATATAATGGAATTTTGATTAAAGATAGATTGTTAAGTTACACGTAAAGATGAGCAATTCTACTTGAGTTGACCTAGGATTGACATGTAATTAGGATGATATTCTCAACATGTTCCAATACAAGTAGATCAAAGATTTATTCTGAATCAACAATTCAGCAAGGACTTGGAGTCATGGAAAAAGTGTTCAATACAAGTTATAGTAATCGAATTACTGATTGATGAACATGCATGAACTTAGATCAGGAATAGATATGACTCGAGCTATATATGCTCTTAGATACCCATAAAACTCAGTTGAATGACAATCTAATTCAGATTGAGACACTAGACGACAGGTAGTATTTATACTATAACATATTTTAAGTAGATTTCCCAACAATAAACTCTTTTCTAGTCTCATCATAAAAAAATGGATCTGACATGACATGAAAATGTGACTACTATGCAATTGGACAAAAGTTGCTTGGTAATTTGCTCTCTTCTTTCTCCTTCTCTAACTTATGTCAATTCAAATATATGACCATATGGAAGCAACACTTGCTTCATCACGAACATGACACTCTGTTATTAGGATAATGGCCCACCTTGTTGTGAACACTTCATATTTCTTGTTTTTATGTGTGTGTGATTATCAATTTCATTCCCAAAAACCAACACTGCAAGCACAAATAGGCGAGTAAATAACATAAAGCCACCTTTTATCCCGCTTTATTTTATATGGATTCACCAAAGCTTGTTATTTACCACGTTGGACTCAATCCAACCCATAGCTTCTGGTCAAAAAGAAAAACAAAAACAACCCATAGCGACATCTAAAGTCATCAAGACCAATTGGCAGTTAAATATCAAATGGTTTACCAATTCATTAGCATCATTATAAAGCACATTAAACAGAGTATGGATGAAGAGTTTGTGAAAATTATTGAAAACTGTGCAGCTTTAACAGCAGAGATACAGGTTGTGTCGTCTGGTTTGGGTGCAGTTGAAGTTAGTTGAATCCGATTATCATACTGTTGTGACTTTTCTAAAATGATTTATTTGCAAATAGGATAGCCTAAAAGTGATTTATTGGTCAGATACAAAGATAATAAATGAAATGGGATACACATGTTGAGGACATATATAGGGAAGCTAATTTCAGTGCTGATTGGTTTGCACATTGGATTTTATCACATGATACATTTCCCCCTTGAAGCTAATCTCAGGCAGGGCATTAGAATTGTCATTTTTCTTTTTGACCTCATAAAAAATCTTGTATATTATAACTGTTAGAAGATTATTAGGAAATAATTATAGTATTAGGAAATACTTAGAGAATAAGAATATTATGCTTTTATTAGGTAATCATATTAGGTAAACTTGTAGGAGAAGTTTACTGTCTTTTAGGAAACTTTTATATTATAAGTATGTAAGCACATCAATGAAATAATAAAAAGACTTTTATTTTTGTGAAACCCTTTTAGTTTTCAACATGGTATCAGAGCATAGACTCTCTTTCTGGCCGCCCTAGTTCGTTTCTGGTCTTCCGGGTTTGGAGTACTGTTCACGTGAACAGTACCAGAAGTGTTCCAGTCTGTTTCGCGTTCTTCCAGTCTTCTCCTTCGAACACGCGCCAGCCCATTAGCACCGTAAGGCTCCGGCGAACAAACCCCAGGCGGTCCGACCTCCTTCCGCCGCCGCACGCCCCGTCACGCGCCTTCGCCGAGTCTCCACGCGCCGTCGCCGCTCGCCCACGCGCCGCCGCCGCTCGCCCACGCGCCGCCGCCGATTTCGCCGGTTTCTCCTTTTTCGCCGGCGATCGTTCCTGGTGAAATTTGGGATCCGTTTCTGACCTTGATCTGGTTTTTTGTAGCTCTTAGTGAAGTTATTTGGTTGTCTTTTTGCGTTCAATGGCGAAAAAGAAAAAAAAAAGGTGCTCGTGGATCTTGTGGTTCCATATTCTAGCTCTTTCAGATTTTTAGTGTTGATTTGTGCCTCTTGCAGTTTGGTTCTTGGCATTTTTGGCTGTCCCCTCTTGTGATTTTGGATGCTATTTTGATTCGTGCTCTTGTGATCTTGATGCTATTCCATTGGTGGTATGGAGTTTTGTTATTTGGAGTTCTGTTTCAATTCGGTATTTTGGAGTTGCCATCCCGTTCCGGTGGATCTCAGTGGTGATTGCATTCGGGTTTGTGTTGGGACGAGCTCTAGTTTGGAGTTGTCATCCCGTTCAGGTGGATCATAGTAGAGATTGCATGCGGGTTTGTGTTGGGACGAGCTCCAGTTTGGTGCCTGTTTGGCATGTTTTGGTTGCTCTGTGATTAGCATGTTTGGATTTCAGATTTCAGCTTTGGTTTTGCATCAAGTTCATTGATTTGTTGCTCATGGGGAGTGTTGAGTTTTGTTTGTTTTTGGGATTATCTTTGTAACAAGTTGGATGCTCCAACTTGAGGGGGAGTGTTAGAAGATTATTAGGAAATAATTATAGTATTAGGAAATACTTAGAGAATAAGAATATTATGTTTTTATTAGGTAATCATATTAGGTAAACTTGTAGGAGAAGTTTACTGTCTTTTAGGAAACTTTTATATTATAAGTATGTAAGCACATCAATGAAATAATAAGAAGACTTTTATTTTTGTGAAACCCTTTTAGTTTTCAACAATAACTTTCAATGGAAGCTCCAAATCTTACTACTTGACAACATAGTAGAAGTCACCCACTAGAAGGTGCCCATTTGACAATAGTTTTTATTCATTATGCTCGTGAACTCCTAAAAAAGGTAAAAAAACTATGGAATACAAGGTTGCTGTGATGAGCAGACCGAGTAAAGCGTTCAAGACAAATCCTAAGAAATCATATCACTCAATATTGTCATTAGAAAATTTCAACAGTTCTGAAACAACTTGATCTTTACAACTGTTAGAAAGAGAACAGCCACTCATATCAGCTTTAAATTAAAACAAAAAAAAAAAACAACAACAAATTCTAGTCTATACACATCAAAGCTTCATAACTTTGATTCCTCACTATCTAAGTCACAAACATAGTACACAACAAGGGGTCCAATGTCGAACAAATACACAAACACCAGAAAAAGGCTTCATTGGGCAAAATTCTTGATTAACTTACTTCTGCAGGTTGAATAGAATATCAGTCCACCTCTCTTTTGTACTACTGCTTCAATTTTTCTCAATTGCCTAAAAGTCTCTGCTTTTCATCACTTTTGTCAGTTTTCAACAAGTTGTCCAGATTCCCGAGATTGAACAAGCTTTCCATGCTGCTTATCATACTGTTGTCTCAGTTCCTCCAAACGCTTCGATACCTGGAAATCATCAAAACTTGGACATATGAACATAAAACAACATATATTCATAATTTGTTGATGAATTGTTTGAGGTGATGGATCATGGCTCAAACATTGTAATGATGTACAATTCTGAGTGCCCAGATTAAAGTAGGTAGCTACTTATAGTCAAGAATCACACATCCAAGAGTGGATGAAACTAACTAAAAGGTAATTAATAGTGCATAACAAACTCCTAAAACTTTCTCGGTTTATCACTAAAACAAAGAATGTCATATAAGCTATTGAAATGTCTCTAGGGTTAAGGGTCATATTTGGCCCTGAAGTATGCACAGAGGATCATATATGCCCCTGAAGTATTTTTGGCCTAAATTTACCATGGAAGTGTGTAGGAAGGATAATATCTATCCTTGAAGTATGCACGAAGGGTATGTCAGCCTTGAAAATATGTATGAAGGGTCATATTTGCTCTAAAGTATGCACAAAGATCATATTTGACCGCTAATATTTTAACGATAAAGGGAAAATACGATCTTCCATACATACTTTAGGGGCAGATATGAGCCCAAAAATACTTCAGGGGCAGATATGATTTTCCATGCATACTTCAGGGGCAGATATAATCTTCCATGCATACTTCGGGGCCGATATAACTTTTAACCCTTTCTCTCTATTTATACAATTTAATTTCTAATTGCTAAATTCAATTTATAATAAATGTCAAATAAAGTGGAACATGACTATTTCTGGAGCTTTGAACAAGGTGACCATGATAATTGTTTGATATATCACATCCACCCATTTTCAAGCAAACAGTAATACTGTGTTACATATAAATGTAACTATAAGAATGGCAAAAAAAGTAATATAAGAAATATAAACCTTGTGAAAGTTTAGATATCCAGCAATTAATCATGTATTGTAAACTGTATTAGAAGACCTCAGCAAATGGGGAAAAGCCAGTAATTAATCATGTAATGAATATTGTGCCGAAAGACCTCAGCAAAGGGGAATATTTCAAATTTGGAAGTCAAAGAGTGCACAAATGATAAAGCAGAAAAACAAAGAGAACCTTGAAGGAATAGGCCAATGGTAATAATGTATCAGGATCCATTGCATCCTCAGGAAAATTACGCAAGGCTTGTATGAGTTTCTCGAAAGGGAGCTTTATCTGGCAATTGAACCGAAGTATTAAAAGAAAAAAATGCTGACTCGATTTCGTAGAGAGCGAACAGGGCTCAAGATTACACAACACTCACCAAGTCATCATGGCAATACTTAAGTAGGGCCAACCCAACTTTGAAAACAATTACAACACCCTGAAAGACATAAATGTCAAATTATCTTCATAAAAATAGTAATCATCAATGGCTCTACTAAGAGTAAACACTGCTTACCTCATTCAAAAAGACATCCCAGATTCTCAGAGCTAAATGGAATGGAAAGGAGTACGAAAACACAGTTATGAACCACTGGCTTGCATACATGCTAGGATTTATCATTTCTTTGGTAAAATGTTCTCCCAACGTTGGCAGGTGCTCCCTCACCAACTGTTCAAACTGATATAGATACTGTTGTACCAGAGGCAATCCTGCCTACATTAAAGGAAAACAACTACAAGTAAAGGAAGACCATCTCATTGAAGAACAGTATATTATAACAACAAATAATATGCTGATACACCCAGCAAATTCCAAATAGAAATGTCTATGGCAGAAAGATAAGGGAGGGTGCATAATCTATATCAAAAAAATGGAAAGATAAAAACGGATCATTATAGAAATAGGTTCGGACATATGGTAAATACTGATTTTAACCAGTTACCAATGTATATTAGAAGATAAAATGCAGAAAGGTCGCATATTACACCACATCAAATTAAGGGATAAACAAAAAATGTTAAACAAAAATCATTTTGAACTTAACTAATATTCTTTTTCTTCGTTTCAGCATGATGGGGTAATATCAGAGCTAGTCAAATGTACACGTGGCGGTCAACATGCTCACATGGCAACAAAACTAACGGTGTTAATGGATAAATGGAAAGCATTGGCAAAAATGAGACTTCTTAGTTCATTGGTAAAATAATATTTATTATTCATTGGCCAAAGTGATACTTTATTAATTGTTTGTTGGCCAAAATGAACATTAACCCTATAATAATATGATTTTGCGGATGGCGACGACGACAAAGTCTTATTCCACTACGTGAGGTCGGCTATATGGATCATACGACATCATTGTGCAATATCAGTAACCAACTCTTTGGGCATATGATTTTGCAGACATTCACATGATTTTGTTTGTTGACTGAGTTCATACAAAAGTATATTTACCAGATACAAGCCTTCCATTGGGGCATGAACAGCTCCTTTCAGCAATGCCACCAACAGCCAAAATGCGTCCTCCTCACTCATATATAAAAGTAAGAGACCAGCTAAGAACCCCATTCCCTGGATATTTTAAAAGGTCAAACATATATCATTATGCTACATGCAACAACAATAAAAAGTGAGACCATGAGTTGAACCTGAACATATCCAACGTTTCTATCAAAGACTGAGTAAGCCTTTAGAACATTGTAGAGTGACCGCTGCCCAGGTCCATGTCTTTGTTGGAAGAACACATGTGATGGGAAGGTACGAGAGATATCTCGAATTATATCTAGCTCAGATGCTGATGTTTCATATATCACTAGTTGCTGTAAAGAACATAATATCTTGTAAATGCAAACTCAAGTGATTTTATAATTGCCCAAAAAAAATGGATAAATGCTCAGTATACTTTGATCATTTATGATCATTAACCAATTATACTTGAACTAAATAGTCATCTACACTAATTTTTCTTTTCCTACGATATACAAGAGTGCGAATTTTTTAAAAAACTCTCAATGCTTTTATGTAGGCCATTCTAAAACAATTGACTTCAATGGCTATGATTGTCGAGAAACTGCACAAGTCCATTAATTATTTATCAGGATCCAGATCAAGGCTTGAAATGTTCATTTGTAATGTTAATTTCAAGATAGCACAAGAATGGGATTAAACAGAGAGTTGTGGGTTGCAGGCTCAGAATCAAGTTAAAGATTTTAGTCACTGGAGAACAAAATGCTTAAATTTTGTCAATAAACAAGTAAAAAGACAGAAGTATAAATAATTTCCAAATAAATGAAATAAATATCTCTGTTTGTTTGCATTAAACATACGCGTGCATGACATTGCTTGTGGATAGAAGTTTTTGTTTTAAAGACATAGGAGCAAAAGTATAATCAGATCCTTTTGATCTTTTTTATAACCTTGTTGATACAAAGGTTTAAAAAACAGAATCTATGAGTATGGACAACAATAATCACATGTCCTAGCTTGGTGTATCTTCTTCACATAACCCATCCATCTAAATTTTTTACACAACAGCCACTCAGGGTTCTAACATCTCCAAGAACATTGATTCCCTTGCAAATATGAAGCAATGACAAATGGGCTATAGTCCTCCCTTATAGGAGAACCAGAACTTCTTGAATGCAAGTGTGGATTCAGCTTCTTCTATTAGGCATAAACTCCAACGCTAGTAGCCTAAACAATTCAATTCCTCTGTTTAGACATGACCTCTCTCTCTCTCTCTCTCTCCCACTCTCTCTCTCTCTCTCTCTCTCTCTCTATATATATATATATATATATATATATATATATATATATTACATATTTAAACTAACATCTCAAATCTCTATAAGCCATTCTTTTTGTAGTGTATATTACAAGAAAATGAAACCCCAAATCATCAACCCATTTAATTTTTTTATTGTTGGCAGCTACTTTATCTTTAATGATATATACTCCCTATTCCAAAAGAATATTTTGTCATAAATTTATTTTTCTTTAACATTAAAGTTGAACCCCAGAAATGGCACATTCAATACACTAACAACTAAAAAAGAACGCAAAACCAAAAATATCGACAGTAAAATTTACTCATTTTTCGAAACGAACTCAGTTGAATTATCCTCTCTGCATAAAGCAGGGGCAAAGGCTACCTACTATATTCCCTTCCCTAGCACCCTCACCAAGTAAGGACTAGAACTGGGTTGACCCTTTTGAAACGAAATCAGACAGCTAAACATTATGGTAAGAACTGATCATAGCAACATAGAATTATATATATGAGATCGTCCAAATCAAGAAAAAAGGATTACCTCATAAACTCCAGGATTCATCAGTAATAGGTCCCGACTTCCTGATATCAACTGCCAAACAAGGCCCCTTAAACAATCAGGAATTCCTTTCCTTATACGCCTTTTAACAACATGAGGCTTTTTCCTTGCATAATGCTTCCAGTCACTCCCGCCAACCCCAATCATCTTCCTCCATTTTCTTACCCTTCTTTCCTCCCTAACCCTGATGAAAATAGATAGCGGTAGAGGTAAGTACATTGTGAGCACTGTAAATTCTAATTGTTCTCTGAAAATAAAAAAAAAAAAGCTAGTGGGAACAAAATACCTCTCATTGCCATTTGCTGATCTACTCTTAATTAAACCATCAGAAGAGGTAGTAGCTCCTTGTTTTACAAATCCAAATCTGTCCACTGCTCTTGGTGAAGGAATCAAACGTGGTTCATGATCATCTAATTTTTTCTTTTCCATTTAAGAACCAAGAACTAGCTCTTGAAAATCACAAGACATCTGACACACCATGCTTAAATAAACCCTATGATGAGGAAACCTGACAAGCAAGACATAAAGACAATGTTTAGCCATATTTTTTACAACAATTATAGAAAGACAGAACAACAAAATTAACAAGCAATAAATACATAGATGGTGATTCAGTAACAACCTTCAAGTAGCTACTAAGGCAAAATACATAGATGATGAATCCATTTCATTTAAACAAAAGGCAAAATACATACAATGAGAATACCACTTAGCTACATTTAATAATTACCGCCGTTACATTTGAATTCAATTGTAGCTTGAAAATCTTCTTCAAAACAACAACAACAAATGCGGTCCACTACATGGATCATACGACACCATGTTGACAATCAGTAACCAAAACTTTGGATAGAAAATCTTCCTTACATTACAGGGTGAAAAAGAAACATCTCCATTGCCATCTATCAACTCAGAAAGCCAGTCACTATACCTTATTCCATATCAATCAAATGCCAATTCCTTGATCTCAAACATTGTGCTCCAACATGAAATATACATTTCATATTCAAAAATGCTAAACTCAAAAACTGGCACCAAAGTTTCAATCTTTCTCAAATACCCACGATTCCAATAGTGAAATAAAACACCCAAATCAGCAAATCAGAGACAAAAGCCTAACAACAACAATAAGAAAAAGAATATAGGGATATGGCTTACCATATTGCAATTCAATGGATGGCCTATTTCAGAGAAATTTGAAGAAGAAGAAGAAGAAGAAGAAGATGATTGTGGTGATATTGGACGACCTTAACGAAGTCTTCAATGGAGGAAGAGGAAGAGGAAGACAACGAAAATGGCCGGCAAAAATCTCAACTGGGTTGATTCCAAAAAGATACTCCCTCCGTTCCTAATACTCCCTCCGGTCCTAAATATAAGACCTAATTGACTTTTTTGAAAAATCCTTAAAAAAAGCAAAATAAATTAATTATAAATTGATTTACCTAATTTTTTCCCTTAAACTAGTTTATTTTACTTATAAACTAATGGATAATCTAAAAATATATCAAATATATCATGATTTGATAGACTATTTTGCAACCTTAACCTCTCCAAAAAAAAGTTATCTAGGTCCTATATTTAGGACCGGAGGTAGTATATAATATAAGAACTGAGATAATTTTTTTTTGGAAAGATTAAGGTTGCGAAATAGGTTATTAAATGATGACATATTTGATATCTTTTTAGATTATCCATTAGCTTATAGGTAAAATAAACTATAAGAGAAAAAATTAGGTAAATCAATTTATAATTAACTTATTTTTTGCTTTTTTTTAGGATTTTTCAAAAAAGTCATATAGGTCCTATATTTAGGAACGGAAGGAGTATTTTTTTTCCTCAACGTGGAACCTTTTTTTTTGGTTTATATATAAACTTAAATTTTTATTCTGTTATTACGGTTTACGGCATTATATTGCAAAGGAAAAAAGAATCCTTTGTGTGTTGCTAATTTTTTTTAGGGTGATAGTCAAAAGAATTCAAATGAAACAAAATTGAAGTTTGTTTTTCTAACATTCAGAATTTGAAACCATGATGACATGTTTATGTATTTAATTTAATTTAATTTATGATTTTATACAATACTAGTATATTGTTTATTGAATATTTATGAACTCTTAAAATGATTGTGTTGAAACTAAAACTCATACTTCTTTTAGTCGTGTTAGCTAAGTAAATAGGGTTACATTATGATTTTATGAGGATTTTGTTTGATCCAAAATGTTTTGCACAAACACTCCTACTTTCTAATAAAAAAATGTTGGAAGTATTTATTATGCACACTTTCTAATTAAATTTGGTGCAATTTTGGTAATTCCATTAAATTTGACCATTAATTTGACTAAAATGCTTACGTGGACCCCAAGTAAAATTTTGGTACACACTAGCATTTTAGTCAAATTAATTAATGGTCAAATTTAACAGTTTTACCAAAATTGATCTACATTTATTTTTCATATCCAAAATTGAGAAAGAAAACATTTTGTTCTGCATTGCTCCTAACGTAATAGTTCATTCCCAAAATTATACCTATACTCCTTTCTTTTCACTCCTTGCATTAGGCCCACCACAATTAGTAGTCAATTTCTTGGGGTCTTTATTTTGCTCTCCAAAATGGCTTCTAAATTCGGGTTCTTAACTTCCTGGGAATGTTTAAACAATAAATTGCATTAAGTTTGCTCAAATTATCATTCCAACAAAGTATATAAGTGTTAGAATTCATGCCAATTAAGTGCAATTACTATTAAATATGGCATGAATTCAATGAACTTAACCATAGAACATGTACAAAATTATAAGTCTCGTTTGGTTACTCATCTTAAATGGATAGAGTGGTATCTATCCTCTTTGGATCGTCCAAATCTAAAATAAAAGGTCCATATTTAATATATTAAATTTTACAATTTTTAAAATAAAACTGTATTTTTTTTTACAAAATGATAGTTAAAAGATTCTAACATTTTATTTTGTACTAATTAAAAATAAGTTTTATGTAAAAATCATATAGTTTAAAATATTAGGGAAATGTTTTAGATAAGAGGTATTGTGTTTGATTCCCTTATAAATTGTAAAACTAGGACATATGCCCTTCAGCTAAAAAAATAATTATACATAAATACATAAATAATTTAATAAAGTTTTTTCTCATCAAAATAAATTCTCATTATCGATTTTAAATAAACGGTGATAACAAAACCATAACAACTCACAAATAGAAATAAAACTAGCTCCATGTTATGTAACTCCTCATTGTGATGAGTAATTCCTTATATAGATTGGAAGAGGTGGTTGTTTTGTAACATAATGATCGAGCCTGTGCCCTTTTACACACAAACATACCAAATCTGTTTTCACATTTGCATGATGTAGCACCTCTCTTTCAACTAGAGAGAATGGACTATAAATCGGTTCAATCGTGGATTAAACCGATCTAACCTTTAAACAATGACCCGCTAACCTTTCGGTTCACTTTAGTACTTTGCCAATTACCATCCATCTTTTGCATTACTAGTTATATCAAATCCTATAGTTAAACTTACACACACGCTAGTTTTCCTATAAAAAGGCTCATTTGTATTCTTGATAATTCACGATATTAATAAATATATTTATATTCTCTTTGGTTTCTCTAGCTCATATGTGTGTGTATAGTAAGATCGGAGTACTATTCATAGATTGAAAAATTAATTAAGGCTAAATTAAACATTTATGTTCCATGAAACTAACGACATTATTAAAAAAGTTTTAAAATGTACTTTTCAAAATTAAGAGATAAAAATGAGGCGTAATGGAAAAATGAAAAACCAAAAGTATAATTTAACTAGAGCTAAAATGACTTTGTACACAACTATAAATCTAATATTATATTATACTCGTAATATTATTTCACACCATCCACAGGTAGTTTGATTAGTCAGACACTGCAAAAATCAATGCAGTTACATAAAGAAAAAAGTGAAATGGAAATATCTGCGAAATTTAAAGTAAACTCACAACACATTTTTCTTGTAGTGTCTTCGTCGTCGCCTTAGTTTCCTCGTCGGTTCTTGTAGCACTTCAGGTCTTCGCTTTCATCGTAATATTATTATGAAGAAACAAGGAGAGATGATGATTAAGCTTTCAATTTTGTCTCTTTTTCTTTGGGTCCAAGATCAAGCTTTCAAGTTGAATGGGTTCCTTTTCAACTGTGTAATTTCTTAGATTGTTCCTTCTTTGTCGTATACTATATTGCGACTCATCATACACACACGCACGCGTATGTATGTATCTATATAAACTATATAATAATGTTATCTTTCCCTATACCAAAGCAAGCAACCGCGTATTCTTTAGCTTATTTAATTTCTTGCGGAGAGTAAGCTTTACGTATAGTTATGAAGTTTGACTCTCTCTTTAACTAACCTAGTATCAGTAGATTATATAACGAGAGGAAGGGAAGATTGGTTGCAAGATTTATATATAAGCAGCGTGTGTGTGTGGCCATCTTGTTTCGTGAGGCCGATTTGTGTTCATTTTTTGGGATCTGAAAGCAACCTTGTGCATGATTAATGGAAGGAGTACATATAGTAGTGTACGTTTCTTCATAGAGAGAGATGTGTACATGATTTTGCAAGACCATGCTGTCCATGCATGATATATACAAATATATATCCAACGTAAGAATTTATGAACTGTATATCGTCATTTCTTCCAATTAATGCTTTTATTTTACGATATATGTTCATTTCACAGTATTCCTGTATACAACTGTTACAACTTACACGTACGAGATCTTTAATTTGTTAGTTAGATGTTTATCTTTGCTCCAAATTAAATGCTCTCTCTCTCTCTCTCTGTGTGTGTGTGTGTGTATATAAAGCGTGTCGCTTTATTTGTTTGTCAAATTTTTCAGGTTTCAATGTAGTTTTAATATAAATTATGTCATTTCACTTTCAAGGCTCAGCTAAATTGAAAGGGAATCCACAAACTAACAACAGAGACTTTTTTCGTAGCAAATTATAGCAGATGATTGATATACAATATTTATATTATTATATTCCTGAATTTTTGTTTTCGAACTGCAGCTAATACGAGAAAAGATTGACTATCAGCACCGACTAGGAAAGAAGAAGATTTCAAGACTAATCAATTAAATTAAACAATATAGAGCTGAGTATGTTAAGTTAGAATTCAACTTTATCCGTCTCTCGATATGATTTGTTTTGCATGTCATGAATTTTTAAGAAAAAGAACAATATCAATAATCAATTTTTGTCAGGCCTTCTGGTTCTCCTAGGTTACATTGTTGCAGATCGTTTTGAGGCGTTTCTTTCTGCTTTGCCAATCCCATATCTTCACAGCGCATAAAGCGGTAGGCATTTATGAACATATATGAAAGCTTCTGTCACACACACACACACACACACACACACACTTATTGCTTATATTTTCTTTAAATTTCTATTGCATAAATATTTGTGTAAAGGGATATATATGTATATATGTATTTAGATATGTAAATAAAGAAGAAGGCTTAGAGTTAATTAGTGTTTCATGGGATAAGTTTTTTTCTGTTTATAATTGTAAGTGTCTGAGCATGGAAATGAAGCTATAGAACAAAATGCTGAGCATAAAAGGCATATGGCCTCGGAGTTCTTATTTCGGTAATTTTGAAAGCATATCAATAAGTTTCTTCTAATAAAACACACGATTATTCCTTAGCTTCTAGTTTAAAACACGAGTATTTGGAGATTTAGGCAGTTCCAGACATATATAATACTCCCTCCAATCTTATATTTTTATATATATGCTTGTTTGGATACTTTAAAATATAAGATATATTTCTAATATTTGTCAAAATTATATGGCATATTTCCCCTATTGATGTTTTCTCAACAATAACAAATCAACGAAGGAAGAAAATTAAGGAACCAATTTGAGAGGGAGAGAGAGCCCACACTAGCAGCCTAACAGGCTAGCACTTCATATTTTATCTGCTATATTTATATTTACTGCGGTCATAAATATAAAACATCTTCCCTTAATTTGATTATACTAAATATAATAGTCAAGTTAATTATAATCATTTAATATAATGCACCCTAACGATCTATCTTTAACTCCACCATCAGTCTCCTGCTTGTTAATCACTAAAGAAGATTAGTAGGAATAATTTGAAAAAAAAATTAGGAATAACTAAAAAGATGTCTACTTTGATGTGAAAATATAAAATACTTTATTTATATTCAGGACCACTGGGACTATTAAGATACTCCTAAAAGAATTATAGTGGCGAAAGTGGGAATCAGTTTGAGGCGCTTCTTTCAGTTTTTCTGTCCCATGCCAGATCTTCAAAATTCATACAGTGGTAAGCTTTAATGAACGTTTCTGTTATATATATTTATATTAATATTATATGTATGTTCATCCAAACGAAAATTTACACAATCATCGTTTACAATTTCTTTGAATTTTATGACGTGGACATATTTGTGAGAAGGAATATATATATATATATATGAAGAAGGCTTAGTTAATTAATTAGAGCTAAATTGTGTGTGATGGGAAAATATTTGTTTCTTTTGATTTAATTACTGTTTGGTGCACTACATAAGTCATATTGGCATGTCTTTTTTTTCCTTTTATTTGAGCGAACTCTGCCAACAGTAGTGACAAATTCTTTTTTTGATCAAGAACAGTAGTGACTAATTCAATCACCGCAGATCCTCAAATTAAGAGTAAATGGTTGATCATGAAATGCTTTTTTATGTTTCAAATTCCCACTCATTTTTGGTTAAGGAATTTGCGTGCTTTTGACACATGCATGATATGGGTAGTTTTACTGGCCTGAAGAGTTATTAGTTGAGATTGAGGAAATAATAAAGCCATAAAATGCCAAAAGGTGGGGCAAAATAAGGTATGAAAAAGATCAGATTTCTTGAGTCCAATTTAGTACTCATAACAATGATGACATTGCTAATAAGATAAAACCTAAACTATTCAAAATTTTAAATATTAGTCCAGAATTAAAAATTTTAAATGACCATTTTTTCATAGATACAATTAATTTTTTTAAAAAATATAATTATAAGATTTACATCATTATTTATTTTACATCTATCAAAATAAAATTTTATCAAAAATATGAAATTTCTTTTTAAGTGTATCTTAACAATTAATATAATTTTAGATGACATAAATCATGATGAAAAGTCTATTACTCATGAGCTCATCTTTGTGATGAACATGGAATGTGAACCCGTAGTTGAAAGCATATATTGAGCTTAGGTTGGTTTGCATGTCATCTTGAAAGGAAATGACAAGAGTGCTGCCTGTGAGCCTGTGAGAAGTGAACGGTGGTAAGCTGAGAAGAAAGATAGTCAATAAGGGTGGGTGCGAGTTGAGAAAGAAAGGGTGGGTAGGTAATTAATTTAAAAGGCATTGAATGCACCCAATAATGGTTGTTCAGAAGCTCAACTGCACCAATAGAAGCTCTTCAATTTAGCATCTCTAGCTAAACTGCTAAACTCAACAAATTTTAAGTAAGCCCCAAACATGAATCAGTTGTTGAAAATGACTTCTCTAGCTAAACTCAACTTTTTCTTGCTTAAAAAAGCTTCTCCCAAACATGATATGAGAGGTGATAATGACTACGAGAGGTGAGAAGCACTACAATTTCCAAGTTGCTAATCAATTTATCTGCATGCTAATATGATATCTTTTTTTGATACAGTGCTAATATGATATCTTAACCAGAGCGGAGTTGGGATGACTTTATTGTTCATACTTGCTAAATTCAATGTGTGTATAAAAACTCAAAAAACTAATAAATATATTATTAACTATTTATAATTACTAGAAAATATTTGTTAAAAATCTGAAAATAATTTTATTTCTAATATATTCTTATTTTTTCAATTATATTTTTGCATATTAATTATTATTTATTTATTTATAACATTTGGTGTGTGTGTGTGTGTATTATTTTTAATATATGTAATTTTTATTTTAACAACTTATTATATTAAATATAATTTTTTTTCCATTTTCTTAAAAATAATTATTGATAATTGAAATATTAGTAAAGAAAAAATTTATAATACATATAAATTTTTATTTGTATTTGATATTGGGTAAACACCAGAAAAATACTCCAAAAACATGTAAAGAACAGTTGGAAGCAAAGGATTTAAAAATATTATTACATGCCATGGAGAAAAGTTTTTTATAGAAATTCAGTGGAAACGACAAAAATGCCCTTAAACTAAAATTATTTTATTATCTATTAGAAATTTAATAGAAACGACAAAAATGCCCTTAATCTTACATTGGAGAGGGGAGGGAAAATGAAATGGGTAATGAAATGTAAGCCTACCACCAAGCCATTCAATTATAAAAATATATAATACCTTTCATTTTATTTTAATAATTTTTTTTTCAAATTCTACATATGTTTTACCAAAATTATTTTATGCATTATCAAAAATTTAGTTTTACTAACTACCGAAACATCACGTGGAATGTGTGGGTAAGACAAAATTTGACGGTATTGACTAATAAAGGACATTTTAATTGAGCATTGGCATAATAAAGACTTTTATTGATTATTGTGTCAATTGATGTTTGAGCAATTATTCATTCACTAAAATGATACTTAAACCTTTTAAATAAAATATCACATATTTTTACAAATAACTAATTTAATCAATTTTATAATTATTTATAAATTTGTTATCTGACATCTACATTTACAACAAAGTATTTTTCATCTGAAAAAGTGATAAGTGATGCACATACACAATCAGATCATCAATATTTCCAAATGAAGAGAGTTTGGTGAATGAAGGTAACATAGTCTATGATATTGATAAACCTTAAAATAAATCCTAATAACCTTAAAACTAATTTTGACTATTTGTTTTTCTTTATTTTGGGTTTGGGCTTGGCTCATTAGAGTGACAAGCTAAGCATACACTGAAGCCAAGGGAAAATGGAGTTTCTTGTGGCAATTGGGACAGGAATTGTAGCAAAACTTGGGGAGATGTTAGTGAATCCAATCACTTCACAATTCAACCATATGATTCACTATGACAAAAATATCAACATAATGAAGAATGAACTGAACCACTTGGAAGACAGGAAGCTTGCACTTCAAGCAATGGTGGAGGCAGACATTAGAAATGGACGTCACATTGCTCCAAATGTTGAACGATGGCTTAGCCAAGTGGACAACTTTATAGGAAAAAATAAATCATCAAATAAAGGGTACACTGTTGATCATGAGTTTGTGAACAAGAAATGGTTCAATGGGTTGTGCCCAAATTTGATAAATCGTTATTCATTAAGCAAGAAGGCAAGAAAAATTACTCAAGATCTTGTTTCCTTGAAGGAGCAAAATTTTGAGTTCATATCTTATCCTACTTCTTCACCAACACTAGGATCCACCTTCACAGAAGGAATCAAGAGCTTTGCTTCAAGGGAAGCAATAATGAGAGAGGTTGTGGAGAAATTGAAGGGTGATGAGTTCCAGAGGATAAGTTTTTGTGGGATGGGTGGTGTGGGGAAAACCACATTGGTGAAAGAGCTTATCAAGATTTTAGAATTAGATAAGGTGTTTGATGAAATTGCAATGGCTGTAGTGTCCCAAGTTCCTGACTATAGGAAGATTCAAGGTCAAATTGGTGATACCTTGGGCTTGAAATTTGATAAGGAAACTATGCAAGGAAGGGCATGTCAACTACTTGAGAGGCTTAACTTGATCAACAAGGTACTACTAGTGCTGGATGATGTATGGACGGATCTGGACTTGGAGTCGATAGGGATCCCTTCGAACGATCAATGTCACAAAGGCTGCAAAATTTTATTCACATCAAGGAATGAAGACTTGTGCCACAGGATGAGAAGTCAAAGGAACTTCACTATCCCTCTTCTGTCTAAGGAAGAAGCATGGGATCTCTTCAGGGACACGGTAGGTGGACATGTTGTGGACAAAGTCGAGATCCATAACATAGCGAAAGAGGTTGCAAAAGAGTGTAAAGGTTTGCCAGTTGCGATTGTCACAATAGGGAAAGCACTAGGAAACAAGGAGAAGCATGCATGGGAGGATGCTCTTGATCAGCTGAGAAAGTCTTCACTAACTTCATTCTCAGAGATGCAAGAATATTCTGTCTATTCCTGTATCAAATTAAGCTATAACTTTCTAGGTAATGAAGAAGCTAAATTTCTACTGGTGCTTTGTTGCTTATTCCCAGAAGACTTTGACATCCCTATTGAAGTCCTACTCAGAAATGCAGTGGGGTTGGGTTTATTTAAGGATCTAGGTGCTTTGTGTAAAGCGAGGAATCGAGTGCATACCTTGGTTGATACTCTAAAGAAGCGGTTTTTATTGCTGGACAGTAATGAGGAAGAGTGTGTGAAGATGCATGATGTTGTTCGTGATACTGTCCTAACAATTTCATCTGAAGAAGAGCATGGATTTGCAGTGCAATATGGAGCTGGACAGAAGTGGTCAAATGAGTTTACATGGCATCATAGCGTGATCTCGATTGTGTTTGATGAGACTGAGATGCATCCTAGGAGTTTGCAGTGTCCAAACCTAAGACTTTTACAAGTTTTTTCTAAGATGAGAGAACCCCTTCCAGAAGATTTCTTCCATAACATGACCAAGCTAACGGCTTTAGGCATAAGCAATCTGTGCATTCCATCATTCTCATCTCCATTCCAATCACTCAACAACCTCTGCACCTTACGGTTGGAAGATTGTCAGGTTGGAGACATATCAATAATCTGTAAGGAGCTAAGGAAGCTGGAATTGTTAAGTTTTGCCGGCTCAAATATAAAAGAATTTCCAGTAGAAATAGGCAAACTTAGCCTTCTAAGACTTTTGGATTTGACTGAGTGTAATGATCTTGATCAGATGTCTTCTGGGGTCCTAGGTAACTTATCTAACTTAGAAGAACTTTATCTTAGAGTCAGGAATTTCCATTGGGACAAAAAGGATTCCATTCTTGCAGAGCTCAAGTCCATTTCTCATCAGTTGAAAGTTCTTGAGATTTCAATAACAGGAATTCATATTCTTCCCAAAGATTTGGAATTCAAAAACTTGGTTAAGTTCTGGATCTATGTGAGAGACCCAACCACTCTTTCTCACGGCGCTGTTCGCCGGGGATATTTACACCCTAACATCCTCAAATTAAACAGTGTGTACTGTAAAGACATTAAAGAGAACATGGCAATTCAACAGTTGCTTAAGAACTCTGAAATTCTCAACCTTGTTAATGTGAAACAATTAAAAAACGTGCTATATGAGTTGGATGAAGAAGGTTTTCCACACTTGAAAAATCTCAGCATTGAATTCTGCAATGATCTGAAGTATTTAATAGATGGAAGTGTTTATGCTTCAAGTTTTATCTTCCCACTGGTTCAGTCATTGTGTCTGCACAATTTGGACAATTTAAGAGAAATATGCCATGGCATGAATTTCACCTCAACTTCCTGCCAGTGCTTTGGTAGCTTGAGAGATCTGAAAGTAGAATTCTGCAACAAGTTGAGTTATGTCTTTTCACCATCTCAAGGGTCATTAAGTGTTGGAATGCTTCAAAGCTTGCATGTGGCTGAATGCTGTGGGATAGAATCTATTGTCTCCAAAGAAGTCCATGATGAGAATTCAGTGATCAAGTTTACAAATTTAGTGGAACTGAAGCTACATGAACTCCCAAGCTTTATTGGATTCACGGTTCCAGATCATAAGATTGGGCTTCAACTTGCATTATCCCAGGTATGCTTCTTATAAATGACCACTTTCTTTCATATCTTCCACATGTGATGTTCTACATCTTGTATATGTAAGCCAGTTTGAATGGTACATAAAACAAATTCATCATTGGCTTTGCAGAAATGTGTTATATTGATTGCTTTTAATAGATTAAGCGTTTTGAATGGTTTAACTTATTAAAAAAATATATCAAAATTAAGAAGAGTTATTTCTAATTTATTGTCATGAAGAAGAAAAGAAAAGCATTTGAATGTCTCAGATCATTTTTCTGTTTTGAACTGCAAGAATTTGGAGCTATTGTGCATATATTTCTTTTGGACAAACCTAAATCTTGTCTTGTAGCAATAGTTTTAGGGTGAAGGGGCAAAATTAGCCACCTTAATTTTCTAAAAGGACAACTCTGACACCCGTAAATTGGATGATGCAAAATCGTACATTGTAAATCAAAATGGTACAAAGTTAGCCACGCCGTTAAGTTTACACACACATTAATGAAGGTGGGCCCCACGCCAACACAAACATCTGTTAGCTTCAACTTAACGGCGTGGCTAACTTTGTACCATTTTGATTTATAATGTACGGTTTTGCACCATCGAATTTACGGGTGTCAGAGTTGTCTATTTGGAAAATTACGGTGGCTAGTTTTGCCCCTTCGCCCATAGTTTTATCATAAAAAATCAAGAACATGGAATCAAGAAGCATGGAATGTAAGATTTTTTAAAATTTTTCAAAATCAATGTTTTGGTAAATATGCTCTAGGTTAAAAAGGTCGGATTTCATATGATAAAAAAAAGATCGGTTAGCAGTTCTGCACCTTTTTAATATCAATTGTGTCAGGTGCAATTCTAACAATAGTCCATTGGGAAAATTGCACCTTAACCACTTTCTTTCTATATAATATTCTCAATCTTCTCAGCATTTTTGCAATTTAGCATTATGCGTTACTTTAATTAATAGACAAAGGGTTTTCCATAAACTTGTAGACCAAGAGCTGCCATACCCATAAGCTTATTTTGGGCTCTTAAATACATAAACTTGAAACCTGACGTGGCGTGATGTGGTGAGCTTGTGTTTGGCAAACGTGGTCATTTAATTTAAATTAAGAGCTCACCATTAAATGTGTTGAAGTTAGTTATGAAATATTACTTGATGGGTACTTAAGAGCCCAAAAATAGTTTATAGGTATGACAATTCCTGGCCTATAACTTTATAGGTATTTAAGACCCTTTGCCTAATGTTCTTTAAGAAAATACATGTTATATTAATGCGCTAAACAACCTCACTCATGAGTTGGATCGTTTAACTTGTAGTACAAATAAATTGATTCATGTGATCTTATTCCATCAAGTTTCTAAGTGAAGTCACAATCCATCTCATTAAGTTGGTGAGTTAAATGGGCCAGCCAATGGATTTGTACAGGTTCAAGAAGAACAACAGAAGCTTGATAATGGCCTACATATGCTAGGGTCCAACTCAACATTAGAAACTGATGAATCTGTTCACATTGGTGGTACACTATTTGAATCCAAATGGATGCTCCAATTCCCAAAACTGGAGAAAATCTCATTACTTGAGTGCTCTTTGTTAGACACTGTCTTTGATTTGAAACAGCCAGAAATGGAAGATCAGCCAGTTCCAATGTTATTTTATCAACTCAAAGAAATAGAGATATCTTGGCTGAGCAAGTTAAGACATGTTTGGAATAATGTTCCCAATTATATTCAAGGCTTTCAGAACTTGAGATCACTCAAAGTTAAGAAATGTGATGCTTTAAGAAGTATCTTCATTCCCACCATTGCCAGAACACTCACACAGCTTCAGAAGCTGGTGATACACAGTTGCCAGCTGTTGGAGAAAGTTGTTGGAGATGATGATGATGATAAAGGAAAACAGGAGCATGTGGAAACTGTTCTATTTTCCAAGTTAAATTCTTTGACACTAAAGGATCTCCCAAGCCTTGTAAGCATTTTTCCAGATTGTTATGAGCTAGCCTGGCCTTCTCTGAAATATTTATGCATTGAAGGATGTCCCCAGCTGAAGATACCATCAATTCCATTTCAAAGGCCAGAAAAGCAAGAAAATCTTAGCAACTACTTTTCAGATTCTAACCTCCAAGATATTGGTTCAAGCACTTCCAGGTTTCTCCCTTGTTGCTTTGGATTCACCTCATCCAACATTGAGATTTCCAACTCAATGGCCAAATCAAATTTCAAAAGAGCAGGAAAGATCAGCAACCAGGTATCAACTAATTAATTCAATGAGTAGATACTTTTCTATTCTGTTTCTGTACTAATCAATCATCTGCTAAAATTCCTTCAAAGCTCAAGGAATTTTCATCTCATTACCTGATAAATGATTCTGGTAGTTTATTATCTATATTTATCTCTCTGACAAATACTCTATACACTACTCTTGGCCCTAAATATAAGTTATTTTTGGGACAGGATTGATTCTTTATTTAAGTTATACTTTTATTTGCCTAAAAATTTAATACAAAACTTTTATTGTGTTTAACAACTCAAAAACAAGATTAAAAGACGCAAAAACAAAACTTGTGGCTTTTAACCCTAAAGCGCGCAAATGGTCTTAAAACGAGTTATGGTGATACATTTGACAAACTCTTGATCTTTTTTGACCAAATATACCACTTTCAAGATACTTTTGACACTAAAACACAAAATGTAATTTAGTTATTTGTATAAATAGGACAGAAGGGAGCATTGATTAAAGGGGAAACTTTTTTTTTACTATAGATTAAAGGGGAAACTGAGACATCATCACAAACACACACACACACATGTAGACACACTCGCTTTTTCCCACTTTATTACATTAGCTTCTCACTTGACCTTACCAAATTTCTCTTCAGGCTAGTTTGATGAGAGATCATAACTCTTCTGATGTCAAGGAGATATATACTAGAGAAGAAATGAGGCCCTACATGCCAAATCTGGAACAACTTCAAGTCAAAGGATGGGATTCTTTAGATTTCATATTCCATCTTGAACAAAACCATGATTCCATTTCCAATGCTAGTATAAACTGTGTAGTAAAACTGGTGCCCATGTGCACAGGTCCAGTGGAAATCACCGGCTTCAACAACCTCACGGTGCTAAACATAGAAGCTTGTCACAGTTTAAGATACTTGTTCTCTCATTCCATAGCAAAGCTTCTGGTGAAATTGCAAGTCTTAAAGATATCAAACTGTAGGATGATGAAGCAACTAGTCAAAAGTGAAGAGGATGGCTCAGTTTCATTTTCTCATCATGCAAACTCTCATGAACATTTTGAGAATAATGCATTATCATCTATCTCCATAGAATCATTTGTGTTAGATTTCCCATCCCTGAAGAGTATGAGCATTGTTAAATGCAGCATGCTAGAAGTGCTCATCAAGAATGGAGGAGAGTGGAGAACAAAACTGACTTCATTTGATAAAGTACAGTCTCTTACTTTAAGCCATCTACCAAATCTTGTGAGCTTCTGCTGCCAACCATGTATTTCTGAACGACAAAGTTTAGAGGAGTACAGAGCCAACAACCATCATCAGCATGATCAGGTACCAAGTAGCCAAGAGTTCATTTATATCTTGTTTCTTCTCAATATAATTACTCATACTTAAATATTTCACTTATTCATTAAAAAAATTATATAGGTTGTTGGCCCCCCAAGCTTATGACATTGCTTGAGTTTTACCTATCCAATTATATTTAGTTACAACACAATATAGGAAACAAACGTTAATGATTAAGGACTGTATTTTACCAATTGGGATGACCAGACTTCACATTTTGAGTTAATCTCTAGAATTATAGTGAGATCCTTGTTCCTAAAATTTCCTAACTGATTCTAGGAGCCCTATATATAATAATATTGTTATACACGTAATATATCTTAAACCTTCTAAGATATAGTTTGATTTGATTTATTTTAATTCCAATACGATCTTTTACTTTGTGTAAATGAAAAAATAGACGTGTCTTTCTTTGTTTCCTTTAATTAGAGAAGCAAGTAGTAATGACTTTAAATTATAAGTGGGATCAAAAAAATGACTTCCCACTTATAATGAAGCTATCATGCCATTAAGCTACAAAGCCATTGGCACCTCCTTCTCTTTCTATCAATCCCAGATTTGCCTCTTCTGCTTAATTCCTGCTAATTGTAAACCCCACACCATTTTTTTTAGGCAAAGGTGCAGTCAACAACATGATAATTTCTAAAAGGTGCATCTAGCAATATGGTAATTTGGGGTGCAAATTTGGAACGTGTAACTTAAAATGGGGCCAATCTGCCATCCCCATTAAAAATGGAAAATATCCCTTAACTGAGATGTGGATTCCACATAATCCTTCCTATTCAAAAAAACTGTCAAACTTAACTTCAATTTGATGGAAGAAAATTCCCCATTTTAAGTTACAAATGCAAAATTTGCACCCTCCAAATTACATGCTGCTAGATGCACATTTTAGAAATTACCATATTGCTGGGTGTACCTTTGCCCTTTTTTATTCCCTTCAGTTTTTTTCTGATTTTTTCTTTCATTCTTTTCTTATATACCTTATAAAATAAAATTTATTTATTAAATCGTTGAATTTATTAAAATCAGAGCTATTTTGCTGCATAACTACGGTTGTATGCAAAGATGCCAAAAAGAAAACTTAGGTAGTATCTAAGTGCAGATAAGTCCTTTAGTTTTTTGTTGTAGTTCCAGTGGTGTTGGTAGTAATATTAAATGGCTGCAGGAATGTTGAGATAGCTGATTATTACATTCGAAATACGATTCAAAAGTCATTTAAGTGTAATATATATTTGATAGTTAGATTTTTGGCAGTTTTAATGAAGGAAATAGATATAATAGATTGATATTGATTCAAATTTAGTTTGAACAGAGAATGATATATTACAATAAAATATTCCTTTTTGTAGGTTGCGTGTGATGGGCAGAGAATGATAGGAAATGGTCCTTCTATAGACTGTTTTTGGCTTTCACATCTAGCATACCTTGTCATAAAGGAATGCAAAAAAATTCAGTGTTTGTTCTCTCCATCATCCTCAGCAAGTCTTGTGCATCTGCAAGAACTAGAGATATTTGATTGTGAGAGCATTAAGGAAATAGTATCATCAAAAGAAGAGATTCATGCAACTTCATCCAAGATTGTGTTCCCTAGACTGCATTGTCTGAAACTTGAACGCCTGTTCAACCTTGAAGCCTTCTGTCATGGTTCCTATGACATGGATTTCCCATTACTACAAGAAGTGTGTTTTGGAGATTGCCATAAAATGCAGATATTCTCCAATGGATTTGCATATACTCCAAAGCTAGAAGGCATTACCATGAAAGTTGGAAATCTTACTAAAGTCATGTGGATGGGAGATATGAATGCCACTGCTCAACTTTCCAAAGGAATTGTAAGCCTGCTTCTTTGCATCCTTTCTCATCTTTAAAATATGCACTCCCTATGCTCCTTAATATAAGAGCTAGATAACTAATGGTGATGTTATGGAAATTAATTAGATAATCATTATCCCATCGCTGGAAACTCTAGCATATGCAATCAAACAGGAGGGTTTAGGGAAAACTTTTAAATTTGGGAGGAAAATTGAATTGCGTTCTTATATTTAGAATCATAACAAACTGTTTTACTAACTCCTAATATTAGGACCCGGGGAGTATTTTTTACATCATTATCATCATCTAGTAGAAGAAACATGATTACAACTCTTATGTAGTTACAAGTACTCCAGTGGCTTGTCTAAGCCAAAATAAATAACTCAGGCACTTGAAAGCATATATTCTTAAGTCATATAACATTTCAATATTCAAGTGTTTTAATTGCTTAAATTTTGTTCTTGACTTGGTACCTTCATAGTAGCATATGTCCACACAAAAATTGCATCCAGAACTCTTCAAATTTTTCTTTTCAATCATCATTTATAATGAGATAAGAAAAAAAGTGTTGACATATGTAGATGTGGGTTTTGCAGTTTGCTTTTCAAACGTCAGAGACACTTGGGTGGCTCAGGCAGGAAAAAGGCATGCTAAGCTACTTTATGAAAGAAACAGATATTACAGTTGAAAACTTTCAAAGTTTGCTGACTCTAGTCCCATCTGATGTGATACACTTATTTCAGAATCTGAAGAACCTCACAGTAAAAGACTGTAGTTCAATGATTGAATTGTTTGAGTCAGAAGTAGAAAACAAAAAGAATAGGCATAGCATTATACACTATGAGCTAGAAGTCTTGAACTTGTATTTTCTACCAAAGTTGATTCACATATGGAAAAATCATGAAGGGATTTTGGACTTCCAGAAGCTAAGAATATTAAAGGTTGAAAACTGTGGAAATTTGAAGGGTATACTGTCACCTTCTATGGCCAAAAATCTTGTCCAACTTCAGCACCTTCGTGTGTATAGTTGTCAAATGATGGAGGAGATAGTTATTAAAAAAGCTGTAGAAGAAGGAGAAATTGAAGGAACAAATAAAGCTAATACATTATTGTTTCCATTGCTGAACAAGTTGGAACTCCGTCATCTTCCCAATCTCAGATGTTTTTGCTCAGAAAATTTAGATTTTGAACTTCCATTGTGTGAAGAAATGGTAATTGAAAAATGCCCCAAGATGACAACATTTTCCTATGGAGCTGTAAGCACACCAAAACTTCCTAATATATACAAAGGATTCTATGAGTATGTAGATATCATGGGAGACCTTAATATGACAATCTATCAAGTTCATTCAGGAGATTTGAAGGTAACCATAATGTGTATGCATGCATTTTCCATGGAATTTCTTATTTATTTACCTTTGTAATTTTGTTTACATGGACATCTAATTTGTTTCTTCTTTGTAAAATTTTTTGGTGTCCTATTCTATTTTGAAAATATCCACCGCTTTCATTTGAAAATAAAATTTAAATTTCTTGAGCCCTACTTGGATTTTGATAAAGTTACAAAGATATTTATTCTTTTTTCTAACTAGATATGTAAACATAAAATTTATGTTTTACATATTTTGAAACTGAATAGAATTGTTTGATTTCAAGAAAAATCAGCTAACTTTCTCCTTGATCTGTGGGAGATATATGTAAGTTTTAATAAAGTATATGTACTTTTAGATATATTTATGTAGGGTTTACATTAGTTTTGACAATAGTGAAGTGTAACTTTAGCAAATATGAGGGGAAGTCTGAACAATTTACGCCATTCTTATAAACATCCTAGAACTACCCTGCTTATAAACTACTGCAGGGGAAATGAACTACTTTTGCAAACTATAATGAGTATAATTGTGTTACTGTTCAATAAATTTGATGCTTTTTCACTTCATGTGCATTTATAGAAGAAAATAGAACTAGTTTTTACAAGATTTACAGGACATCTGTACAGTTTACACTATTTTTTCCAATAATCAAGTACACTAATCTTTTTAGAAACTTTTAAAGGGCAATAGCAGCCTAGGTAATCCTCCATATGAGAGGAAAAACAATAGAGAGTAGAATTTCTTCTTTAAATTGAAGAGTCTTTGGTTATTTCACCAACATGACAATATCTTTCCATTCCAGGCGGCATTTCAAAGATCAGAGACAATCAACTGGATTGAACAAGACAAAATCCTACTTGGTTACTTAACAAGAATAACAGAACTGGTTGTTGAAGGTTGTGAGAAGCTGTTGAACTGTATTCCATCCAACATACTACATAGATTGCAACATCTGAAACAGCTAAAAGTTCAAGAATGTTCCTCACTGGTGGAGATATTTGAATCAGAAGGAGCAGAAGAAGCAAATAAATATGAAGAGCATGCTGATTCAATAACACTTTATGAATATAATCTGCAAGAAATGCATTTGTGCTCTCTGCCAAAACTGATGTACATATGGAAAAACCATGGAGAAGGAATTTTAGGATTTCAGAATCTTAAAAAGCTAAGAATTGGTTGCTGTGATAGTTTAAGAAGTGTGTTCCCTCCTTCTGTAGCCAGGACCCTTGTGCAACTGCAAGAGCTATTAATTTATGAATGTGAGATGATAGAGGAGATAGTCACAAAAGAGGAGGAAGGAGAGTCCAACAATGCCAACAAGACTTTTGCATTCCCAGAATTGAGGTGGCTGACCCTTCATAGTCTTCCCAAGTTTAAATGTTTCTGCTCCAGTAATTACAAGTTTGAGATGCCATCTTGTAGGGACATAACTATTAAGGATTGCTCAAAAATTGAGACTTGTTGTTATGCAACCATGAGCTCTCTGGAAATGTAAAGACATTCCAAGTTCCAAGAGGAACTTCATTGTTGTAAGTGGTTTTATTTGGAAAGTTGGGAAAATTCCATTTTCAATTAAATATGGCTGTTTTACATGCCATAGAGAATAAGGTTTTTATTAGAAGTGTGTTCCTTCATAACGGTATAAAAATATTCTTACGGCTCATAATTGAGGCTTCTTCTTGAATTTTCTGATTGCTCTTAACTACTCCCTCCGGTCCCTAATGTAAGAGCTAGCCGTCAAAAAAACGCTTCTTAAGAAAACATGTGAATGTTAGTTGGGTGTCTGGAGTTAATGCTTCTTTTCCAAAATTGCCCATATTTATTATGGTACTTTTAAGAGAGAGAAATACATAAGCATTAATAAATATGAAAGAGAGTTAGGGGTAAAATAGGAAAAAATGCATTAAATGAGGAGAGAATATGGGGTGAGCTCTTACATTAGGGACCAAAACCATTCAAATTTTGGGCTCTTACATTAGGGACCGGAAGGAGTATATAAATAGCATTCATGAATAAAATTGTAAGAAGATATTTCACCAAAAGAAAATATCATAAAAATACTGTAAGAAGACACTAAAGAACATTGAAAAGGCATATATGTCTTCCACCTTGAAAATATACAATGGGCAAAGACTGTGTAAGAATTTTCTACAGGTGTATAAGCGGCAGTATCAAGTAATAAATTAATAAGTGGAGCATCTTTCCAATAAAAAATTGATTTAACAACTCATTTGAGCATTGATTTTACATATTCGCTAAATTTGAGCTAGACAAACTTGGAAAAAGTCCAAGTGAAACTTATATCTAGCTTCAAAATGGAACCAAACCTATACTTTTGTCAATATTAGTGCTGATTATAGTACTCAAATGCCGACTCAAGCATTTTTTGGTCCTCAATAGTTCGACAACGCTGCGAGTTTACTGTGACTGTATCAGAGAGAATGATCATTGTTTTCTTGGTATTGAGCAGCTCATCATAATGCTAGTGCTATGGCACTAGAGGCATCTTCTCAGTTTCTTCTATCTCCACTTCCTTCAAAAGTAATTTCTGAAATCACCATATAAAATCCAATCAGAAAGATCATTTGCTTTCTTACTTAAAACTTTTTATACTCGATTTTATCAAAATTTACCAATAATATCATTGTGCTCAAATCTGTAGAAAATGGATCAAAAACATAGTTTCTGTCTGTGCTTATTAATATTGGCCTGTTAATTAGTAAAACCTTCACGTTCTATATGAAATGTTTTTAAAACTGTTCATCAAAAAACCATGACAGCTGATAGAATTAAAAATTTAGGGATATAGGTGCATGCTATTAAGATATACTCTATGAAGTACTTGCATGGCTATTTATTTTGGGCACTAAATTTTACTGACCTGAACTATACTAACTTTTCTTCCATTTTCGTACAATTTTTCTGTAATCTTTATTACAATGGGTTCATTCAGACCTGGCTGAATCACTTTGGTAGTGTCCAGTGAGACATACAAGTAAATTCACGGGATTAATTCCTAAATTATAAGAACATGCGATCATACAAAAACTTCTATAAGATTCAGGGGTTAACAATTCTGGAGAATAATTTCATTCAAACTGACATATGAACTACCAAAAATCTAGTCATTCTTTACCATTGGTTTATCAATAGACTTGGCCATCTCAACTTCATGATCAGCCTTTGCGTTTGGGCCTTTTTGGTGCCGATATAGCACATAATGTTGGATCATGAACAGAATGTCAAACGATATAGAAACCTACAATAGCCAAAATTTACCACCCTTAACACTTTATCGTCATTCCGTACGAGTTTGAGTGAGAGAATGATCCATACCAGAGATAACATTACTTTTCCTATATTTCCATAGAAGTTCATCCAAGAACCTGAGAATTGATTGGCAAAAATAAAAAAGAACCTGAGAATTGGAATTTTGTCCCCAATATATTATAAACGCAGCATAATTGAAGCTTCATAACTAAAGATGTCAATGCAAACCTTGATCTATTGACTGCATGATCATTTGAGCATAGTTTCCAACACTTCCAGAAAAATCAAGCAGAATATTCTCAATACTCCAGCCTTCTGTACTTTTTCTCATGAAGTTCATGAAAGCCTATTCACAATTCATTAATTACAAGTGGAAATGACTATAGTCAATACATTATATGTCAGTAGTATTCCCAGCTAAAAGAATGAAGAACAATCTTCAGACAAATCAAAGCCAAGTAGAAAAAAAGGGTTCTAAAGCAAATTATTTATTTAGGTCAGGTTAGAAAGTATGATTTTAAAAAATTTCCTATGTTTTCTAGATAGTTCCAATTTTGAATGAAGGAGAAAGGCAATCTTAGTTCCTCAACAACCAGCATAAAACTCCGAATAATCCCCCTTGACATGGATTAAAGAATAAAGATAATATTGTGCTAATTTTTGGTTGTTTTCTGAATGGAATGCTTTGTATGGCTCATGTTTGTACGGGTCAAACATCCAAAGAAAGAAGCTGAATACAAAACTGAATACCAAATCAAATAATCCTGACCTGAGGAATATATTTTATTGTTGTCATACAAACTTGAATAACACTGCAAAATGGTTATTTTAAACAGCGGTAATTAGAAGGAGATCAATCCCAAATAAATATTCATGCATCTTAGTATTCAATCATGTAATGGATACCTGTGAAATTAACATTAAAAAGGACCAACCAAATTCGAGTCCCCACTTAGTGGGGTGCTAGGGGAAGGGAATATTAGGCAGTCTTACCCCGACTTTTTATACAGAGAGGCTGATTCGAACCCCTACTTTAGATGCCACGGAAGGTGAGCTTAATGCTGGGCGGCATTAGCCCTTCATATATGAAATTAACATTAAGTGCAGTAAACTGATGTCCAAGAGGGTTAGCTCAAATAGGGGAAAATTTGTTTAGAAAGCACAACATACTTGAATACATTGAGAAGCCAAAGCCAATGCTGTGTGGACAGAGTTCTAAAGAAGCATATTGCGATAATCAACCAAACAATGGACACAATTCCACAAGCTATTTTGGACACCTTCTGATCTCCTCGCTGCAATAAGAGACTACAATTAAGAATTCAACAGTAACACAGAAAATTAAAAGAAAAGAAGGCATTGAATGTACAAAAATTTCGATTGAAAAAGGATTATGATACTTCATAGATAGCAATCTGGATCAGGGTAATTGCTGAGAGTAGAACGGCATGAGATGAGAAGGCAACATCATTTGCTCCTACAGGTATCATCTGTAACACAAATGGAGTTCACTTTGGTTTTTAGATACAAAAGTTATAAGCTTTAAGTTAGCAATTATAAGCTGGTTATACAAGGAACTGACCTCATTTTCACCAAACTTGGCTTTGTATTGCTTCTGAACAGAAGGGCTGAAGTATAAAGATGCATTGTATAACAGATAGGATGAGTGCTTAGTGAGATTCAACACCACAAAATCAAAGTTCAATCCCACAACACTGAAAATCCAATAAGAAAGCAAATTAGAATAGTAAAAGGAAAGGATTAGAAGCATGAACATGTTTGCGAGATAATAAACAAAGGAAGAAGCTTATCTATTTTGTTGGAACCTTTTTTTGCGGTAATTTAACAGAACTTGTGGATAGAAACTGAAAGACCAGCAAACAAAAGTCAACCAACCGAAAACTTCATATAGAACAAGGAGTGGAACTGAATGCCAAGATGCCATTTTTTTATGCTGAAGGCTTGCTTGGATGAGGGTAACTATTGTCCTGGAGAGGCCTAACAAGTAACAATAAATTGCATTAAACAGCTAAATATCTTGAGCAAATATTAAAACATTCCAAAACTACACCTAATTAAAGTCATTAACCTCTGCAGTAGAGTCAAAGAGGATACTTTCAAATGAGAGGTAATTGCAATCAGCACTTTTATCTGGCTCTAAGCAACTGACTACTCAAGTTTCAGGGTTTGTGACTTCCCCTTCCAACACAATTGTCTTCTCTAAGACTCGAACTCCAGAGTTCAATAGATCTAGCAGGGTCTTACACGGCTAGAAAACTATGTCATGGTGGCATTTTTGAAAATAATAGTATTTCATTAAATCATGCAAAAGGTTGGTACATCAATCAGATAGTCCCATTTTCATCTTATTACAAGATCATAATTGAAAATATATTTCCAAACCAGTTCATCAAAATGAATAAAAAAAACAGAAAGGGTAATTCTCACCTCTAGTACAATAACTCTTTCTCCAGTCAACAATCAAATCAACTCAGTTTTGGTGCACTCAGCTCATCAGAATCACACACACTTCACACATCTCTCTTATGATGATATCTCTTTATTCAAAATCCCTTCCTTCTATTCCAAATCTGGAGATGCAAATGCAAATGTAAATGACTAACATATCAAAACAAGAAACTAGTCATCCAAGGTTAGTAGATGATAATGAAGGGCATTGGTTCTCTTTAAAGCTTGCCTAGTTAAAACTATCAAAGCTTAATCTTTAGATCACATCCATGGTGCAGAAAGTCCACGCCATTGTTGACCAGCATCTATGTTATGTTATGTTCCAGATCCATTATATATATATATATATACACATATATATATAGACATAACGGAATGATACTCATTTTTTTTACGTAATTAATTTGTTGTATACGGCAATTAAATTGTACTTTATTGGTGTCTTTGTAACTTGCACCATTGACCAGGCTCGATGGCCAGAACATAAAATGGGAGAATATCACATAAAGCCAAAGAATGGAAATAACTATAACAAGATTCTTTAAAATTACAAAATCGTAGTTAAGTACTTTTTTATGCCAGACGCAGTTGAGTTTTATGGAGTTTGGGGTTAGATTGATTTTAGAAGTGATATTACAACATTACACTAATGATTTTAACAGAGATAAACACTGATAATTATTAAACTTGGGTGAGGTAATTTCATTTTAGAGTAATTCTACACAACATTCTATGAGCCAGCCCATGGGTTACTGCCTTAACTGGGTTAGCCCAACATTATTATTGTTTTAAAAAACAATTACAAAAGCCTAGCATTAGCAATGATGTTAGTTTCAAGTATAAAGTTAACCTTTATTTGTAATCTTATCTATCTTCCCTTGATTAATTTTGTTGGAATATATTTTTCTTAGATCTTTGTTAAGTTCTAAATTTCCTAGAATTTTTGCTTGTTTGCTAAGTTGCCCTTTCAATAAGTTCAAAAGTTTTAATAACAATCAATATTTCAAATTCCAAAAATCTAAAAATAGTAAAACTTGATGAATATAAAAGTTTTTAATATTTAGAGACAATTGCATATTACTATATTGGGTAAAAGATCAAATTCGCCCCGGAAGTTTTCACCTAGGATCATATTTGCCCCGAAACTAAAGAGAGAAGCGACGAAACTGAGTTTTTGGGGTTTCGATTAGATTCGATCAGTTTTCTGGTTTGAACGATGCTGGGTTTTTGGGGTTTGAGGTTTGAACGCAAGCGCAGTTCATAATAGCCAAAGGAAAAGTGCTCAAAGATTCTTCCACTACTAAAGCATCTGATCTACCTCCTCCTCCCCCTCCAGAAAAGCTCCGCAAAAGAGGAAAAAGATCAATGTGCTCAATGTCACAATGATTACAATAGAGCAACATGCAAAAATTTGAGTGCTAATATGTAAATTTACTGCTATATACTTATGGGAATTGGATATATCTACTGGTAAAGCGGTCACAAGGGCATGTACCCAAAAACCTAAAGAGACTCAGGGACATTCAAAACCACATGGGGGCAGAGCATCTTACAAGCTTCCGGGTTTGAGGTCACAGGCGGTGGTTAACGAAGGTGTTGCTGATAAAGATAATTATTTTGGCGAGGATGTGGAAATAAGAATGCCTATACCGAATAAAAATGGTTATACGAAATGGTCATTACCATTCAAGATAACTTGTCAAAATACACATATGAAGTATCAAAATACATATCCTTGGCCATTACATATGAAGTACCAGAATACATATCCTAATACATAGTTACATTAACACAGTCACAATTACAACAAATAACAACAGTGCAATCTTAAGTCTCTGCTGGGACTTCTTCAACTACATATCTTCCTTCTTCTGTGGACATCCATTCTGCATTCAAAACATAAACATGTCAATATTGACCATTCATCATTGTCTTAATATTCAGAATGGTTAAGTAAGAGCATTCAAGAGTTAAATAAGAGTATTCAACAAAAAACATAAGAGTTAAATAAGTATACTGGAGCTTGGTATTAGTTCAAATTTTGAACCATAGAACACACATGAAGAGAAAGGGACACATGAATGGTTTCTTATCAGTAAAATAATATACTTACTTATAAAGTGAAAGGTTCTTTAATTTCTAGGAAAAGGCAGCTATCTTTTCTGAAATATTGTAGGAAGCTGGATGAAGATAAGAGTATCAGCCATGGCGAGATGAATATAGATGAGGACTGATGTAAGTCATCTACAAAATTCTATCCTATGAACCTACAATTTTATGCTTTATGCCTCCTTCATGCAACTATTACCACTGTTCGTTCATATTTTATTTATTGTTAAATAATTTGATTTAAGAAATCTTTGTTTTACATAGACTTCCTAATTATGCAGCCATTAACCCATAACCATTGAATCTCCTAACGGGGTTCATGTACGTCCAAGATGTGAGAATGGGAGAAAGCTCTCCACAGTGGCACAAAATTCGCGATCCTCCATCTTCACCCTTTCAATAATTTCTGAAACTCGCGTTCGCCGACCAAAATGTGCTTCTACCTCTACGATTCTGCTCACTCTCTCACTCTGGAGCCACCATCTCGTTCTTTGTGCTCTGGATTGAAGTGGGTGAAGAGGAAGAAGGAGACAGATGCGTGAATGTGTTGTGTTAAGAAGGTGAAAAAATAAATATATTTTGATTGTAAATGCCACCTAAAATTTGAAATTTAATTTCAATGAGGTCTTAAGGATTTGTTAATGACTACTATTAACAAGTGCAATAATTAATAGTGCAATAGTTAATAGCTTTCATTAATAACTGGAAGTCTGGAAGAGTGGTTAACTGACCTATCTGAAATTAAGGCTCTTATTTGAAACTTATATGTAATTGTCCCTAACTTTTAACTCTAAAAAAGAACATTTATTTAGAAGAGGATTGTTGGATGATGATTTGAATTGGGGAAATCCCAGGTAAAGTGCTTGAATATGAAAAAGGACAGATCACGTACCATGTATTTGTAAAAGGATAAATCAGGTAGTAGAACCTGAATTAAGATTATAAAATGTTACACAATGACTTAAATACTCTTATCCTCGTAATCCCCTCTCACTCTCTCCTTTCCCTCACCTCATTTTTGAGCTCCAACTTTCCAATTACAAAGATATTGTTTCTCCGGCCCAAAGGGCTTGACGCACTAGTTGAAAGAGAAGAGCAAGGTGATGAATACCCACTAGGTCTTGTGTTCGAACCTTAGGAAGTCTCGTTGCATGGGGCAACCCTGAATTAGTGTACACCCAAAGGGTGTGGATATTGGGGACCTCTAAGCAAAAAAAAGATATTGTTTCTCCTCATAGAGGCACCATAAACTCCCTTCAGGTCCTCATATCCTATCTTTCTTTTTATTTACGTGTCTCATTTATTTTCAAATACTCATCATTTTATTCAGTTGTCTTCATTAAAAATGTGATTTTTCTCATCCTACTTCAATTATCACTATACTCCTGTCATGGGTTCGGTGGCCTCAGAGCATATGAAGATAAAAACATTTGAATCATTGTATAACATTTTATAACCTCAATTTAGGTCCTTTTACAAATTTGGGTACTTTCTTTATCCTTTTCCATACTTGGAGCACTTTATTTGGGATTTTCCCAATTGATGCAAAAAAGAATTTTGTTTCTGTATAAAAAAAATTATTCAAAAAAAAAAAGGAAATAAAAAAGAAAAGGAACAAGATGCTCTGCACAGAATAAAGTGCTAAACGCTTTCTTCCTCCACCTCTGACCTCTGTTTCTTTCTTCATTTCAGCTTTCTGAAGGTAATGTTCGAATTTGCTTCGTAATCAATCATCATGTATTCTACTCAACAACTTCCCATCCTGTAAACCCTCCATTACTCTTATTGCTTTTCATTCCCATTTATTTTCTTAATATTTCATTGTTAATGGATGATCATTTAGAAGAACCCCATTTGAGTATACTTCTGTTAGTGCAGTTTCCTCTTCCTTTTTGCGCTCTTTATTCTCAAAGTTCTCATTTTTAATGTGAATCAAAGTTCTAGTTTGAAATTATTGATGTGGGGTGTTGATAGATTTGCATGATGGTTTTCATGTTTTTTATTTCTCTGAACTGATGCAATAAGCTTGAATTTTATTTATGTTATAGTTAATTTGGAGTATTGCTTATTGGTTTTTTTAATAGAATTGATTGTGTCCTCATAAAGCATTCACATGTGTTGCTATAAAAGTATTGTTATTGATGTGGGGTGTTGGTAGATGCTCCATCATAGATACAAACTATTGAAAAGTACTAGCTTGCATGATGGTTTTGATGTTTTCGATTTCTCTGAACTGATGCAATAAACTTGATTTTTATTATTTATGTTATGGTTAATGTGGAGTATTGTTTAATGCAATACACATATGTTGTTAAAAGAGTTGTTATTGTGGTGCCAGGGAATGACTATCCTGATGTTTCTGCCATTTGTTGAAGCATCAGAGTGAACTTTCTTATATCAATAATTTTGTCAGACACTTTGTATTGAAAGAGGGGAGGATGACTGCAGGGAGAGATATGGCAAATCAACAGATGCCCAAAAAAAGAGTGGCATTTGTGTTGATTGATGGGGTTGGTGATGTGTCATTGCCAAGGTTTGGATGCAAGACTCCTCTTGAAGCTGCGAAAATCCCCTTTTTGGATGCCATAACATCGGCTGGAGTTAACGGGCTTATGGACCCTGTTGAAGTAGGCTTGGCTTGTGGAAGTGATACAGCTCACCTCTCCTTGTTGGGTTATGATCCTAGAGTTTATTATCGTGGTCGAGGTGCGTTTGAATCCATGGGAGCTGGACTGGCAATGTCACCTGGTGATATTGCTTTTAAGGTTGGTCATTGATTTACTTGTATCCTCTGGCATGTTCTTGGAGATTTATCCCCTTTTATAAAATTATACTTGTCTACGTGAAGTTAATGAATGCTTTAGTAACCATCCTCTTTCCTGAACGCATTTGTGTTGATTGATGCTTTATTTGATATTGGGGCACCCTTGATTTATTCCTTTATGTCAGAATTACTTGAAATGTTGTATTCATATTTCTTGAAGAGCAGATATAGTACAATAAAAAGGTAGGTAGTGCACAAGGATCTGATTAGGTGGGTTAGCAAGGTGATGTATGTATTCAGATTTACACCTCAAGTGGTGAGACTGTTTCTGTAACTTGAACCTGTGACATCTGTTTTTAGACAAGGCAGTCTATGATCTTAGCTTCTCACTTTATAGCTTATGTAAATAAATTCCATCTTAATTAGACACAATTGACTATGTGATGCATAATATCAATTCATTTCTCACCATTCTCAGTAGCAGGCTAGTTCCTATTCTCTTTTGAAAAATACCTTCCTAGAATCTGTGATTTAATGATAGCCACTTTTCACACAGATTTTTCATTCTACCTCTTAATGAGAATCTAATTAATAGTTGTGTTCCAGTCGAATTTCGCAACTCTGGATGAGAAAACAGGAATAGTCACCAGTAGGAGGGCTGACAGGCACTTTGAAGAAGAAGGTCCCATTCTATGTGCAGCCCTTGATGGAATGAAACTTCCTTCATTCCCAGAATATGAAGTCAGAGTCAGGTACAGATACCTAAGGCTGCTATTTTAATTTCAAATATAACTTCTGATAGCATCTTAGTTCTACATATTTGTGAACTCAATTTTGTATGGGGGACTCTTATATGGTTTTTCTTTATTCTATTTATCTGGTTTAAGTATTTTGTTTTAAGTTTTCTTCATTTTCAACCATTATGTTGATTGGTTGATGACTGGGATCTTAGAGTTCAAAGGTTAACATAGAGTTACTCAGTACAAGCAATAATTTTTATTTTATTTCTTTCTTTTTCTTTTTCTTTTTTTTATACTTATTTATTTCTTCTTCTGGGCTGGTGGACTATTCTTCTCATAGGTATGCAACAGAGCATAGATGTGGAGTGGTTGTCAAAGGACCAAATTTGAGTGGAAATATATCAGGAACTGATCCGTTGAAGGACAACCGCTTACTTTTGAATGCAGAGCCTTTAGATGATTCTCATGAAGCACGGAATACTGCAGCTGTTGTTAACGAGCTGTCCAAGGAAATCACTAAGATTCTAGTTTCACATCCAGTGAATGCTAAACGTGTTGCAGAAGGGAAGAACATAGCTAATGTAGTCCTTTTAAGAGGTTGTGGAATTCGAATTGAGGTATGTTCTTAACAATATTAACAGAGTCTGCTACCTCAGAAGAAGTAAAGGCACATCAAATGTATTATTGTTTATGATATGCTTCACAATATTCAAATTTTAAAAATAATTATGCTGTTGGCTTCTTCCACAACTTGGAATTTACAACTTTTCTATGCTTTTTCATCACGTTTGAAATGCTTGGATATTTGAATAAAAGGTATTCATCATTATAAAAGTCGTGACACATGATGAATTGCAGCATAATTGATTGATACTAGTTTGTTCATTTATATGGTTTATATATGCATCTTTTAAGTTGCTTATTACAGGTTCCTCCATTTGTAAAAAAACATGACTTGTGGCCATGCATGGTAGCACCAACAAAAATAATTGCTGGCCTGGGCTTGTCACTTGGTATTGATATTCTTGAAGCTCCTGGAGCAACCGGAGATTACCGAACGTTACTAACTTCGAAAGCATTAGCAATAGCCAAGGCACTCTCAGCTCCATTGCAGTCTTGTCCTCAAGTTTTTGTACCTGGAGAGGATGAGCCTAAAGCAGGCCGTTCAGAGGGCTATGACTTTGGATTTCTTCATATCAAGGTCAAAATTTTACCATTTTTATTTTCCCTCTAATTGCTTCTTAATTAACTTTAGTGAATTGACCAGAAACAACCTTAGGTTGCTGCTCCTTTTGCTCTCGTTATTTATCTGATTCAACTTAACTTATAAATATGGATTCTGTATGATGCAATATTGTGTTGCTGCAGGCAATAGATGATGCAGGACATGATAAAGCAAGTGTTCTCAAGGTCAAAGGATTAGAAGCCGTGGATCGAGCGATAGCACAGTTGGCAAAGCTTCTTTGGGAGGCAGAATCAACTGGAAAGTTTCAGTACTACCTCTGTGTCACCGGTGATCACTCTACTCCAGTTGAATATGGAGATCACAGCTTCGAACCAGTTCCATTTACGATTTGTCGGCTGAAAGATTTTGTTGGTGCTGTTGGTGAGAACACCATTAGTGAAACTTCACTTCACCCTTTTCCTCTTCCAAGTATTAAAGCTGGCGAGGATTTAACTAATGATTTGAAACTAGAGCAAGTTGCAAGAGATAAAAGATGTATATCTTACAATGGTGATTCGGTTTATGAGTTTAACGAGATGGCGGCAGCAAGGGGATGCCTCGGCCGATTCCCTGGTGGTGAGATGATGGGAATTATAAAGAAGTTCATTACCCTTGATGCTACTAAGAATTGAAGAGTTAACTGTAGATGGCTTTGTTAGATGGCTTTGTTAGACTTTCAAAGTGACCTGTTTCTGTATTTTGGAGTGACAGTTTTTCCTTTTCTTTATGTTTGAAATCAAATTGTGAATTTCAGCTTCTTTATAACTTACAGAAGTTGAAATTTGTCTTTCTTTTGTTTCTCATAATAATGTTAATTATATTCCTATGTTTCTTTCATCATTTCAATGGTCAGGTGTCAGATTTTCAGAACTATTTTTTGTTTACATTCAGACATTCAGATTTTAATACAGTTTGTGCAGAAATTGGTTCTGCCTTAATATCCAGGTGGTGATCCGCTTTAATACATGCTTATGCATTTATGATTAGAGGAACTACGTGGGTTTCTGCCTTTGATAAGATTTGTAACATGAAATTTACTTTTGTTAATGTGGGGGTGTGAATATGCGAAAAATAATAAAAATATATGTATTTTTTATTATTACTATATATGCATTTTTTTACAGATGTACAAAGTACAAGTATATTTATATGAGGTAAATATTAAATTTGCCCCGAAAGTTTTCACTAAGATCAAATTTGCCCCTGAAGTTTTTTAGGGTCAAATTTGCGCTGGAAGTTTACAAAAGGTATCAAAACTACGCTTTAGTTAGCGAAAGTTAATTTTGATGGTTAAGTTGGACAAAACTCTCATATCTCATGCCACATAATCATACACTTCATATACTAATGCCATGTTGTCATGGCATAATGAAGGTGGAGGGAGGGACTAAAGTTGGTGGCGTGAGGGTGAGAGCAAGACATGATGACATGGCATAATGTATATGACATGGATGATTATATTTATGTGAATAACAAAAAAAGGATGTATAGTAATAAAAAATACATATTTTTTTATTATTGTTTACAAATTCACACCCCCACATTATATTAAAGGCATAACTTTGCATTTGAGCCCTTTGCAAATTCACACCCCCACATTATATTAAAGGAGTAAATTTGTGTTTGAGCCCTTTGCAAATTCACACCCCCACATTATATTTCTTCTTTATGTATTAAATATTAAAGGAGTAATTGAGCCCTTTGCAATGACTCCTCAAATTTTATTACTCACACCTGCAACTACTCCTCAAATTTTATTACTCACACCTCCACCTCCTTTATACATATGTGCAAATTTAGCCTAAGTGAAAACTGAGTAACTTAGGGGGCTAACTTAAATATTAAAGGAGTAATTTGAGCCCTTTGTAATTAATACTCAAATTTTAGCCTAATAAGATGTAATCAATGTTGACAAACTCACGAGTTAGCACTCCGATTTTACTATTTTTACGACACTATCTAACCAAAATGTGTCACGAGTTAATCAAATTTTCAGTGGTTGATAACTTAGTGGCAACTCACATGTTTACATTGTGAATTCACCGTTTTTACATTTCTACCTTACAGAAAATTGTGTGTATTCATTACAAAATTATTTTAATTATTTGTGATTCACCAAATTCAATGAATTTATATATAAATTTTGTAAAATTTCTCTATTGAGATTGTTATAGTATGAATATTGATATTTAAATCTATTATCTATATTTAAAATATATTCAAGTCAAATTATTATTATTTTTTTATTTTTTATTTAATTATATGCAAAAAAACATGTGTTTAATAATAATGGTAAACTCTTAGAAGTTTACAATTGAATTTACCTTCTTTCCACGACTTTACTTGAAGTCACTGGTAGTTTAACAACCTAAGATGTAACTCAATAGATAAAATAATCAACTCAAAACAATGACGCATGGTATAAAGTAGAGTTAAATATCATTTTGGCCAATAAACAATTTTGAAAGGTCAAATTGGCTAAAGAACAATAAAAGAGCTCATTCTGCCCAAAGAACAATAAAAATGGTTCATTTTGACCAATGAGCTACTTGAAAATACCAAAATAACCCTTAGGACATAATTAAACTAATTTTTGAAAATGTGGATCCCAAGGGTTACTTTGGTAATTTCAAGTAGTCCATTGGCAAAAACTAGAGCCGATAATATGGGTCTGGCCTGTCGGGCCGGCCCGTTTTCATGCAAATCCAAGGAGGGCCAGACTTGCTATTATGGTGGAAAAAATGGGAAGCGGGCCTATAAGGGCCGGCCCTTTAGGGCCTCGGGCCCATGCGGGCCAGCCCGTATTTATAGGCCAGCTTCATTTTTAAGAAAAAAACAAAAAATGGTTGATTAGATTACATTTACAAGCCAATGTTTAATGTTTATTTAGATTTTTGTTTGAAGAATTTGTTATTTATTTTGACTGTCAGATCATATGTATTAGTGTATGTTGTTATGTTATCACTTATCACTTTATCAGACTATGTTATGACTTATGATTATGTTTATTGTAATGTTATTAGATGATTTTATTTTGCTAAAACCATAAAACGTACAGGGAGAATAAGGTTGAAAGAGGAAAAAGTGGATTTAGGAAAAAAGATCTAGTTTTTTTAAAAAAAATGGAAATGGGCCAGGCCCTACGGGCTAGGGCCGGCCCGATGGCATGAGGGCCGGGCCTTGTAAATAGGTGTATAAAAAGGGAAGCGGGCCTAAATGGGTCCGGCCTGTAAAGTACCTCCTACAAATATATTATTAACCTAAATCTAATTCAACTGCTAATCAAACAATCCAAATAATGGAGACTAACCATGTTAGTAAAAATACCGCTAACATGGTTAGAAAAAGAAAACGATATCAATCAAAATCAGATGCCTTAACCATGTTAGTAAAGGATTCACCTAACATGGTTAGCAAAGAAATCAAGCAAGCTACATAAAAGTTAACCATATCAGAGCGGGGCCCATCTAACATGGTTATAGTAAAGAAATCACAATAAATCAATCACGTCGTCAATATTTTATATAACCATGTTAGGAAAAGGATTTCCTGAACATGGTTACTCCGAAACACCTGTACAAATAATTATATCAAAAACAAACATTTGATTTAAACATGTCAGCATCGCAAGACACAATCAAATAGTCTTAGCCACAATCATCTGCTACATATGTATCAGGAAAACAAGTATTGCCTTTCCATTATCAGGCAGTTGAAATAGGGATTGCCTTTCCATTATCAGGCAAATCTCTTGTACCAATAATCCTGTACGAACATTTCTGCATCTTAACCCTATTCATCAAACCAATATCTCATTTTCTCCATAAACAACCATTACACCAAATAGAATACGTAGCATAACTACAACTATGACATCTGTCATAGTTACACCTTAACTATCAATAACCAGACGACAAACCAGCAAAAACAGCTAATACAATCATCCAACAAATCAAACATTCACAATAATACAACAAATGCGGAAGCTGATGCAGCCTAATAAATGACAATATATATATATATTCCTTATATATCACCTCCGGCCTACTCGTGTGGGCCGACCGATCCTTTCCCTTCCTCTCTGCTTCCCTCTCTGAGCATGATCACCTGTAAAAATAAAGGGAAAGGAGTGAGACAAAACTATGTCTCAGTAATCACTACTTAACTCACTGTGAGACTCAGAAGTGGGGTAGCGGAGTGTCTACAGGGTACCACAGTTTTCAAAACCTGCATAAACCACGTAATATATACATATATATATACAGAACAGATACATTCATCTCTCAATAGGCAAAAATAAACGTGATTGACACTGTCAAATCTGAAAGCATGAAAAAGGGACCACTCTAAAATGTGAAAAATCCCTGGTTCCTTTACAACCCGAGGAACCTGTACAATTAACCTATCGATTTGCGCATGGTTACATCGGTCGACGGTACTAATAATCAGTGTCATGATTTATATGAATATGTATATATATAAAGTACAGTTTATTAGAAAGGTACCCTATAGCCCACATTTAAATATAAAGTAATCAAAACACATTTCATTTATATATAAAGTAGAAGAGAATTTTAAAAATTCTCAACTGCCGTCACCCTCAGTATCACAGTCAGTTAAGCGTGATTACCTGTTCAAGCTCAAAAACAGCACTATATATCCTCAGTTATTGCCTTCCGCGAGCTCCACTTGAAGCATCGCCGACCAAAAATCGCACAATGAGCTGCTAATGGTCAAGACACAATATCAGTGACTTTGACCACCATTCAACTAATTCTATGTTAAGCGGTAAGAATGCTAAATACTTTAATTAAATGCTATGTATCATTTCCACTTTACTCATCCCCATGAATTCCTAAACATTGTTCCAATTATTATGTTCCTTTATCATTCCTATCAAAAACTATGTCACACTTCCAAAACTTACCAAAATCTTCAAGAAACACTCATTACTCAAATTCTATCCTCAATCCTTTCGTTTTCTCTTACCCCTTTGATTATATTCCTAAAACATTTAACTTTTTACCATTTCATTTTGTATTTGGCAACACTAGCCAACCATTTAAACACCATCAAAACAACCTCATTCATATCAATATGGCAAGTAAAAGTGCCTCCCAACCTCACAAATTCAGAAACCTACCACCAAACTAGAAACATTCTTTTACTTAACCAAATTCCCTTTTTAATCAACACCTTAACTTCTAAATTTCCTTCCAAACTTTCCCTTTACCAATCCTTTACAATAACAAGATTTTCAGCCTTCATCATCTCTTGAAAAATTATAAACCCACCATGACCAAACCATCCTTTAAACCATCTAAAACCACTTCCAATCAACACTTTAACTATCCAACTTCCTTTTACAGCCCAAGGTAGCCAACAATAGCATTTCAACATCAATGAACAACCTTAACTATCATTATATAACCACCATTTAAGTTCAAGACCTTATTCTTTAGTGAACTCTCCTTTAAAGAGCCAATAAAATTCCTAAATTAACTTCCAACTTCAATAAACAATTTCAAATAACATTACAAAATCACCAATCTATTCCAAAACACCAATCATTAGCCAAATCTTAACTCAAAGAGCCCAAATATTGCTCATTTCCATACTCAACTTAATTTTCATCTATAACTCACTTAAATCCTTTCAAGAACAGTCAATAACCCACCTATACATAACCTAAATTCAACTTTAAGCTCCTTACATGCATTCATGGTCAAACCCTAACTTAAAAGGGAAGCTTTGTGCTAAAATCAACGCCACAAAGGATAGGAAAAACTTACAGAGTTCAAAGCTACAAGGAAGAGTCCCCACCGCCGCCGGACGCCACCAGGGACGCCGGAAAACACCCTTCCTATGGTGGTGACCGAGCTAGAGCAAAAGGAAGGAAAGGAAGAAATAAGGAAATGAAGTTGGAACAAGAAGAAAACACATGAAAAACGACAGAACAGAGGCCCCATACCGCTCGCCGCAGCCGTTCGCCGGAACACGAAGCCCGCTGTCGCCGGAAAACCACACCACTGAGTCGCCCCAAAGAGCCATAGATCAGACACGATTTACACTGATTTGTGAAGGAGAATAGGTGGAAGATGGAAATGAGGAAGTTTTTTGAGCAAAGGAGGATGAATGAGTGAGTGGGTGTGGAGAAAAAGTGAAAGAAAAATGGTGAGGGGAGGGAGGGCCGACGCGTTTTGAGGAGGAGGAGGAGGCCGAAATTTTAAAGAGGAAGGGATTGAGGGGCGTGTTTGGTTGGGGAGAAATAAGGGTGGTTTTTGATAATTATAGCCTAAACTTGCCATAGTGTACTCTTTTTGATTTAAAACCACTTAAACCAATCTCCAATCTTCTTAAACTTCATAATATTCTGAGTTTCCCCATTCTCCCATACTTCAAATTCTTCATTTGCCTAATTAGTTATCTGCATACTTAATACTTAAAATTCCAAAAAATATTCCAAAAATATCCAAAAATTCTAAAAAGTTCTACAAAATTTCCAATTTCTCAATTTATTATTTCCCAAACGCTCTCTAATCCCGAATTAAATTTTCAGAATGTTACACGGTCCGTTTAGGCCCAGCCCTATGCGGGCCGGCCCATTAGGGCCGGGTCGGCCCGTATTCCCAGCTCTAGCAAACACGAACCATTTTTATTGTTCTTTGGCCACAATGAGTCTTTTTATTGGTTTTTTGGCTGATTTGACACTTTCAGAATTGTTTATTGGCTAGAATGATATTTAACCCTTAAGTATAAATCACTAAACATTGAATGCAGTAGCTATAAATAGTTAATGACTAAAAGGATCCCCACACTCAACAAGTGAGATAAGGAAGCATTATTTCATTATTTATTACTCCCTCTGGTCCTAAATATAGGACCTAGATGACTTTTTTAAAAAAATCCTAAAAAAAGAAAAAATAAGTTAATTATAAATTGATTTATCTAATTTTTCTCTTAAACTAGTTTATTTTACCTATAAGCTAATGGATAGTCTAAAAAGATATCAAATATATCATGATTTAATAACCTATTTCGCAACCTTAATCTTTCCAAAAAAAAGTTATCTAGGTCTTATATTTAGGACCGGAGATAGTATTATGCACCGAACAAGGACATGAGTGCATCAAAATAAACAAAATCAACCAAACAAAACATAAAAAAACAAACAACCCCGAAAAACAAACAAATCCTTTACCAAACAAAACAAACAACCGTACACCCCCTCCAGAGTATTTATAAGTAAATTATTAATAACTAAAATAATATTCATTAATAAGTAAACAAGTTGTTAGTGACCCTACCTAATATTAAATTATTACTTAAAATCTAAGTATAATTGTCCCTTATATCTTTCTTTTCAATGAATACTTACATTTTTTAATATTTTATGTCTTCTAAACTATTTTTTATGGAAAATCGTTAACTCAAATTATTTCAAACAATAGATTGTATTAGTTTGTTTCTAACAAAAAAAATCAAAATTTTGAAAATTCTCAAAGAAAAATAAAATAAACCACTACTATTTTTCTTAAATTTTTGAAAAAATATTTATTAATTTGACTAAATGTGCCCTAATTTTCGACATTGATAAGTGCTTATTGAAGTTATTTTCATGTACATGATTCCTTCATAGAAAAACCCTTCTATGACAAAAAGAAAGTCCTTTTAAGAAAGCATTTATACCCTATAATATTATCTATTGTCAAATTCATCAGTTGATTTTTTTTTTCATTGTACCATTTTTATGGCTAGATTCAACCAAAATGATGTGTCAGAAGTCAATCAAATTTATACTACATGCAAACTCGATAAAAAGTTAAAATTTCGTGAGTTTTCATACTAAATTCAACATTACTCCCTCCGGTCCTAAATATAGGTCCTAGTTGACTTTTTGAAAAATCCTAAAAAAACAAAATAAGTTAATTATAAATTTATTTACCTAATTTTTTTTCTTACACTAGTTTATTTTACCTATAAGCTAATGGGTAATCTAAAAAGATATCAAATATATCATGATTTAATAACCTATTTTGCAACATTAATCTCTCCAAAAAAAGTCAATTAGGTCTTATATTTAGGAGCGGAGGTATAGTATTATGTTTTTACCTCATGTAAAACCATGTTAACTTACTTTAAAACTTGTTTTAATTATTTTTTATATAACCATATTTAATGAAGTTATATTAAATTCAAAAGAATTTTTTTATTGAGGTTAATAAAGTATGAATGTTTATATTTTAAACATGTAAGTCAAATTATTGGTTTTTTTTTGGGAAAATTACAAATAAATGTCTCCGAATATGCAAAAGGACAAATAAAATCAGGTACTTAGTTGACATTTGTAATTGTTGTGAAAAGCTTTAAACGTCGCCACCCCTATTAACAATTGCAAGTTAGCAATTAACAATTGGAGCATACTTATTAAAAATTGAGTCATTTGAATTAACTTCTATGTTAATAAATGTGCATTCGCTATTAACAATTGCACCACACCTATTAATAATTGCAACTTACCAATTAACAACTGGAACATACCTATTAACAAATGAGTCATTCGAATTAACTTGTGGTGGGACATTTAAGTCTTTTCACAACAATTACAAATGTCAAATAAGTACTTGATTCATTAATTGTGCTTTTGGAAGTTTGAGTTCCTTACTTGTCAATTTTTACATTCGGAGAGATTTATTTGTCATTTTCTCTAATTTTTTTTTGTATATTTCTATTTGATTATATACTGAAAACATATATTTAGTAATAAAGATAGGGTTAAAGGTCATTCTAGCCACTAAACTATTATGGAAGTGTCAATTTGGCCTACGAACAATTAATGGTCTCATTCTGGCCACTGAACAATAAAAATGGTTCAATTTGGCCACTGAGCTACTGGAAAATACTAAAATACCTCTGGGGACTTAATTAATATAATTTTTGAGGATGTGGTTCCCACTTTTAAAAATAAAAAAATCATTCCTCCTACTTCCTCTCTCTCCTCCCTCATTCCCCACCATCCAAACCTACTGTCCCCCTCCCTCTTCTTCCTCTCACTCCTCCCATTTTCCTCCACTCAAAATTCTCGGTTTTGGAATTTGAGTTGAGGAAAATGGGAGGAGTAAGGGGAAGAAGAGGGAGGGGGACGGTGAGTTTGGGTGGTGGGGAATGAGGGAGGAGAGAGAGGAAGTAGGAGGAGTGATTTTTTATTTTTAAAAGTGGGACCCACATTCTCAAAAATTATATTAATTAAGTCCCCAGAGGTATTTTAGTATTTTCCAGTAGCTCAGTGGCCAAATTGAACCATTTTTATTGTTCAGTGGCCAGAATGAGACCATTAATTGTTCGTAGGCCAAATTGGCACTTTCATAATAGTTTAGTGGTTAGAATGACCTTTAACCCATAAAGATAACCTCTAACCTGACGGATTGACATGAGTGGTAAGTACTCTCATTCCTTAAACAAGTGGGTGGGGGTTCAATCCCTAACTCTTGCGAATGGAGCAAATTCATAGGCCAATTGTCTACCCCTATATGAAACTTCAGAACAGCGAGGGATTAGTCTCACTTGACACGCCCGCCAGTTGTCTACCCCTATATGGAACTTCAGAACAGCGAGAGATTAGTCTCACTTGACACGCGGGTGGGATACCCTTGGGTAACAAAAAAAAACAGATAACCTCTTCTGAGTTTAAAATTAAATTTTACATTATCCCATGACTCACAAGTTTTCTCTCTTCATTTCACACTTATCTGTCCCACAAACTTTACTTTATCATCTTTACCTAATTTACCTATATTTTCCATTTTTACCCTTTTACTCTCCATTTCTCCACTCTCTTACCTCCAACCAAACAAACGGACAGTCTTTTTAAGTCAATGCCTCTGACTTGTCTCACGTGTCTTTTTGACTATTCACTGTGATCTCTCTCCAGTTGTGGGTACTTCTGAGTCAGCTACCTCGGAAAATTGCTTTCCTATGAACAAATTGTCTCTCCACTCTCTCACACACAACTCTAAGAATGGTCAACAACTTTGTTCTCTCTGCTAATCTTTTGGGCACCTCATCCTGCTTCGACCATTATGGTAATTTTTGTTTCACTTTTCCTCATAATCACTTTTACTTTCTTCTAGATCTGCTGCCATCTCCTGTAAAACACATTTTTTTACTATGAAAGAAAAAAATAGTTTTTGGAGCTTAAGTGATGGAAAATGCATGCAGTGATTGATTATCTGTTACAAGTATGAAGCTTTTCCTTTGAACTGCCAAAGGCAAAGAATCACACTACCAAAGTGTGACACTTTTTATACAGCCTGAAATTGTAAAGAAAACTAGAAAGTTTTATGATAAATTTTACTAGCAGAATATACTTTTTTTTTAATAATAATTACCCTTGCAGAATATTTTTCGAAGATTCTTTTGTTTTTTACTCCTAAGATAAAGTTGGAGAGAGAAGGGATTCAACTGTACTATTCTCCATTCTCTCTCTACCAATGTTTCTCTGGTATGAGAGAAAAGATTTCCCAACTTGATCTTGATGCAAAATAAGTAATCATTGGGTGGATAAAGCTATTCAGGGAAGATCTTAAATGTGGCCCACAATGAATGTCATGTCAAAATGTGGCTGAGTGACTCACTTCTATTCAACAATTCATTTTCATTATCAAGAACTTTCATAAAGAGTAGTGACAAGGTTTACTTTGAGCTTCTAAGCTGCTACAAAATATATCTCCCATGTAGTTTGGATATTTTGTTAGTAATTTATCTTTTCTCAATCTTCTGCCTCTACAGAAAAATACAGGCCAGTAAGCTGAAGTCTAATCATAAAGGTTTTCTTTCAAATGAGGATTTTTTAAGATTGAAAAGAAGTTTGAAAACACCAACTAAGGCATTATAATAAGGAGTATCATGTCAAGTGTTAGATTCAAATCATTGTTAGTGAGTGCCATTGGTAGTTTATACAGTTTGAATTTATGTTTTCATCCTTGCAGTTTTAAATTGTTGGTTTTGATCCTTGTAGTTTTATAATATTTGATGTAAGCTTAATGAATGATCAAATTGTTGGTTTTGTTTTGGTCATTATAGTTAAACTCAAACCAAGTCCTTACAATAGATTAGGGATTTAAACCAACAATATGAAATTATAGGACAAAAATCAAAATTCGATCAAATTGTAAAGATCAACAATGATATTAACCCTAAAAAGCAATATAAACACTATCTTTTAACATGCTTACTGAAGAAGCTAGAATATATAGATAGTGGGAGTCTGAAATTTAATAAAATTCAAATGGAAGAAACTTTAGTGAAGAAGTGCCAAATAGTAGTGCATTATGGAGGTTCTTCAAATCATGTTTTATGTTACCCCTGAACTCTTGAGGATGTGTAAAAATAAGTTCTAATTGTTACTTGGTTCTGATTGGATTGGCAATGTGATTTCTTTACATGGTTGATTGTTGACATTACACTCACCTAACTTTGTAGTATAGCTAAGTTATCACATTTCTTATTACTTGCTTCCTTCAGTAAATGGACAGTGGCATCAGCATCTTGCCTTGGGTGTAAAGCCACTGCATGCCAGACCTTCAAATGCTTGCAGAATAAGAGCAGCTTCAGGTGCTGGCAAATCAATAGAAATTCCCCATCAATGGTACAATCTAGTTGCAGATCTTCCTGTTAAGCCTCCTCCACCATTGCACCCCGACACTTATGAACGGATTAAGCCAGAAGACTTGTCTCCCATTTTTCCTGATGCTCTTATCGAACAAGAGATGGCAAGCGATAGATTCATCGATATACCAGATGAAGTTCGAGATGTTTATACACTTTGGCGTCCAACCCCTCTTATTAGGTTCAATTGACTGCTTACATGTATCTCAAAGTTCTTTCTAAAACTTAAGCCAGTTTGAGTCTTACAATTTTTAGTTCAATTTAGAGCGAAGAGGCTGGAGAAACTTCTCGATACACCTGCTAGAATTTACTACAAGTATGAGGGTGTGAGCCCTGCAGGATCACACAAAGCCAACTCTGCTGTTCCACAAGCCTGGTATAATGTACAAGAAGGTATCAAGAATGTGGTGACTGAAACTGGTGCTGGACAATGGGGAAGTGCATTAGCCTTTGCATGTAGCATATTTGGACTTGGCTGTGAGGTAAGATCACTATATTGATGAAAACTTTATCCAGATGACCATATTATGAATTTCCTACAAGTACTTGTACAATTCTTTGATCACAACTCTTGTTAGCATTCAACACAGTCAAAGTCCCATGTAAGTGACTTTATGCTATGTTTTGTGCCAAGAACCTTGTCTACACAAACATAATCTGATATATGATGGTCTATAAATACTTTTATTATCATCTATATCGTGCTTTTCATTTGATCACTCCAGAATATCTTGTCCCAATATGTTCTTTCATTTTTTTCCTGGTAAACCAAAATCTTCATTGTAACTTAGAATATGTGGCATCAAAAGAACTCTAAATCACTTAGTCATGAAAACTGTTATACCATACCAAGAATTATTCTTTCTTATGTTTCAACTGTTACAAAAAGGTCTATAAATAATTCTTAGGGTGAATCACTTTTCCCGCTTCATGCCCAAATGATACAAACCTCTCATCTTTATGAATATACACAAAACTTTGATACTTTAGGAAAAACCTTCAAAATTAAAATATAGGCAAACAAACTTCACTTTTCCAATTATGAAAAAGGGTCAACCCAGTTCTAGTCCCCACTTGGTGAGGGTGCTGGGGAAGGGAATATACTAGGCAGCCTAACCTATGTTTTGTTTTTGCACAATGGCTGATTCGAACCCATGACCTCATACTCACACGGCAAGCGAACTTACTGTTGAGCTAAGCCGGCCCTTCACTTTTCCAATTATGAAGATTTCAAGATTATCTTTTCAATCCTCAACCTGTGTGAATGTAAAATACTAATTCAAAAGTCAAATTTTGTACAGGACTTTGATAAAACTCAGACATTGCTATGAACAATTGCAGGTGTGGCAAGTTCGTGCATCTTTTGATCAGAAACCATATCGGAAATTGATGATGCAAACTTGGGGTGCAAAGGTACATCCATCCCCATCTACAATCACTGAGGCAGGTCAAAGAATCCTTGCAAAGGATCCATCCAGCCCTGGAAGTTTGGGAATAGCAATATCAGAAGCTGTAGAGGTTGCAGCTAAGAATGCTGATACCAAGTACTGCCTGGGAAGTGTGCTCAATCATGTTTTACTGCACCAAACTGTTATTGGAGAAGAATGCATTCAACAGATGGAAGCTATTGGAGAAACTCCAGATGTCATCATAGGATGTACTGGTGGTGGCTCCAACTTTGCTGGGCTTAGTTTTCCGTTCATTCGAGAGAAGCTCAAGAAGAAAATTAACCCGGTGTTAATAGCGGTTGAACCTGCAGCTTGTCCTTCTTTAACAAAAGGGTTATATAAATATGATTATGGAGATACAGCAGGGATGACCCCATTGATGAAAATGCACACACTTGGACATGACTTTGTTCCTGATCCAATTCATGCCGGTAAAAATTCGTTATGATGATAGATTTTAGATCAGATTAGCAGTTCAGATTCTTTCCCTTTCTCTAATCTGTAGTTTTTCTTTACTGTAGGGGGTTTGCGCTACCATGGAATGGCTCCATTGCTGTCACATGTTTACGAGTTGGGATTTATGGAAGCAATCTCAATTCCACAGACTGAGTGCTTTCATAGTAATTATAATTGGCTCTGTTTAAAAAACTAACTTCTACTTTGCATTGTTGTTCTCATGGAAAACCATATTTTGATCATTGATTTATAAATTCAATTTCAATTTTGTGTATTCACCCAATTTGAATGCATGCATAAACACAAGAATGTCAATGTCAGACTCGAGCCTGGAACCTCATCCAGTTGTGGTGGTCAGTGCTACCACTAGGATAGCTTACCGTTGACTTTGACATTTATGACTTGCATAGTTTTGAGCATCATGAACTGACACTTCAATTTGCTTGCACCTAGTCAGCAATTTGTCAGGATTGATGCTAAATTCTGACTGGTGATGGGATGGAGGGGTATAACAGTGGCAGTGTTTTATTAAGGGCAATGACCCTATTTTGCCCTTCAAGTAACCACGCTGGACCACCAGGCACCCTAAACTAACACCAGGTACAATTTTATCCTTGATGTAACCAAAGTGGTCCAATTTTACCCTCTAGCGAATGTAATGTTGACACGTGGACGACACATGTCAACATTACATTCGCCAAAGAGTAAAATTGGACCACATTGGTTATTTTAAGAGTAAAATTGTACCTGGTGTTAGTTTAAGGTGCCCAGTGGTTTAGGGTGGTTACTTGAAGGACAAAATAGGGTCATTGAACTTTTATTAATTGCTGGATCAAAGTGTTGTATTTTTGTTTCTGTAGAATAAAAATAAAAGCAACTGTTGAAGAAATTAGAAGGATGACTTGTGTTTTCTCTTTGCAGGTGCGATACAGTTTGCCAGATCTGAAGGGTTGATACCAGCTCCTGAACCTACTCATGCGATTGCCGCAACTATTAGGGAAGCTCTTCGTTGTAGAGAGACCGGAGAGGCCAAGGTCATTCTGACAGCAATGTGTGGACATGGCCATTTTGACCTGCCAGCTTATGAAAAATATTTGCAAGGGGGTATGGTTGACCTCTCATTCTCACAGGAGAAGGTTGAGGCTTCTATGGCCAGTATTCCTCAACTAATATAGCTTGAATTCTTCTTGTATGAATAAAAGGAATTCTTCTTGTAAGAATAGAACTGTAAGAAGACTCTTAGGAACTAGGAAAAGGTACATTTGTCTTCTGTCCACCTTCAGATCATAATTATTTAGTGACCCTTCAGGTTCCATAAGCAAGGCTTTTATACTTTTAATCTGAAAACCAGATATCACCGACTTGGAGCCCTTGTATTAGCCATGTCTACACCATGATGAAAGAGAATTAACAATGTTACTTGGAACTTCAGGTGAATAAAGGTAAGTTTGCTGATACTATATATGTATTTATACACACACACACACACACACACATACATGTGCACTGTTTAGTACCATCATGTTTTGAGAGCTGTTGGTATACTACTTTCTTTTATTTCAAGGAGTGCCTTTTTCCTTGAGACAATGAAATACCAAAATATTAAATAAATTTCTTTATGACAGAATATGGTATAAAAGAAATGCAATGTAATTACTAGTTTATATTTCATGAAGGTTGATGATACAAAAAGAAGCTTTATATCACTTGGTAGGGTGAACTGTTTGGTTTATATGACGCCATTATCATGATTTAACAACAATATATTAACCAAAAATGTTCCATTGACATCCCTAGAATTATAAGGAAATCTAGTGCATGTTTATGAGAGGTAAAAAATACCTATATGACAGTCTTGGGCTATAAGCACCGGCGGCTCAAAATATACTAGCATCTCTTCCATTTTTTTTACATTTTTTTCCTGGTAATCTTTATTACATTGGGTCTACCTTGGACAATCACTTAGGTAATTTACCGTGAGACATACAACGTTAAATTCACGGTAATAACCCCTAAATATATTACAACGTACAAAACCACTATAATCTTTAAACTTTCCTTGAAATTATAAATTGGTTCACATGGATTAGCCACCTATGATGTGATTTCAACTACACAGATCCTAAGCATTTTGTGCCCCTGTTCTGTTTGTAGACTTTTCAATCTGGACTTCTTGTGGGGTCTTTGAGTTCGGGTCTTTTTTATGCCGATATAGCACATAATGCTGGATCATGAACAAAATGTCAAAGAATAAAGAAACCTGCAATTGCAAACTAAATCAATATTATCAATTCATTGCCATATTTCACATACGAAAAATTGGGAGAATGATCCATACCAGAGATAGCAATAACTTCCCTAAATTTCCATAGAAGTATGTCAAAGAACCTGATATTTGAAATTTTGTCAGTGTGATGACATATACACTTGGAAACATTCATGCACTTAAGAGCTAACAATCATGGACTTATAGCTAAAGGACATGATAGTACAAACCTTGATCTACTGATTGCATAACCATTTGTGAATAGTTCCCGATGCTTCCTGAAAAATCCAGCAAAATAGTACCAATGCTCCAGCCTGTTGTACTTTTTCTCATGTAGTTCATCACAGCCTACATGCATAACTCATTGATTAGAAATAGAAATGGACAATGGCCAATGCATTTCATACCAGTAGTTTTTCTCATGTTATACAAACATGTTCCTTGCAAAACAAGTTTCCTAATAAAAAGGATACAAAATGGAACAAACCCTGACCTGGGGAGTATATTTTACACATGTCATACAAACTTGAATGATTCTGCAAAATAGTTATTGAAAATTACTGATATTAGAAGGTGGCTTATTAAATGGGAAAAGATTTAGATAAGAAGAAGAACATACTTGAATAAAGAGAGAAGCCAGATCCAATGGTGTGTGGACAGAGCTATGAAGAAGCATATTGCAGCGATTGAACAAGCAACAGACATAATTCCACAAGCTATTTTGGACACTCTTTGATTTCCACGCTTCAATTGCATACCATATTAAGAAATTTCAGCAATAACCCATTAACTTAAATAAGAAAAAAAATTGGAAGTACAAAAAAGCTCATTGGATAAAGAGAATGATACATCATAGATAGCAATCTGGAACAAGTAGACTGCAGTGAGCAGAACAGCATGAGATGAGAAAGCAACATCATTTGCTGCTACAGGTATCATCTGAAAAAGAAATGAAAGTCAAAATTAAAGTGGGATTTGATTTGATTTGTCAAACTTATTATATAAACTGTGAGTTTGTATATTTATACAAGAAACTAGTTGACCTCTTTTTGACCATATTTATTTCTGTATTGCTTCTGAATAACTGGACTGAAGTACAGAGATGCATTGTAGAACAGATAGGATGAGTGCTTAGTGAGATTCAGTAGCACATAATCAAAGTTCAATCCCACAACACTGAAATCCAAAACAATCCATAAAAAAGGTAAGGCAAAGATGGTAAAAAAAGATAGTAAAAGCCTGAATGAGCATTGTTTTTGTGTTCAGATGATATTCCCTCCGGTACTAAATATACTATATATTTACCTAATTTAATTATATTAAGGATGTTAGTTAAGTTAGTTACTTTCACTTTCTAACTTTATCCCCGCCCTCCTCCCTCTCATACTTGTTTAAAAGAAGATAGTAAAAGCATGAATGAGCATTATTAGAATTAATTTTGGGAAAATTGGAAACAATTTGAAAGAGATTTTATATTTAGGACCAAAATCATTTCCACAAAAAGGTAGTCTTATAGTATTTAGGACTGAAGTAATAATTATTAAGAAATGAGGAATTAATTAAGTTAATATAACCTTTTTCTGCGATAGTTCATGATCACTTGTGGGTAAAAACTTAAAGACCAAGCAACAAAAGTGAGCCAACCCACAACTTCGTATGACACATGTAGTGGAACTGAATTCCAAGAAGCCATTTTTCTTTTTCGTGTGGATGGTTGGTTTGGGCTGATGTTCTTATCCTGAAAAGGCCTACAAATCACTAATAATGTCACTATAAAGAAAACGGGAGACAATGAATGACATAAATTTGGTTGAATATATACGTGTAAGCAATTATCTCTTTAGATGTATTACACTCTATTCATACCATTAATTAAACGTCATTAAAATCTAGAGTAAAGTAAAATATGGTACATCCAATTAAATAAAGGCTATTTGCATAAAAGGGTCTTAGAATATAGGGTGGAGGTAGTATCAACTGCCAAAGAGTACACCAAAACCGATGGTTAAGTAAGTGAATTGAAGTAAGCCAAATCAAATGTCAGATTTGAGATTTCTTTGGTACTTCATCAATTTTCCAAATTTTTTTATTTTGTGATATAAAATGAGATGCTTGGTGCTATTTATTTGTCATTAAGCTATTCATATATCTACACACACGCCCATAGCAGGATGATGATGATGCTCTCTCCTGTTAAGTTATCCAGGATGTTGCTCTTGATCATAAATGTAATGTTAATTTCTATAGAGAAATGAAGACATAAAACATAATTTCTTATTGAATAAAGCAAGTAGGATTACATTATATAGGCATTAGGAAGCCCAAGTGGAACAAGGCCCAATAAAGCCCACTACTAACTAGACCCTAACTACACATATTTATAACTAACCTTAACACTCCCCCTCAAGTTGGAGCATATATGTCAATCATGCCCAACTTGTTACAAAGATAATTAACCCGGTTCCCATCTAAGGCTTTAGTGAGAAGATCACCGAGTTGATCACTAGATCGCACATATCCCGTAGAAATAAAATTCTCCTTTAGCTTATCGCGAACAAAATGACAATCAATTTCAATGTGTTTAGTACGTTCATGGAATACTGAGTTTGAAGCTATATGTAACGCTGCCTGATTGTCACACCATAGCTTTGCAGGGAGAGAGGTTTTAAGGCCAACCTCCTTTAACAACTGATATATCCACACAATCTCACGTACAGACTGTGACATAGCTCTATATTCTGCCTCTGCACTAGAGTGTGATGCTACCCCTTGTTTCTTACTTCTCCATGATACAAGATTCCCACCTACAAAAACACAATATCCAGTAATAGATCTTCTGGTTTTCTTACATCCTGCATGATCAGCATCACAAAAACATTCAATGTCTGTGTGACCATAGTTTTTATACAAAATACCACGACCTGGAGACTGCTTAAGATACCGAAGGACATGCTCCAAGGCTTCCCACTGACCAACAGTTGGATCTCCCATGAATTGACTAAGAAAACTCACTGAGAAAGTCACATCTGGGCGAGTTATGGTCAGATAATTTAGTTTACCAATCAGTCTGCGATATCTGTCAGGATATTCAAATGGTTCCAGCTTCTTGGGATCAACTTTCTTTCTTATATGCTCAGGGAGCTCTTCAAATGGTGTTTTATTATCAAGCTCTAGGTAAGGATTGACAATCATTGGTGAATTGCTTGGTGCAGCTCCTAACTTCCCTGTTTCCTTTAACAGGTCAAGGACATATTTCCTCTGGGTGAGAAAGATACCTTTCTTGCTTCTCATGACCTCAATACCCATAAAATACTTTAACGGCCCTAAATCCTTCGTCTGAAATTGAGAGTTAAGGAAGGCCTTAAGTGACGATATTCCATCGACATTACTTCCTGTAATCACAATATCATCCACATACACAACCAAAAGAATCAAGCCAGCATCCGAGTTCTGGTAGAATACAGAATGATCACATTTACTCTGTATTAACCCAAACTTCTGAACAACAGAACAAAATCTATTGAACCAAGCACGAGGACTCTGCTTAAGACCATACAAAGAGTTACGAAGAAGACAAACCTTCCCATTCTCCCCCTGAGCAATAAAACCAGGTGGTTGCTCCATGTAAACTTCCTCATTTAAAGTACCATTGAGAAAGACATTTTTGACATCTAGTTGATGAAGAACCCAATCATAAATAGCAGCCATGGAGATAAACAATCTGACTGATGAGAGTTTAGCCACTGGAGAGAAGGTTTCAGAGTAATCAACCCCATAGGTCTGAGCATAGCCTTTAGCAACAAGACGAGCCTTAAGACGCTCAAGAGAGTCATCAGCCTTAGTTTTGACTGTAAAAACCCACTTACACCCAATCGCCTTCTTCCCTTTCGGTAAATCAACAAGATTCCAGGTACCACTTTGTTCAAGGGCCATCATCTCCTCCTCCATTGCCGCACGCCAACCCGAATGACTTAATGCTTGGTGAAGAGTGGTAGGAATAGTAATGGAATCCAAGGAAGCTATGAAAGACTTAGAAGCAGGAGATAAATGGTTATAGGAAACATAAGAGGAAATAGGATAGGTGCAACTACGTTTACCTTTGCGAAGTGCAATCGGCAATTCATCAGAAGGAGCAGGGGAAATATCATGTTCTGGCTCAATGGGAAGGACAGAATTTTCCTCATCATGCGGTTCGGGATCCGACGAAGAAGCAGAAATGGGAGGGTCACCATCTGGAATAGCCACATTACTCTCTCCTGTACGCCTCTGATAAACGTAGTGGATCGGAGGTCGTTCCGGTACCTGTACTGGCAAAGGTGTATGAACAACTTGATAAACCAAGAGATGATCATCCTCATCAGGTGGAGATGAGGAAGGTGCCATGGGAAAAAATGGGGTGGACTCATGAAAAGTGACATCAGAAGATACCAAATAACGATTGAGAGTAGGAGAAAAACAGGTATATCCCTTTTGAACCCTCGAGTACCCAAGAAAAATACACTTTAATGCCTTAGGATCCAACTTAGAAATAGTTGGCCGAACATCACGAACAAAACAAACACAACCAAAGATCTTTGGATCAAGATGGAACAAAGGTTTGGAAGGAAAAATGGTTGAAAAAGGGACGTTACCATTAAGAACGGAGGAAGGCATGCGATTGATTGATCAAAAAACAAGCCGTAGAAATAACATCTGACCAAAAAGATTTAGAAACATTCATTTGAAACATAAGTGCTCGAGCTACTTCAAGTAAATGGCGATTTTTGCGTTCAGCAACACCATTTTGATCTGGAGTATCAACACAAGAGGATTCATGAATTATACCATGTTCAAGCATGAAAGTTTGAAAATTTGAGGAAAAATATTCCTTAGCATTATCACTACGCAAAGTGCAAACAGGAACACCAAATTGAGTTCTAATTTCAGAACAAAAGTTAGCAAAATGTGAAAACACCTCAGAACGATTTTTCATTAGATATAGCCAAGTAGTACGAGAATAATCATCAACAAAGGTTATAAAGTACTTGAAACCAGATTTTGACTCAATAGAACACGGGCCCCAAACATCAGAGTGAACTAATTCAAAAGGGGATGCAACACGTTTATTGACTCGAGACAAATGCGGAAGACGATGATGTTTGACAAACTGACATGACTCACATTCTAAAGTAGACACTAAATTAAAATGTGGATAAAGTTTCTTCAAAATCGCTAAAGGCAAATGACCCAAACGACAATGCATTTCGAACAGACTAGATTTGACAGGACAAGCAACCGAACGATGCACTCGATCATCAAGAAAGTAATGGCCTCCAGACTCGTACCCTCTACCAATAATATGCTTCGTCGTAAGATCCTGAATCAAGCAATAATCAGGAAAGAGTGAAATACAACAATTTAGTTGCTTTGTTAATTTACTAGGAGAGAGAAGATTAAAAGCAAGTTCAGGCACATTTAAAACAGAGGTTAAGTGAATAGATGGAGTTGGATGAACTGAGCCGGAACCAATGACACAAGAATTAGATCTATTTGCAATTGTGATACTAGAAGGGTTGGAGTATGGAGCATAAGAGGAGAAAAGATGACGGTTACCTGTCATATGATCAGTGGCACCTGAATCCATGATCCACTTGGAGGAAGAGGAGATAAGGCCAGTGGCAATATTACCTGTAGCAGAGGGTATTGGTGAAGATAAAGGCAGAGACTCCTGGTATCTAGTTATCAGTTTAGCATACTTAACTGCTGGAATAATCACCATTTTATCTTCAGCCATTAAACACAAGCAACAAGCTATCTTAAACAAATTCCAACAAATAAGAAGACAGCAGACAACAAAATAGCTTCACCAGGAGCTACAAATGATCCCAAAAGGATACTAAATAACACCAGCAAGCAAGAGAACAATCAAATAGCTTCACTAGAAACTACAAACAATCCAAACAACTTCCACACAAGCAAGAAGACAACTAAATAGCTTCAATCGGAGCTACAAACAATCCAAACAAGCAAGAAAACCATCAAATAGCTTGCCAAGGAGCTAAAATCAATCCAAACACCTTCCAACAAGTAAGAAGACCACTAAATAGCCACACCAGGGGCTCCAAACGGCCAAATCAAGACCAGAAACAGACCAGAAACGGCCGGCGAACGTTCGCTGCAGAAAAGGGGATTTTCCGGCGGCGCGTGGCGGCGGCGCGTGACCAGAGGTGGCGGCGCGTGGCGTCTCTGGCACGACGCGTGGGGGCGCGTGCGGCGGCGGAAGGCAGCCGGACTGAGTGGGGTTTGTTCACCGCGAGCTCCGGATTCCGATGGTTAGGCGCGTGTCACGATACGAGACCCAGAAGCGCACAGATCTGATGAAGAACTTCGGACACTATTCACGCCTACAATATCCGGACACCGGCGGCCGGAAACGGAAAAAAACACAAGCCTAAAGAGCCTCAGCTCTGATACCATATAGAGAAATGAAGACATAAAACATAATTTCTTATTGAATAAAGCAAGTAGGATTACATTATATAGGCATTAGGAAGCCCAAGTGGAACAAGGCCCAATAAAGCCCACTACTAACTAGACCCTAACTACACATATTTACAACTAACCTTAACAATTTCTAAATATTGTTATGTTTTAAAATTTCCCTATTGATATTCTTCTAACAAAAACTATTCGTCCTATTAAAAATTTTATAAAAATCATTTTAAAGTTAATGAACATATTTATTTTGGTAAAATAAAAGGGTCAACCTAGTTCTAGTTCCCACTTTGTGAGGGTGCTGGGGAAGAGAATATATTAGACAGCCTAAATTTGAACGCACAACCTCAAACCCACACGACAAGTGAGCTTATCGTTGAGTGAAGCTAACCCTTCATTTATTTATTTTAATAAAATAAATTAATTATATTCTATATTAAGCTCCCCCATCCATAGCACCAGCCTAACCAATGGTTATGGGTTTGGCCTCCTTTCCTACAATAATCCCCCAACACCATTACCACTATATATAGTTAAACTTAATATATTTAAGTAGGAATAAAAACTAAAATTTATTTGTTTGCTAAATGTTTTATATATATATTAATGTTAATTCTTTAGTCTTTATTAATTAATCAAATACTCCCCCGTTCCTAAATATAAGAGCACTTTGACTTATTTGGAGAATCCTAAAAAAGCAAAATGAACAAATTAATCATAACATAGTTTAAATATTATTAGATCATATGTAAGTTCATAAGTCAAATAAACTAGTTTAGTGAAAAAATTTGGGAAAATAAATTTTTAATTACCATATTTTGCTTTCTAAGGATTCTCCAAAAAAGTCAAAGTGCTCTTATATTTAGGAACGGAGGGAGTATAATAATTTGTACATTCACTTATTTTTCAATAATTACTCTAACATTGAGAATATATATTGATGTGCATTTTACTTTTTAGTTTGTATATATTATTAAGATTAATTTAAGTTACATACTATAAGCTCTTTTTCTTAAATTATTTATATATGAATGAATTCAAGTTTTTTTTTGCGCTATTTGAATTTGTTCTGTCACAATGTTTCATTAATAAAAGTATAAAACTAACGATGCTACTAAAGAACTAATTATAATATTCTTTCTAAACTTAAGGACTAAACTGAAATTGATGCGAACTTATAGTTTTTTTTATTTCTAAACCTATATAAAAAGTTACATATTTTTATGTTATTTAGAGAGGCAAGCACTAGTGGCCGATTAAACGCACATCTAATTTTAAGTTTTCATCCTCCTGGTACAAAGCCTGGGGCTAATATATAAGTGACATTTTATATTAGTAATATTTTTTTGACCTTTTTAATATTAGTTATATGATTGGTTATAAAAAGTGATCATTTGTTGTTTTTTTTATAAAATATCAAATATATTAAATATTAAAAAAGATTACATTAACACACTTATATAAAAACTAAAAACACAATAATGATCGATGTTTAACTAGCCTAGAATAGTTATAAAACACAGAATAGTTATAAAACACGCCCAAGCCCAAACATACAATCAACATTCCAATTTCAGAATATGACCAAGTAGTACACTATATGGAAAATCCTTGCATTGTAATGTGTGTATGAATAAAGGGTATCAACATAAAGTTTATGAAGATTAATATGTCACTAACTTTCTTCACTTTCTTCTCAGGAGAGGAAATGCAGGCATCTACCCATCAAGGGTTTGAATGAGAAGGACTTAAATCTAATTAACACTAAGTTAATCATGATTCTGCACCAAAACATTCCATTAATAATGTAACACTTAATGATGATTCTACATTCAGATTCTAAAATTAACAGAATAAAGACAAAAAGCTGATAAGTAAAACCTAAATAACAGTAGGATGCAAACATGATCTGTTTAAACTTCAAGAGCGCTAAGACCTCCCAATTGTTGAGACTTCAAATAATTGAAGCAAAGAGTTAAGATTTGCAAGAAAATTAATGGCGAGGAATGAGATATGCTTTTGTTTTAACTTTGCAGAAGATGGTAGCTGATTTTGCAGAAAAAGAAGACATGCAAGATTTCCAAGTACTGTATCTCAAGCCTCCTTGCGCATTGCTTTTCAGTTTATATGGAAGATTGACATGCACATTTGTTGATCGCTATTTGAGTACTGTCATCTCACCGAAAATTTGCTCGGCTAGGAAGAAGATGAAGATGAAACTTTTGCCTTTTGACTCTTTTCTCTTTTTAGAGGAACCACTCTTTATTTTATTAAGATAACTAGCAGTACCTCCCGTGCGTTGCACGGGGTTTCCCGCGCTCCGCGCGGTTTTGTTTAAAAATTAGCATTAACCAAAAAAACTATTATCTAACCTTAACCTTAGAAGGAAGAAAATTTCAATGACAACTTCTACTTTACATTATCAAATGACCATTTTTCTGTAAGTTGTAATGAAAAACGAAATTAAATCTAACTGAACACATCTTTCCTATGTGAAGAAACAACTCTTCTTTTTGTATTCTATATTTACATGGAACAACTTCTAGTTTGCACGGGAAAGATAGACAAATAAAAAGACACAATAAAACATTTGCAGATATATATTAGGTCAAAAAGATCATCATAATGGTGACACTAAAGATATAAATCTTTAAGGCAAATTCACACCAAAAAATATGTGACCCAAATAAATTAGTCCAAGAAAGTAAAGAATACGTAGCCCAAATAAATAGGCAAATAAAAAGACACAATAAAACATTTGCAGATATATATTAGGTAAAGAAGATCATCAGAATAGTGACACTAAAAATATAAATCTTTAAGGCAAATTCATACAAAAAAAATATGTGACCCAAATAAATTAGCCCAAGAAAGTAAAGAATACTTAGCCCAAATAAATTCGCACAAGAAAGCAATCACATACAATAGTAATAGAGAATGTCAATCACTGCACTAAAAATTTGCTCATTAACAAATTTTTTAACCTTTTTTTAACTTTTTTTTAACAAATTTGCACTAAAACAATATATGACAAATTTTTTTAACTAAAATATCGGGTGAAAAAAATCATATAATAACTAATTTTTTTTTAAAAAAAATATATGACAAATTTTTTTAACTAAAATATCGGGTGAAAAAAATCATATAATAACTAATTTTTTTAAAAAAAAATAATAAAAAAATAATATATTATATTCAACCAAATCACTGTTCATGAACAGTGCTATTAACAGTGATTTGGTGGATCACTTTTACATATATATATATATATATATATATACATTGAATTGATCATGATGATGACACAGACTTAAATTTAAATATTTGGGAGGGAGAAAATATTGACATGCAAGATTCTTTGTGAGGGAGGGGAGTAGATGGGACATGCAAGGTGTGTGGGGGTTGATTGGATATGACATGCAAGGTTTTCTCTTCCTTATCTCTAGAAGGAAATCCAATGAGGAGGTGAGAAAATCAACATTCAGAATGTAGATGGGGTTGAAATTAAACAAGTAAAGGTTTGGACATGCAGATAAATTTGACCAAATTGGGGGTGAGGAGGTGGTAGTTTAGATGGATGTGGACAGAGATTTACATCTCCCTTCTTTTTAGATACACACTCTCTCTCTAGAGGAACCACTAGATATCTAGTTTCTTTTCTAAAAAGTGATCATTTCAGATGGTGGGCTATGGCTAGAAAGTGTGCCTCATCATGCTCTACTAGCTACTTTTCTCTCCTACCCTTGTATTTTCAAATATCGGTTAAAAAACTGATATAGAAAGTGACTACTTTTCGTTATAGGTCCCTATTAGGCCTATTCTTTTTCTATATATGCCAAAATGGGTATGCAGAAAATCTATTTTGGTGTTGATAACTAGTTAGAAACCACATAGGGCTTGTTTGGTTGTATGAAGAAAAGGAAAGTGGGATGAAAATAATTGAAAAGTTAAAGGGTAATATGGTCATTTATATATATCCCGGGCTCACAAGTTTTCTCTCTCCATCTCCCACTTATCTTGGGGCCCACAAACTTTACTCTCTCATCATTACCCCTACTTTCCATCTCTTACCCTTTCCATTTCTAATTCTTAACTTTCTTTCAAACAACCAAACGGGCTCAGTTCTTACCTGTAGTTACAGCTCTAATTAACTAGTAGTAAGTAAGTAATAAGTGGATGGTGCTCCAATTAACAAACAAAACAACTTGAAATTGGTGCAAACTTGAAATCAAATCACAATTATACCATGCAGTGCTAGATCATCATTATGTCTTCTCTTTTTGTCTCTTAGTATATAAACTTTTTGCATCCCAAATCAAGATAAGATGAAGGGAAGGATTGAGTATTGTGAATCTATACCTATGGAAATAAGCTTGTTTTCAGGGACATGCATGCAGGTGAAAGAAGTTGATATGGGGGAGAAACAAAATAATGGCTTTGAAATTTGTTGGCGCTCTTGGGCTTCTTTTAAACAATGGTATGGAGAAGAGGAAATTCGTGTGTTAAGACGTGTGGCATCAGATCCAGAGCTGGAAACATCGCATTTCAAAGTAAAAAGGGCAGTAACCTATCAAAGCCAAACAGAAATAAATAAAAAGTAAAGGGCTATGTGTGGAATATGGATGCCACCAATTAAATTAAATTATACTTTCAAAAAATGATCATCGAAATTCTTCGAAAAATATGATAATCAGAGTGGTCAACAAGAGAGGTATCATGGATTAGGTCTTACCACAACACATTCATTTGGAATTGTCCTTTCCTTATTTTTGGATTTCTCCTCCTATATCATAGAACAGACCATCTTTAATTTCAAGTACATCAACAACTTCAAACTAATCTGAATCGCATTATGCATGACAGAAACCTGTCGCTCATGACCCCCAAGATGCTGCATTCCCACTCTCGAATTTAAGACACATGGTTATGTTAAAAAAGTCCCGGTAAGCTTATTGTCTAATTGTTAGGCTTTGCTCCTTCCCTTATTATATATAAACTCCCTCCAATCAGTAACAATAATTAATGGAAAATTTTAAAATAATAAATCCATATTTGCTCATAAAAAAAATCTAGAATGAAAATTTGCTAGAACTAGTTTTTTTTTTTTGATAAAAAGACAAAATGATATTAAGTCTTAAAAAGAATTACATAGTCCTAGTTACATAATTAGATGGAAATAGAGTACATAGATAAATAAAATCTGCTTCATTAAGAGTATTGTAGTGGACAGTAGTGTAGGCAGATAACATGTTTGCCACATCTTGTCCAATGATTGAGGGTCTCGCCGCTTTAATTGTTGATGGACTGATCATAAGCTTCTTTGTGTTCCAAATTGTGATGGAGGTGAGATCAAGTGCTAGTCGCTGTATCCAATCAAGTGCTGAGCGAAGGCAAGCTATGGTGAAGAGGTTACGGTGGCATCTGATCCGAGTCCAGGCTGAATGATAAGCTGGTCTATGGTGAAGAAGAACAAGAATTCTACAATGGAGTTGAAATAGTTGTGGTCGGACGAGCTAAGTGACGGTGAGTTGATAGGTGACGGTTTGGGGCAGCTGTGGCTGGTGGCTAGTGTTGCAAAATTGACTCCCGCAGATATCCTTTTCATGGTCTCGAGAGGAGACGGGGTTAGGCCCTCATGAATGACTCTGTTTCTTGTTTGCCACAAATGGCTCAGCATGTATGTATAATAGAGTGATCACCTGGAGCTGGTTGCCCTGTGATTCCAGGAGTAGTGACTTAATCCATGTGACGGCTTGTGAGGTTTGTAAAAGCTGTGGTGGGCGAATGTTGCAGAGACCAAACCAGATGGCCCTGGCGAAAGGGCATTCCAGAAAGATGTGTACTAAAGATTCCTCACAGTTACATATATCCCAGAGAGCATAGACTGTGGGTTTGGAGATGGTGTCTTTGGAGTATATCGGAAATAGGAAGGGCTTGGTTAACCAGTTTCCAAACAAAGAGTGAGTACTTCGGAGGTATAGACAAAGACCAAATGAACTTCCAAAAAGGGTCACCTGAGGATGGACCGTAACGACCAGAAGAGAGGAGTCGAAAACCAATCTTTAATTTGTTGTGTAGCTGTTAAAAGGAGGGTTCTTAACAATTGCATCCTGGCCTCCCTGAGTTGAGAATGGCGAGCACATGATGCTACTGACTGTATGAGGGGGGTAGAGTTGATTGAGGAGCGAAAGATTCCACGCCGAAGGTCGTCCAGTTGAAGAGGAATGCTTAAGCAGATCCGAAACGAATTGCGGACAATTGGTATTAGGAACGCAATGCATGGGCCACCACAGAGGGTGGTTGATGGGAATCGAATCACCTGAGCCTACTTGCCAATGAAGGTGGTTCGTAATAGCTGGAGCAATGGACTTGAAATCTTTCCACAGTGTTGAAGAACTAGTTAACCTTTACGTAAATACATATAGGCCTGTAATAAAAATGTAAAGCTATAAGCCTAGAATTGAGCCTATATGTAGACTTTTTTTATGGGCATGAACTCCTAGAGTGGCTTGACATATCATTAAAAGGTTTTATAAAAGCATACCTAAAATGTAATATAACCATTTAAATAAGCTTGAAGTCCTATATATGAAATTCCATATATCACCTTTTAAAACATTTAATGGTCTATGTATATCTTAAGATTTTTTATTTTGACTATAACAATTTTTGTCTCATTATAGAAAGGGTAAAGGACTAGTGAATGAAAAAGGTGTTTGAATTAGTAGGTGTCAAGAAAATAATAAAAGCTAAATTGGTAATGTTATAAATAAATTATATATTTTATTTTATATAAGATAATTTTTTCAAAAAATAAATAAGTCACACCGATAGGCTTGTACACTATGCCTAACGAATGAAAGTATGACTTATTACTCAAATAGGACTGATAATAAGTCTGATCTATTAACCAAAATGGTGAGACTATTTCTAAAATAGGCTAAGTTGTAAGTCCCAGTTAAAAGCTACAAGCCTGACATATTTCCGTGTCTATTAAAAAACCATGAATTACATACAGTAAAAATACACATTCATTCCAAAAAAAAAAATAGTACATGTTGATCATTTAGTCCTTTAATTTTGATACAGTTAACAAAAATGACAATATTAGATTATAAATGTTGAATTTATCTAGAAAATTATAAATGTGAAAACACTGAAAATACCTTCAACTGTAGTGATCAAACTGAGATTCAAGAAATTCAAAAGTCGGTTTGCGAAATTCAACAAATCCTTCATTGGATCAAATTTGTGATTTCAAATCATGGGTAAAAGAACTTTAATGGTCCATCCTATCTAAACGACATTCTATTTGAGGATATGTTTTATAGCAAAGAGTCTGAGACTTTATCAGGGAGCACCTTGTTTTTTATGCTCATATGTCTTTTTCCATTTAAATTTGTAATATTATTAGTACTTTTTATCTTGTTTTTAATAAATTATCATTTATACAAAAAAAAAAAAAAGAGTTGGGGACTTCTTCAAGTAAGTCTAGCTCTCTCCCCTCTTTTCTGTACAATATAAGTTACTTTTATTCTTTCTTTTGCTTACTAACTTGACACCTCTCATTTTTCAGATATTGTCATTCCCCAAATCGAAAAAGAAGATGCTACTTTGCGGGAAATTGTAAGTATAAGGTTTTATGATGCCATTTTGGTTTTTAACAACACAGAATATAAATAATTTAACCAAAAAACGTTCCATTCCCATCCCTAGAATTATAAGGACGTAAAGTGCATGTCTTTAAGAGGTAAAAAGTGCCTATATGACTGATTCTTGGGCTATAAACACTGACGTCTCAAAATATACTAGCATCTCTTCCATATTTCTTTTACATTTTTTCCTGGTAATCTTTATTAGAATGGGTCTACCTTGGACATTCACTTTTGTAATTTACCGTGAGACATACAAATTTATAATTCAAGGTAGTAACCCCCTAAATTATTACAACGTACAATCCATTATAATCTTTGAACTTTCCTTGGAACTATAAATGGGTTAACATGTATTAACCATTTATGTTGTGATTTCAACTCCACAAATCCTAAGCATTCTGTGCCCCTGTCCTGTTTGTAGACTTTTCAATCTGGACTTCTTGTAAGGTCTTTGAGTTTGGGTCTTTTTTATGCCGATATAGCACATAATGCTGGATCATGAACAGGATGTCAAAGAATACAGAAACCTGCAATTGCAAACTATATCAGTATTATCAATTCATTAACATATTCCATATAAGACATAGTGGGAGAATGATCCATACCAGAGATAGCAATAACTTTCCTACATTTCCATAGAAGTTTGTCAAAGAACCTGATATTTAAAATTTTGTCAGTGTGATGATATATAAACTTGGAAGCATTCATACACTTAAGAGCTAACAATCATGCACTTATAGCTAAAGGACATGATAATACAAACCTTGATCTACTGATTGCATAAGCATTTGTGAATAGTTCCCAATGCTTCCAGAAAAATCCAGTAGAATGTTACCAATGCTCCAGCCTGTTGTACTTTTTCTCATGTAGTTCATTACAGCCTAAGTGCATAACTCAATGATTAGAAAAAGAAATGGGGACAACATTTTATATGAGCATTTTTTTGTCATATTTTATACAAAAATGTTTATTGAAAAATGAGTTTAGTAAAGAGAAGAATACAAAATGGAACAAATCCTGACCTGGGGGATATATTTGACACACGTCATACAAACTTGAATGATGCTGCACAATGGTTTATTTCAACAAAATTAATCAAAAACTGATGTTAGAAGGTGACTCATCAAATGTGTAAAGATTTAAATAAGAAAGAAGAACATACTTGAATACAGAGAGAAGCCAGAGCCAATGGTGTGTGGACAGTGTTATGAAGAAGCATATTGCAGCAATTGACCAAGCAACAGACACAATTCCACAAGCTATTTTGGACACTCTTTGATTTCCACGCTTCAATTACACACCATAATAAGAAATTTCAGCAATATTCCATTAAATTAAAAAAGAAAAAATTGGAAGCAAAAAGAAACTAATTGGATGAAGAGTATGATACATCATAGATAGCAATCTGGAACAAGGAAATTGCAGTGAGCAGAACAGCATGAGATGAGAAAGCAACATCATTTGCTGCTACAGGTATCATCTGAAAAGGAAATGAAAGTTAAAATGGGTTTTATTTTATCAAACTTATTATTTAAAAGTTTTGAGTTTGTATTCATAAAGATGATTAAAAAAAGAAACTAATTAACCTCTTTTTGACCATATTTATTTCTGTATTGCTTCTGAATAGTTGGACTGAAGTACATAGATGCATTGTAGAACAGATAGGATGAGTGCTTAGTGAGATTCAGTAGCACAAAATCAAAGTTCAATCCCACAACACTGAAATCCAAAAAAATCCATTGAAAAGGTGAGGCAAATGAGAATGGTCAAAAAATAAAGTTGCAACAGCATGAATGAGCATTGGGTTTGTGTTAAGATTATAATGATGATTACTACATACACTAAGTTAATATTACCTTTTCCTGCGATAATTCATGATCACTTGTGGGTAAAAACTGATAGACCAGGCTAAAAAAGTGAGCCAACCCACAACTTCATATGACACATGTAGTGGAACTGAATTCCAAGAAGCCATTTTTCTTTTAATGTGGAAGGTTGGTTTTTCTTCAATAGTTGTTCTGAGAAAGCCTACAAAGTACCAACAATGTCACTATGAAGAAAACAGGAGAAAATGAATGACTTAAATTTGGTTGAATATATATATATAATCAATTACGTCCTTCGATGTATTACACTCTATTTATGCCATTAATTAAAGGTCATTAAAATCTACAATAAAGACAAATATGATACTTGCTGCACAATATAGACAAATATGATACTTGCTGCAGAATTAAGGGCTATTTGCAGAAAAGGGGTTTAGAACATATTAGAGTGGAAGTAGAATCAACTGACAAAGAGTACACAAAAACTGATGGTTAAGTAAATGCAGTCAGCCAAATCAAATGTGTGATTTGACATTTGTGATTTGACATTTCTAGAGTCCACCAAATTGCCAGATCTATTTTATTTTACTGTTTATTTAAAAGTTCACTCGCCAAAAAACTCTCTATAAGAAAACATATAAAAATTAGTTGAGTGTCTGGAATTAATGTTTTTTTTTTCAATATTGCCATATTTATTATGATACTTTTGAGAGAGAAAATACATAAGCATTAATAAATATGAAGAGAGTTAAGGGTAAACTAGGAAAAAATACATTAAATGATGAGAGAATATAAGATGAACTCTTATATTTTAGACTAAAATCATTCAAATTTTGGACTCTTATATTATGGATTGGAGGGAGCATATGTAATTTACTATTCATACATGCGCATATAGTATAATAATAATAATGATAATAGAAGTAACATTAGTACATTACCAATACTCCCTCCCTCCTCCCCTCCTTAATGCAGGATTTATTTGGGGAGTTTCTCTTAATCGTATGGTCAATTTTTGTTCTTTTTTAAAATTATCTTTATTGATTAATTTTCACTAATAATATTTAAGTCAGAAATGAAGGGATTAAGGATGATTATTAGGATGTTTTAGAAAAAAAATTAATTTAGCTAACATAGTTATATATTCGAATAAGATGAATAATATATTCTAGTTTTCAGTTACTCTAACATTGAGCATTTACAAGTATTGATTTATTTTAGTATCTAGTTTGTATATATAGTTTTAATATATATTTGATTTACATGCTATATACACTTTTTCTTACATCAAGTATTTTTATCATAATTTAAATTTTTTGAGTCAGCATACCATTGATCAATCATAAAACTAACAGTGTTATTTAAGAACTGATCAAAATATATTTTATAAACTAATGGACTAAACGGCATAAATGATGCCAACTTAGATGCTTAAACATATATTTTAACCTTAATTTATATTTTAACCTTGACATAGAAACCATATAAAAAGCTATGGTTTTTATGTTATTTACATGGGTAAGCACTAATGGCCCGATCAAACGCACATCTAGTTTTGAGTCTTCATCCCATAGTACAAAGTCAAGGGCTAAAAGTGACTTTTGAATTAGTTAAATGATTGGTTTTAAAGCGTGATATTTTCCGTGGGCTATGGCTATGGCTATGGCTAGAAAGTGTGCTATCATGTTCTACCTACTTTTCTCTCCTACTCTTACATGTTCAAAGGTTATAGAACTATTTTAGAAAGCGATAACTTTTCCATATTGGTCACTATTATTGCACCTATTCTATTTTCTATATATGCCAAAATGGATATGCAGAAAATCCTTTTTTTATGTTGATAACTAGTTTAAAACCATAACAAGTTCTTACCTGTAGTTACAGCAGTAATTAGCAAGCCAATTAATAACAAACAAACCAACTTGAGTTTGGTGCAAGCTTGAAATCAGGTAAGAATTACACCATGCATTGCTCGATCGATCATCACTTATTTCTTCACTTATAATTTCTTTGTATATATAAAAAGTTGTATTGCAAATCTATATAAGATGAAGGGAAAGGATTGTGTTTTGTGAAGCTTACCTAAGGAATTAAGCTTGTTTTCAGGGACATGCAGAAGAAAGAAGTTGATGATGAAAAGAAACCAATAATGGCATTGAAATTTGTTGGTGCTCTTGGGCTGCTTTTATGGTTCAATTATGAGAATTAAACGAGTGGGTGACTGAAAAAGGCTTATCAACTGTTTTTCTTAAAAAAAATTTCAAAACAAATTCTGTTGTGGGCGCATCAGATGCAAGCTAAGGCCAGTTGGGAGAAAGAGGGAATTCGTGTGTTAAGACGTGCGTGTGGCATCAGATGCAACACAAATGGCCAGAACTGTATACATATATCGTCTTTCAAGGCATAATAAGAAGGGCAATATATAGCCTATGAAAACCAACAATAAATAAATAAAAATAAAGGGGCTGCGTGTGGAATGTGGAAGCCATGCCACCAATTAAACTACTATAAACTAATTAAAAAGTAGTCCTTGAAATCCTTCAAAAACAATAAGATAAGGCAGGTAAAAAAGAGAGATATAATGGACTAGGTCGTCCAAGGGACAACGCACTAATTTGATTCTAACTCCTTCCCTTGTTATATAGTCCATCAAATTCCCCACCCTGAGAGGTGTTTATGGGCGCCCATTCCAGAAGAAATGGGGTTGGGACAGGATTCTTGTGCCTTGCAACATTTAGTCTCAAGGTTAAGTTGCCTTGATCTCGATTAGGACTGGGCGGGAATGGAACTACTCCGGAGTATTAATTTTGGGGAAAATTAATGTGAGGTCCCTCAGAAGGAATTTCATACTAGAAATGTCTCATAAACTCCACATATTAAAGTAGGGCCCATATGGACCTTACTTTAATATATTCTAAATACCTAAATACCATTTTGCCCCTCATAGTATAAACATACAAAAGTAACAAAAATAACAAGTTGATGAGTAACAAATAACGAGGTAATGAGCTACTGTAACAATGTAATGAGCTGCCAATAACAAGCTCGTGAGCAGGTCTAACAAGTTCATAAATAACTCTCTGACAAGTTAATGAGCAAACAATAATAACGTAATGAGCTAGTGTGACAATATAACGTGCCACGAATAACAAGATTATGAGCAGAGAAGGAAGGAAATGAGGGGTAAAATAGTCTTTTGGTATTTGGAGTTTATTAAAGTAAGGTCTCTGGGGACCCTACTTTAATATGGGAAGTTTATGAGACTTTTCTAATATTAAGTAATTTGTGAGAGACCTCATATTAATTTTCCCTTAATTTTATCTAATCCTGAATTGTCATTCTCAGAATAATCAGGCCCGCGATGGGACCGTGATGAACACCTGTACCCACATTATTAGAGGTTCTAATCTATTTTTTTTCAATCCACGCTACAAAAGTAACATGCAAAAGTTAAAGATCATATTGCTCTTGTCCTATTTATACCATAAAAAGAAAGTTTTAGGGGTAATTAATTAGAAGTCCCCCACAAGGGAGTTAATACTGGAAAAGTCCCAAAAGTTGAAAATATTAATGCAGGGTCCCAAGGGACCTCACATTAATATATTTAAAAAGTGAAAAGACAGTTTTGCCCCTAGCCTTAAAACAAATTTACCCCCCCACCCCCACCCTCCTCCCCCCACCCCAGCCACCCTGCGCCCCACCCACCCCCAGCCGCCACCCTCCTCCCTCCTCCCCCCACCCCCAGCCGCCACCCTCCTCCCCTCCCTCCACGCCCCCACCCTTCTCCCGCCTCTCCCTCCCTCCCTCACGCCCCCCACCCCCACCCCCACCCTCCTCCCTCCCTCCTCCGAACGCCCCCACCCCCACTCTCCTCCCTCCTCCTCCCTCCCCCTCGCGAGTTCGCGAAGTTCGCGAGTTCGCGAGGGGGAGGGAGGAGGAGGGGGTGAGGGGGCGAGGAGGGAGGAGGGTGGGGGTGGGGGCGTTCGGAGGAGGGAGGGAGGAGGGAGGAGGGTGGGGGGTGGGGGGCGTGAGGGAGGGAGGGAGAGGCGGGAGAAAGGTGGGGGCGTGGAGGGAGGGGAGGAGGGTGGCGGCTGGGGGTGGGGGGAGGAGGGAGGAGGGTGGAGGCTGGGCGTGGGGGGAGGAGGGAGGGGGTGGCGGCTGGGGGTGGGTGGGGCGCAGGGTGGCTGGGGTGGGGGGAGGAGGGTGGCGGGCTGAGGGAGAAGGGTGGAGGGTGGGGGTGGGGGGGTAAATTTTTTAAGGTTAGGGGCAAAACTGTCTTTTCACTTTTCAAATATATTAATGTGAGGTCCCTTGGGACCCTACATTAATATTTTCAACTTTTGGGATTTTTCCAGTATTAACTCCCTTGTGAGGGACCTCTAATTAAATTTCCCAAAGTTTTATTTAGTCCTGTAAGTTACTTCATCAAATATTTACAAGTTCACCCCTCATTTCTATTATATGTTGACTTTGTTTCCATGTAGCATATAGTGGATATTTAATATGGATAGAATAGGAAATTTCTTGTATTTTAGTGAAAAATCTTAAAAAGTTTTAAGTTTTTTTTTGTTTATGTGAAACATATTACAAACAACTTATAAATTGGATCAAATGAATAAACGTTTGATTTTCAATTTTTAACCTTAAATAAAGAATTTTTATCAATGATCAAGATATCCCATCACACAACAGGTTAGCTACTAATTTTGTACTAAGTTACTGACACCAAAGGGTGGGATAACTAATCAATGAGATTTTGAAAAGAATTCCAAAAAAAGAGGAAATATAGATGAAATATATAATAAAAAATAGTACCATCTCAGTCCCTATATGTAGTTATGTACGTTGCTTTTTGTGCAAAGTGTGGCCCAAAATATATGTACTTTTATTTGTCTTTCCACTTATTTTGTTTTTTTATTATAATGTGAGAGAAGCAAGGAAGTCAACCTCTTTTAAATATACAATATTTTTTTTATTGTTGATTATACATATTGCAATTAATTATTTATTTTCTCTCTTCTTTACTACACACTCTCATATCTCATGTTTAAGTGTCATTAACTATGTTTAACAGTTTTTTTAATACAATATCCAAGGACACAGAGTGTATAGAGGTAAATTTGAGATTGTTACATCAATACTCTCAAAGATTGAATGAGTTGAATATGTATCATTCGTTTGTGTTTTTTTGTTCAATGACACTTATAATATAGACGGAGAAGGAGTAGCCTCCAAATCTTAGAATTGATTGACTACTCCCTCTAATCCTAATAATAAAACATCCACTATAAAATCTACAAAATAATACTAATCTCTCCGGTCCGTAATATAATATTTAAAAATTTGAATAATTTTAATCCAAAAATATAAGAGTTCATCTCACATTTTCTCCTCATTTAATGTGTTTTCCCGTAGTTTAATCCTATTTCTCTCTCTCTCATATATATATATATATATATATATATATATATATATATATATATATATATCAATGCTTATTTATTTCTCTCACTAAAAAGTATCATAATAAGTGTAGGCAGTATTGTAAGCAAAACATTAACTCCAGACACTCATCTAACTTTCACATGTTTTCTTAAGAAGTGTGTTTTGACGGCTGAGCTCTTCTTCTATTACAGACGAAGTAGATAATCAAGTTAGTTAAAATCATTGAATGTCTTAATAATCACGTCAATTACAATATTGTCCTTGTCAATTGTACTAAACTAGTAATTACCCGTGCAATGCATAGAAAGCAATTAGTATAAAAGATTATTTGAAATTTTCGTTGATTATTCGTTGAATGTTTACTAATTTAATAACCAATTATGGCAAAATATTGCATATTTGCATTAATAATAATTAGGATCATTTTAGAGCGAATTAATAATATTGATGCAAAAATTTCTGAATTTTAAAATTGAATCTAGATGAAATAAAGATTAATAATAAAAGGAATTCGGAAAATGGAAATTGACTTTATTTGAATTGTTTTGTTTAACTTCAAATGATTAGGTAATCAAGTGGCCCAATAGGAATGTTGCCAACACTTTTAGTATATATAATAGATGAAGGTCAATCTCCGACAAAGAAGAGGGGTGAAAGCAAAGACATGTGTTGAATGAAAGCCGGACGATGGAAGAGAAGTGATATTTTTTGAAATTGGTTGGGAGACATGGACATTTTTTAGGGGGAAATACGGTTAGGGGTGTTCAACTTTTTCCCGTCCTGTCGCGTCCCGAGGCATTTCGGGACAGGAAATTTTTATCCCGAAAATTTTCGGGACTGGACAAAATTAATTCCCGTGTCTCATCCTATCCCGAGTACATATATATGTGTATTTATATAATTTTTGGAAAAAATGCATGTGTTATAGGTATATACTTTTTTTGATCCATGATCAAGGTATCCCCTCACTCGACAAGTGAGAGACTAATCCCCCGCTGATTTGTAGGCACCTCAAAAGGTGGGATAGCTGGTCTGGGAGATTTAATGTTTCTCCATACCCAACGCCAAGGATCGAACCACTGACAATTGGTTAAGGGTGAATGAGTCCTTGCCACTCAACCACACACCTCAGGTTGGTTATAGGTATATACTATGTATAAGTGTACATGACCTTTTTTTAAGAAAAATATGATCATTATAAAAATTTTACCTTATTATATTGTATAAAATGTACTCCATCCGTTCCTAAATATAAGACCTAGATAACTTTTTTTTTGAAAGATTAAGGTTGCGAAATAGGTTATTAAATGATGACATATTTGATATCTTTTTAGATTATTCATTAGCTTATAGGTAAAATAAACTAGTTTAAGAGAAAAAATTAGGTAAATCAATTTATAATTAACTTATTTTTTGCTTTTTTTATGATTTTTCAAAAAAGTCATCTAGGTCCTATATTTAGGAACGGAGGGAGTATTAAAAAAGTGTCATATTTTTTTTCAAATAGATATTTTTATCAAAAACCAATTCAAAAAAATTCGGGAATTTTCCCGTCCCGTCCCAATCGGGACGGGACGAGACACGAGATGGAAACTCTGTCTCGAGCCTTTTTCAGGACTAAACACTGGGTCCCGTCCCGTCCTGTAAACACCCCTAAATACGGTGGCACAAAGAAAAGAGGAATGAAAAATTGGAAATAGGGGGAATGAGAAATTGGAAATAGGGGGAGTAATTAATGAAGCAAAGATGAGAAGAAGTGAGAAATAACTGATTGTGCATGAGGTTGAAACGTGGGAAGAAAGAGAATAAAAATTAAAAATGAAATTAAAAAGAAAAAATAAATAATTGAATAAAAAATGAAATAAAAAAGAAAATAAAAAAATGATTGTGCAATAATGAGCAAAAAACGTGAGGAAAAAAGAGAATAAAAAGTGAAAATTGGAATAAAATAAGAAAAATATATGTGTGAGTGGATAATAGTTGAGAAAAGAAGGCAAAGAAAGATAAAGGGAAAGAAATGGTTGAGAAAAAAAGGGAAAGAAAGATAAAAGGACACATGCATATGTAGAGAAATTGACGGTGGTCAAGCATATGACCTGACAACAACCCTCCTTTTATAAAGAAAAGATTTGGGATAATTAATTAGAGGTCCCTCACAAGGGAGTTAATACTGGAAAAATCCCAAAAGTTGAAAATATTAATGTAGGGTCCCAAGGGACCTCACATTAATATATTTGAAAAGTGAAAAGACAGTTTTGCCCCTAGCCTTAAAAAAATTTACCCCTCCCTCCTCCTCCCTCTCCCACCCCCCTCCCCCCTCTAGCAGCCACCCCCAGCCCCCTCCCCCCACCCGGACCTTCCCACCCCAGCCTCCTCACCCGCCCCCCTCCCACCCCCCTCCCTCCCTCGCCCCCGACCCCTCAGCCCCCTCCCTCCATCGCCCCCTCCCCAGCCCCCTCCCTCCCCAGCCCCCTCCTTCCAGCTGCCCCCCTCCCCAGCCCCCTCCCTCCAGCGTGCCCCCTCCCCACCCCCTCCCTCCATCGGCCCCCCTCCCCACCCCCTCCCTCCATCGGCCCCAACCCCCAGGGTGGGGGGCGATGGAGGGAGGGGGTGGGGTGGGGGGGCCGATGGAGGGAGGGGGTGGGGTGGGGGGCCGATGGAGGGAGGGGGCTGGGGAGGGGGGCGATGGAGGGAGGGGCTAGGGAGGGGGGCGATGGAGGGAGGGGGCTGGGGAGGGGGGGCCGCTGGAGGGAGGGGGCTGGGGAGGGGGGCGATGGAGGGAGGGGGCTGGGGAGGGAGGGGGCTGGGGGTTAAGGGGCGAGGGAGGGAGGGGGGCGGGTGAGGAGGCTGGGGTGGGGGGAGGGGGCTGGGGGTGGCTGCTGGAGGGGGGAGGGGGGTGGGAGAGGGAGGAGGAGGGGGGAGGGTGGGGGTGGGTGAGGGATGAGGAGGGAGGGGTAAATTTTTTTAAGGCTAGAGGCAAAACTGTCTTTTCACTTTTCAAATATATTAATGTGAGGTCCCTTGGGACCCTACATTAATATTTTCAACTTTTGGGATTTTTCCAGTATTAATTCCCTTGTGAGGGACCTCTAATTAAATTTCCCAAAAGATTTCAATACCATTTGATGATAGCATCTCCTACTTCTTCATTAAATATTAGCATAAATGGAAAAATGTAATTAATTCTCTGGAAACTATAAAATGCCTTATAAAAAAGGTTAATAATCATTTTGGCAAAAAACAATTATTCAAGTATTAATTTGGCCAATAAACAATAAATGGTATTTGATTGACTAACAAACAATAAATAAGTATCATATTTGACAAAATCGTCAATTTCCTTCTAACACAGCTTGCAATTTTCCACTGGATTGATGAGTTTGGGCAATATGATACTTTTTTATTGTTTATTGGCCAATTCGATATCATTTATTATTTGTTGGTTAAATTGATACTTGCATAATTGTTTGTTTGCCAAAATAATTATTAACCTTAAAAGAATCAAAACAAACAATAGTTGATATTATATAATAAATAGCAGAGAGAGTATTTATTTTGATTCACTTTGACTTATCTCACATTAAATACATTTTTTTATATATCTCATCATTGACCCTCATTATTTTTCCAGTACATCCTCATTTCTCATTCACTCTCACCAAAACACTCCGCTATATCAAGTTTTTATATATATATGACCCTTGTAAGCATATTATACCCTCCATGCTGTACAAGAATTTATCATATGATCGACAACTCTAATTAGCAAAGAAAATTAATGAAAAATAATTAAAACATTAAATTTGTTTAACAACAATAAATCCAAATTTGCTTAGATTTAAAACCATGAATTACATTTATTTCTAGTATATATTCAGTCCATAAAACATATCATTTCAATTATTCAACTTAATAAAGAATTTGCCCATTATTTTTTTTTGCTTAGAGTCTTCGGTGTCCGGCCCCCTTCGGAGAACCGACTAATCCGAAGTCGCCGCCAGGATTCCCATTTTGGGGGTGACGACTTCCCAAGGGTTCAAACCCATGACCTGGTGGGTACGCGGTGTCTTACATTTCCCTTTCTTACTAGCTGGTCTATGCCCCTTGGGCAGTTTGCCCATTAATTTTAATATAGTTAACTAAAAGTTCCAATATTTACATTATAAACGTTGGAATATCAAAATACTTATAATAAATAAATAATGGAAAATGACAAATAAATACCTTCAAATATCCAAAAGGACAAGTAAGGAACTCAAACTTCTAAAATGACAAGTAAGGAACTCTGAATTCCAAAAAGACAATTAAGAAACCAGACAATTGTTAATTGTCATGTTCCAAATGTTAATAAATATGTTCCAATTGTTGATTTTTATTGAAGTTCCTTACTTGTCCTTTTGGAAGTTTGAATTTCTTACTTGTCCTTTTGAACATTCGGAGGTATTTATTTGTCATTTTCCTTAAAAATAATGTTAAAGTTTTTCTTAAAATACAAACATATTAAGATTCATTTTTACAATGATAATACTTATATTTCAAGAAGTATTATAAGAACTGGATCGGACCGGATGGTTGAACCGGTTCAACTGTCGACCACATCACATTTCGACTCAATGGCTATCCGATCCAACCATCGATTTGAGCAGTTTGACTGTATTGAACCATGACCTGAAGTCTTCTCCGACTCGCCTTCCGGTCCGGCTTTTACAACACTGAATTTTCAAGAGACCATTATTTGATACTAATGTTGAGTTAAAAGATAAAAACATTTTTTTCATAAAAAAATAAAAACATTTAAATAGGTTGGATGACTTGGTTTGCTTTGATGTACCCTTAGAGTGCCTAGTAAAGTCTCTGGAACCTGATATAGTTGGGTAGTTGCCTTAGGTGGTGATTCATCGAAAAAAAGATGAAAACATGTAAATCTAATTATTCAAATTAAATTTTTGGGTAAAACCTACGAAACACTATTTTAAAAAGGAAAATTTCAGATATATTTATTATTGAACAACTGCTTAATAGGATTACTCACCCAAATTTGTGATTTCAAAACATAGTTAAACTTAAAATCAATGTTGTAAAAGTTGGACCGGAAGGTGAGCCGGAAAAAGTTTCGGGCCGTGGTTCAACACGGTCTAACCGCTCAGACCGATGGTTGAACCGGATAACCGTTGAGACTGAATGTAAAGCGGTTGACGTTGGACCGGTCCAACCGTCCAGTCGGTCTTGTTCTTACAACATTGCTTAAAATAGCTTTGATGGTCTCTCCTATATACCATCTCTCTTAAAAATATTTCGTTGTCCCTACTTAATGTCATTTTCGTTAAATTGAGTTAACTCTTCGATTTTACTGTTTTTATAACTTTATCTAATCAAAACATGTGAGGAGTCATTTAAATTTTAATTAGCTCTAAAATATGGGTGGAATCACATTCACACTAGTATTTTAGTTTATATTTAGTTTATTTAGCCACGTGAAACTTAAATTGGACGCTAGCCACGGCCCAGGGCTTCATAACTATCTCTCCACCCAATTTACATATAGATACTCTTTATTTTACAAGTAGTGTGTTAATCGCTATTATAGGAAAGAAAATTGTTTTTAATCTACTCCCTCCGTTCCTAAATATAAGATCACTTTGGGGAAGTGGATAAGTTCCTAAATATAAGATCGTTTCCTATTTTATCTCAAGTTTTGCCCAAACTACCCTTATACTTCCTCTTTTCATTGAAAACCCCTCCTCATTTTAAAGTTAAGTAATTGAGGGGATTTTGGGAAGATCATGTAATTTTATTGTCTTCCGATCCTTAATCTCCTCAAATTAACCAAAGTGATCTTATATTTAGGAACGGAGAGAGTATTTATATTAATATTTTAATAAAGCTAAAATTCATGTTTACTTACACTCTAGTGAAGATATCTTGGGAAACAAAAAAAAAGGTGTAAATCCACTCGGTAAGTAACAAAATATTGTGTGAAAGTATTTTAAGGTGTAATGTTAAGAAAGTTTAAAGACATTGTAATCTTCCCCTTCATTAAGTCAGGCAGTCAGCCCCAAATGCCTAGGTGTAATCTTTGATAAGCGTGGCTGTCACCCAAGAGGGGGGTGAATTGGGTGAGGGAATAAGTTCTTTTAAATCTTCTTTTCGAAAGACTGCTTGTGCTTGGTGATAGTATATAAAAGTAGTGGTATGCACAAGTCAGGGTGTTATGTGATGCAAAATAGAATGTTTGAGTGTAAATTTATGCACACATAAATTTATCCTGGTTCGGTCACCCAGACCTACATCCAGTCCCCAGGCTCCACCTGAGATTTTCAATCCACTATTCTTGTTTAAACCGGGCACAAGAGAAGCCTTTACACTTTAGGTTTTACGAGCACGGGTTCACCTAACAACCCACAGGTTTTACACCGGGTTCACCTGCAAACCTTACAAATGCAAGTTTTACGGGCTAACTTGCAACCTATGGAGATTTAGACAACCTCTAAATGCTCCCCCTTACAAATTGTAAGTTTACACTATGTTCACTCTATGAACTGATTGTGCTAAACACTTAAGCTCAAAACTAACTCTCTCTAAGAGTGGATGATGTTACTCACTTAAGTACAATAAAATTACTCTCTGAGAAATATCACAAATCTGGATCTGAGAGTAGTAGAAGATGTGTAGAATGAAGAGTATGATATTTCAGATACTTTGCTCTGTTCTCTCTTTTTCCTCATTAAACTTCTCTTCTGAATGAATGTCTCTTTTATACTCGGCTTCATAGGCTTCTGTGGCAGGTTGAATATGAACGTTTGAATAAAGCCGTTAATCCTATGTTACCGTTGAGAAGTACATCTTCATTAATGCTTAGCAGGGTTGACTTGCTTTATCTCTGAAAAGTAGTCCTGACACCTCTGCTCTGACATAAGCATTCTGACACTGCATCTCTTGAACGTTCAGACATTCTTTTTGCTTGCGGAAGTAACTTCTCATCCGGAAGCAACCTTACTGAGTGTGCTGCACTTGAACGTTAGTTTTAGCAATATAATCATATAGTCTCATGCAGTGGGGGTTCCCTAAGTCTAAGGTGTATCCGGAAGCATTTCTACATCCGGAAGTAATTTTACTCGATGAGGGATCTAGTTCACCATGACTCGCTCTTGCTTAGTCTATTTCATTCCACCACTCAGCGCTAGTCACTGAGCTATCGGAAGCACTTTTACTTGACGTGGTGAATTCACTGACGCTTAGGGTGAAATCTATTCTATCAGTCTGCGCCAGTCAAGATCTAACAGGAAGCAACTTCACTTGATGTTGCATTTCCACTGACGCTCGGGGTTATATCTAGTTTATCAACCTGCGCCAGTCTAAATCTAATAGGAAGTGCTTTCACTTGGCGAAGTAGACTCACTGACGCTTGGGGTAATATCTATTCTGTCGCTCTGCGCCAGTCTAAGTCTAACAGGAAGCAAATTCACTTGATGTTGCATTTCCACTGACGCTCGGGGTTATATCTAGTTTATCAACCTGCGCCAGTCTAAATCTAATAGGAAGTGCTTTCACTTGGCGAAGTAGACTCACTGACGCTTGGGGTAATATCTATTCTGTCGCTCTGCGCCAGTCTAAGTCTAACAGGAAGCAAGTTCGCTTCCGATTGAAACATAGCTTAGTCTTAAGGTTTGTGTACCTAATGTTCATGGACTAAGTTAAATCCCTAGTGATTTACTTGCTGACGCTGGGGGATGAAAAACATTCATCCGCACGCGCAAGTCCTAATCTATCCGGAAGTAAATCCTCATCCGGAAGTACTCTTACTTGGGATCCTATGTTATCCTATTGCTTCCTAGGCACTTGGTCTAATCCTCTATATTTTAGTCTTCATCAAAACTTAAGATTCTAACATTCTCCCCCTTTTTGATGATGACAAACCTAGTTTTATCTATTAAGTTCCTAAGGAAGGATTAGCAAAAGAATAAAAGCAATGGATAAGAGCAAGTAACTCAGACAAATATTATTGACAAGCAGAGGTTACAAGTCAGAGTTATATAATCAAATAACATATACAAGTAAAGAATGTATATAAATAAATTTCACTAAATGGAAATATGCATGAAAAACAAAATCAACAAAACTATTTGGATTAGGGATTAGAGTTTGTGTCTCTTTTTCTTTTCCCTCTCTTTCTGCCTCTCTTCATTTTCCTCACGCTCACTCTGGTTTATCTGGGCAATGATCTCTTGAAGCTCTTTTTCCTCTTTTTCCCTTCTGAGCCTTTCTGATTCAATGGACTCCTCGTATGCCCTTTTCATGTTCTCCACTTCTTCATACCCAGGGAAACCTGTAGCATCATCGAAGTAGGAGATCTCTCCATTGGGATAGTGGACAGCCCGGATTCTCACATTCCATACAGGGAAGTTGGGATCTTCCTCAACTTCCTGGACTTTCCTTTTCCCTTTCCCTTTGCTCTTCCTTTTGCTTTTGCTAATTGGAGGAGTGGGCATGGCACTTGCTCTTTCAGCATCGAGGCAAGCCATCTGACCAAAGGATAGCTTGTCAGTGAATCCATACTTCTCAAATTCTTCAGGAGTCATGTCTTCAATTTCCAATTTGACTTCCTTCAGAATTGGAACCGCTTGGACCACTGGATTTTCTTGCACAACCTGAGCAGATGAAGTTCCTTGCTCAGGTAGGTCAGATGGAGTCTCTTCCTCAGACTCATCAGATTCAGTGGTGGCAATTAACTTTCTGGCACGTTTCCTAGCAACGGCCTTCTTTCTGGGTGCACTGAATCTGGCTGCTGGCTCAGACGAGGGAGGAGGATCAGAAGATTGCTCAGATGAAGGGATCTCAGACTCTTGCCCAGAGGATGCAGGAACAGGCTTGGCTATCACAATGGGAGGATGGTTGGGTCTCTTCAGTCCCCACTTCATTATGATCTCCTCAACCATCTCTCTACTTGTTTTATTTGGAGGAGGCTCTGATGATGACTCAGATTGTGAGGATTGTTCATTCTGCCCAAACACAACCATCTCCAAATGTGATCCTTGCTCAGCTGTTCTCTTCTGCTCCATGAAACGGAGGGCCTCTCCTCTTATAAGGCTCTCTGCACCACTCAGCCTCTGAGACTCATATGCACGACGCAGAGCGGCCGTGATATCTTCATCAATCCAGAGTGAAGGCTGGCTGAGAACATCCCTTGTGGCCATACTTAGGCGAAGAGTAGACATAACATTTCTCCCCCTTTTGTCATCATCAACAGGGGTGAGTGCCAGGGATGGAGTGGATGTGGAGGAGGATGGAGGTGGTTCAGGGCCAAATTTCTTGGGAGGGGAGGGTGAGAGGGTAGAGGTAGAGGATGTGGGAGAAGATAGGTGTTCAGGAGTTTGAGGAGGGTCGGGGAAGCAACTGGAGGTGACAAGGAGATCCTCATAAGGATGAGTGGAGGAGTATTCTTTGTAGTTGGTGGAGTCAGGGGTAAAGGGTAAATGGTCATCGGAGAGTGGTTGAAGGCGGGGATATTCGCCGTATGGTTGGCTGAGGGGGTGAATGGCTGTTTCAGATCCTATGGGTCTAGGGCTTTGATGGGTAGGGTTGGAGAAGCGGAGTGGAGAGCGTGTAGGGGCACCTGGTCGTGTGGGAATGGGCGAGGATGAGGATGAGGAAGGTGAGGATGAGAAGTTTCTAGGAGAATGACGTGGAGAGTTGTGAGGTGAGTCTTGGGTTTGGTGGTCATGGGTAGGTGAAGGTTGGGATTGTTGGTCATTGTTGGGTGATGGTGGGGCTTGTTGGTCATTTTGTGGTGGAGGCTGAGGTTGTTGAGTGTTGGGCGGAGGAGAAGGTGGTAGTTGAGGGTGGTTAGGAGGAGGGGGGTTTTGAGGAGGAGGAGGAGGAGATGGTAAGTTACCTTGTGATGAAGGTTGGGGAATTTGTAGGTGCTGGAGGATGAGGTCTAATTTTGCATCCACCCTGGCAAGGTGATTCTCGAGTTGTCCTACTCTGTCCTCAAGCCGTTGGGTTCGCTCCCCTTGGTGGTGGAAGCCAGCTTCACATTCAACACGGAGAGGACCCACCAAGGAATCAGTCAGTCTCAACAGAAGCTCTTCCTTTATGTCCTCGGCAAAGGCCCTAACAGAAGCTGGAACCCTTGCACTACGGCTTGGCCCAGCATGTGAGTCAACTTCCTGATCTCCTGCTCCAGATGCAGAGGGGGCTGAAGTACCAGAAGCACTACTGGCTTGTGAGCGTGAGCGAGTGGGCTTAGGAGGCTTGAAATACTTGATCCCCATCCTTGCCATATTGGTTGCTCCCACAGGCCTACACTGGACATTCTCTTCTTCCACATCAGATGTAGCCTTGATCAGATGCTTCTCAAGGAGGAAGGCAATGATGGTGGGATAGGGAAGATAACCTGACTTGTCATTGTTTAACCAGCGCTGAAGCTCTAGGCATATCAACTGCCCAGGGTTGAAAGGCTTGCGCGAGAGGAGTCTAGGGAACCAAGGGTTGTCCAGCAGTGTGAACTCGTTGAAGTTGCCTCCCTTATGAGTCATTATCCGGGAGTAGACGTAGTACAAGAGCCTGTTAGAATCAGACATCTTGGACACCTTCTTGCTGTTGGTGCCATACAACTCCTCGAGTTCCTCCTTGCTGTACTTGTGAGACTCAGGGTAGATCCATTCATTCATATCCTCTTCTGTGATTCCCATCATCTCATTCAAGGTTCTCCAAGTGAACCTGAAGGTTCTTCCTCTTACAGTGGCAGTGAAGGAGAGTTTGTGGACTTGCTCTTTCCCATCCACCTTCCTGTACTTAGCTCTGCCTGAGAGGGATTGGTAAAAGACTCGCAGGACGTTGACGTTGTAGTCCTGGTTGATGCCCAGCCAAGGCATATACTTTTCCAAGTAAGGGCGCAGATGAGCAAACCCTAGTTCATCCAACTTGTCCAGATTGATGAACAGGCCATGATTGAAGATGGGAATGGATGTCTCAAATTTGGCGGATACACCCTCCAATGCCCCATCTCTATAGACTGTGGGATCATCTTCTTCCTCAACCCTCTGCCTCTTGGAGGAAGGCTCCTCAGAAAATTGAACCTTCTTTTTCTTTCCCTTTCTCTGAGCATCCCTCTCTTGTTCAGAACCCACTGCCTGTTCCACTCTACCAGAGGTTCCAGGCTGACCCTGAACGTTTTCATCCTGTCCCTGTGATTGCCCAGAACCTTCATGGCGTTCATGAAGTTCTTCATGATGTTCTTCATGGTGCCCAGATTTACCAGAATGCTTGTGAGTGGATTTCCCAGATTTCGACTTGTGTTTCTTGGAAGAAGAGGTTTTCTGGATGACTGGGTTGGATTCATGAGATCCGGCCATTTTTATATGAATGTTGTAGTAATAAAAAGGATGAAATGCGAGAAATGTGTAAAGGAGAAATGAAGAACACAATGGAGAAGATGAAAAGACTTTTTAGAGAAAATGATGCGAGTGAAAAAGATGTAGTAAAAAGTGAAAATGGAAAATGACTTCTATTTATAGGTGAAACTTCTTGAGGATAGAATGGGTATAGTCTTTCAAATTTTCACACATTGGGTAACGTAAGTTTTTAAGTTGGAACGACACACCTGATGACACGTGTTGCTTCAGAGAAGGCACAACGTTTCATAGAGGAAGTTGAAACGTTTTCTGAAGTGATGTGTCCCTTGGTCTGGCACTGGCGCTCTTGATCATATTGAATTATCATCTAGCGCCAGCAAAAGAGTATCCGGAAGTGATTTTGCTTCCGGTTGGGCAGGCACTCCTGGTTGTCTTGAGTAGTCATTCAGCGTCAGCATGAGAGCATCCGGAAGTAGCTTTGCTTCCGATTGTACTTACTTAAGATTTAACATTGAGGGACTTGTTGATGTTCTCTCTTGTGCATCCACATCGATCAAGCTTTCATAATTAAAGCTATATTTGCGTCAAGTAGTAGTTTGTTTGATCTTGGCATGGTGTTTGAATTTTTCAATTTCAGGAGCAGTAGCACTCGGAGCCCAGTATGAACAACAGCTCATTCAGATTTGATACATTGCTCTGATCAGGTATGATCATGAAAATTGTTGTTCCTTCGGACCTTCTTTCCTACAGAATAGCAAATGATTCCTTTTTCCCATTTTTCAGTCTCCAAACTTGGATCTGACTGGTCAGTTTGTAGGAAGTATGTGATTCTTATGCACTTAAGAATTATTCACTATGAATATAGCATTGCGAATCAATTATGACTATATGCACATGGTTATACATGGTTTCTGATAATGATAGTCATAGATAGCATGTAGAGTATGAACTTTGTGTGAAATATCTTATAAGCCATATCATGTTCATGCTTATGATGCTTAATATAAAATCTCAATAAGTCCATCTAACATTTGCATAGGAGATTTTACTGTTGCATGCTTCAACCTTAAATAATCCCTTGCTTACCCAAGGAGATCTTTTATACTTATCCTTGGCCTGAAGCACTTTCTTAGGAGAGACAGGATTCGCAGGTTTTCTCCATGTGAGTTGAGACATCCTCTCTCTTTTGTCCTTCTCAGGATAGTTGAATGGAACTCTGTGATAGCTTATCCCTGAGACAAGGTCTTTGTTCCTTGTGGTACCGCACTGCTTCTTATGATTGAACCAGGTAGTTGCAGCAGTGACATCACCACGAGTTCTCTTCTTTGGGACAAGAGGAACTCTTGATCTTTCCTGCACAAGTAAGGCACTAGAAGGGAGTTTTGGTACCCATTTGTACTTGGGTCCTACAAGGTTAGCGCTGGACCTTACTTGTCCTTTGGGAATCCATATATATTTATTTCTCACATTTAAATTTCTCTTAAAATTGCATGTGTGAGAAATATGACCAGTTCTACCACAATAATGACAGATAATGGGATGATGTTCAGAATCAGATTTCTTATCACTATTATGGTGGTCAGTTTTCTTTTCAAAGACTCTATGTTTATTAACTTTTGAAATCCTAGGGTCTTTTGAAAATTCTTCTTTTATGAGTGGGACTTTGGACTCCTTGGTTGTAGAAGAGGGAATAAGTTCCTCAAGTTCCCTATTCCTTTTTCTTAAGCCTAGAACTTCTTTTGCAAGTTTAAAGAATTCATTATGTAGCTCATTATACATATCTTGCAATTCAGAAGTTTTGAGTTTAGGTACCTCATTTTCTTCAGCTTCTGAATCTTCTAGGCGGAGATCCACACTCTCTTTGCTGATACTAGCTTCCACTACATCACCATCCAGTAGCTCATCAAAAGTGGATTCACAGGGAGCACATAGTGAGCTTTGGACAGCCTTAACTTCAAGAAATTGATTAGAAGCATACATAGTATCAAGAGTGTTCCAAATATCTATAGCCCTAGAGCAATGCTTAATTTTCTGGTAATCATTGTCAGATAAACTTTTGTGTAAAATTTGCATTGCTCTAAGGTTTAAGTAAAATAAACTTTTGTCCTCTTCTGTCCAATTTACTTTTGGTTTGAAATCAGAGTCCTTTTCAAAGACATCCCACATTTTGAAATCAGTGGATAGTATAAAACTTTTCATCCTTCCCTTCCATAAGTAAAAATCAGCATTTTCTAACACAGGTGGGATAGTATGATCAAAACCTTCAAAACACATTTTGTAACCCAAATCAGCCTAGGTCTTTGCACTTGAGATCGTTGGATCCTTTAAACAAGTGACCTTGCTCTGATACCAAATGATAAGCGTGGCTGTCACCCAAGAGGGGGGGGGTGAATTGGGTGAGGGAATAAGTTCTTTTAAATCTTCTTTTCGAAAGACTGCTTGTGCTTGGTGATAGTATATAAAAGTAGTGGTATGCACAAGTCAGTGTGTTATGTGATGCAAAATAGAATGTTTGAGTGTAAATTTATGCACACATAAATTTATCCTGGTTCGGTCACCCAGACCTACATCCAGTCCCCAGGCTCCACCTGAGATTTTCAATCCACTATTCTTGTTTAAACCGGGCACAAGAGAAGCCTTTACACTTTAGGTTTTACGAGCACGGGTTCACCTAACAACCCACAGGTTTTACACCGGGTTCACCTGCAAACCTTACAAATGCAAGTTTTACGGGCTAACTTGCAACCTATGGAGATTTAGACAACCTCTAAATGCTCCCCCTTACAAATTGTAAGTTTACACTATGTTCACTCTATGAACTGATTGTGCTAAACACTTAAGCTCAAAACTAACTCTCTCTAAGAGTGGATGATGTTACTCACTTAAGTACAATAAAATTACTCTCTGAGAAATATCACAAATCTGGATCTGAGAGTAGTAGAAGATGTGTAGAATGAAGAGTATGATATTTCAGATACTTTGCTCTGTTCTCTCTTTTTCCTCATTAAACTTCTCTTCTGAATGAATGTCTCTTTTATACTCGGCTTCATAGGCTTCTGTGGCAGGTTGAATATGAACGTTTGAATAAAGCCGTTAATCCTATGTTACCGTTGAGAAGTACATCTTCATTAATGCTTAGCAGGGTTGACTTGCTTTATCTCTGAAAAGTAGTCCTGACACCTCTGCTCTGACATAAGCATTCTGACACTGCATCTCTTGAACGTTCAGACATTCTTTTTGCTTGCGGAAGTAACTTCTCATCCGGAAGCAACCTTACTGAGTGTGCTGCACTTGAACGTTAGTTTTAGCAATATAATCATATAGTCTCATGCAGTGGGGGTTCCCTAAGTCTAAGGTGTATCCGGAAGCATTTCTACATCCGGAAGTAATTTTACTCGATGAGGGATCTAGTTCACCATGACTCGCTCTTGCTTAGTCTATTTCATTCCACCACTCAGCGCTAGTCACTGAGCTATCGGAAGCACTTTTACTTGACGTGGTGAATTCACTGACGCTTAGGGTGAAATCTATTCTATCAGTCTGCGCCAGTCAAGATCTAACAGGAAGCAACTTCACTTGATGTTGCATTTCCACTGACGCTCGGGGTTATATCTAGTTTATCAACCTGCGCCAGTCTAAATCTAATAGGAAGTGCTTTCACTTGGCGAAGTAGACTCACTGACGCTTGGGGTAATATCTATTCTGTCGCTCTGCGCCAGTCTAAGTCTAACAGGAAGCAAATTCACTTGATGTTGCATTTCCACTGACGCTCGGGGTTATATCTAGTTTATCAACCTGCGCCAGTCTAAATCTAATAGGAAGTGCTTTCACTTGGCGAAGTAGACTCACTGACGCTTGGGGTAATATCTATTCTGTCGCTCTGCGCCAGTCTAAGTCTAACAGGAAGCAAGTTCGCTTCCGATTGAAACATAGCTTAGTCTTAAGGTTTGTGTACCTAATGTTCATGGACTAAGTTAAATCCCTAGTGATTTACTTGCTGACGCTGGGGGATGAAAAACATTCATCCGCACGCGCAAGTCCTAATCTATCCGGAAGTAAATCCTCATCCGGAAGTACTCTTACTTGGGATCCTATGTTATCCTATTGCTTCCTAGGCACTTGGTCTAATCCTCTATATTTTAGTCTTCATCAAAACTTAAGATTCTAACAATCTTGCCCCACGTTGGATAGAAAACACATTATGTGTTTTAGGGCACTCATTGGATTGAGAAAACTTGATAAATTCCTAGGGTTTGTTGGACTACAAATGGCTTTGACGACGGGAGAGTTTGGAGGGGTTTTGATTTATTTGCTGTTATATTGCTAATCGCATTTTCATCACCATAAATACATACAAATAAATAAGCACATGGTGAGGTTTTGGGGCCCACCATGTGCTTATGTATTTGTGTGTATTTGTGGTTAGAACCGGAGTTTTCATTGGAAAAAAGGTGAGAGGTTGGACGATTAAGAAATGGGCGACTCAATGGCATTTGACGACAACAAGGAGTGATTATTGTAGGGAGTTGTTGTGGTTGGCTGAAGATCCGGCAGCTCTTCAGTGTTACTATGGATTGGCGGCTGCTCTTTGCACTTTTCGGACAAAGAACCCAAGGAAGAGATTCTATGACGAGCATACAAATTATTAAGAGGATAGTTTATTAGGTTGTTAACACTCCTACCATTGAGGAGATGAATTGTAGCCTATGATTTTTAGTTGCTTAGCTTCTGAAATTGATGCTTGTACATGGACGAAGCAGCGTTTTTGTTCAATGACAGAGAAATGGGTGATAGGTCGAGGGAGGTGATCAATGAGTTTCTTGGCAAAATACAGGATTGTGTTATGACAAGTATAAGGCAGAGGAGATGAGGTAGTGCCAAAGTACTAAATGGAGGTGATCACAGAGTTTCTTGTATATTCAAATGAAAGTGATTTATATATTGTACTAAAAAACCTTCTCTCTCTTCCCTATAAAAAGGACAGTATTTTGGTTATCAAAATTAGGCTAAATTAGATAGTTTTTTAACTTCACTATTCATTAAATTATGTGATCGAATTTACGATTTCAACGTAACTTTAAACTTCCATTTAATGACAAACGTAATGTGAAGAAAATATTAATGTGGTCGTTGGCGTTTTATATTTGAGATAATAAAATTTTGTTATATATGATAAGAAAAAGTACATTAAGGGTGAGTAAATCAAACCAAAAACAGAAAACTGGGCCGAATTAAATTCGTTTTTTTTTTTCAGTTTGGTTATTTCGATATTCGATTCCTTTCCAGTTTTTAATGTGTTCATTTATGTTATTTTATTTTACATTTGCAAAGAATCTAATATTATGTTTAGCTTTTACAATATTATCTTATTCAGGATCTTTTTGTGATTGTTAAATTTATAATTTGTATTGAGTTTTATATATTGAAAATAAAAAAATCAAATTTATTATAAAATAAAAAACCTATTTTGGATAAGAAAATGAAACTGAACCGAATTATTTCGATTAGCTCAGCTCAATTATCAAAATAATTTGGTTTCACGTTGGTTTTCAAAATTTTAGCAATTTAGTATTTAGATATTGGTAAAAATTGAACCGAAAACTGAGTACTCGCTCCTAGAATACATATTTCCGTGTGTGTAGGTTGTAGGTTGTACGACCAACAAAGGTTGATCCAGTTGGTAAAAGAGTTTAACTCATAACTATATGGTTGTGAGTTCGAGTCTCGCAGATGTGGGGACTTTATTGATGGGCGATTTGTAAGTACCCTTGTAAGCGCTCAAAGAGCTGCCCTGCCCCTGATGGACCCCCATGACCCAACTCACATAAACTTTTCTGTATTAAAAAAGGTTGTAGGTTGTACGTTGCGAAAAGTTTAAAGCCTCTTGAAAGTTTTTTTGTGCGTTTGAACAAGGTATTACTTCAACGGGAGGATTATTTCATTAATCCGGGAGAATGCCATCTTAAAAGTTAAGACACATTTCATGCAATTATATTGCACCACAAAGCGCTTGTGTCTATTTAAAGACTCCAAAACATAGTGGGTATACTTCCTCAAGTAGGTCTAGAGCTGGGAATACGGCCCGGCCCGGCCCGGCTCGAAATGGGCTAGGCCTGCTTAGGCTCAGTCCCCTTTGTGTCTCCTATTTTCTAAGCCCGGCCCTCATGCCATCGGGCCGGGCCTGGCCCACTTGTTTTTTTATTTCTGAAAAACTAACCCTTTTATTAAATCTATTTTTCCTCTTTCCACATTGTTTTCTTGTACGTTTTAAGGTTTTAGCAAAACAAAATCATCTAATAACATCACAAAAAATATAGTCATAAGTCATAACATAGTCTGATAAGCGATAACATTACAACATACACTGATAATGATACACATAATTTGACAGTCAAAATAAACAACAAAGTCTTCAAATAAAAATCTAATCAATATGTAAATGCATTGTAATAATTTTTATTTTTTGGCCAGTAATGCATTGTAATAATTTAATTAATATTAAAAAAATCAATAAAACAGGGAAACGGGCCGGCCCGCATAGGCCCTCGATCCTAACAGGCCCGTTTCCCATTTTTTCCACCATAATAGTAAGCCCGACCCTCCTCGGATTCACATGAAAACGGGCCGGCCCATCGGGCCAGGCCCATGTTACCGGCTATAAGTAGGTCATCACAGCTCTAAGAGGACAATTGGTTTTTTCCTTTTTAGGTTAAAGGTTGAGTTTCTTCTTTAGTCTAATATTTTACTCCTTCTAGTCAGTAAATATAAGATTCCAACTGCCAAACACACGCTTCTTAAGAAAACATGTGAAATTTAGTTGGATGTGTCAAGTTAATGTTTGTTTCCAAAATTTCCCACATTTATTATAATACATTTAAGAGAGAGAAATACATGAGAATTAATAAATATGAAAGAGAGTTAGAGACAACTTAGGAAAAACACATTAAATGAGGAGAGAATGTGAGTGAGTTCTCTAATATTTTAGAGCAAAATCATTCAAATTTTGAGCTTTTATTACAGTTCAGAGGGGAGTCCACTACTTTGGGATCCGGATTTTCTCAACCTCCATTTCTCAGCGTCTCTCGGCCTCTCTAAATCCTGTCCCTTATTTTCATCTAATGGCTCTCAAGTTCGCACAGGAAACATTTCAATTTACACCACGTCTGTACCGTATCTTTCTTCCTCTTCATCTTCCTCGCTTTCTTCTTCGTAGTCTCAGTACAAAACAGAATCTGGATCCATTTTTTGTACCATATTAATTGGATAGATGGTCTAATTTCTTTTTCGTAGGATTGAGATTTTCGTAACCACAAATCCCCCCAATTTTGGATTCATTTATTTCCCCCAATTTTTATTTACAACCCACATCTGATGGATGAAAAAGATGAAAAACCACATCCGAGGTAAGTCTACTAATCTAAGTGTGTTGTACACACACAAATATTTTCATACAAAAAGAAAGATGGATGGAAAAAGATGATTATCATACCTCCAAATAATAATTTTGCAAATTAATAGAAACAAAATCCTAATCGAAACTGAACTCCTCTTGCCCCAAAAGCAATTATCATCTTATGATATGAATCAATGAAATCAGATTGTCGCCCCATATCAAGTTGCATATTAATCAATCAATGAAGTTTCCAACCCTTGTTAAGACCCACCATGATTTCAAAGATTTGTCACCGATTCTGTAATTAATTAATGTTTGTTTGGGAAGAAGAAGAGGAAGAAAGATACAGTACGGATGTGGTGTACATTAAAATGTTTCATGCTGTGAACTTGAGAGCCATTAGATGAAAATAAAGGCCAGGATTTAGAGAGGCTGAGAGACGCAGAGAAATGGGAAACTTAGAAAATCCAAATCCACTAACTTGTCTAAAAATAGGAAATAAATAGGAATGGCTAATGTGTTATACAAAAGTATTATTAACGTACTTTATTTATTGTGTAATTATTTTTGGTTAGTCACTGCCCAGTTTAATCCGGACTCGAGGGGTAGGAGTATTGCCCACATATGCAAGGTTGTCCCCTCTCCCAATAGGAGTGCTTCCCGGGATTCGAACACTCATTCTCATCCTTACGGGGTTATTTATTGTATAATTTTTTATAACATATAAGTGTGCTTATCCATATTAAAAGTAGTTAACATGTTGAACTTATGTATCTGCATGTTAAAAATATAAAAATAATATTTTATAAGACACTACATCTAAACCATTAATTTTTTAAGATAATAAAGGTAACAAATGGATTATCAATTGGTAGTTGATTGATCTCGTAAGTAGACTACAGTCTAGTAAGGATGAGAATGCTTGTTCGAATCCCGGAAGCCCTCTAATTGGGAAGAGCACAATCTTGCCTATGTGGACAACACTTCTACCCTTCGAGTCCGAATTAAACCGGGCGGTGATTAAAAAAAAAGGTAACAAATGGATTAAAAAAGAAAATAATAAGAGGATTATGAGAAAATCCACTTCTCGTAAATTCTTATATCAACTTCAAGCTAGACTTAACCAACTTCTATTAAGCAACCTCATGCTTGTTTAATGAAAGTTTGGTCGGCCTATTTTCATTTTAATATCTTTTTGCAATACATAATGTTAGTTAAGGCTTCTGTAATTGGGCAAAATTGTTAAATTATCTTCAATAAAAGTCTAATAATTAAGAAGTTTTATTTTTTTTGTTTTTTGAGTAAAATTGTTTTATATTTCCATCTCAATTTCTGATTTAATGAGGGGATAGAGAGTGTTTTCAATATTATTATTTTTAAATTTGTGATATTTATCAAGGGTAAAGAAGTTTACCTTTCTTAATTATAATAAGACATTATATTAAAATTTATTTACGAACGCAAATAATGTAAAAATAAATGCTTCGGTCATAAAGACAAAATATTAAGTGTCCTAATGGAGGTACTTATCATCAAAACCCATTAACGATTTATTCTTTTTTACTTTTTATGAGATTTATTCGCTCTTTTTTTATTTATATACTATCCATATTGATCAATTTATTAGCTCTTATATATATATATATATATAAAGTATAAAGTAAAATACACACACACACTTATATGATAGCAAGAAAAAGCCACTGTCCAAAAAGAATTAATGCTCGAGAAGTAAGGACCGCACACGATAGCCATATGCATCATTAGAAGTCTACCTCAAGAAAATATTCCATACCCACCACGACTAATTTCGGGAAAAATTCGCTTTTTTACTTTACTTTCAGATTAATAGATATATTCTGATTATTCTCGCGTTATTTTTAAAAAGCATAGATCCATAATTGTTTCTTTTTAATGAAAGCCGACAAAAGGCAGACAAATTTTGGACACTGCTTATTTTATACCCTACAATCAGTTGGCTAGGGCCTCTCCAACGACTAATCTTTTTCTCAACTTGCCATATTTATAATTAGAATTGCTAAGATCTATATACAATAATAAGCAATATATAGATAACAACATTTACAAATATAATATATTTCGACTATTTAAAACAAATCCGATGGTAAATATGTTAAATGGAGAAGAAGTGAAAATGTTATGCAGTGGAGAATTGGCATATATTTCAAGCAGACCAATCAAGCAGAAGTTGTCAAATATATCAAATCCATCTCTATTTTGTTTTAAATTAAAAACCATTTTATGTCATTTTTCTTATCCGTTAAAATATATTTATAAATTAATGTATCATAATGAATACTTAAATTATTTATTTTCCATGAAACATATATCAGAATGAGCTGTAATCGATGTGTAAAAAAAATGAGCTGTAATCGATGTGTAAAAAAAATGAGCTGTAATCGTTTTTAAAATTAAGTTAACCAACAGCAATATCACACACACACACACACTATATTATGGGCAAGTATAGGCAGGGTTGAGTAGGATGAATTGTCTATGAATAAATATCATTGAACAACATTTGATTGTGTTTGGCTATGAATTGTCTCCTCCTCTACTCCACTAACAAAAATATCAAGTTTTTTCATTTCTTTTTTAACGCCATAAGCATTATCACCTCCATCATTTCCCAAAAAAAGTAGCATATAATAAATTGTCGTTCAAGCATATTTGAATCTGTTAGCAAATAATTAATTGTCCTTCAAGCATATTTGATAAAAAACTTACAATCATATTAAAATTCATGCAATTAATTCTTTGTGCAAATAAGAACCTGAACATTAATTAGATGGATGCAACTTGGCACATTCCACCCATTACACTATTACAAACTTACATTGAAACTAAAGACTTTGAGAGTGAACACCTCTATCTTTTATTTTTTTAGTTTAAGAAAAAGGGTCGGGTCTAACAGGGGCCGGTCGGCCCTCAGCCCGACCCTAAAAAGCCCTAACCCTTAAGGGCCGGCCCTTCAGGGCCAACATCCCTATTTTTCCCTCTAACCCATGCTCGGCCCTACTAGGGCTTGGGCAAAAACAGGTCGGCCCTACGGGCTCTGCCCATATTGACGGCTGACGCAAGACATGATTAGGGCGAGTAGGGCGGAAACCATATCATACCCATATGATCATACTCTCCCAAAGTTATACCAAATTCCATACCGTAAAATGTTTCAAAATAAGTATGTCTAACAATTGACCTCATGCACTGCCTAATCTCAGTACAGATGTGAGACTCTCTTCTTCCATTGGTAGTGCCCCTGGGAATACTTGTTCTTCGTGAGCGACACCACAGAGTGGTGAATCATTATGGGAATTAAAAGGTGAATAACAATTCCAAATTCTTCTTTGGCGTGAATCATGGTTCAAATTGTATAATAAACAATATTCTAATAAAAATGTTATATAATGATGATCATTACATGAATATATATATATATATATATATATATATATATATATATATATATATATATATATATATATATATATATATATATATATTGTGCAGGTAGGGTAGCATACTATGATTGATGTCTGCCCTATCCACAAACAAGCATGGCCAAAAAATGCCCATTTTTTGTTGGACCACTATTTTTTCTGTTAACTTTTTCTATTATAGTATTATGCACTCTCAGAAAATGATTTGATTTATTTTTTTTATAAAAATACAATTTCATTTAAATTAAAACGATAACAAACTAAGAATCTCTTATATAGCTAGCTATATAAGAGAGTCAGATATTAAAGTACATGCTGAAACACTAAAAGAGAGAAAGTTAGAGAATAAGCATGCATAATAAAATTGGGACCAGAAACAACTAGCGCTAACCAACTCCATGTGCGGTAGAGCAATCTGCAGTAGATGGTAGAATCGATTGAAGAGGTGACAGCTAAAAGACGGGGTTAAAGCAGACTCATAATCTGCAAGGAGCTCCATAAAAGATATGCCACTACGAAGTATAAATCTATATTTCACGGCGTTGTCACCCACAAGAGGGTGATAGAAGGAAACGGAGAGACAATCTCCGCAAGAGTCTTTGGTGACACTCACAACCATTTCAGCCAAAAGATGCAAAGGAACCCGATGAAATATGATCATCACAGTTGTCTCACATATGAAAATTTGGCACCCAATCCAACTATGCCTTAGCGAAACACACATTACTCGATCAATTAACCAAACAAAGAAACAAGTAAGAAAATAGCACCAACAACCCGTGAGCAGCACTGCATGATGGACCTCTAAGTGGCTGCTAATGAACTTAGAGGTCCTCATCGTGATCATCCACTCACGCGGAGCTTTTTGGCACAAGCTCCGCTGAAATCCAGACTTTGAACATGAGGGACATCGTTCCATGGACGTTTCCTTGAAGAGCAAAGGGGTAACGTGTTGAGGTGAACATGAGAAACATCAACCGCTGAAGTTTGCTTCTTTGAAAGATGGTGATAAAGGAGGTCAACTCTCTTTTTCTCTAGGCTAGTGCACTCTCGCTTCTTGGAAGGAAAGTTTTCCTTTTGAATCACATGCCGCTTCTTAAAAGGAGGAGGATAAATAGTTATTTCTCCCCAAAATCTCTTTCGTTTCCTCCTCACAATTTGAAATTGCTTGGGGTTGTCCACCTTGTTTGATAAAGTTTCACCAGCAACAGGAATTTCACAAGCAACAGTGATGTTGAAAGAAGACTCCTGCCTTTTAAAAATGAATGCAGGAAGACTTAGCTGATAATCAGACCTTGTAGAACTATTAAGACAAGGACGTTTGATGACAGAACTTTCCTTCTCCAAATTTTCCCGTTTTCTTTTTGATAAACTCCATAATTTCAAACATTTCATCTCTATTTCCTGCCTTTTAAAAATGAATGCAGGAAGACTTAGCTGATAATCAGACCTTGTAGAACTATTAAGACAAGGACGTTTGATGACAGAACTTTCCTTCTCCAAATTTTCCCGTTTTCTTTTTGATAAACTCCATAATTTCACACATTTCATCTCTATTTCCTTCTAGTTCACAATCTTTTTGATAATAAATAGATAACAAAACACACAAATACTACTAGAAAGTGATTCAAATAGAAAACCATTCATTTGTGTGAAATTTGAAGTTTAATGCTTGTATATTTGAGACATAGAAACTCTTCAACCCTCTTTCTAGCTTGTGTAGGAAGAGGAGGACATGTGTTAGAAGCTTGATGTAACCCAAGTGATGCAACAAAGGAGAAAAAGGAGCAAAGGAGAGCCAAACTTAAAATCAAAAGCTGCATGCCAGTGGCTCACCAACTGGCGAGCCACTGGCGAGCCACTACATCATCACAAAGCCAACTGGCGCGCCAGTGGCCTGCCGTCTCTGGAATCTCGCCAGTGGCTCGCCAAATGGCGAGAGCACTTCGCTGCTGCGCGTTTTAGTCAGATTCTCAGCATATAAAAAGGGCAAATGAGGGCATTTCAAAGGGAGGCTGGAAAAACACGACTTGGGGCACTTCTAGGGCACTTCTTGGAGGCTTGAAGAGCTTGAAGAACCTTGGGATCTCTTGGGAATCAAGTGGGGAAGCTTGGAGAGATTTGGGTATTCCTCATTTGTGGTTGTATCTTTCTCCCTATTCTTCATCACTCTTCAATGCACTCTTTCATAGTTTTAGGGTTTGTTTTATTTGCATTTATGTGTAACTAAAACCCTAATCTAGGGTTGTTATGAACCTACTTATGTATTGAACCATCTACTCTCTCTTTCTTTAAGTAACTAATGAAGCATATGTGTAGTTTTTATCTTGCTCTCTATTTGTTTTAAGTGCTTGATCACCACTTAATTAGTTAAATGAAATATGACTTGAGAAAGTGTATTTTGTTTTAGAACTTGGATAAGAACATGTTATACTTGAAGTTTATGGTTTTAAATGGAAGGTTTGTTGATAACATAGAGATATAGTTATTGACCTAACATAGTCATAATTAGGGTGGTTAAGGAAAAGAGCTAGCATTTATTGTGACAAGAGATTGTGCAATAAATGCTAGCATAAATTTGATCTTAACTTGGGAAAGCTTTTTCAAATGATTTTGAACCCTAGACTTGCACATATTTTCATTTAATCACTTAAATAGGAGAGGGAAATCTTGGTTCATGAAGTAAATAGGGGATTAGCAACCCTAGGCCTTAATTATCATTGTTGAATCGTGTTTAAACTCCAACTCTTTTTACACTTATTTTCCAAACTCTTTTCTTAATTGAACAACAACTCTCAATATGTTTTTACTTAAGGTAATTGGGCATGCAATTAATGCTAATCACTTTGTATAAACTATAATCTCTGCTGAACGACACTTTTTCTATACTACACTTGACGACCCGTATGCTTACGGAAGCGCACCAATTCCGCGTTAAGTCAATGGCGCCGTTGCCGGGGATTGTAGTTTAAGCAAAAATTTATTCTCTTGTGTTGATTAGCTTAATTATATGATTAATTGCTTTTAAGTAACCTCTTTCCTTATCTTGTGGTAACTTTGTGTTTTGTTGTTTCTAGCTACCTTGAGTGTTAGAAATAACTTTACCTTGGTTGCCTTGCTTATTTTCACTTTTGGTTACTTTGATACTTGTGATCTTGTAGTGCTTGTAGGTGCTCCTTTTTGTAGGTACTCATTTCTTGGTGCATGCAACACATTGAGTTTGGTGACTTGGAAGTAGTACTTGAAGGGGTAATTAATCTTGAGCAAGAGGTTGAGGTTGAAACTGCAACTATGGCGGAGGATGAGTATGATCATGTCACGGTTAATGACTTTGCTAGTCGGAACTTGAGAGGAACTCAATCTTGCATTCGGATTCCGGATGTGCAAGCAAGGAACTTTGAAATCAAGCCGGTGATGATCACAATGCTTCAAATGCAAGGGATGTTTCATGGTCTTTACAATGAGGATGCTAACAAACATTTGATATATTTCTTGGAAGTGTGTGATTCATTCAAGCAAAATGGGGTTCCAGCTGATATTCTTCGACTGCGATTGTTCCTTTTCTCTTTGCAAGGCAAGGCCAGAGAGTGGTTCAATAACCTATCAGAAGGTTCTATCACCTCTTGGAATGAGCTTGAAACCAAGTTTCGTGCTCGATTTTTCTCTGATGACAAGTCTGTTGAGGCTAGGGATGCATTCTTGAGTTTCAGGCAATACGATGATGAGACTCTCTATGCTGCTTGGGAGAGGTATAAGATGTTAATGAAGCAATGCCCTAATCATGGAGTGGACAAGTGGGTGATTGTTCAAATTTTCTGCACTCGCCTTAATCCTCAGTCTAAAGCAATGGTTGACTCTATGACTAATGGTGGGTATCGGAATGTGCCAGTGAATGAAGTATTTCGGTTGTTAGATCAGCTATCGGCCAACAATTCTCAAGGGACAGATAGGAGGATTCCTCAATCTTCCATTGCTCCTAAGGAGGATACCGCTACCGCTCAGTTTGCATCTATCCTCTCCGCACTCAACAAGCGGTTTGATGTTTTAGAAACTCAGATCAGAAAGGGTAGTGCTCAAGAGGTGCGAGCGACTCAGTCTACTCCGGTTGTCTGTGAACAGTGTTATGATGTGCATATGCCGGATCATTGTCCTCTCTATGCCACTCCAGAATCTGTGAATTATATGGGAAGAGGACAAAATCCTCAAAACATTCCTTATTCTCAGACTTACAATCCGGGGTGGAGAAGTCATCCCAACTTCAACTGGAACCAAGGGCAAAATATGAATGCATCATCGTCCTCTGGTGCTAAGGCCTCTTACCTATCTGGTTTTCAAAATCAACCTAGAAAAGTACCTCATAAGGAGGAAGAATCTAAGGTGGAGAAAATGCTTGCTCAGATCATAGCCGGACTAGACGCACAAAGGGTGTATAATGCTCAAAATGATACCAAGATGGCTAGTCATGAGACTTCAATCAGGAATATTGAAATACAAATAGGCCAAATTGCCTCTCAACTGAATGCTTCATAAAGAGGAACCCTACCGAGTGACACCATTCCTAACCCAAGAAGGGATGGCAAGGAGGAGTGCAAAGCAATATTTTTCAGAAGTGAAGGGCAAGTGCCTAATATGCCTCAATCTTGTGAAAAGAGCAAAGAAGTCTCTGAAGCTGTTGCTCTTGGGAGGGATGACAGATTTGAGCAAGATCTTGTAGTTGTGGATGATGAAAGTAAGAAAAGAAGGCAAGTTGAAAAAGCTATTGATGATGGAGAAAAAGACAAGAAGAGAGAATGTGAAAAGAGGCAAGACAAAAAGTCCAAGACAAATGGTCCTCATCCGTATGTACCTCCGGTCCCATTTCCCCAAAGACTAAAGAAGAAAGAAGGGGATGCACAATTTAAGAAATTTTTGGAGATGTTCAAACAACTGCACATTAATGTCCCTTTTGCAGAAGCGCTTGAGAAGATGCCAAAATATGCCAAGTTTTTGAAAGAAGTGTTGTTAAAGAAGAGGAGATTCAATGAATTTGAAACTGTAGTTATGAATGAAGATTGTAGTGCTATCCTCCAAAGAAAGCTTCCACCCAAGTTGAAATATCCGGGGAGTTTCTACATTCCATGCAATATTGGAAAGAACTTCCAAGGAAAAGCCCTTTGTGATTTGGGGGCAAGCGTGAATTTGATGCCCTCTGCTGTTTTTAATCGACTAGGTTTGGGTGAAGCAAGACCTACTACAGTATCACTACTCCTTGCTGACAGGAGTGTATTTCGTCCCAAAGGGATCATTGAAAATGTTTTGGTGAAAGTAGACAAATTCATCTTTCCAGTTGATTTTATTGTTATTGACTGTGAGGTGGATCCAAACATTCCTATCATATTTGGGAGACCCTTCCTTGCTACAGCTAGAACTCTTGTTGATGTGGAAAAAGGTGAAATAACTTTGAGAGTTGATGATGAACAAGTAAGCTTTAATATGAACAAGGATGTGGAATATTTGATGATTCCTCTCAATGCTCTTTTGTGGATGTACTTGGTTCTGGTTGTCAAGGCAAGTTTGAAGCTTTAGTGAGTAAAGGTCATGTGACATCGTCATTAGTGGAAGAGGAAAGACTTGAAGATGTGCATAATGTTTGTTCAATGAAGGTGTGTGATATGGATGCTAGTAGGCATGACAAATTTGAGCCGTTTGAACATGTAGATGCATTCCCTCCGAATAATTTTGAACATGGTCAGAGGGTTTTGTTGTATAATTGCAAGATCAAGTTATTTTCAAGGAAAGTGAAATTTCGTTGGTCTGGTCCATTCATTGTTGTGCAAGCCTCTGATTTTGGTGTTGTGGAGTTAGAGAACAAAAAGGGTGAAAGATTCAAAGCGTTTGGGCACCGGTTGAAGCATTATTGGGGTGGAGAGATTGATCGTCAAACCACCTCGATTCCACTCTCTCAATCCACATGATGTTGCAAAAAGTCGAGCTAATGACTATAAACTAAGCGCTTCTTGGGAGGCAACCCAAGTTCTCAACTTTTTCTTTCTTTTTGATGTTTTACCTAACTTTAGGTTGTTTGGTAGCTTTGTTCTTTTTTTTTTCCGTGTGCGTAGGAAGAAAGGTTCCCTCATATACTTGGACTACCAGTTGGTATGGAGAGCTAGAGCTTACGTTTTAGAAGGCAAGAAGAGGTCTACAAAGGGGAGTACATCGAAACCTTACCTGAAATTCACTTTTGGGTATTATTGTTGTTGATTGCATGGAATCATCCTGCTGAACTGGAAATATGGTGTTCATGTGCCACTTGACCAATTTGCACTTGATGAGTTGAACTGTGATGAAATGAATGTCTGTTTATGTTGAAATATCCTTTGGTGTTTCTGTGAGTACTTTTGGCTGTGAGAAGTAAGTAGCATGTGAATGGATCCATGTCTGTGGTGTGTGAACTTTGTTTTGATTTGTTGCAAACATGTTTCCTTGGTGTACTAAAAGCACCTTGCATTGTCTAGTAAATGAAAAGTCTGTTATGTGATGAAATTCCTGTGATTATGTGCTGCTTGTTTGATTTTTGGGATATGACATGGAGTGTTAGTGATTATTGGTTATGTCATGTGATTGAGGGTTGGTGTCAAAATGTGATCTTTTTAGATCCAAAGTCAATTGGGAGTTTGATATGATGTTTTTGATTGATCATAGGGATGATTTAAGGGCTTATAAGCTAGTTGAAATAGGCATAGGGCATGTTGGAAAAATTCTGCAGACAAAATGATATTGCTGTCAAATTCTCGGCAGTCTGCTCGCCAGCTGGCGAGCAGCTGCGAGCAAAGGCATGGAGCCTCTGGAAACTCGCCGGTCGCGCGCCAATTGGCAAGCGGCTGGCGAGCCTCTCTAAAAAAAAAATTTGAATACACTGAACAAAAAAACCTAACCTAGCCTCCCCTTCCATTTCACCAGCTGTCACCTCCCTCCCATCTCCCCACACCCACACATCAGTCGTCGCCGCCCTCCCCACCTCCAGCCGTCTCACATTCGCCGGCGACACCCATCACCACCACGCGTCTTCTCTCTCTCTCTTTCTCACGTCGCCTTTCCTCCTCCCCACCACCATTACACGCCGTCGCCTTCTCTTCTCGGTGGCCGCCGCCGTGCTCGACGGAGACCACCCTCTTTCCTTTACCACTCCTCTTGCATCTCATTCTCTCCCTCATACACACTACAAATCCCAAACCCCACAGACCTCTCTCTCACTTCGTCCTACTCTACAAGCCGCCACTGCTCGCCGGCGACACCCCTCACCGCCGCCGTCTCTCTCTCTCTCTTGCCTTCACCGCCACCATTTTCTTTATTTCTTCCACCTAGGTAACTTTCAGGGCTCTTGACTTTCCTTAGTTTTATGTTTTGAGTTTTGATTAGCCTAGGTTAAATTTAAATAAAGTAGAGGCTTTTGAAATATCTTGAAGGGATTAGAGCTGGTGGGCAATAAAGTGGATTTGTATCACTGTCAGGATGAAATTTTTGTGACTATAGTGGTTATGACTTGTGATTGGACTGAGCATGTGAGAGTAGGAATGAGTATGAGCACAAGAGTTGATTGATTTGCTTGGTGTAATATAGTTGAGAAGGTGCATTTTTGGAATAAGAGGTGTTACACTGTTTTTGTTGTTGATTTAGCATATCTGGGGCTCTTCACTGATTTCATGACAAGTGCTCTTAGCATCAAATTTGGGCTTTAAGCTTGTACTCAACTTTTGAGGTTTTGATATGTGATCTTTGTGGAAGTTTAAAATGCTTTTGTTAATCATAAATCACTTTAAGCCCAAATTTATGCTATAGCACATGTTTTGAACACATTCCTCATTAGGACTTTGTAGAAGTTGAGCCAAATTTTTGGGATAGAGAGTTTGAGGTGTCCTTGGTTGAAAGAGATCCATGAAAGTTTAATTAGCATTGAAAATGAGCCATACACTACTCACATCTTTCAGGGTTGTTTTGGTTTGCCCTTGAAATTTTTGAAAGTCATTTTGAACATAATAACTTTTCCATACTTTAAATAAAGTGTGAAGCTCAATTTCAATGCTAATGAAACCCATGTTGGATATTCTATGTCACATGCAGTTCTGGACTGGATGGTTGTTTGGTTTAAGCCTAGTTGGGGAATTGTTGAGAAGTTTGAGGCTTAGCATAGTTTGAGTTTGGGGGATTTAGTGATGAGACCTTTGTTAGAATCTTAAGTTTTGATGGTGACTAAGGTATGATATGGTCTAGTACTTAAGAGAACATAATCAACACTTAGGAAGGATTAGATGGTGACTAAGGTATGATATGGTCTAGTACTTAAGAGAACATAATCAACACTTAGGAAGGATTAGATGACATGGTTAGAATCCTGAGTTAGATCACTTGAGAATGCAAGATCACTTCCGGATAGATTAGGACTTGCGCACGCGGATGAATGCTTTCATCCCCCAGCGTCAGCAAGTAAATCACTGGGGAAATAACTTAGTCCATGAGAATTAGTACACAACCTTAAGACTAAGCTATGTTTCAATCGGAAGTGAAATTGCTTCCTGTTAGATTTAGACTGGCGCAGGTTGATAAACTAGATATAACCCCGAGCGTCAGTGAAAATGCAACGTCAAGTGAAGTTGCTTCCTGTTAGACTTAGACTGGCGCAGAGCGATAGAATAGATATTACCCCAAGCGTCAGTGAGTCTACTTCGCCAAGTGAAAACACTTCCTGTTGGATTTAGACTGACGCAGGCTGACAGAATAGATATATCCCCAAGCGTCAGTGAATCAGCCTCGTCAAGTGAAATTCGTTCCTGATAAGATTTAGACTGGCGCAGGCTGACAAAATAGATATATCCCCAAGCGTCAGTGAATCAGCCTCGTCAAGCGAAATTGCTTCCTGTTAGATTTAGACTTGCACAGGCTGATAAAAGAAGTATAACCCTAAGTGACAGTAAGCTCACCACGACAAGTAAAAGTGCTTCCGATAGCTCAGTGACTAGCGCTGACTGTTGGAATGAAATACACTGAGCGAGAGTAAGTGATGGTGAGCTAGATCCTTCATCAAGTGAAAGTACTTCCGGATGTAGAAGTGCTTCCGGATACATCCTATACTAAGTAAACTCCCACTTCATGTGATTGTGTGTTGACTTAATATACATAGCATGAATGACACACTGAGTCACTTAGGAAGACTTAGAGTAAACTAACGAGACTTAAGCTGACTATTGGAATAGAGATCCCTTAGAGTCAGTAGACATTACACTAAGTCAGAACATAGTCTAAGTAAGACTACTTCCCATAGCAAACTTCCCACAACATGTATAGTTTTACTATATCTGATTATATATATTGCTATGTTGGACTAACCAGTATGTGCAGAACTTAATCACACTTCCGGATGCAACTGAACTTCCGGATGCAAAGACTCTTGGCATTGGATTTCAGAGATTAACACTTGCAGAGCAAGATTGCCACTTCCGGATGAACGATGATCATCCGTCAGCAAGAGTACAAGAGTAAATGTCACATACTCGGAAGTCAGAATGCTTTTGTCAGAGCAGAGGTGTCAGGACTACTTTTCAGAGATAAAGCAAGTCAACCCTGCTGAGCATTTAGGAAGATGTTCCTTCCAACGGTAACAAAAGGATAACAGATATTCAAACAACATTGTTACCTACCAAGCATGAGGAGTATGAGAACATAATCTGAAGATTCACTCAAGGTGTCAAAGCTCATACTACCCACAAGAGTCGGAGTCCATAAGAGAGCTTCTGATAGCAAGAGAGCATCCAATAGCAAAGCACTCTTATCATTCATGGACAAGTGCTTGGAAGACAAAGTTCCTCTATGATAGCAAGCAGAATGTTAGAGTCCACGAGCTTCACTTCAGTTAGCAAGAGAGCTTCCGATAGTGAGTCTCTTAACATCCTGGACTTATGCTTGAGGAACGAAGTCCTCATCTGACAACAAGCAAGAGTCAGATCGTACAGTATATAGATGTCAGAACGACTTTTGCCAGAACAGTGTTGACAGAACAGCTGGACAAAGCACCTTTTCAGATAAAGCAAAGTCAACCCTGCTGTGCATTAATGAGGACAACGTAAACAAGGCCCCAACGGCTATATTCAAACGGCCTTATTGCCTCTCCAACGGTTGGATATTCAGAGGCTGGTATAAAAGGAACATCTACATTCAGAAGAACTAAGAGAGAGAGAGAACAGAGCTTATTATCTGAAACACTATTCTACATTCCTCTCATCTTCTACTCTCGGACTTTGATATGTAATATTCTTAGAGAGTGATTCATTTGTACTTAAGTGAGTAACATCATCCACTCTTTGAGAGAGTTAGTTTTGAGCTTAAGTGTTTAACAAAATCAGTTCATAGAGTGAACATAATTGTAATCTTACATTTTGTAAGGGGGAGCATTTAGAAGTTTTCTAAATCTCCATAGGTTGCAAGTTAGCCCGTAAAACTTGCGTTTGTAAGGTTTGCAGGTGAACCCGTTGTAAAACCTGTGGGTTGTTAGGTGAACCCGTGCTCGTAAAACCTAAAGTGTAAAGGCTTCTCTTGTGCCTGGTTTAAACAAGAATAGTGGATTGAAAATCTCAGGTGGAGCCTGGGGACTGGATGTAGGTCTGGGTGACCGAACCAGGATAAATTTATGTGTGCATAAACTTACATTTAAACATTCTATTTTGCATCACATAACATACTGACTTGTGCATACCATTACTCAGTAACATCATCACCAAGCACAAGCAGTCTTTCGAAAAGAAATAAAGTTTTTATTCCCTCACCCAATTCACCCCCCCTCTTGGGTGACAGCCACGCATTTCATTTGGTATCAGAGCAGGTCACTTGTTTAAAGGATCAAACGATCTCAAGTGCAAAGACCTTGGCTGATGTGGGTTAAAATGTTTTCCAAAGGCTTTGATCATACCATTGTACCTAACTGTCCAAAGCTCAACTCGTGCTCTTTGTGGATCATCTACTGATGAGCTTCTGGAAGGTGATATTGAGGAAGTAGGCTTCAGTGAAGAGAGTAATTCATTTCTGCCTAGAAGATTCAAAAAGTGAGGGAAGATCAAGAGTTCCTCTTACCCCAGAGAAGAGAACTCGCGGTGACGCAATTGCTGAAAACCCCTGGTACAATCATAAGAAGCAATCGGCAACCATAAGGGACAATGGTTCTGTCTCAAGGATGAGCTATCACAGAGTTCCATTCAACTACCCTGAGAAGAACAAGAGAGAGCGGATTCCTCGATCAACTTTTGAAGGATCTGTTGAATTTAGTGAGACTGTTGATCTGAAAAACCATTGTAGAACCCCTGAAGCTTCAACAGATTCTTGTCCAGATCAATCAATCAGAGTTAGATCAGTTATGGGCTAAAATGAACAAGGAGCATGAGCAAAATCAGAGAGAGATAGGCTAAGATAGCCATCCCTCGGACTTGACCAGGATGTCACTGCTGCCCTCAGAAGGGAATGAAGCGGATTGCCCAAGAAGGAAGGCTCGCCCTTGGGAAAGCCATCTGTTTCATGTGCCCCCAACAGTCTGCTAGCACAGAGGCAAGCTTGAGATAACGCTTAGTGATCAACCTACGGAGATTCCCACTGCTGAGCCTATCTCCGTCTGCGCCAGCACCCAATCTGATTGAAGAGCTGTATATGAAGTATGGGTTCAAGAGGACAGAGATGCCAGTGGAAGTGATCACCAAGTGAATTCATCCCTCTGCACCAGCTCCAATCCATCCTATTAGCCTCAGCAAGACTCAGGACTGTACCTCTCTGAACAATTAGTCAAGTCTTGATAAGCATTCGTTACGCATAGATTTTGGTGCTGCTCTGAAAATAGAATCCTTGCATTGCCAACCAAAATCAAGCGAGCTACTGCTTGATGCGAATGGAGCTATGGTGATATCATTCTTACCCTCCTCTTTACTTGAATAATCACTAGGGTAGTAAATGCATGATGGGCTTAACAGCTTTTATTTCTCTGAAACTGATATGATTTCCCTTATCTGTGATGACCTTATTTTCTGTAAAAACGACCCTATCATATCAAATTCATTTTCTGATATAATGCATACTGATTTTACAAATTCAAGAAGTCCGACACCTTGAAACTGAACCTTCTTCAAAACCTTCTGAATTTGTGCATGTTGAATCATTGTGTTCCAAGATTTCTGACATTGTTAAGATGATTCAGAACTAGTTTCAGAATTTTGACACTAAAACTAAAAACCTTCCTCAGAGTTTTCATATGGTGTCTAAATCATTTTACTCATATATGCTTAGTGAATTCTTTTAAGGGCACCTCTCATGGAAGAAAATGGTTTATGCATTCACCTTGATTTTTGAAAGATCCTTTTGAAATACAAACTTTCAAAACAGATTCTGATCCTCTTTAAACCTACATGACAACCGTACCTCATGATAGCACTCAAAAGTTATTTCTGATTTTCCATTTCATGTGGTATCTCTTGCATCAACTTTTTCAATGCATAAGCAGCTATGGTTTCGAGAACAATACATCCCTCTTAATTACATCTTTAAGTTCTCAATCTACTAATGATCTCAGTTCAAGTTTGTGGTTTAAGAATGTTGACACAGATTATTGAAGCTTGAACAATGAATATAACCAAGAGAGAATGGCAACGAAAATGTCTCTTATCAAGATGTGTGGAATGGCTATACCAAACCTGAGAAACTCTCGCCAATACACATGAGCATTTCTATCCCTTACATATTCTGTTGTGAAATTAAATGGATAGTCTCTCTCTTGTCTGACATGCATTAGAAATCTTAGGAAATGCCTTGAATTGAACTCTGCTAAGATCTGTAAAACACGGCATAGAATCACAAGCATGCTATAATCTGTATTAATTTCAAGCTTGTTGATATCCTAAGAACAATGAGATCACACTGAGCATATCTAGAGGAACTTGAGCAAAAATTTGGAAATTATTCTCGTAATCATATGCTGAAATTTGGTTGTTTTTGTAAACCGAATTTAGTCTTAAAATCAAACTATTCTGTGAGCATGAAAATTTCCAGTATTTCATTTTTGTGAGGATGAAGATTTTTCAAAATTTCATAGTGTTAATAATTCACATGTCTTCATGATCTAACATGAACATCCTTGAGGCATATTTATTGAACTATACTTGCTTATGAAACTCTGAAAATATGCCACCTGTTTGATACTCTCTGTACTATCACATTGATATTTATCTATGAGAGTAAATAGAGTTCATGTCTTGATAGTGAAACTATGTGAACGTATAGACAATTTCAAAATTAGTTTTCACATAATCATTACTCATATTTTCTTAAACCAATTAGCAAGCATGATTTCTTAAAATTATTAACTTGTGCTGATTAACACAGATTGACTTGAATGTCCAGAGGATGGTCTCCAATGTTAAATCTTAAGTTCTTTCACTGTCCAACAGAAAAGCACTTGTTTCCTCAAGCACATGAAGGCCCAATCATCAAGTTTGAGCAAGGATGCTTTCGCAACAATCAGCGCTTTCGATAGCAGGCCAACTATTGAACCATGGGAAGAGTAGAGTGACTGCCCAGTCATGTCTGCTTTTGGTTGTAGCTCAGCTTGCCGAAGCGAATCATCAAAGCACTTGCACTAGGGGTTTCCACTTGAGATAGCACATCTCTTGAAGATGTCAGGAAGCATGTTTATCTGCATATGATTAAGATTCATGAGTCTAATAGAGTCTGAAGATTCCTCATCTGTGGTAACATCTACACCTTATCATCTCTTATATATGATGCATACATGGCATTGGTAAGGGTGTCAATTTAGGATTTTTTTTTCCAATCTGCATTGACTTCAAAATCATTCACTGTCTTAGAAAATCATCCTAGCTCACACATCTGTATCCTCTATATGACATGCTGGAAAGTAATTGATAACATACCTCTCTTATATGCTTCCTTTCTTGATTCTGTGATGATTAATCTTAAATATAGAAGAGAAGTAAATGGACATTACTCGATAATGATCCCTTGAAAATAGAGAGTTACATGCTGTCATCGATAATAAACTCTTGAGATGCTGTGATGCAATTTATTTGGAAATTACTTTTGGTATTTTAATCTCACAAATTTCATTTGATTTGGTTTCATTTTCATATGGTATCACAAATTTCACTTGGCATTCAATCATTTCATTTGATATCACAAGTTCAAACTCACATATTTCATTTGATTTTATTTGGTATCACGAATTTAAAATCACAAATTTTCAATTGATATCATAATCATCATTTTAAACGCACCAAAATTATCTTGATATCATGTTAATCATTTCAAGAGGGTCAAAATTACTTTTGATGTCTTTTATACTTGAAAAGAATTTTCACCTTCAAAAAGAGAACTGTTTTTGTATGTTTTGATCTAGACTTAATCCTTGCAAAACATGTTCTGATTTCTTGCATAATGGTTAGGGAGAGCAAACTCACTTAGAATACTGCATCAATATTTCTTCCTTTTGTCTCACACTGTTTAGCTATCCTACATAATGTTTAGGGAGAATACCATCATTCAGGATCATGAATCATTATTGTTTTCCCTTGATAATTCTCGTACGTTGTATTGAATAGTCTAGAACAAATCTTTATTAACGATACATAGGGAGAAATATTAGGTAGAAAGCCCATTCCTAGGAGAACGTTAGAAGTATCCCCATCCCTAAGGCTAGCTTGCACTTGTTGAATTTTGATGAAGCCAAAAGGGGGAGAGAGATGAGACATGAGATGTCTAGAGATGAGATATGAGATGAGACATGAGATGTCTAGAGCTGAAAGGTAAGATAAGATATCTAAGTTTAATTATAGCTCTGGGAGAGAACTGGGGAAAGAAATATAGCTCTGGGAGTGCTCTGGGAGTGATCTAAGTTTAATTATGTTCTCTAGTCATCTATGGGTTTGTCATCATCAAAAAGGGGGAGAATGTTAGAATCTTAAGTTTTGATGGTGACTAAGGTATGATATGGTCTAGTACTTAAGAGAACATAATCAACACTTAGGAAGGATTAGATGGTGACTAAGGTATGATATGGTCTAGTACTTAAGAGAACATAATCAACACTTAGGAAGGATTAGATGACATGGTTAGAATCCTGAGTTAGATCACTTGAGAATGCAAGATCACTTCCGGATAGATTAGGACTTGCGCACGCGGATGAATGCTTTCATCCCCCAGCGTCAGCAAGTAAATCACTGGGGAAATAACTTAGTCCATGAGAATTAGTACACAACCTTAAGACTAAGCTATGTTTCAATCGGAAGTGAAATTGCTTCCTGTTAGATTTAGACTGGCGCAGGTTGATAAACTAGATATAACCCCGAGCGTCAGTGAAAATGCAACGTCAAGTGAAGTTGCTTCCTGTTAGACTTAGACTGGCGCAGAGCGATAGAATAGATATTACCCCAAGCGTCAGTGAGTCTACTTCGCCAAGTGAAAACACTTCCTGTTGGATTTAGACTGACGCAGGCTGACAGAATAGATATATCCCCAAGCGTCAGTGAATCAGCCTCGTCAAGTGAAATTCGTTCCTGATAAGATTTAGACTGGCGCAGGCTGACAGAATAGATATATCCCCAAGCGTCAGTGAATCAGCCTCGTCAAGCGAAATTGCTTCCTGTTAGATTTAGACTTGCACAGGCTGATAAAAGAAGTATAACCCTAAGTGACAGTAAGCTCACCACGACAAGTAAAAGTGCTTCCGATAGCTCAGTGACTAGCGCTGACTGTTGGAATGAAATACACTGAGCGAGAGTAAGTGATGGTGAGCTAGATCCTTCATCAAGTGAAAGTACTTCCGGATGTAGAAGTGCTTCCGGATACATCCTATACTAAGTAAACTCCCACTTCATGTGATTGTGTGTTGACTTAATATACATAGCATGAATGACACACTGAGTCACTTAGGAAGACTTAGAGTAAACTAACGAGACTTAAGCTGACTATTGGAATAGAGATCCCTTAGAGTCAGTAGACATTACACTAAGTCAGAACATAGTCTAAGTAAGACTACTTCCCATAGCAAACTTCCCACAACATGTATAGTTTTACTATATCTGATTATATATATTGCTATGTTGGACTAACCAGTATGTGCAGAACTTAATCACACTTCCGGATGCAACTGAACTTCCGGATGCAAAGACTCTTGGCATTGGATTTCAGAGATTAACACTTGCAGAGCAAGATTGCCACTTCCGGATGAACGATGATCATCTGTCAGCAAGAGTACAAGAGTAAATGTCACATACTCGGAAGTCAGAATGCTTTTGTCAGAGCAGAGGTGTCAGGACTACTTTTCAGAGATAAAGCAAGTCAACCCTGCTGAGCATTTAGGAAGATGTTCCTTCCAACGGTAACAAAAGGATAACAGATATTCAAACAACATTGTTACCTACCAAGCATGAGGAGTATGAGAACATAATCTGAAGATTCACTCAAGGTGTCAAAGCTCATACTACCCACAAGAGTCGGAGTCCATAAGAGAGCTTCTGATAGCAAGAGAGCATCCAATAGCAAAGCACTCTTATCATTCATGGACAAGTGCTTGGAAGACAAAGTTCCTCTATGATAGCAAGCAGAATGTTAGAGTCCACGAGCTTCACTTCAGTTAGCAAGAGAGCTTCCGATAGTGAGTCTCTTAACATCCTGGACTTATGCTTGAGGAACGAAGTCCTCATCTGACAACAAGCAAGAGTCAGACCGTACAGTATATAGATGTCAGAACGACTTTTGCCAGAACAGTGTTGACAGAACAGCTGGACAAAGCACCTTTTCAGATAAAGCAAAGTCAACCCTGCTGTGCATTAATGAGGACAACGTAAACAAGGCCCCAACAGCTATATTCAAACGGCCTTATTGCCTCTCCAACGGTTGGATATTCAGAGGCTGGTATAAAAGGAACATCTACATTCAGAAGAACTAAGAGAGAGAGAGAACAGAGCTTATTATCTGAAACACTATTCTACATTCCTCTCATCTTCTACTCTCGGACTTTGATATGTAATATTCTTAGAGAGTGATTCATTTGTACTTAAGTGAGTAACATCATCCACTCTTTGAGAGAGTTAGTTTTGAGCTTAAGTGTTTAACAAAATCAGTTCATAGAGTGAACATAATTGTAATCTTACATTTTGTAAGGGGGAGCATTTAGAAGTTTTCTAAATCTCCATAGGTTGCAAGTTAGCCCGTAAAACTTGCGTTTGTAAGGTTTGCAGGTGAACCCGTTGTAAAACCTGTGGGTTGTTAGGTGAACCCGTGCTCGTAAAACCTAAAGTGTAAAGGCTTCTCTTGTGCCTGGTTTAAACAAGAATAGTGGATTGAAAATCTCAGGTGGAGCCTGGGGACTGGATGTAGGTCTGGGTGACCGAACCAGGATAAATTTATGTGTGCATAAACTTACATTTAAACATTCTATTTTGCATCACATAACATACTGACTTGTGCATACCATTACTCAGTAACATCATCACCAAGCACAAGCAGTCTTTCGAAAAGAAATAAAGTTTTTATTCCCTCACCCAATTCACCCCCCCCCCTCTTGGGTGACAGCCACGCATTTCAACCTTTCTCCATAGGTTTTCTTTCTTAAGCACTTTTTAGGTTAGGTAGTCCCTTTTCTAGGATTGAGCTTAGATTATTCACAGATTAGTGCTTGAGTTTGTTTGTGCTAAATGTTGTTGTGTGCTTGTTGGTTTTTCTTTGTCTGCATTACAGTGAGGACACTGTTTGGTTTGAGTTTGGGGGAGGGTTGCTAAGCACTTGTGAAACTTTTTGAACATTGAATAAATTCTTTTTGGTAAATAATAAGTGCACAGGGTATAGTTTTTGTTTTGGATGATGAAAGTGTGAGATTTGCATACCATGCTTAAGTTGTTGCTTTAGTATTTGATGAGTGGGCTATAAGTTCTCTTGAAATCTGCTAGAAAGTTCAATGATTACAACTAGTTGAATAACTGTGGGGTTTATGGAAAAATAGATATGTATGCATTGCATAACATGAGTTGTTGCATTGAGGCAAGTCTTTACCTGATTCTAATGAGTAATTTGCGCACATTAGAGGTTAAGGTGTATTTGGAAGGGTTTGAGGAAGGAAGATTTGTAATAACCCAAATCTATGCATCTGTTTTCATTTGAAAAATTTCAAAATTCCTTTTGGAAAACTTCAACGTTTTTCACAAATTGCACATAACTTTGAAAAATGATTGAGGCAGTTCTTAATTTGATTGAGCCTTTCAAGCTATCCTTGATAATTTATATCCCATTTGCACCTTTTTGAGCCTTATAAAGAAAAAAACCATGTGAAATTTCTTTTTGAAACCCACATTGGACTTAACCCTTACAGCCCGAAAAACCATGAACTACTTGAATCTTGAGATAATGGACATTTCATTAGTAGTGAGGATTAGTACGGTTGCTAAAGGTGTGTAAATGTAAGTACATTGTGAGAAGGGAAATATCGGTTGTGAAAGGAAAGTTTGTACTCCTAAGTCAAGAAAGTGATGAATGAAAAAAAAAAGAAAAGAAAGAGAAAAGGAGAAAAGTAGAAAAAGAAGAAAATGAGTAAAAAAAAATGTATGTTGCAATAAGATTAGGAGTACAAAGAATCAAATTGAGATGAGTTTGGGGGGGATTTTAAGCTTTGGAAGAAAATTTTGTGTATGAGTGAATCTAATGAAATATATTCATTTATCTCAAGATATTTGAATTCCTTTTCCCATTCTTTCAAATAGTCAAACACTTAAAACCCCTAGCCCCATTACAAGCCGTGAAAAGTCCTCTTGATTTTGAACTTATGTGCTAAAAGTTTAAAATGGAGAAGAGAGAAGAAAAGAATGAGAAATTTGAAAAATGACAGCATATTCATGGTTTGAGGTTATTGCAAAAGGACTGGAGAACTTAGAAGGATTCCCTTAACCTCATCACACACACACCTACTCATTGAATCTTGAAAAGCTTGCTTTTAATGTAGCGAAACATTTATCATTGCATACATCCTATGTTTTCCATCCATTAAATAGTGATGGCAACATATGAGAACAAGTATTTCAATACAAGTAAAGTGAACTTATAGTCAACTCTGGAATTGTTTTGAAAATTTGCTTGAGGACAAGCAAGAACTTAAGTTTGGGGGAGTGATAAACTCCATAATTTCACACATTTCATCTCTACTTCCTTCTAGTTCACAATCTTTTTGATAATAAATAGATAACAAAACACACAAATACTACTAGAAAGTGATTCAAATAGAAAACCATTCATTTGTGTGAAATTTGAAGTTTAATACTTGTATATTTGAGACATGGAAACTCTTCAACCCTCTTTCTAGCTTGTGTAGGAAAAGGAGGACATGTGTTAGAAGCTTGATGTAACCCAGTGATGCAACAAAGGAGAAAAAGGAGCAAAGGAGAGCCAAACTTAAAATCAAAAGCTGCATGCCAGTGGCTCGCCAACGGGCGAGCCACTGGCGAGACACTACATCATCACAAAGCCAACTGGCGCGCCAGTGGCCTGCGTCTCTGGAATCTCGCCAGTGGCTCGCCAAATGGCGAGCAACTGGCGAGAGCACTTCGCTGCTGCGCGTTTTAGTCAGATTCTCAGCATATAAAAAGGGCAAATGAGGGCATTTCAAAGGGAGGCTGGAAAAACACGACTTGGGGCACTTCTAGGGCACTTCTTGGAGGCTTGAAGAGCTTGAAGAACCTTGGGATCTCTTGGGAATCAAGTGGGGAAGCTTGGAGAGATTTGGGTATTCCTCATTTGTGGTTGTATCTTTCTCCATATTCTTCATCACTCTTCAATGCACTCTTTCATAGTTTTAGGGTTTGTTTTATTTGCATTTATGTGTAACTAAAACCCTAATCTAGGGTTGTTATGAACCTACTTATGGATTGAACCACTTTAAGTAACTAATGAAGCATATGTGTAGTTTTTATCTTGCTCTCTATTTGTTTTAAGTGCTTGATCACCACTTAATTAGTTAAATGAAATATGACTTGGGAAAGTGTATTTTGTTTTAGAACTTGGATAAGAACATGTTAGACTTGAAGTTTATGGTTTTAAATGGAAGGTTTGTTGATAACATAGAGATATAGTTATTGACCTAACATAGTCATAATTAGGGTGGTTAAGGAAAAGAGTTAGCATTTATTGTGACAAGAGATTGTGCAATAAATGCTAGCATAAATTTGATCTTGACTTGGGAAAGCTTTTTCAAATGATTTTGAACCCTAGACTTGCACATATTTTCATTTAATCACTTAAATAGGAGAGAGAAATCTTGGTTCATGAAGTAAATAGGGGATTAGCAACCCTAGGCCTTAATTATCATTGTTGAATCGTGTTTAAACTCCAACTCTTTTTACACTTATTTTCCAAACTCTTTTCTTAATTGAACAACAACTCTCAATATGTTTTTACTTAAGGTAATTGGGCATGCAATTAATGCTAATCACTTTGTTTAAACTATAATCTCTGCGGAACGACACTTTTTCTATACTACACTTGACGACCCGTATGCTTACGGAAGCGCACCAATTCCGCGTTAAGTCACTTTTACAAGGGGTTCTATCCAGAATAGGAACAAGTTTAATCTCTATCTCTTGGAAGTTGGACCAATAACACCCAGAGAATCTGTCATATTCAACACCCACTGATTTGTTGCCAACAACTGAAATCATCCCTTTAACGTGCAATGCAGTAGAAGCTTTATAGTACCTATCAACATGACCAATGCATAGACAATGAGGACAAAGTCTTCCAACCTGTTCCAGAACAATGTGAACTCCTTTGATATGATCATGAAACTAATTTAGGCTTCCCAAATTGAAAGAAGACTTCCTCTCAGAAAGTTGAATACAAACACGCAGACCTTTTCCTTTGGAAAGACTTGTATCATCATAGCAAATAAACGTCCCTAGACTATCCCCAAAGAACTTTGTTGCCTTCTCATTAAGGTTATCTAAAGGTAAGCCATGGATTTGAATCCAAATTGAATAGGAATGAGCAAAGTCAGTACTCAAGGGGACCTTCATATTCCATGGAATCAAGTATATAAAGTAACCTTTCAATAGCCAAGAACCATGACCACACATATACACCAAGTCCTCCTTGAACTCAAACAGAATTAAGAAGGAGTTATCAATGTATTTGGCTACAGAAATCCATCCCTGAAGCTTCCAATGAACATTAATCAAAGATTGTAGTTTTGAAGCATGAATCTTTCGACTATCTACAACCTTAGCAAGAGCATAATGATCCATTTAAAATGAAGCTGGTTGTTTCAGTTCAGAAATCCATGTAAATTTAAACTCACTCTAACACCTCTATGAGGAAGTTGTTCAGATCATGAAAGATATGTTGCATGCAAGGCCAAAAGAGGCTCAAATCAGGAGGGCAGGAAAAGGTTGATACAAACTTGTGGGGTCAATGAAGCAGAAAGTCAGTGGTAATAGTGACAAGAAAACCGGTGGTGGCAGCTGTGAGAACGGCGGCGACGGTGGCTGAGAGAGCGGCGGCTGAGGCGGATATGAGAACGGCGGTGGTGGCGGCTACGAGAATGGCGGCGGCTCAGAGATCGAAGGAGGAGAAGAATGGTGGTGAAGACAAACTTTTAGAAGTGGGTGAAGAGATCGGTGGAACAAGAGGTTTTTGGTGGTGGAGGAGGTGCATGACGTCGGAGCAAAGTGGAATGGTGGACTGGGGAGACTGGGAACGACGGAGGCGGGGATGGCGGAGATCGACGGAAGACAGAAGAGAACGGCTGCGCTGGCGGCAGATCTGAGATCAGAGGTGGCGGAGCTTGAAAGAGATCGGTGGTGGGCTGGTGGCGGAGCTTGAAAGAGAACGGCGGCAGAGGAAACACTGTTCGGCAACGGTGGTGCTTGGCACGGCGGGATCGGCGGTGGTGAGCGGCGGTGTTGCTTGGTGGCCAACTTTGGGATCTAAGAGGGGGGGAGAGACAAGCTCTCCAAGATTCAGTGGAGATGCATGGTGGCCTGAGAGTTCATGGTGGTGGTGGATCAGAGGAGAGGAACAAGTCCTCCATGCATGGTGGTGGTGGGTATTCCTAGAGAGAGGTGAGAGTTTCTCTCAGGTCGCTCCCTCAATGATTTGATTTATTTGATTTCAAATAAAAGTTTATTCATTTTAATTTTAGATAAAAACTTAATTCATGTTATATGAGGTTTTGTCATCCAACGACAATTATCATTAATAAAGTACAAGGAACAACAACATTATGGAGTTATAGCATCTATTTATTACAACCACTAATTCCCAAATAAATTGACGTTCGATCATATGTGTTAATATTTGTAAACTATGTACTTCCTCTGTCTAAGATTACTTTCTCTAATTTGATTAGATTTAATATGTTAGTTAAGTTGGTTATTAAAACATGATATTACCAATTTATCCTAACCATATGTTTTTATCCCCAATCCTTTTCTCTTGCTTTGTATTATAGATAAGCATTATATTATGCTTAATTTGGGAAAAAGTTAGGAAAATTAAAAAATAATTTTATATTTAGGAACCGAGGGGTACAGTATATACTTGATTAGATAGTATTATGATGCTTATTTAATTTAATTGTTCATTTAGTTCTCTATGTGCTGTTATAATATTCATGTCTCCAATTAAATTTTTTATCATGTAAATCAATTCATTTTTTAAAAAGGTGAAAATATTTTTTTGTTTGTTCAAAAGTGTACTTTTCTTATATTATTAGGCCCGAGCCTGATGACTCAAGAACCATGACTTTAAAAAATGATCTATCTTTTGAACTCAAACTTCAAAAGGGCTACCTTTTAGACCTAAGCCTGAGAAGGGCCAACTCTTTATCCGTGTTCTGCCGAAGAGTAACAATGAAATTAAATTGTTTTTATTATATTATTTAGGGAATAAAAATATTGCTCTCTATTTTCTTTTAGTATAGTTAATATGATTCCCAATGTTTTAAAAGCCCGTTAACGGGTCATGGTTCGAACAATCAGATTAATGGTCAAATTGATCATGTATTAATTAATGAAAATAATATTGTATATAATACTACATCCGTTCCTAATATAATATCACTTTGGCTAATTTGGAGAGATTAAGGAAGACTTTCCAATGAATTAGAATTACATGATGATCTTCCTAAAATACCCCTCACTTAAATTTAAAAGACAAATAGATATTTGAGAGAGAAGTGAGGGAGCTAAGAAGTATAGGGTAATTTGAACCAAAATTGAGACAAAATAGAAAGTGATCTTATATTTAGGAACTTATCCACTTCCCCAAAGTGATTTTATATTTAGGAACGGAGGGAGTATAATATAATATTACCTCCGGTCATAAATATAAGACCTAGATGACTTTTTTTTTGGAGAGATTAAAGTTGCGAAATAGGTTATAAATTATGACATATTTGATATATTTTTAGATTATTCATTAGTTTATAGGTAAAATATACTAATTTAAGGGAAAAAGTAGGTAAACCATCAATTTATAATTAACTTATTTTGTTTTTTTAGGATTTTCCAAAAAAGTCAATTAGGTCTTATATTTAGGACCGGAGGGAGTATAATATAATATGACCGTACAAAATAAATATAAAATTTTTAATATAACTTATAAATAAACATATTCAATAGCTCTAATACAATAGTATTCTCAAATATAAATGTATAACATGTTGAAATAACTCAAAAGAGTGATTTGATTATTATGGGATTAAGGGGTATTTTTTTCCAGAATTGGCTTTTTTTATTTTAAATATATGACTTTGTCGGGTTTTCAGCCTTTCGGTCGGGTTTTCAGCCTTTCGGATTGTCCGGTTTTTTTGAACATCAGTTTTTGGTCTAATAGGCTTTTTAAAGTGGTCCAACATGGCTCAACCTTTAAAGTGGTTAAACAATTAATAATGTGCCGAAGGATGATATAGTAACGGTTTTACCGGTTTGACTATCCGATTATGATTTTACGAATGATGATTCACCTCTTGCCAGGTGATGGGGAAGAAGAAGGGGACAAGAGAGAGAAGGGATGGAGAATCTTTTTATTATTAATTATTACTCCCTCTGATCCCTAATGTAAGAGTTAGCCGTTAAAAAAACGCTTTTTAAGAAAACATGTGAATGTTAGTTGGGTGTCTGGAGTTAATGTTTCTTTTCCAGAATTGCCCATATTTATTATGGTGCTTTTAAGAGAGAGAAATACATAAGCATTACTAAATATGAAAGAGAGTTATGGGTAAAGTAGGAAAAAATGCATTAAATAAGGAGAGAATATGGGGTGAGCTCTTACATTAGGGACCAAAATCATTCAAATTTTGGGCTCTTACATTAGGGACCGGAGGGAGTAATTGTTGTTAGAATCTTAAGTTTTGATGGTGACTAAGGTATGATATGGTCTAGTACTTAAAAGAACATAATCAACACTTAGGAAGGATTAGATGACATGGTTAGAATCCTGAGTTAGATCACTTGTGAATGCAAGATCACTTCCGGAAGTATTAGCACTAGAGCTCGTGGATGGAGCTCGTGGATGGAGTACACATCCCATAGGGGACGCAAACGGAAGCAAGTGAGACACTTGGTTAGAACCCAGTCTAGATTGCTAACACTGAATCCTAAGTTAAGTCACAACCGGATGCGGATTCACTTCCGGATGAATTAAGACTAGCGCTCACGGATGAAAGACTCATCCCACAGCGGAATCACAACCGGATGCGGAATCACTTCCGGATAGACTAGGACTTGCGCACGCGGATGAATGTTTCATCCCCCAGCGGCAGCAAGTAACTCACTAGGGAATTAGCTTAGTCCATGAAGCATTAGGTACACAGAACCTTAAGACTAAGCTATGATTCAACCGGAAGTTAAATTGCTTCCTGATAGATTTTGACTGGCGCAGGTTGATAAAATAGATATAACCCCAAGCGTCAGTGAAAATGCAACGTCAAGTGAAATTGCTTCCTGTTAGATTTTGACTGGCGCAGACTGATAAAATAGAATAACCCCAAGCGTCAGTGAGTTTACCTCGTCAAGTGAAAGTGCTTCCGATAGCTTAGTGACTAGCGCTGACTGTTGGATTGAAGGACACTGAGTGAGAGTGAGTAATAGTGAACAAAATCCTTCATCCAGTAGTTTTACTTCCGGATGTAGAAGTGCTTCCGAATACATCATAGACTAAGAGGACTAACGTTCAAAGTATACAATACACTAAGTCAGAACATAGTCTAAGTGAGACTACTCCCCATAGCAAACTTCCCACAACATGTATAGTTCTTACTATATTTGATTATATATATTGCTATGTTGGACTAACCAGTATGTGCAGAACTTAGTCACACTTCCGGATGCAAATGAGCTTCCAGATGCAAAGACTCTTGGCATTGGATTTCAGAGATTAACACTTGCAGAGCAAGATTGCCACTTCCGGATGAACGATGATCATCCGTCATCAAGAATACAAGAGTAAACATCACATACTCAGAAGTCAGAATGCTTTTGTCAGAGCAGAGGTGTCAGGACTACTTTTCAGAGATAAAGCAAGTCAACCCTGCTAAGCATTAATGAAGATGTACTTCTCAACGGTAACATGGGATTAACGGCTATATTCAAACGGTCATATTCAACCTGCCGCCCAAGCCTTTGAAGCCGAGTATAAAAGGAACATCTACATTCAGAAGAAAAAAAGAAGAAGAGAGAAGAACAGAGCCTATTGTCTGAAACATTGTATTCTACATTCCTCTCATCTTCTACTACTCTCAGATCTAGATTTGTAATATTATTAGAGAGTAATTCAATTGTACTTAAGTGAGTAACATCATCTACTCTTAGAGAGAGTCATTTGCACTTAAGTGTTTATCACAATCAGTTCATAGAGTGAACATATAACCAAATCCTCTAATCAATAGAGGCTGTTCTAAAGCTTGTGCTTAAAGAACAGAATTGTTATCTTACAATAGTAAGGGGGAGCATTTAGAGGTTCTCTAAATCTCCATAGGTTGCAAGTTAGCCCACAAAACTTGTGGTTGTAAGGTTGCAGGTGATCCCGTTGTAAAACCTGTGGTTGTAAAGGTTTGCAGGTGAGCCCGTTGTAAAACCTGTGGGTTGTTAGGTGAACCCGTGTTCGTAAAACCTAAAGTGTAAAGGCTTCTCTTGTGCCTGGTTCAAACAAGAAGTTTAGTGGATTGAAAATCTCAGGTGGAGCCTGGGGACTGGATGTAGGTCTGGGAGTGACCGAACCAGGATAAACTCGCTTGTGCATATTCTACTTATTTAAATCTCCACACCAAGCACCACACCACTTCATACTCACTTGTGCTTGGGATGATTCATTGTCACTCTCATCAAGCACAAGGAGTAAAGGTTTAAAAAGGGAAAATTACAAGTTTTCATTCTGCCACCCAATTCACCCCCCCTCTTGGGTGACAGCCACGCATTTCATTTGGTATCAGAGCAAGGTCACTTGTTTAAAGGATCCAACGATCTCAAGTGCAAAGACCTAGGCTGACTTGGGTTACAAAATGTGTTTTGAAGGTTTTGATCATACTATCCCACCCGTGTTAGAAAATACTGATTTTTACTTATGGAAGGGAAGGATGAAAAGTTTTATACTATCCACGGATTTCAAAATGTGGGATGTCTTTGAAAAGGACTCTGATTTCAAACCAAAAGTAAACTGGACTGAAGAGGAGAAAAATTTATTTTACTTAAACATTAGAGCAATGCAAATTTTGTACAAAAGCCTAACTGACAGTGATTTCCAGAAAATTAAACATTGCTCTAATGCTAGAGATATTTGGAACACTCTTGATACTTTGTATGCTTCTAATCAATTTCTTGAAGTTAAAGCTGTCTAAAGCTCATTTTGTGCTCCCTGTGAATCCACCTTTGATGAGCTACTGGATGGTGATATAAAGGAAGCTAGCATCAGGGAAGAGAGTGTCGATCTGTGCCTAGAAGATTCAGAAACTGAAGAAAATGAGGTACCTGAATTTAAACCTTCTAAATTGCAAGACACTTATAATGAGTTACATATTGAATTTTGTAAACTTGCAAAAGAAGTTCTAGGCTTAAGGAAAAAGAATAGGAAACTTGAGGAACTTATCCTTTCTTCCACATCCAAGTCCAAAGTTCTATTCTTAAAAGAAGAGTTTTCAAAAGACCCTGAGATTTCAAAAGTTAACAAACATAAAGTCTTTGAAAAGAAAACTGACCAATACAATAATGACAAGAAATCTCATTCTGAACATCACTTCGTTATCTGTCATTATTGTGGTAGAACAGGTCATATTTCTCACACATGCAATTTTAAAAGAAATTTAAATGTGAGGAACAAATATGTATGGATCCCCAAAGGACAAGTAAGGTCCAGTGCTAACCATGTAGGACCCAAGTACAAATGGGTACCAAAACTCCCTTCCAGTGCCTTACTTGTACAGGAAAGATCAAAAGTTCCTCTTGCCCAAAAGAAGAGAGCTCGTGGTGATGTCGCTGCTGCAACCACCTGGTACAATCATAAGAAGCAGTGCACTACCACAAGGAACAAAGGTTTTGTCTCAAGGATGAGCTATCACAGAGTTCCACTCAACTATCCTGAGAAAAACAAGAGAGAGAGGATGTCTCAATCAACATGGAGAAAGCCTATGAATTCAGTCTCTCCTAAGAAAGTGCTTCAGGCCAAAGATAAGTATAGAAGATCACCTTGGGTAAGCAAGGGATCACTTAAGGTTGAAGCATGCAATAGTAAAATCTCCTATGCTGATGTTAGATGGACTTATTGAGATTTTACATTAAGCATCCTAAGATGTGAACATTGTATTAATCACAGAAGAAAGCTTAAAGAAATTAATAATGTTCATAATCCACATGTTGTCCAAGATTGTCTTGATCAAAAACCTTGTATATCCTTGTGCATATAGTCATGATAGATTCACCATGCCATACACATAGCAAGTAATCTCTAAGTGCATGTGAAGTATATATAACCTACAAACTGACCTTCAGATCCAGACTTGGATACAAAAGGAAGGAACTATCTAATATTTTGTAGGAAAGGCAATTCCGAGGTTCAGCAAGACAAGGGTGAAGAAGACTCTGGCCTCGTTGATCTTAAAATAAAAAAAAATATAAAAAAAAGGGGATCTCCTCCCTCGGTGAGCCATCAGACAGTGAAAAAGAGTCAATTGCTGATCCTAAGAATGTTCTGAATGAACAAGAAGGGAAAAGGGAAAGCTAGGTCAAGCCAACCTCAAGACCCCAGCAACCCTGTCTGATAAACTCAGAATTCCCAGTTTGAAGGTTGAGATCAAAATGTTTATCTCCCTCACGGATCCATTACAATAGGAGATGCATCAACATTTGAAGGATCTGTTGAATTTAGTGAGACTGTTGATCTGGAGAGCCATAGTAGAACCCCTGGAGCTTCAACAGATTTTTGTCCAGATCAATCAATCAGAGTTAGATGAGTTATGGGCTAAAATGAACAAGGAGCATGAGCAAAATCAGAGAGAGATAGGCTAAGATAGCCATCCCTCGGACTTGACCAGGATGTCACTGCTGCCCTCAGAAGGGAAATTGAAATGAAGCGGATTGCCCAAGAAGGAAGGCTCACCCTTGGGGAAGCCATCTGATTCATGTGCCCCCAACAGTCTGCTAGCACAGAGGCAAGCTTGAGATAGCGCTGAGTGATCAACCTACGGAGATACCCTCTGCTGAGCCTGTATCTCCGTCTGCGCCAGCACCCAATCTGATTAAAGAGCTGTGTATGAAGTATGGGTTCAAGAGGCCAGAGATGCCAGTGGTAGTGATCACAAAGTGAATTCATCCCTCTGCACCAGCTTCAATCCATCCTATTAGCCTCAGCAAGACTCAGGACTGTACCTCATCTGAACAATTAGTCAAGTCTTGATAAGCATTCGTCACGCATAGATTTTGGTGCTGCTCTGAAAATAGAATCCTTGCATTGCCAACCAAAATCAAGCGAGCTACTGCTTGATGCGAATGGAGCTATGGTGATATCATTCTTACCTTCCTCTTTACTTGAATAATCACTTGGGTAGTAAAGGCATGATGGGCTCAACAGCTTTTATTTCTCTGAAACTGATATGATTTCTCTTATCTGTGATGACCTTATTTTCTGTAAAAACGATCCTATCATATCAAATTCATTTTCTGATATAATGCATACTGATTTTACAAATTCAAGAAGTCTGACACCTTGAAACTGAACTTTCTTCAAAACCTTCAGAATTTGTGCATGCTGAATCATTGTGTTCCAAGATTTCTGACATTGTTAAGAAGATTCAGAACTTGTTTCAGAATTTTGACACTAAAACTAAAAATCTTCTTCAGAGTTTTCATATGGTGTCTAAATCGTTTTACTCATATATGCTTAGTGAATCCTTTTAAGGGCACCTCTCATGAAAGAAAATAGTTTATGCATTCACCTTGATTTTTGAAAGATCCTTTTTGAAATACAAACTTTCAAAACAGATTCCGATCCTCTTTAAACTTACATGACAACCATACCTCATGATAGCATTCAAAAGTTATTTCTGATTTTCCATTTCATGTGGTATCTCGTGCATCAAGTTTTTCAATGCATAAGCAGCTATGGTTTCGAGAACAATACATCCCTCTTAATTACATCTTTAAGTTCTCAATCTACTAATGATCTCGGTTCAAGTTTGTGGTTTAAGAATGTTGACACAGATTATTGAAGCTTGAACAATGAGAATAACCAAGAGAGAATGGCAACGAAAATGTCTCTTATCAAGATGTGTGGAATGACTATACTAAACCTGAGAAACTCTCGCCAATACACATGAGCATTTCTATCCCTTACACATTCTGTTGTGAAATTTAATGGATAGTCTCTCTCTTGTCTGACATGCATTAGAAATCTTAGGAAATGCCTTGAATTAAACTCTGCTAGATCTGTAAAACATGGCATAGTATCACAAGCATGCTATAATCTGTATTAATTTCAAGCTTGTTGATATCCTAAGAACAATGAGATCACACTGAGCATATCTAGAAGAACTTGAGCTAAAATTTTGGAAATTATTCTCGTAATCATATGCTGAAATTTGGTTGTTTTTGTAAAACGGATTTAGTCTTAAAATCAAATTATTTTGTGAGGATGAAGATTTTTTTTTCCTTTCAAAATTTCATTGTGTTAATAATTCACATGTCTTCATGATCTAACATGAACATCCTTGAGGCATATTTATTGAACTATACTTGCTTATGAAACTCTGAAAATATGCCACCTGTTTGATACTCTCTGTACTATCACACTGATATTTATCTATGAGAGTATAAATAGAGTTCATGTCTTGATAGTGAAACTATGTGAACGTATAGACAATTTCAAAATTAGTTTTCACATAATCATTGCTCATATTTTCTTAAACCAATTAGCAAGCATGATTTCTTAAAATTATTAACTTGTGCTGATTAACACAGATTGACTTGAATGTCCAGAGGATGGTCTCCAATGTTAAATCTTAAGTTCTTTCACTGACCATCAGGAAGCACTTGTTTCCTCAAGCACATGAAGGCCCAATCATCAAGTTTGAGCAAGGTTGCTTTCGCAACAATCAGCGCTTTCGATAGCAGGCCAACTATTGAACCATGGGAAGAGTATAGTGACTGCCCAGTCATGTCTGCTTTTGGTTGTAGCTCAGCTTGCCGAAGCGAATTATCAAAGCACTTGCGCTAGGGGTTTCCACTTGAGATAGCACACCTCTTGAAGATGTCAGGAAGCATGCTTATCTGCATATGATTCAGATTCATGAGTCTAATAGAGTATGAGGATTCCTCATCTGTGGTAACATCTACACCTTACCATCTCTTATATATGATGCATACATGGCATTGGTAAGGGTGTCAATTTAGGATGTTTTTCTCAATCTGCATTGACTTCAAAATCATTCACTGTCTTAGAAAATCATCCTAGTTCACACATCTGTATCCTTTATATGACACGCTGGAAAGTAATTGATAACATACCTCTCTTATATGCTTCCTTTCTTGATTTTGTGATGATTAATCTTAATATAGAAGAGAAGTAGATGGACATTACTCGATAATGATCCCTTGAAAATAGAGAGTTACATGTTGTCATCGATAATAAACTCTTGAGATGCTGTGATGCAATTTGTTTGGAAATTACTTTTGGCATTTTAATCTCACAAATTTCATTTGATTTGGTTTCATTTCATATGGTATCACAAATTTCACTTGACATTCAATCATTTCATTTGATATCACAAGTTCAAACTCACATATTTCATTTGATTTCATTTGGTATCACGAATTTAAAATCATAAATTTTCAATTGATATCGTAATCATCATTTTAAACGCAACAAAATTATTTTGATATCATGTTAATCATTTCAAGAGGGTCAAAATTACTTTTGATGTCTCTTATATTTGAAAAGAATTTTCACCTTCAAAAAGAGAACTGTTTTTGTATGTTTTGATCTAGACTTAATCCTTGCAAAACATGTTCTGTTATCTTGCATAATGGTTAGGGAGAGTAAACTCACTTAGGATACTGAATCAATATCTCTTCTTTTTGTCTCACACTGTTTAGCTATCCTACATAATGTTTAGGGAGAATACAATCATTTAGGATCATGAATCATTATTGTTATCCCTTGTTAATTCTCGTATGTTGTATTGAATAGTCTAGAACAAATCTTTATTAATGGTACATAGGGAGAAATATTAGGTAGAAAGCCCATTCCTAGGAGAACGATAGAAGTATCCCCATCCCTAAGGCTAGCTTGCACTTGTTGAATTTTGATGAAGCCAAAAGGGGGAGAGAGATGAGATATAAGATGTCTAGCTAGAGATGAGACATGAGATGTCTAGAGCTGAGAGATAAGATAAGATATCTAGATATCCGGGGAGAGAACTGGGGAAAGAAATATAGCTCTGGGAGTGATCTAAGTTTAATTATGTTCTCTAGTCATCTATGGGTTTGTCATCATCAAAAAGGGGGAGAATGTTAGAATCTTAAGTTTTGATGGTGACTAAGGTATGATATGGTCTAGTACTTAAAAGAACATAATCAACACTTAGGAAGGATTAGATGACATGGTTAGAATCCTGAGTTAGATCACTTGCGAATGCAAGATCACTTCCGGAAGTATTAGCACTAGAGCTCGTGGATGGAGCTCGTGGATGGAGTACACATCCCATAGGGGACGCAAACGGAAGCAAGTGAGACACTTGGTTAGAACCTAGTCTAGATTGCTAACACTGAATCCTAAGTTAAGTCACAACCGGATGCGGATTCACTTCCGGATGAATTAAGACTAGCGCTCACGGATGAAAGACTCATCCCACAGCGGAATCACAACCGGATGCGGAATCACTTCCGGATAGACTAGGACTTGCGCACGCGGATGAATGTTTCATCCCCCAGCGGCAGCAAGTAACTCACTAGGGAATTAGCTTAGTCCATGAAGCATTAGGTACACAGAACCTTAAGACTAAGCTATGATTCAACCGGAAGTTAAATTGCTTCCTGATAGATTTTGACTGGCGCAGGTTGATAAAATAGATATAACCCCAAGCGTCAGTGAAAATGCAACATCAAGTGAAATTGCTTCCTGTTAGATTTTGACTGGCGCAGACTGATAAAATAGAATAACCCCAAGCGTCAGTGAGTTTACCTCGTCAAGTGAAAGTGCTTCCGATAGCTTAGTGACTAGCGCTGACTGTTGGATTGAAGGACACTGAGTGAGAGTGAGTAATAGTGAACAAAATCCTTCATCCAGTAGTTTTACTTCCGGATGTAGAAGTGCTTCCGAATACATCATAGACTAAGAGGACTAACGTTCAAAGTATATAATACACTAAGTCAGAACATAGTCTAAGTGAGACTACTCCCCATAGCAAACTTCCCACAACATGTATAGTTCTTACTATATTTGATTATATATATTGCTATGTTGGACTAACCAGTATGTGCAGAACTTAGTCACACTTCCGGATGCAAATGAGCTTCCAGATGCAAAGACTCTTGGCATTGGATTTCAGAGATTAACACTTGCAGAGCAAGATTGCCACTTCCGGATGAACGATGATCATCCGTCATCAAGAATACAAGAGTAAACATCACATACTCAGAAGTCAGAATGCTTTTGTCAGAGCAGAGGTGTCAGGACTACTTTTCAGAGATAAAGCAAGTCAACCCTGCTAAGCATTAATGAAGATGTACTTCTCAACGGTAACATGGGATTAACGGCTATATTCAAACGGTCATATTCAACCTGCCACCCAAGCCTTTGAAGCCGAGTATAAAAGGAACATCTACATTCAGAAGAAAAAAAGAAGAAGAGAGAAGAACAGAGCCTATTGTCTAAAACATTGTATTCTACATTCCTCTCATCTTCTACTACTCTCAGATCTAGATTTGTAATATTATTAGAGAGTAATTCAATTGTACTTAAGTGAGTAACATCATCTACTCTTAGAGAGAGTCATTTGCACTTAAGTGTTTATCACAATCAGTTCATAGAGTGAACATATAACCAAATCCTCTAATCAATAGAGGCTGTTCTAAAGCTTGTGCTTAAAGAACAGAATTGTTATCTTACAATAGTAAGGGGGAGCATTTAGAGGTTCTCTAAATCTCCATAGGTTGCAAGTTAGCCCGCAAAACTTGTGGTTTTAAGGTTGCAGGTGATCCCGTTGTAAAACCTGTGGTTGTAAAGGTTTGCAGGTGAGCCCGTTGTAAAACCTGTGGGTTGTTAGGTGAACCCGTGTTCGTAAAACCTAAAGTGTAAAGGCTTCTCTTGTGCCTGGTTCAAACAAGAAGTTTAGTGGATTGAAAATCTCAGGTGGAGCCTGGGGACTGGATGTAGGTCTGGGAGTGACCGAACCAGGATAAACTCGCTTGTGCATATTCTACTTATTTAAATCTCCACACCAAGCACCACACCACTTCATACTCACTTGTGCTTGGGATGATTCATTGTCACTCTCATCAAGCACAAGGAGTAAAGGTTTAAAAAGGGAAAATTACAAGTTTTCATTCTGCCACCCAATTCACCCCCTCTTGGGTGACAGCCACGCATTTCAATTGTGAGGTCCACTACCTCATAAATAATATTGATAAGATCTCCAATGGGTTGTACTTTAATATCTTTAATTAGCGAGATTTTTCCTATATTATTGATGACTCTCCAGTTCAAATAGAATATATATATATATTTTTTGTATGATTGGGGAGTCATTGTGGCAAAATTAAAAGGGTTTATATTGATATTTGATGTGATATCAAGTTTGTGCATTACTTTAAAAATGTCATAATATTTTTGTTTTATTAAATAGAATCAAGGGATAATTAATTAGAAGTCCCCCACAAGGGAGTTAATACTGGAAAAATCCCAAAAGTTGAAAATATTAATGTAGGGTCCCAAGGGACCTCACATTAATATATTTGAAAAGTGAAAATACAGTTTTGCCCCTAGTCTTAAAAAAAATTTACCCCTCCTCCCCCCAACCCCACCAGCCTCCCCACCCCCTCCAGCCCCACCCTCCCCCTCCAGCACCCCCCTCCCCCACCCCACCCTCCCCAGCGACCCCCCTCCCCCATCCCCTCCCCTCCAGCGCCCCCCACCACACCCACCCTCCCCGTCCGCCTCCCTCCCCCTCCAGTTCCCCCCACCCTCCTCCCTCCACGCCCCCCCTCCACTCCCCCACCCTCCTTTCTCCTCCCTCCCCCCTCCACGCCCCCCACCCTCCTCCCTCCCTCCTCCCCACGCCCTCCAGCTCGGCCCCCTCCAGCTCGGGCCCCCACCCCCACCCTACCCTCCAGCCCGCCCCCCACCCCTACCCTCCTCCCTCCACGCCCCCGCCCCCACTCCAGCTCGCGAGCTGGAGTGGGGTGGGGGCGGGGGCGTGGAGGGAGGAGGGTAGGGGTGGGGGGCGGGCTGGAGGGTAGGGTGGGGGTGGGGGCCCGAGCTGGAGGGGGCCGAGCTGGAGGGTGTGGGGAGGAGGTAGGGAGGAGGGTGGGGGGCGTGGAGGGGGGAGGGAGGAGGGAGGAGGGAGAAGGGTGGGGGAGTGGAGGGGTGGGGGTGAGGGAGGGGAGGGAGGCGGGTGGGGGTGTGGGGGAAGGAGGGAGGAGGGAGGAGGGTGGAGGGTGGGGTGGGGGGGCGGAGGGTGTGAGGGAGGAGGGTGGGGGTGGGGGTAATTTTTTATTAAGGCTAGGGGTAAAACTGTCTTTTCACTTTTCAAATATATTAATGTGAGGTCCCTTGGGACCCTACGTTAATATTTTCAACTTTTGGGATTTTTCCAGTATTAACTCCCTTGTGGGGGACTTCTAATTAAATTTCCCTAGAATCAATTGGTCAACAAATAAATTGTAAGAATTAGTAAACAAAACAGTATTTTAATTTATATGTTAATGTTTCTTTTGTCTTATATGGTGAATTGTTTCATATCCATTAGAAATCAGTTAGGTTCAGTGCTGGAGAAGGTGGAAATTAAAGGAGAATTCAAATTGAACAAATTGAAAAAAGAGCAAAGGAGTAGAATGGATACGACACATGGGTCTAGGAAGAGATTGAATTGAAAAACCTAAAGGCCCAACAGAAAAACGCGTCCAGGGGCAGGGGGAGGCGGCACTGTTCAGTGTTCATCACCAAAACTCATTTCTCTTGGTTGCTGTAGCGAGCAGCTTGAGCGAAACTAAGAGGAAAGCAAGAGTGCTGAGAGGCTTGTGATCTTCCATAGAGAGGACTGTGGAGGTGGTTGATTTGGGGTTTGGAAGCATATTCAACCACGTGAGAAGAGAGAGAGAGAGAGCTGAGCCGAGAGCTATTCATCATCATCTCGTCTCTATGGACATCCAGAATAGAATGGATAGAGAGGAAGAAGGCCATTGGAGAGTTTTCCTAAACACGTTCTTTTTCTTGTTTCTCTAAATGTGATTATACTACTGTGGCGATGATGCCGGCTGATTGAATATGATTTGATTTTATTAATGAGTAGTTAATTTTTGTTCTAAAATTATTTTGACCTATTTCATAAATTGAAATTTTACTTATGACCTCTTTTAGTTTTTAATGAATTTAATGTGTGGTTTTTATCTTTTAGTGCTTGATCAGATCACCACTTGGTTAGTTAGTTAAATGAAATATAACTTGAAAAAGCATATTTTGTTTTAGAACTTAGATAAAAACATGTTAGACTTAAGGGTAAAGGTGCAAAAATATGACTAAACTTTACCCTAAGTTGCATTTTTATGACTAAAGTTTCGCAAGGAGCAAAAATACCACCAAACTTGGGATCAAGGTGCAAAACTATGATTTCCGTCAAATATGACGGTGTTGACCGTTAGTCTTCGACATGTAGGATGCTGAGTGTGCAATAATGACCATGTGACATGCTGAATAGATTTATGTGGGGCCCACAATGGGGTTCCTTCTGTTATTGAAATCAATTCCTGATCTGATGGGGGTTAAGGGTGTGTTTGGAAGGGATGGAGAGGGAGGGAGGAAATTGATTTTTATTATATGTGGGCCCACATAAATCTATTCAGCATGCCACATGGTCATTATTGCACACTCAACATCCTACATGTCGAAGACTAACGGTCAACACCGTCATATTTTACGGAAATCATAGTTTTGCACATCGATCCCAACTTTGGTGGTATTTTTGCTCCCTGCAAAACTTTAGTCATAGAAATGCAACTTAGGGTAAAGTTTAGTCCTATTTTTGCACCTTTGCCCTAGACTTAAACTTTATGGTTTTAAATGGATGATTTTTTGGTAAGATAGAAATATAATTATCGACCTCACATTGTCTCTAAAAGGTGGCTTTTGAATAGAGCTAATATTAATTGTAGCAAGAGATCGCATAATTAATACAAAGTAGAAATTAGTCTCCGTATAAAGATAACTTTTATACCACAAATTTTGACGACCCGTACGCTTACGGTAAAAATCAGAAATGCCTAATAAGTGAATTATGTCCCTTACAAGGGAAACATCTTTTAACCTTTTCTTGGCTAAAGTATATTTTTAGTCCCTTATGTTTACATCAAGTTTCAATTTAATCTTGTTTCCCCTATTTCACAAGCACTGAAATGAACCATTTTTCCCTCTTCATGGTAAATTTCTTCAGTCACATTATAGCTGGATTTTCAGTCTCTCACTAGATTCGCATGAAGCGCCTGTTTCCACGTTTTGTGATGTGCAAGTGCGCAACTTTCTGACTATAAAAAAAAATAATTTGCACAAATTACAGTTGCTGCCCAGATTTCTGTTTAATTTCATTTGGCCTGACATAATTACAGTTCTGCCAAAATTAATTTTCTGAATTTATATTTTAGTCTCTTCATTGTAAAAAAAAGAATATAACCGTTGCTTCTTTTATATATATATATATATATATATATATATATATATATATATATATATATATATATATATAACTGTCCATTCTTTTTTATTATTATCATTATCTTTTGTTCTGTTGTTTTTTTTTTCGTTTTTCGTGTTGTAGATTATGGATGCGGGTATAGGTTCTCTTAGTTCTTCTTCTGAGAAAATGAAGACATAATCTTGTTGCCCTCTTCAGGAGCAATATATTCAGAGAAAGAATTCTCGAGAGAATTACAAGGAAAAAAGTATGTGACGTCCGAAATACTCCGCCTATATTTATAGCCGATCTCAAGCCCGGATAAAGGAATAGGGTTGTGTTAGGCTTCGGCAACCAACGTAAAAATCTGTTGAATCTATTGAGCATGGACACACACATTTAGGCGCCGTGTGATTGATGTAGTCAACCCCATTTAGTGGGATAAGACTTTAATGATGATGATGATGATGATGTTTGGAAAGTACACATTTAGTCATTTTTTATTAACACTGTTAGTTTAACATAACGAAAAATCCTAACTTAACAATTTTAAATGATTATTTTATAATAAAATTGGATCAAAAACGAAAAATTTTGACAATATAAGAATACTTACACTCAAATATTTTAATCAGAACATTTTTTCAGTATTTAATAACCATTTAAAATTGTTAAGTTAACATTTTCCGTAAAGTTAAATTAACGATGTTAACAAAAAAGGACTAAAAGTGTACTTTCCAAACTTAAAAGACTAAATTGAAACTCCATGCAAAGATAAGGGAGGAAAATTATACTTAAGTAATCTTTTCTTATATTTCAATGGTACTATTTATGGAGAATTTCATATATGTTTAACAAATATCAAGGAAACGTTAAACATAATTAACTTTCCACTTAAATCGAACAAATGTTCTGTTCTACCCTCATTTAATATCCACTCTACCACATGAAAACAAAGTTAACATATAATAAATGGAGTGAGAACTTGTACATTAATAATGAACAAGTATATAGGAACAAGGTATATCAGGTATATCAGAGGAGTATATAGGAACAAGGTATATCAGGTAGCATATTGATACGTGGTCAGAGGGTTAGGAGGGTAGAGGACTGTTGTATTAGTAATGACTTTGTAATAAAATGCTAAGGTGGCAAGATAGGAGGTTAGGGAGAGTAGGGATAATACTTGTATGACACGTGGGCAGGAGCCACGTGGGGTTAGTTAGACAGTTAGGCCACGTGGACAATAGCACATGGGGTTAGTTAGTCTGTTATATCAGATAAGTATAAATAGCTAACCTGTACTTGACATGTGTGTGGAATAACAGAATTCAGTTCTTTCTTTCTTCTCTCGCATTTCATTTCTTGCGTTTCTCTTCTCTGTACCAATTTGGTATCAGAGCCGAGTATCCAGCTCGCATGGCGCCGGATACCCGATCCAGAGATCTTCGCCTTGGAGATCTCGAACAGAGGCTAGAAACGCAGTGCTCGATGATAGAGAGTAATCGCGAACAGATGGCGAGGAATGTATCGGAGATTGGGGATTTGAAGGGTTCGATGTCGAGAATTGAGGAGTGTTTGAAGGATTTGACCGGTTCAATTGCGAGTCTCCAGAATTCGAGGTTAGGAGAACAAGCAATGGCTTCGTCGAGTCATCACACGAAGACTGGGTTTATGCAATTTGGTACTTACGGAGGTCATGGAGGAGGCGGAGGCTATTATTCAGCTCCGACGAAGCATAGTAGGGTCGAATTCCCTAAGTTTGATGGTAGTGACTTTAAAGGCTGGTCGTATCGATGTAAACAATTTTTTTCCGTTGATGCGACTCCATTAGAGCAGAGAGTGAGGCTGCTAAGTATTCATTTGGAAGATAGGGCTCTCAAATGGCACTTAAACTTCATGAAGAATAGGCGCGAGGAGGAAATTTCTTGGGAAGACTATTTCCAGAATATGGAGGCTAGGTTTACAAACGTCGGGCACCTTAATCCGATGGTAGAGATTAAGAAATTGCAACAGTTGCAACTTTCAGTTGATGACTACATTGATGCGTTTGACAATCTCTTGATGGAAGTGGATTTGAGTGATGAGGTGGCTAAGAATTGTTTTTTGGGAGGTCTTCGTACGGATATTCAGGCTTCGGTGACTGCCTTCAATCCGTCGACATTAGGAAGTATGATGCAGTTGGCGAGGATTCAGGAGAGGTCAATTAAAGCATTATATGATAATATTCCTAAGCAACCTCTTAGACAATGGTCCTCGATGAATACAACCGCTTCGAAATTCTCTTCGAATGCTGTTAATAAATCATCACAGATAGGTGATAAAGTGTTGAATCCTGCTGTGGTTACTAAGAATTCATCTGTGACCTTGTCTAAGAAGGAGATGGAGGAGAGGAGACGGAAGGGACTTTGTTATTGGTGTAATGACAAATTTTCTTCCTCTCATCGTTGCAAGGAATCTCAGGTCATGATGTTGATTGTTCCTGGCCGTGAGGAAGAGGAATTTGTTGATGCACAGGATATTATAGAGCAAGTGGAGGGAGAGATGGATTTAGTAGGTACCATTAACGCAATTGAGGGCAAAGAGGAGTTTTCTACTCTTCGTATTGAAGGATATATCAAGAAGCATAGGGTGGTGATTCTAGTAGACACTGGCAGCTCTCATAACGTGGTGCATAGTAAGATAGTAAAAAGGTTGGGCATACCCTGTATACCTCATGTTGGTGTTCGTGTGAAGGTAGCAGGAGGAGAGGAAATCAGAGTTGATAGATTTTGTAAGGAATTACATTGGTGCATGTCGGGTTCAGAGTTTGTAGGTGATTTTATGGTGATGGATATTGGTAATTTTGATCTGATTTTGGGAGCACAATGGTTGAGGAAGTTGGGGCGATTTTTGTTGGATTTGAGTGCTTCCTTTATGGCCTCATGTTGGTGTTGTTTGACGCTAGCCAACAACAACCAACTAGTTCAGTTTACATGAATGTAGCCACACAAAGATAACCTCGATACCTCTAAGTATTTATCCCATCTACATACCTAGGACTAAGACACGAGAATGGCTAATAACCTGGACCAACCCACAATCAGATGATCCAAATGTTTGGTGGTAGACATATTTCTTAAACTCACTTGCACATCAATTTGTTAAGGTTAGAAATTTAATTTTCTCTAAAGTCTCAAGAATGAAACTGATTGAAAGATGAATGTATGCGAGTCTAAATTTAATGTGAAACATGTCATATAGTGTTTTTTTAACTAAAACAAATCATAAATTGCGTAGATTTTTATGACCTAAATGGCGCGTTACTTGTTGTTCTTGTTTTTATATATTGATTAGGTGAATTGGTGAGAAAATAGTTGTCTTGAAAGTTTGCTGTAGTTATTTAATTTACAGAGGTTGGATTTCTGTTTCTATGTATGAATATAGTATTTAATTATGCATTATTGAATGAAAAGTATATTGGTTCTAAATTATTGATTGTTTGGGTATTCTATCAGGCTATAGTTTTTTTACTAAATTATCTTGATTTTTATAAAATTTAATTTTGAAATGATTGGTTTACAGTGTTCAAATCCGTACGTGTTTGAATGTTTTCCTATAATTTGAGGTTTAAAAGTCATGAAAGACATAGAGTGCTATGAAGTAATTGGTAATGAATCCCCTCAACTGAAAAGTTGTTTTATTTTATTTTTCATATATAAATTAATCTTTATTCATGTTTGTGTGGGTTTATGTTTAATTTATACGGGTTTGTATGAATGATATATGGAATTTGGCAAAAGAGCAATTTTAATAAATTGAAAGAAATGATTCTTACAAGCTTCTGGGCACTTTAATTTCGAAGAGCGAAATAGATGCGAAGTGATTGTTATCCATGGAATTCGATCTTCGGTTTAATATCTAACATCCTAATTGTGCTTTTTGACTGCACTTGTTATTTGTACCCTCCGAGTAGCATGTGTTTGTTACTAAGCCTCGGAGTTCCACTTTCCATTTGTGGACTTCCAGTTGTGCTATTTAATTTCTTCATGATCTAAGCCATGCTAGATTGGTGACTACCCAAAATATTAGGCCTTATGATATATATGTCGTTTGTATTTGGATGTCTGGTTAAACAAATTACACGCACGCACACACCTAAACACATATTTTGATGTTAAAGACTTTGTTTAACTTATGTTTATTCTCTTAGTTTTTTTGTTAAATACGAGCATAGTCATGGTAAGTGGTAAGTTTCAAAACAAGTTTTATACGTATATTAGTTATAACAGTAGTACCGTATATATAAAAAAATGCATTAATATTCACACATTCTTTATTTATGCTTTTAAATATTGAGTTATGAATTAATCATCTTAAGAAAATAGTATGTGTGTGTGTATACTCTCTCGAAATCAATTGTGGAATGAGGATTAATTACTCAAGAGTTATTTATATTTTAGATAGAAAAAATGTATAGTAACATATCTCTTCATCTGTATGCGTAGTTGATAGCCTATTAAAAGGATAGTCCTATCAATTGTCAAGATAAAACTGAGTCATTAGAAATTATTCAACGAGATCATTTGATTCATGATTTGTCTAGCTCCAAACATGATTATTGATCGAACACAATGACGTCGTTTGATCAATGTAACCAACCCACCTATTTAGGATAAGACTTTTTTGTTGTTGTAGTTGACAGTTGCACCAAAGAAACTTGTAGATATGATGTTCACTTCCTCATTAAATTTGTGTTTTTAAGCTTAATATATATTGTTGGAAAGTGTTTCATATATGGAAGAAGTTGGTTGTTTGAAATACAAATATCATTAGGAAGCCCAACATTTAAAAAGAGATCCTTTTTTATGATAACTAAAAGAGATCTTTTTATTGTTCTATATTTATAGAAGGGCTTACCGATATTTCCCGTTATTATGAATGAAGAATAATTATAATATCGGTTGATATTTTTCTTAATAAGTAGTTAATTATATTATTTCAAATTGTAAGCAAACTATATTAAACTATACACATTTACAAAATAATGTCATTTTATATGCTTCATGCTACTCCCACCAGCCATAAATATAAGATCACTTATAGTTTTTTTGGAGAAATTAAGAATGATTAATCACTTTAAAATGTTTATAATTATTTTTTTCCACAAAAGAAGTTTATTCTACTTATTAACTTAGATATAATATAATTATATTTGATATATATTATAATTTAGTGGTCTAATTTACTTCCTAAACTTCCACAAAAAGATCAAATGACTTTTATATTTGGGATTGGAGAGAGTTTGCTAGTAATATGTTAGGGCGTAACAATTTTGGTTGAAATGTAATGGTATTGTCTTTTCTTGAGCATGATTTTGCTAGGATTTTGTCCTAGTATCACGCTAGTCAAATTGCATTATAATGACTTTCGTTTAACATCATTAGAGAGGAGAATTCAGGTCAACTTCATCGAGCCGAACCTTTTAAGTCCAAGCCTAAGGAAGACTGTGCTTTGATTTTGGGGGCTAAAAAAGGGAAGTGGGCCTGAACGGGCTCGTCAGGGTGCGAGCTTGTGCTTAAATAGGTGACCCTCGTACCAACCCGTTTAGCCAACTATCTTTATTTTCTTTTAAAATTATTATTGTTATATAATACTTATAAAAAACCAAATAAAATTGAAAAAGAAATGTTTGATTACAACATTAAGGGAAAAGCATACTCAATGATGATGCAGAATAAAATAACAATGACGTTAATTTTTAACATTTATTGTAGTTTGTGCCTTTCACTTCACTTATTTATTACTTTATATAGGATTTTCTGTTGTAATAAGTAGACTTTATGTAATAGTTTATTTAATTTTGTGCATGGACCTTATAAAAATGATCGTAGTATATTTAATTGTAGTTTGTGAACAGTAAGCTACTGAACTTATTAGTTAGCTATTTATGATTTGGTCTTTGTTTAATTTTTTTTGTATTTGTTAAATATTAAATTATTGAGTTAATAATATTTAATATTTAAACCTAATTTGGATCGAATTTATGTTTTCTATCATATATTTTAGTTTTTGTTTGCAACACAAATTTGAAAATGTAAAAAATATTTGGAAAAAAGTGAAGTCTCACAGCTGAGCTTCACAGAATAACCTTTTTTTTATAGTAGTGGCCCTAATTGGGCTTAGCCCATCATTGGCCGGCACTAGCCCAAATTTTCAGCTCTAAATGTCATTGTTTGGACAAATGGCTCTAAACATCATGACTACCTCAATTGTTGAGTTTTATGTTTGAGTTATAAGAGATGGGACGTGTGCTTACCCCTTTGATTCAAAAAAAAAAAAAAAAAAAGAGATGGGACGTGTGTGTGCATATATATATATAGAGGTATTGTTCTAGTCATTTGGTTAGTAGTTGCCCTCAATTCATTGTTTTGATTCAATATTTTTTCACCATAATCGAAGCTAAAAGGGATATTTTTTTATTATTCAATTATTCAATTTCTTACACTGGTCTTTGATCGATATAGAAAATGTTACTTTAGAATCGGCGTAGAGAGTAGAGACTTACCTATTTGTACATCAATCTCTAAAACCAAAACCGTTCATTTTAACAATATTATAAAATGTTTCTTACCAGTGAACCAAACATTTGATTGTTTATACGCACAATAGGAGTGAAAATTTTACCATGCACTCATGCTTTTAGTGAAATACTCCCTTCGGTCCCTAATAAGAGTTAGCCGCCAAAAAAACGCTTCATAAGAGAGAGAAAACATAAGAGTTAATGCTTATTTTCCAATATTATCCATATTTATTATGATGCTTTTAAGAGAGAGAAAACATAAACATTAATAAATATGAAAGAGAGTTGAAGGCAAAGTAGGAAAAACACATTAAATGAGGAGAGAATGTGAGATGAACTCTTATATTAGGGACCAAAATCATTCAAATTTTGGGCTCTTATATTAGGACCTTAGGGAGTATTATACAACGCACAGAACATTACGAGAATAAAAAATTTGCTATGATATTTGGATTTTTTAAGATAGGTAGAAAGAGAGTCTATGCCAAATCCTCTACAATATTCTTTGCCATTTGTTTATCAGAAGACGTGTTGATCTCAACTTCAGGCGGTGGGGTCTTTGAATTTGAGACTTCTTTTGGTCTATACAGACAATAATGCTGGACCATGAACAGAATGTTGTAGAATATAGAAATCTGAAAACATCAAATTATATCTCCATTAACACCACTATCACTATGATCCCTTTTATGTTAGTGAAGAGATTGATTCATACCATTGAAATCATTAGTTTTGCTATATCTCCAGAGAAGTTTGCCCAGGAATCTGATTTGAAATTTTTATATCAGTCTGTGATCATTAACTCGATAAGATTGCTCATGCTTCATAACTTCAGAGGATGTCCATACAAACCTTGATTTATGGATTGTATAACCATTTGAACATAGTTTCCTATGCTTCCAAAAAAGTCAAGCAAAATGTTACCAATGCTCCATCCTTTTGTACTCTTTCTCTTGTAGTTCATCACAGCCTGCATTTATTAGTAAACACCTTATAAGTTAATTTATTGGGATGTATATAGCCAATACACACAAACACACATACATACATATATATATACACACATATATGTACGCCTGGTTACACAAAAGAACATCAGAGTTCAAACACTTATAAGAGTAGCAAGACAAAAGAAATTCCCTCATCAGGTACTAATTAACTCTAATTCTTAATATAATATCCACACAACTCATTGGTTATTAAATTATGAAAATTAGTCACATTAGTTATTTGTAAAATACTCCAATATTGCCCATTTTTATTATGATACTTTTAAGAGAAAGAAATGTATAAACATTAATAAATATGAAAGAGAAGAAGGGTCAAAGTAGGAAAAAACTCATTAAATGAGGAGAGAATTTGAGATGAACTCTAATATTAGGGACCAAAACCATTCAAATTTTGGGCTCTTATATTAGGGACCGGAGAGAGAGTATCTAAGTTGGTTTCTTTAAATAACTTTTAAATTATATCATTGGTGATAAAACTTCATATATTGGTATGTAATCAACATCGCAATCAATAAGGATAGTTCATGAAAAATAATAAAAAATAGGAATAATGTAGATTGTGGTCCTATATAATAAAGACCAAATCTGACCCCGAATAGCTTTATATTTGATAGATACTAGAGCTAATAATTTATTCATATCACTTGAAAAGTATATTCAGCACTGTAGACATATTCTCTTTTACATAGACATCTAAAGAGCAACAGTCATGGAAATTTAAAGGAAAATAAAAAGTTTTACCTGCGGCAGATATTTTAAAATCGCCATGCAAAATAATCAATTTTGAACTCGACTGCAAAATAATCAATTTCAACATAATTCGTTAGAAGGAAATCAAACACAAGTTAGCATCCTTATCTTGTCGTTATATCCATGAAAATTAATTAGGCATGTAAGATACCTTAATATTGAGATAAGCCACAGCCAATGATGATTGGACAAAGCAATGAAAAAGCATACAGCAGCAACTAACCAAGCAGCACACATAATTCCACAAGCTACTTTGGACACTCTCTGATTTCCACGCTACAGTAACAAAAATAAAATTCAACAATTAATGATAAACAAAAAAAATAAAAAATAAAAAGAACTCAATTGAGGAGAGAAATCAATAAGGCACTAACATCGTATATTACAATCTGGAATATGGTGAAAACTGTAAGTAGAACAGCGTGTGATGAGAAAGCAACATCATTTACTGCTACAGGTATCATCTGAAGCATAGTCAAAAAATAAAATCTGGTTTTTAATTATGAAATTTTGAAGCTTTGATTTATCACATATAAGTGGATAATACAAATACACAATGATCTAACCTCATTTTGACCGTATTTGTCTTTGTACTGCTTCTGAATAGCAGAGCTGAAGTATAGAGATACATTGTATATAAGATAGCAGGAGTGATTGGTGAGATTCAACAGCTGAAAATCAAAGTTCATCCCCACCACACTGAAATGATAATTCAAAACCCATAAGGTTAGGCATATTATAACGGTAAAAAGAAAGGAGTAAAAGCATGTTGAATGGTAAAACGTAAGCAACAGTAAAAGTTAACCTTTTCCTGCGATAATTTAAGATGATTTGTGGGTAGAAACTGATAGACCACAAAGTAAAAACAAGCCAACCAACAAGTTCATAAGAGACATGAAGAGGCACTGAATTCCAAGATGCCATATTATGGTGTGAAGGGATTGATTATATTAGTTGAGGCTTCTACAAAAATCAATAATATGATCACAACGAATCACGACCCGCTTTTTATAGCAAAGAATTCATCTTACAAGACGAGAAAAGCAAATTAAAAGGTGAGTATTCCCCCATAAAAATTATATAGTTAATTTATATTTCATAATAATCAATTTATATTTCATAAGTACAAATAACAGTTTATTATATTTTTGAATAGCAGTAAAATTGAAAATTTAATAAATTTTAAAATAAAGAAAATAAGAATTTGAGATTATATATGCAATTAAAAAAATTCATATTAGACGTGTCTTAATATTTTTTTTATAAGAAGACGTGTCTTAATATGGAACTATAAAGTAATGTCTGCTATAAAGTATCTTGTTATCGCTGAAAGAACGCCAATTTCCTTAAAATATTGTTATATTTCAGTGATAAAAAGTAAAGTGAAATGAGAAATTTTTGAGTGGGATCCTTCAGAGTAGCACTGATGTAATTAAATATAATTGCACTACATTTTTGAACAATATAATTGCACTACATGAATGCACGCAATTCCACTACAATTTTTTAGAAGAAAATAGAAAATATACTTTGCCGTATAGTTGTACTTTATCGTACTCATATTGACAGGTCCTTGATCTATTCCTATCAAATTGACAAAACTTTAGATTGGTACGTTTTTTATGTGCTTAAATGATGCAATTCACATAATCTAATTAGATGTAATATTGGTCCTTTGTGCATTAGTTCAGGCCATGAAGTATAAACCCTTAGGTGGGGTTAACATGAAATCTTGATTAGTTGACCACAGTAAAAATTAATTAGAATTAGTTGACTTTTTAGTGCTATTTGATCCATATCTATTATATATTTTCACTTGTAGAGTCGTTTGAGAATCAAATATTGAAGAGTCCGAATGACAAGAAGCAAAAAAGGGGTTTCTAACTATAGATTCAAGAAAAAAGGTATAATAAAAAACAAAGTCTTATCCCAACTAGGTGGGGTCGGCTACATGGATCACACGACGTCATTGTGTTTGTCAATTGTCATGCTTGGTAATATATTATTGACCAAAAGATCTCGTTGAATGATGTCATCAAGAGTTCTCTTTGGTCTCCCTCTCCCTTTATTGTAAAGACTCCAAACCATTTGATCAACTATTTTTACTGGTTCATCTAATTCTCTTCTTTTAACGTGTCCAAACCACCTCAAGCGACTTTCTATCATTTTCTCCGCAATTGATGCTACCCCAACTCTTTCTCGAATATGATAATTGTAAATCCTATCTTTTATTGTATGACCACACATCCATCTCAGCATTCTCATCTGTGCCCCCTCCATCTTATGTTCATGTTTCCTTTTAAGAGCCCAACATTCACTACTATATAACATCGCAGGTCTAATGGCTGTCCGATAAAACTTCCCTTTTATCTCATCTTCAACCTTATGATCACATATAATCCCAGTAGTTTTTCTCCATTTAACCCAACCAGTCTGAATTATATTATTAAATTGTCCACCAATTGTATAGTCTGTTTTCCCACTTTAATTTCGGTAATCTCATGAGTTTATGTATCATCAAAGTAACAATGCGTATATTCCGTTTTACCCCTACTTAGACGAAAACATTTAAACTCTAAAGTCACCCTCCATAACTCAAGTTTCTGATTAATTACATAAAATGACCTAGAACTGTATGAAATTTACAGTTTGGTTCCTGTTACCGTAGCCTCGTCACGTTAAAAACTTTCGCTGCGGAAGCCTGCAGTGGTGAATGAAAAGTGGCAAAGAAGAAGACTAGTTTATGTAGGATCACTATGGCAAACCCACAACAAGTTTTTCGAACAACAACTTCAAATGCTAACTTTTTGGGGAAAATACATATCCAATTCAAATGCCCACTTTTTGACCTGAATTTTACAACATGAGTGATTGCACCATACTTTTGCATATATTTCCATGGCTAAATCCATTGAATTAATGCATGTTTTGATGATAATTGCACCTAATTAGCATAGATTATAACTATTGCACGAGTTGTTGGATTTTGTTCTAGTTAAGGGCAATTTTGTCACGTTTAACTTGATTTATTGTTATTCATCTTGTTGAGAACTTTGTGATGTTACTTCAAGTATTAATCTCTTGTAGGTTAATGGAAGAAAACACTCAAAGAGATCATGGAAGCAAAGCACAAGAATGAGGAAGCAAAGAAATGACAAAAAAGGGGGAAAATGATCAGTTGACGCCTGGCGCCACTTGGGCGCCATTACAAGTTGGTGGTGTAACATCCCCAATTTCCCCCCTAAATTTTCACATAATTTTTTTTATACTAACTATGTTAGAAAAAGAGATTAACTTGATTAAAGGCCTAACATAGTTAGAAAAAGAATTTAACTTAATTCACTAAAATAATTATGGTGTTAACTATGTTAGAAAAAAGAATTAACTTGATTAAATGGCTAACATAGTTAGAAAAAGAAGTTAACTTAATTCACTAAAATAATTATTGTACTAACTATGTTAGAAAAAGAAATTAACTAGATTAAATGTCTAACATAGTTAGAAAAAAAACTTAACTTAATTCACTAAAATAATTATTGTGCTAACTATATTAGAAAAAGGAATCATCTTAATTTAACAACTAACATAGTTAGAAAGGATATTACTTATTTACTAAATTACTAAATTGCTATTCACCACCTAACCATGATAGAAAAATTTAAATATCTAAATTATGTAAACTACTTATCATGGTTAGAAAAGATTAATCTAAATTCTAAAACACTCACTCCGGATAATCAAGAAAAGCAAAGTTCATGCTTAGAAATTTAATTATTCAAATCCAACGAAACTATGTCTGTTAGAATCTTAAGTTTTGATGATAACTAATTGCGGTCATAAATAGTGCGATCACTAAATAACCACTTGCAATCAGGACATAGACATAGTGATCATAAGACATTGAAATCAGAAATAGACATAGCAATCATAAGACGCTGCAATCAGGATAAGACGTAGCAATCACAAGACATAGTAATTAGGCTAAGATATAGTAATCACTAAAAAGTTGCGATCATGAATAACTTAGAATCAAGCGATCATGAACTAGTAAAGAACATTTTTCTAAGTTAAAATAGTGATTGGAATATCAATCAGAGCAAGCCTAAGCAAAACTAAGAAGGATAGATCACGGACTGATCGGAATCATAATCAATTTGTGATTGGAGCAACAAGTGATTGAAACTGTTATGCTTTTAATGTGTGATATGAGTGTGCAACATCTGATCGAAGCAAGTGCAATCAATGCCTGATCGAAGTGTCGACCAGAAAGCAATTCAAGTACAAAAGTACACTGTCACATTCAGAATGCTTTATCAGAAGACGTTAGACTCATTCGTTCGCCATATATGCTCTCAAGGCTACTTCTCACCTAAAAGAAGCAACATTTGCTGTCAAAGGTTGAAGCTGCATTTATTGTTCATCTTCTTCTTCAAGCAACATGAGAAGAACCAAGTACCAAGCATTAAATGAGTCCAACAGATTCAAGTCTTCACCTCAGTGTGTCAAACGGCTATATTCACCATTGAAGACTATAAATAGCACAGTGTAATTTATTGCTCTTCACCGAACTATCTGAACAAGCACCTACTCTCTGTCAAAATCTTTTAAGAGCATTTAAATCACTACGATCACGAGCCTAAGTGTTTAACAATATCTGTTCATCTATGAACTTAGTGAGTTTAACTAAATCCTCTTCTGTTTTGATGTTGTTCTGAAGCTTGGAGCTTTAGAACAGGGTTGTGACCTTACGGGTAGTAAGGGGGAGTGTTAAAGAGATTCTTTCACTTGTAAAGGTTCTCAGGTGAACCTGTTGTAAAACCTGAACTTAGTGGAACCCAACGAGGAGTTGGTGAACTGGACGTAGGCAAGAGTTTGGCCGCACCAGTATAAATTGTTTTACTGTTTATTGTTAGTTTGAGTTTTTAATTTGTAGCACAATTCACCCCTCCTCTTGTGCATCCTTGCTTTTAATGTCTACTAGTCATAAATGAATCTTAAAGAAATAATGAAAATACTAAAAACAATAACCCGTCAAATTAAAGAAATTTAGAAATCCTAATAAATGCAAACATGAATTTATGAAATCCTAATGTGGCCCCTAACAACCCACTTTTAGTGAGAAATCCCTGGATTCTTCCCTTGATCGTCTAATACGCTGCTCGAACCTGAAAAATGATAAAATTTGAGGTAGACCCAATTGCAACTATAACTACTTGCCTACGTGCATGTGTGTGCTAACAAGGTGTCCAGTGGAGCATTACATATAATATAGATTTAAAACATATGACATGTAACAATTAGATGCATAATGACAATTCATATATAAACTATTCAATCTTTTGAAATCTCAAAATCAAACTTTGCAATCACAAACAAAACACACAAATACCGGTTACGGTCCAATATGGACTAACAACCCTCGTTTGGTACTGGGGGGCGTTCTCCCCCAATTCGTTTTTCTATTTTTCATTTACCGGGGGCGTTATCCCCCAATTCGTATTTCTATATTTCATTCTCTCTCATTTAGTCCATGTAGATCTTGCAGGGTACCTCATCAATGGATGACATATATCCAATATACTGGTGTCACACAGCCAAAACCACATCAATCAATGTATGAAACACCCAAAATAGTATGGCTCAAAACCATCAAACTTTCATAAAACGTATATGAAACAAATCATTAATGCATAATAATTTCAAAACATGAAATACACACCTTTATGCCATTCAAAATACATACTCCACCAAACAATTTTATAATAAATATAATTCAAACATGTGTGCGTAGATAATTTTTCAAAATATAATTTTGAAAAACTTGCTAACCCACACACGCGCAAACAAATAATTATAGTTACCTGATAATTCGCACCAATCTCACAACAACGTAGTTTTCCCTCTTGCTAATGTCTCCTTGACTATTCTTACCCTATTGTTTAAACCCTTGATCGGTTCGGTGGAATTCAACAGAGGAATGTTTGAAATCATCTGTCCAATGTTCAAGACGATCTAACGGTTGGAACCTTTGTAATCTCTAATTTTGCTAACGGGTTTTGGTTTCTATCAGCCAGAAAATGCCTTGTACTATAAACCTTATATATCCCATCATAAAGCTTTACTCCTTGGTCCATCCGGTCACAACGACGAACATGGTCTGTAGAACAACCTGACCAATTTGTGCAACGATCCCACGCGGGACAAGTAGAAACACCAAATCTAATAATTAGGTTTCTGTTTCCTGCGAATTGGAAAACACTCCTCTTCTACTGCTTATTGAGGCCACACCAAAGATCCAATCATCCATCAAACTGTTCACATTTACTAGTGTGATGTTTCGAACAGGATGCCTAAGTTTGAAGGGGATCCAACGGTGAACAAAGTCGTACTCATCATTTTAATGTAACCCTATATTTTGGAGAAGTAGAGGAGATGGAGACTTGACGGCTATCCTATTCAGAAATATGCCTAACAAGACTAAGCTGACGAATTTAAATAGGAGAAGGGAGGAAATTAGGGTTTCTAAAACCCTACCCCTTTTTTTAATAATCATCCACTATCACTATATTTATCTCTAACTAATCCTAAAAATGCTCAAATTAAATAACAACTTCCAATAAACCCTCATATTCAATTTAAATCCTAAAACCTAATTAAATCTCCACTCCTAACAATTTTCAAAAATTCCATATTAATTAAAATTCTAAATAAAACATTAAAATCTAATAATCATTATCATTATATTTTATTTATTAATTATTTTTTTTAGGATGTTACAGGTGGCGCCCCAGGCGCTCCCTTAGGCGCCCACTCTGCAGCAAAAAAGTCAACTTCGTGAATTTAGGGTTTCTACACCCTATTTAAGCTTCCTAACACACCTCAAACTTTTCTCCAAGCTCCATTTGCACGAAAATAAGGTGACTATGCTAGGGTTCACTCAAAATCTCTCAAACCACTCATCTCACTTCCATTTCCATGACATTTCACCTCAAATCTTCCATATTTTCTTCTTCATCTCCATCTCCTCTTCCATTTTCACTACTCTTCTTCTCCATTTCATCCCTCCTCATCACAGCCACTTCTTGGGTAGATTTTGGGTGAAATTTCTCTCCTCCTTCCATGAGAGGCTAAGTTCTTGGTGCGTTGGTGGTGTGAAGATGATAAATTGCTTCAATAGGCTTCATAGGGGAGTTTCTCTTGTTCCATGCTCTTTCATTGTATATTTGGGATTTGTGGTTGCAATTCCTCGTGTATTTTGGGTAGAGACATGGTTTTATCTTTCTGTTTTTTATGGATTGATATCATATGTATTGGATACTATGTTTGTATGTCAAATGTTATGTATTTCCTTATTTCCTATGTGAATTGATTCATGATGCTTTACATGCTTTAAGTGGTTGATTGGCTTGAATAGCTAGTGTTTCAATTTGGTTGTTGTGGTTGCACTTCCTTGAAGAGGATTTTGACTTACAAACTTGTTTTTAATACACATCAAGTGGAACCTAACTCTAACCCTAAGTAATAACTAGTTTTAAGTGGTTGCTTGATTAGCTATTAATTAGTGTTGGAGGACCCTTGATGGTTGCTTTGGGATTTTTCTAATATACTTGATGAATGATATAACTCCCACGATCTTTTTAAAGAAGCAATTCAACCATTGAATCACTACCAAAGCCCTTTGCATTACATTTATTTTAAACCTTCAAACCTTTATTTGAAAACACAAAAAACAAGCACTTACATTTTCTTACTAGTTTAACCAATTAATTTAAAAAACCAAACAAACCCCTTTCCTTTTGTCAATTTTGATTTACATTTAGTTCATCTTAGGGTAGTTACAAGTCTCCTCAAGAGAGACGACATGAGGTTGCGTCACTGTGTTACAATCCTTGGTTTTATAAATAACTTGTATTTAATCCCAAGGCGAATAGGAAACGGTTAAATCAATGAGGCACAAAAATATAGGCTTTTATTTGGTTATATTTGGTGTGTGCATGGAAGAAATTATAAATCCTAACTCTCCCATCTTCTCTCATTTCTCATTCTTTTCTTCTTATCTCGATCTCCAACATTTCACACAACCTCCCTTCATCCATGAGTAGCTAATAAGCACCTCAATTGCTCCTAGGGACGATTGAAGATGGTTTTGAGCTCAAGTTCTACAAAAGAAGTATTGTTCTCCATTATCTCTTTATCTTACATATTGCAATTTAAGATTCTAGGAATTGTTATATATATTTGGTTGTGTTCTTCATCTATATCTTCATATAAGATTGGTAGAAACAATTTGTTTTATTGATTTCCTTCGTATGGATGCTTGACATTGCATTTATTTTATTTGCATGTATGGGCTCATCATTTGATATATGTTTTCTTGTTAAAGTGTTGTACTAATTGAGAATTCTTGCTTAGTGCATCACGGTGTTGTTGAGTGTTTTGAGGGTTAGCAATTAGAAAAGTAGATCTATTGAATGCTTATGAAACATTGGAATTCAATTTATTATTTACAGTCAATTGATTGAGATTCCATTAAAGGAATTCAAATAAGTGAATTAATGTTGTTGCAATTGGGGATTCCGATTATATTAGTAATAGTTCCTTACAATCAATTAATTGGATACAAATTAAATTGATTAGTTGAATAAAAGCTATGCTCATCACTCTTGTTAGCTTTAATTCATTATTTGGGTGGCAGTTAAAGAATAAGATCCCAAAAGAAATCAAGTAGCTTATCAATGTGGGGTGGTCTGGTTATGGAATTAAGAGCTTCATATATAGTTAATAGCTTCATATATAGTTAATAGCTTAACAATGTCTAATTATATTTTTTTTATCATAAACAATGTCTAATTATATGGGATTCCACTGTTTATGCATTCACTCATTGATTAATAGGATTTGATATTTTAATGACTGAATGCATTTGGTTTTTCAAATATTTTAATTGAGTTAGGATAGCAGTTTGAAATCAATTACCATGAGTATCTTCATTATTTATTAAGACTACTTTAGTTCCACCCATTTATATCAAAAATGTCTATGTTCATTGCATCACACACTTCCACCAAATTAAATTATTACTGACAAGTCTATAATTTTTACTTTTTTTCTCTGTTTATCCATCTGTATCGATTGCTATTTGCAACTGACCTCTATACTTGATCCTCAAGTGATTCTACGTACAAGTGAAAATATGCAACAAATAAAGTGTCCTAAAAATCAAATAAAGATATTTTATCTTCAATTATGGACAATTAACCTCATATTCTTGCTATTATCGCCTAAGGATCTATGGTCTAAACTAATGCACAATTCGACCAGTATTGTTTCTTAATCATGTTACTTGCCCTCAATTAATCATATAAAAACCATAGGTAGAATCCAAGGATTTGGCAACAACTATTGTTAAACTCTTACATTCAATCTATAATATCTTTTGCATTTAACAATACATGGATGATCGAATCATTACACTTAGATTCTACTCCCTAATGGCCTAATAATTATAATATCAATTTAACTTTTTTGGAGAAATTAATAATGCAAAACTAATTACTTCAAATTATTGTTAGCTTTTTTTTCTCATCAAAATTAATTTATTCTACTTATAAACTAACCTATAACCTAATTAATGTGACATATGTTATAATTTATTAGTCTAAATTTTTCCTTAACTTCCACAAAAATGTTCAATTGATCTTATATTTACCAAATGTAACACCTTGTGTGTTGGAGTTTTCTTGAACAAAACAAGTAGGTTAAAAAAGAAAAGTCTTATGTTACTTGTATGGGAGGATCGGAGATCCAAGTGTATATAATATACATTGTAATCTTAATCTTGGACAAATGTGAAACTAGTTTGTGGGAGTACAAGTGTGAAACTAGCAAATGATGATAAGAAAGGAATCTACTTATTAGGATTAGATGAAAGGAAATCATGCTCTAGTTTTAGTTCAAGTTTAATTATTGTAGTTCCTTTAACTTATAGTACTTTAAAGCATGTTTTCTCATTAGTATTGTAAAATCACCATTTCAACTTGTTAACACTAACGCTTGTGATTTAGTATGTGAAACTAACAATGTCAAGATCAAAAGAATTAATAAAACATATATAAATTGAAAGGGATTTTTTTTGCGAACTACAAATTTACAGGATTTAACTATAATTTCATGTAAACGTAAAGAAATAAACATATATTTTAGCCTTATTTATTTATTATTAGTCATGTGAGCCGAGCCGTGTAATTGAGTGTGACTCACCCAATATGTTTAGCTCAATTATTTAGTTATTATTGGATAATGCCACTTATCCCTGTCACACTGCACTACCAAAATAGATTGGTGATATCATAGCAAGGAAAAAGAAAAAGAAGCTGATTGATTTTGGTTTTTGAAATAACTGAAGGTTAAAAAAACAAAGTTTTAACAAAAAGAGAAGGCACTGATAAATGAAATTAAAGGTGAAAGAAAGGGAGGACAAGATATCGAATACAATACCCAATACAATATAAACAAGAAACTTTTTTTTTTTTTTACCGAAACTTAAAATATTACAATGCAGTAGTTAAACTTAGTTTTGTTACAAAAAGAAATTAGAAGAATACATTTAAGTCATTTATTTTGTCAAAACATTGTGAACAAAATTTAATCATAAGAATTTTTAATATGAACTAATTGGCTACGTGGAAATCCTATAATTAACCACAACTTTGAACTTTTAGTGGCCACGTTTCAGTGTTATCATAAAAGAAGTTTAAATCACTCAGCACAACTTGAGACTTATCAATCAGCATTTGTAATTGTTTAGAGCTTTCTGTTTGGTTGTCGTTGTCAATGAAAAGTGAGGAAAGAAAGGGAAATGGATGAAAATGAAAGTTTTTTTTTTTTTGTAATTTATATATATCTTGAGACCCACAAGATTTCTCTCTCCATCTCACACTTTTTTTTGGGCCTCACAAACTTCACTTTAAACATTTTCTCTATTTTCCATTTTTACCCTTACACTTATTTCTATTTACATTTCCATTTCCATTTCCATCATCCTAATTCTCACCAAGTAAATGGGCCTTTAGTGCATTCAGCTTCATAGCTGTGTAAATGACAGGCTTCACATGGTCACTAAATATACTTCACATCAAAAAGAAAAAGTTTAACTTTTATCGGCTACAAAAGTAAGATTTTTAGCGGCATTTTTACATGGTCACTAAAATACTTCACAACGAATTTTAATAGTTGCGCCTAAAACTAAATTGGGAAAATTAATTTGAGGTCCCCCACAAGGGACTTATTACTAGAAAAGTCCCAAAAGTTGAAATAATTAATGTAGGGTCCCAAGGGACCTCACCTTAATATATTTGAAAATTGAAAAGACACTTTTGCCCCTACCCTTTTATTGATGGGAAAAACCTGACAACTTAATGGGCAGCCGTGACAACTCGATGGACATAACTTGACAACTGAATGGGCAAATGTGACAACGTGTTGGGCATGTGTTTTAAGTTAATTGCCCAAACTCAGTTAAGTTAATGGGAAAAACCTGACAACTTAATGGGCAGCCGTGACAACTCGATGGGCATAACTTGACAACTGAATGGGAAAATGTGACAACTTGTTGGGCATGTGCTTTAAGTTAATTGTCCAAACTCTGTTAAGTTAATGGGAAAAACGTTGTTACATTTGCCCATTCAGTTGTCAAGTTATGTCCATCGAGTTGTCACGGCTGCCCATTAAGTTGTCAGGTTTTTCCCATCAATAAAAGGGCAGGGGCAAAAGTGTCTTTTCAATTTTCAAATATATTAAGGTGAGGTCCCTTGGGACCTTACATTAATTATTTCAACTTTTGAGATTTTTCTAGTATTAAGTCCCTTGTGGGGGACCTCAAATTAATTTTCCCAACTAAATTTCCCTCAGGCTCAATTTCCGTGGTTTTAGTGTTTTTAGGGTCCGTTTGGTTGTAGGAAGGAAAGTGAAGAAATGGAAAGTAGAGGTAAATTAGGTAATGATGGTAAAGTAAAGTTTGTGGGGCCCAGAAAAAGTGTGAGATGGAGAGAGAAAACTTGTGGACCCCGGGATATATGTAAATTACCCAAAAACCTTTACTTTCTTGGCTTTCTAATTCTTAGGCACTTTCCTTGGGCAACCAAACAAGCCCTTAGAGATGATAGAACAATGTAGTGGGATGCAATGTAATACAATATATTTATTTCTCTTTCTTCTATGTTTTATAGGCTTTATTTAACTAATTTAACTAAATCAAAGATGCTAGTTATGAAATTTAATTAAATAAAGTATATTTGTCTAAATTATCTCAACCATCTTCTCTTATTCCCTTACTCATCTCTTTTTTAATTATTATTTGATGGGCACAATAAATATAATTTGAAAAAAGAACAAAAGTTAGAATGCCCGAGAAATGGAGAGAATACTAACATGTCTGATATGGTAGTAAAAAGGTTAAACAAATTTAATTAATTTAGTGTGTGTGTGTGTATAAAAGAAAACAAGACAAACACATACATAATCATAATTCTATTAAACCCCCAATCTTATAATATGCTCTGTGAATTCTTAGGTCGATTAAACACCATCACTTTTACTAATTGCATCATCTAATTAAAGTAAAATGTGACCTGTGGGGTGAGCCTCACTTTTTTTTAAATAAGCGTTAAGTATTAAAAAATACATGTGTGTTCTTAATAAAGAGTCATCCAACACCAAATACTTTTTGGACAAAAAATTTACATAAGTTTCTATGTTTGGTTCAAAAATAGAAATAATCTTTGAATCCAAATATAAAAGCTCGTGTTTACTTTTGACGCCAAAAACTATGTATTACTCACCAATTGAAATATTAATGCTTATCATCAAGAAATTTGATTACAAAATATTAAAACTTTGCAGAACAAACAAAACACAATCAAAACCAGATTTAAAGCACTGACACAATTTTGTATGATTTTGAAGTATGCAAGATGGATAAAACAATTTTAGAATTTGTTTCTTAGACAAAATCAATTAAGTCTTAAACATAGCAAATGCGATACAAATGGTGCCACCGTGTTATTTGTGCCTAATCTATTGGACTAACTGTAGAGATCTCTTTGTGACGACACGGATTCTCCTTTAGTAAACAAGAAATATAAACAAATTTCAAAAAGTATTAACTTTTAATTAGAGCCGTATGCATCTGATAAATCATTGTCTAACTATCCACTATCTTTTTCTTTCGTAGAGTTTCTTCTTTCGTCCTTAGAGAGAGCGCCCTTTCTCTCTCCTTAGAGAGACTCCTTTTTCTTTCCTTTTTCAAATGTGGGAGTTTTGATTCTCACTTGACAGCTATCATCCCTATAGTGGCTGCCAATGTGTGTGAGAGAGAGTGAGAGAGCCAGATGAGTTGTGCGAGTGTGTTCATGGATTTGACAATAAGATTTGGAAGGAATGCAAACAGAAACAACGATGACATTTGAAGTTTTAAAGATCAAGAGATAGCTGAAAAACCTTTAGCGATGTGGCGGAGTATTAAGGAGAAAAATCAGATCTATTTGATTGAAAATGCCGAGAAATCATTTAAGATATCTTGTGCATGATAAATACTAGAGTCGGATTTTCTATTCAATTCACTCCAAAAGTGGGTAATCAAGCAGTCATTCATCTTGTAGTGAGTGTTGGTGACTGTTTCATTAAACTTTCTTTGCCTATCCATCATCAATTTGAAACATATATGTTGTTACCTTTGTTGCGTGCTTTGTTTTCTGTTCTTATTAATTTGTTGTCTTAGCTTGTTTCTTCTTATTTCATTGATATATTCATGTTTCATTGTTTTATACCCACTTTTTCATCTTTAATAAAAGGCATATTTTCAGTCAAAAACAGTAAAACATTTGTTAATCCGTTATAGTTTGACCCTCCATATTGATGATTAATTTTAGTGACCATTGAGAGATAATTAGAGAGGGTGTGTGTGTGTTTGATGGAATTTTCAGCATTGAGGTGTGGATGTTCGGTTGAGGGAGTGGCGAGAAGAAACACGTGGAGGAAGGGAATTGAAAATAAAGAAAAATTAAAGGTGGCCTTAGAGGCACACTGCTGCTCATGAAAGGAAGCCCTTTGAATAAAAAAAAGGCCGCATTTCTTTTTGGGTAAATGATTGGAGGCAATCTTTTTTGGGAGAATTAATTAGAGATCCATAAGGCGAGGTCCTACGCACTGGAAATTATAATTTTTTTACTTTATAATAACAAATTTTGAATTGATGATTATAACTCTTGGAACCTCATCTTAATTTTATTTTTTCTTTGGGACCTCTAATTAATTCTCCCATATTTTTTTCTTTGGTGGTATGTTTTCTTTCAGCTGTCTTGTGACCAATGGGTTTTATATATTTAGAAAATCTTTGATCATATAGGATCTAGACAGGCTCCCCATAACAATAATCAGTATCCTTAATATATTTTTTAAAACCTTATTCGCAACAACGGGTTTTATATATATATATATGGGTCAGGTCATGATATTCCCAACCCACATGCAAAAGAGCCGAGTTGGGCTAGCTCGTTTAAAGCGGGCTAACATGTTTTCTCGGCTCTACCTCAACATACATTGCCTTTTTATAGTTAGAAACACATAATCATTGAGTAGCATAGTGACCATTAATGTCATCTTCATGACAACTAAGATAATATTTACAAAACACAAATTAATTATAATTTAAAGTACTCCCTCCGGTCCCTACTATAAGAGCCGGAATTTGAATAATTTTGGTCCCTAATATAAGACCTCACTTCATATTCTCTCCTCATTTAATGTGTTTTTTCCTACTTTGCCTCTAACTCTCTTTCATATTTATTGATGTTTATGTGTCTCTCTCTTAAAAGTATCATAATAAATATGAGCAATATTGAAAAAGAAACATTAACTCCAAATACCCAACCAACATTCACATGTTTTTTTAAAAAGCGTTTTTTTGCGACTAGCTTGTCAATCATAATAAAATTTTGATCATATTTATAGAGCATTTCATATGTTTCACGCAAATCAAGTAAAAGTCATTAACTTCCCACTAAAATCTAACAATTATTATATTCTAACCGAAAACAATGTCAACATATAATAAATGAAGGGTGAACTTGTACATTCATAATGAAGTGACTTATATATAACACAAAAAAAAAATCTTTTCTTTCTCTCTCTGCCTTATAAATAGGACCAAAGGAGTACATTGAAACTCCAACAATAATCCCAAAAAAAGATCTAACATTAATCTTGTACTTTTAGTTCAAAAGAATCTTATTATTGGTCATTTTACTAATTCAAATTCACCACATTTTATTAACCGATACTTCTTATTTAGGCATACTAACACACATAATTTCCAACAAAAATGTTATTATGCCTATTGTGCCATGATGAACCCTTATTTTTTATCATATAATTTTATCTTCATTTTAAGGATTTTAGCAATGATATTTGGGTAATTTACATTTAATTATCAATAAATCATAATAAAGATTATTCATTAATAAGAAAAAAATTATTTGACATTGGTTTTCATATATTTTCTCTTAAATGGATTAATCATTGCATTTGAGAGATATCTGTCACATTGATTCAAGGATATTTCTAAGGAATTCGAAGGTTGAGGCTGGACACGGTAACAGAAGGCTCAGATGTTTTGGAGCCTACTTATACTATGGTTTGGATCCATTTATGTCAACCCATTATATGTACTCTTATATTGGGCCCATACGTAACTTATGATGCACATCCTTGAACTTATAATATCTTCTCATACTACAAAGCATTTTTTTTTTGGACAAACATACTACAAAGCATTTAATCGTTGCATAAAAACATTAATCTTATTAACAAATTAACCATCCATAATAAAAAAAGTTACCTATAAAAACTTTAATTTATCCTGGTTACATGCAACTAACTTCCTCTTGAAAATGTAATCATGATAGAAAGCTCCAAAAGGTCATATAACATATAATATGCATGGTTAAAATAATTAGAGCAAACAAAACTAACCGTGATATAAAATAACAAATCATAATATTTTGTTTGATCATGTTAAGAAAGGAAACATGTTACAAATATAATCATCTACGCCAATATCTATCACTTAACAATAGGCCGATAATCAATTATTGGGTCCAGGGATGATCACACCACAATAAATAAATTAGGGATACCAATAAGATTTCAAAATATTGTCCCTTTGCCTCCAACCATCCATCAGTATTCTTAGCAGCAACAAGCATAACAAATAAATTAGATTCCAAATTAACATCAATCAATCATCATCATCTTATATAATAGTACTATGCATAGCCTGAAAAACAAATTTGCACCAGGTCCCTCTCTTTTTTCATAAAAGACAACATGTATTAATAAGCAAAAAAGATTACATAGAATATACTTCATCCGTTCTTAAATATAGGACCTAGATGATTTTTTTGAAAAATCCTAAAAAAAGCAAAAAATAAGTTAATTATAAATTGATTTACCTAATTTTTTCTCTTAAACTAGTTTATTTTACCTATAAGCTAATGGATAATCTAAAAAGATATCAAATATGTCATCATTTAATAACCTATTTCGCAACCTTAATCTTTCCAAAAGAAAGTTATCTAGGTCTTATATTTAGGAACGGAGGGAGTAGTATATTAAAAAAGGCTCCTCAATTAAAATGATGCAAAATGAGGTTCAAAGAAGATGGGGCTTTTTTACACTGTGGGCCATGAAACAGTACAAAGCTAATGAAGGAGAAGTATAGCGTGCAACCTAACACAACCATTGTTGCAATTTTTTTTTTTGATAAATGAAAATGCTCATTGTTACGTAACACAATTGCAACACCATCCCAAAGTGGTCGAATATATAATATTTTTTTTAATAAATAAAGATACTCGTTGTACAATCGGGATAAAAAAGTTTGATTTATTCGTACTGTCTATTTCTATACCCGATCAGAACTGGAGTAAAGTATCTATTTTGCCCATTTCAAAACTACCGACTCAACTAAACATTCTTGATTGTTATTGTACTCCCTCTGTTTCTAAATATAAGATCACTTTGGTTAATTTGGGGAGACTAAGGAAGACAATAAAATTACATAATCTATCCAAAATCCCCTCAATTAATTAACTTTAAAAGTAGGAGGGGTTTTCAATGAAAAGAGGGAGTATAAGGGTAGTTTGGGCAAAACTTGAGATAAAATAGGAAGTGATCTTATATTTAGGAACTTATCCACTTTCCCAAAGTGATCTTATATTTAGGAACTTATCCACTTTCCCAAAGTGATCTTATATTTAGGAACGGGGGAGTAGTATGTTAAGTGAGTTTAAGTATATATATATATGTCATATTTAGCGAGTTTAAAATTATTCTTTCTTAATTTATCAAAAAAAATTCTTTCTTAGACTATATATAGTTGCCTATGCGTTAAATGAATCAACCATTTTTTATTTAATTATTATTCATTTTTCAAAATATTTGATGATGATTTGTAAAAAAGCCTGAGTGTATAATTCAATCTTGTTATTGAAAACATTATATTAAATTGTAATTGGTGCTTTACATAGAGCATGCAAATCTCGGAATTTTTTAAAAAGGGAATCAATGTTGCAATTGAACTAACATAATTTAATTGTTCACTCTTTACTATTGACTGATCACAGAAGTTTTTGATCAGTTACATGGTATTGTTTATTATTGAAGCAACTAACAAAATTATACACCCATCAGAATTAATTCAAGGGAATGACACCATAAATTGTTACAACATAAATAACATTATAAAAACTAGTTTTTCCAAGATATTGTGATTATTCAAAGATGGATTATTAACTACACTAAATCCTCAGCAATCTTCGCCAATGGTTTATCTGAAGACTTCTTGTTGATCTCAACTTCAGGTGTTATGGTCTCTGAGTTCGAGACCTTTTTAGGTCGATATAGTATATAATGTTGGATCATGAAAAGAATGTTGTAGAACACAGAAACCTGAAAGCATCATGTTATAGCACAATTAACAATTAATTGATTGTCATTCCGTATAAATGGTGTAAGAAAGTGAATTCATACCAGAGATATCATTAGCTTTCCTATATTTCCAGAGAAGTTTGCCCAAGAACCTGAGGTTATATTAATCTTGTTAGTGAGATTATTAACTAAAAAAGATTATTCAAGCTTCACATAAACTTAAGGTTATGTCAATATACAAACCTTGATCTATAGATTGTATAACCATTTGACCATAGTTTCCTACGCTTCCAGAAAAGTCCAACAAAATGTTACCGATGCTCCATCCTTTTGTACTCTTTCTCTTGTAGTTCATCACAGCCTGGATTTATTTTTAATAACTCATTTTCTTTAATTAATGATACATAATAATTGTCCATCCACACAAAATAATACAATAATTTTCAAAAGCAACAGTTGCATATAGAAAATGGACCTGAGGCAGATATTTGATAACCGTCATAAAAACTTGGATGCCACTGCAAAATAATTGATTCAAACATAATTCAATATAAGGAAATTAATCACAAATAAACATTCTTATCATGATGTCATTAATTCATTTAATTTATGTATTCGATCATACAAAAGGGAAAAGAAAATTACTTAAGAAAGCATAAAAAGGCACCTTAATATTGAGAGAAGCCAGAGCCAATGATGATTGGACAATGCAATAAAGAAGCATACTGCAGCAAGTGACCAAGCAACAAATAAAATCCCACAAGCTAGTTTTGACACTTTCTGATTTCCACGCTGAAATTTCAAAAAGAAATTTCAAAAATTAATAACAAGCATAAATCTGTGCCAAAAGAACAATTAAAAGAAAGCAAAATGGAACTGACATCGTAGATGGCAATCTGGAAGATGGTAAAAGCTGTGAGTAGAACAGCATGGGATGAGAAAGCAACATCATTTGCTGCCACAGGTATCATCTGAGGTAAAGATGAAAATTAAAAAAAACGATTTATTAAGTATCAAAACTTCAGTGTTTGAAAAGTAATAGGGGTAAAGGTGCAAAAATGGGTCCAAACAATTACGTTAGGAGCACATAGGGGCAAGAAGTATTTTCGGGTTCAATTCTGGGTCTGAAGAATAAATATTGGTGCAATATAGGGTACACCGTTAATGTTGACCGACGTTGACCGTTAAACGCTGACGTGGAGGGGGAAATAAGATTTTTTGCTGATGTGGCGTGCATATATGGCAATATTTTTCTGAGTGTGTGGGGCCCACATAATTTAAATTAATAAAAAAATCAGAAAAATATTGTCACATAAGCACGCCACATCAACAAAAAATCTTATTTCCCCCGCCACGTCAGCGTTTAACGGTCAACGTCGGTCAACATTAACGGTGTACCCTATATTGCACCAATATTTATTCTTCAGACCCAGAATTGAACCCGAAAATACTTCTTGCCCCTATGTGCTTCTGGCGTAATTGTTTGGACCCATTTCTGCACCTTTACCCAAAGTAATAGTATTTATAACTATATTGGATAACACAAGGATATCTAACCTCATTTTGACCATATTTATCTTTATACTGCTTCTGAACAGTAGAGCTGAAGTATAGAGATGCATTATATATTAAATAGCATGAGTGCTTGGTGAGATTCAGCACCTCAAAATCAAAGTTCAATCCGACCACACTGTAATTTATCAAAAACTATACGGTGTGAGGCAAATTAAAATGGTAAAATGAAAGCTAGAAAAAGCATAAATGATGAAAAGTAAAGAATAGTAAAATGGACTGTTTTCTTTTTTCTTGACCAAACCTTTTCCTACGATAATTTAAGATGACTTGTGGGTAGAAACTGATTGACCAAAGAGTAAAAACAAGCCAACCCACAACTTCATAAGAGACATGGAGGGGCAGTGAATTCCAAGAAGACATTTTTGGTGTGAAGGCCTTGCTTAATTATTACTTAGCTTGAGGCTTCGTTCTAAAGAAGAAGCTTTACAATGATCAAGGATGTATCTATGATTTACCTGCTCATCCACCTCGCTTTTTATAGCAAAGCCTTTATCCTTAGTGAAGAAATTTGGTTTTGAATTTCCTCGAAACCACGTATGAAGTGCGCAATATAGTAATAGAAGAAAAATATCGCACATGGTCAATGCCAATATAATCTCATTTATTATTACTTAAAAAATTTTATAAATGATAAAAAAATGAAAGTGAAATGTACATTAAGGTCAAAAATGGAAGGAAATGTGGAGTGGGAGATACTGCAGAGGAGCACGAGTGTCTTGTCTTCACGATAACTCTGGCTTAAGTATTAATTTCTAAATAAGGATTCATGTAAATCTTTTGCAAGACTATTATATCTTATGTATTTGTCAAATAATGGATTTTCGTTAATGATTAAAGAGAGTTTGAAAGAAAACAAACACATGTATTTTAAATGACTAAATTAATTAATATTGTTTTTAAATGTATGTAAGTTAATTACAATTTCAAGCTCTTCATATAGATCATTTTATATTTCAATTTCTTTTATTAAATATATCATATTAAAGAAAAAAGAGAGTATTTAATTTCTAGTTAAAAGACAAGGGAGAGCATTTAATTTCTAGATAGAAGAGACATATTATTATATTGAAGGACAAAATTATCTTAATGTTTTGCTTGTCATGTGGTTTGAAGACGTGAATTTGAATTAGTATCTTTACATAAAACAAATGTAGAGTTATCTAGTATATTCTTTTCCCCAACAGCTTCGCCAAGTGAAATGAATTAGTCCTTTTTTATCATTTTTTTAAGACAAGAGGGAGCAATTTATATTACTACACCAATGTATGTCTATAAACTTTAGTTGAAAGGTTGAAATTAAAATACATTTGTCTGCAAAACCACCCACCATTAGAGTTGTGAATAATCCCATCCACCCACACTCTTACATCACCGTGGGCATAAGTAGGAGTGGGACTCCTCAATGTGGGAGGAGGGTCAAAGTCAAGATATTGCCTTTCAAAGTGCCACTGCTTTTATCATTTCCATTATCATCACATTTTTTTCTTCTCTCTCTTTTTACATGTACCAAACTTTTTGTTCATTTCGCCTGCTAATTTTCTTTGACCTTCACCCAGAGCAAAACAAAAAAAATAAATAAAAGACATCATATGAGGAAAAGTTGCAAATTTGTGCATATTTAATTATGATCACTTTTTATTATCTTACATCATTTTTTATTCATGTGAAATAGAATATATCAAATTGAGGAAAATTTTGAGATTATATGTATGTATGTATGTATGTATGTATGTATGTATGTATGTATGTATGTACTTACTTACGTACGTACGTATGTAGTACACATTCGCAGTATTTATGATCACAGCTTATTTTAGTTGACTTAGATTATAGTTATGCAATAAATTATTTTGGGAAAGCTAGTTAATTTTCTGCATCTTTATAATTTTACATATAATTTTATAAATGATTAATTTTAGCCCATGTAGTTTTCGTTTTATTGGGTCCTTATAATTCCCATAATTATAAGTATTTGTCTCTTCATACTCATAATCAGTTACATAGTAATGAATGATATGGATGTGAGTAAATAACAAGTTGCAGAAAAAAAGAAATAAAAAAAATTGAAGGACAAAACAATGAATTAACACTTATTTATTATAAAACTATCACAAAATTTGAAATACTACGTCTAGTGTCTAATATAAGAATTAGTTGACTAATTTTTATATATCAAATAAGTTAAAAATTATTTTGAAATATTTATTATTTATTATAAATTATTCTGTTTGACTTCACAAAATTGATTATATACCTTATTTTTATTAAACTCAGGGTATTCACGCCCCTGATAGAGGGACCAAGAATAGGCCACACTTGTTTTGTTACGACTTATGATTATAAACACTTTAATTACACAGACAATTATTTATCATTTATTTGTAAGTATTAAATATTTAATTCTATTTAAGAAATGTGTGTGTGTGTGTTTGTGTGAGTGTGCAGTGTATATATGGAATATAGCCATCCAACTCTAAACCGAGCAAATTAACTACTCAACTTTTCAAGAAAAGAAGGATAAAGATGTTAGAACAGTAGAAGCAACGAAAACAGAGTGTGAATGTGTAGAAAACTAGAAACTACTTAAATATGAAAGTAATTTTTTACCAGAAAATATGAAAATAGTTGGGAGTTAGAGAAGTTAAAAACTGAATTTTAATACATTGACTTTATCTTTCTAAGGTTCATGCTTGGCCGGAAAATTTTGACTATCCGATCAATCTGTAATCTGTCCTACGACATTTAGTCGCAGGGGAGGCAAAAGAAAACACCGCATTATTTTCTGTTTTTAAAGATGTATGTTGGGTCAAGCCAATATCCATGTATGAATTACAGTGCCATAATACCTAACTACTTATCCCTGTTCTAATTTGAACTATAAGAATCACTTTTAACGTATTTTATTTGAATCAATAAAAACCACATATCTTATTAACATCGTCTTGAGCTTAAATAACTCGAAACTTTATTCATATTTAATATGAAAGAATGAGTAAAATAAGTTCAAGAGAATAGAGAATAGCGGAAGTTAAGAGAGAAAATAAGAAAATTATATATGAGGGGGAGAGTAAACGAAAGAGAGAAAGTTAACCGAATAAAAAAGAAAATATTTAAGGATTTACCTTAACAATAACTATCATAGCATTCATACAAGTAATTCAATAAAAATAAAATGGACAACTTGTAAGAAACAAAAATGTTGAAACAAATAAGAACAAATAATGTAGCTCACAAAAGTTAGGATCTGGTGAATATGTGTTAGGAACCCAGTTTTTGAATTGTGGGTGAACCGCCAAATTTCTTCCCTAAAATTCATTTATTAAATAACAAAGAGCATTATTTATTAAAAAAAAAATCAATGTCATCGACGTAATTGATTCTTGTCACAATCAATTTAAAGACCTACACATGTTATTGTCAGACATAGTATAGGGCTCAAAATTTGAATGGTTTTTGTCCCTAATATAAGAGTTCATCTCACATTCTCTCTTCATTTAATGCGTTTTTCCTACTTTGCCTTTAACTCTCTATCATATTTATTAATGCTTATGTATTTCTCTCTCTTAAAAGTATCATAATAAATATGGACAATATTGGAAAAAAAAACAGTAGGGTTAAGGTGCATTTCTAGTACTCCACAATATGGCAAAGTGCACTTACAGTAATACACAATTTCGGGGTGCATTTGTGGTAAGCAAGAATAAATATCGTTGCCCCTATAATAACGCTGTTAAATAAGTCATCTTTGACCGTTAAGAGTAACATTTGACTGTTAAAAGGTGACATGGGGAGGAATAATTAATGACGTGGCAATGACTGGACGGACATGTGGCAATGCATGCTGACTGGATTAAGTTGTCAGGCCAAATTAAATTGAAAAAAAAAGGAAAATTAATTAGAGGTCCCCCACAAAGGAGTTAATACTGGAAAAGTCCCAAAAGTTAAAAATATTAATGTAGGGTCCCTCCTCCCCCCCACCCCCACCCTTCTCCCCCACCCTCCTCCCTCACCTGCCCCCTTCCCCGCCACCCTCCCCCTCCCCCGCCACCCTCCCCCGCCACCCTCCCCCTCCAGCGCCCCTCCCCTCCACCCTCCCCCTCCCCCGCCACCCTCCCCCTCCAGCGCCCCCCACCCCCACTCCTCCTCGCGATCTGATGAGAGAGAGAGAGATCCGATGAACTCGCAAGGGGGTGGGGGCGCTGGAGGGGGAGGGTGGCGGGGGAGGGGGAGGGTGGGGCTGGAGGGGGAGGATGGGGCTAGAGGGGGAGGGGGAGGGTGGAGGGGGAGGGTGGGGCTGGAGGGGGAGGGGGGCAGGTGAGGGAGGAGGGTGGGGGTGGGGGGAGGAGGGACCCTACATTAATTTTTTCAACTTTTGTGGGGGACTTCTAATTAATTTTCCTTTTTTTTCAATTTAATTTGGCCTGACAACTTAATCCAGTCAGCATGTATTGCCACATGTCTGTCCAGTCATTGTCACGTCATTAATAATTCCTCCCCATGTCACCTTTTAACAGTCAAATGTTACTTTTAACGGTCAAAGATGACTTATTTAACGGCGTTATTATAGGGGCAACGATATTTATTCTTGCTTACCACAAATGCACCCCGAAATTGTGTATTACTGTAAGTGCACTTTGCCATATTGTGGAGTACTAGAAATGCACCTTAACCCAAAACATTAACTTCATACACTCAACTAACATTTACATGTTTTCTTAAGAAGCGTTTTTTTGGTGATTAACTCTTATATTATGGACGGAGGGAGTAATTAATACAAGAGGATTAATTAGTAATATTGTCGCAGGCACACTTGACTAAGAGAATAGAGATAGAACGTGCTAAAATCTCAGTTGAAATCGACGTTGGCACACACGTGGCAGCAGATATGCGGTTATATAAATTTGATCAATCACTGTTTCTTTGTGATATTTAATTAATCTAAAAATAGTTTTGCAAATTAGATGGCTATTAGTTATAAGATCACTAAAACTATTAATGTTTGACCTTTGTTAACCCTTCCAACTACTTTTGTTTGAAAATAGTACTCCCTCCGATCCCTAATGTAAGAGCTAACAGTCAAAAAAACGCTTCTTAAGAAAACATATGAATGTTAGTTGGGTGTCTGGAGTTAATGCTTATTTTCCAAAATTGCCCATATTTATTATGGTACTTTTAAGAGAGAGAAATACATAAGCATTAATAAATATGAAAGAGAGTTAGGGGTAAAGTAGGAAAAAATGCATTAAATGAGGAGAGAATATGGGGTGAGCTCTTACATTAGGGACCAAAACCATTCAAATTTTGGCTCTTACATTAGGGTTCGGAGGGAGTATTTTAATTGAAAGCATTAAATATGGGAGGAATTGAATTCGTTTTAATTTTAACCTTACTGTTAAAGTCTTAAAGATAAAAGAAAGTCGCAAAGAAGATGATAAGTATGAAATAAAGTGTAAGGAGAAAGGATTAAAATAAAAAATAGAAAAAATACAATAATTACTTAGTCATAAAATGGAGCCCTTATACCAATAAATATTGGTCTAGTTGGTAAAGGGGTTGACTCATAACCATAAGGTTGAGTTCAAATCAAACCGATGTGAGGATCTTGTTGATGAGCGATTTGCCAGACTGCAAGTACATATCTGTAAGCGCTTTTTGAGTTTAAAGCTCTGCTCTAGCCTGGTAAGTTCTTAGGACCTAACCCACCTAAACATCTTTTCATAAAGGACAAAACTTATATTCAGTCAGTTATATCAAGTTCATACAGTTCTCTTATTAGTAAAAGCCACGTGTCTTCATGTACATCATCATTTGACACCGTTGCTCCAACGTTTACCTGCTTCATTCTCTCCTTCAATCAATCATCTTTTTTTGCCTTACACTCTCTCTCCCCACCACGTCTCTGTCCTTCTCTCTCTTCCCCTCAAATCTCCTTTCATTCACGAACTCCACCCCTCCAGAAACAACAGTGACACAAAATCTCAAGCAAATATCATGCCAATCAAAAAATCACACCCTCCCTCATAATCTGATGCTTTCTTTCTCTTCCTTTCATGAAACTTTGGATTCTGACGCGGTGGAGGAGGAGGCGGCGGCTGCCGCACGTTCTTCGACCTCGACGCCGGCTGCCTCGCGTTCTTCAACCACGTTTCAATTTTTCAAATCTGTAAGTTTTATATTTTTCAGATCTGAAGGCCTGAGAAAGCTTTCTTTTTTTTATACACGGTTTGGCCTGACCACACAGAGTAGCCGCCGTTGTGGTGGAGGAGGAGGCGTTGAAGACTTGAGGCTGTAGAAGGTAGGGAGGGCGAGAGGGAGAGGATGAATGGGAGTGAAGTGTTTGTTTTCGTTTGAGAGTAACGACGTTAAAGAACGTTAATTGATGATGTAAATAATGACATCTTGCTGATAGGAGAACTGGATGAACCTGATATAAGTAACTGGATTTAAGTTTTTTCCAAATTGAAACTCCTATTTTCGAACAAGTTCATTATGTTTGGTGTCGAGAAAGGAAAGTGGATAAATGGAAAGTAAAAGGGTGAAGATGGAAAGTTGGAGTTATGATGGGAATTAAAGTTTGTGGGCTCAGAAAAAGTGTGAGATAATGAGAGAAAACATGTGGCATCGAGTTTACATCTAAATTAAAAAAAAAAAACCCTCTCATTAATTCATCACTTTCTTTTCCCCATCCAAACGTATATAAAACTACACTTCGAGAAAGAGGAATTATGTTTTACTAATAGGAGTATTTAAGTAAACGTATCTATGGCGCGGGTTGATTATATGCTGCTACATGAGCACTTGAGTTGAAGTGAACGAAGAATATTATTTTTAATCTTTTCATCTTTAAATCACAAAGCACACATTCAATTGGATTTGGCTGTCTCTTTTGTGTTGCCACCATCCTTGTTTGAGTTGACTTTCTTTTGACCATACAACTGTAATAGAGGCTAACAATCAACTATTCTAGTGGTATATGAAATATAAACTCATGCTATTAGTGTGTGTACTGGCAAAAAAAAAAAAGGTTATCAGTGTGAGTAAATATATACCCTCTAATTAAAAAAGGAATACAATATACTTTTAATTATTTATATTTACATCAAATATTATTTTGTTCCCTTAAAATTAATGAGTACACTTTAACATATATTTTCACTAACGCCACTAGTTTCATTTAACTGAAAAATAAGAATTCAAAAAATAAAAAAGGTGTTAATAAAATCTGGGTAAAAATGTAATTTTTAAAATATAGAAAAGACTATACTAAAAATTAAACATTTGCTCATATAATGACCATCACAATTTCTTGCATCTCCATTTTCCATATAGTAAACATCATCAATAAAAAAGACTAAAAAAACTTTTATACTATAGAAATCAAACCAAAATTATACTTGATGCAAACATATAATGAAACAAAATTATAGTTTAGCCTTTTAAAAACGATCGTAACAAAAAGTCATCATTCTCAAAAAAAACCAAGGAGATGCCACTTGATGACAAATTAAAAAAAAAAATCCACAATATTAATTACTTCATCCGGTCCTTCATATTACAGCAAATTAGAGAGTTTAACTTATTTTAGATATAATATTTCAGCACACTTTTTCATGCTTATTTATCACTATTCCACAAAATCATTTATCATTCAAAAATTGACTATAATAAAAAAAATTATCATAATCACAAAAAAACGGTGGATTGATGATCATATAGAATTAGTGAGGATATAATTCGTTATAAAATAAACAATCGCTAAACAATTATAGGTAAATTATTTGATGATAGAATTTTATCTCTATGGATAAAATTTTGTCAGTGATCTTATTTTTTAGCAGGTTATATTAACTAATTGATATCATTTCTTCAAACTAAATTATTCAGATGTAGAATACTTAATCTTGTCTTAGTGATTATGCCCAATTGTAATATTGTGTTAAGTATCTCTCAATGCATAATGGAATAACCCTAAAAAAGACATCAAATTACAAATGAAATTAAATAATCATCAATTTTACGATGGAATTTATGTCAGTAAAATTTACCAAAAGAAATTTCGCCAAAAATTTTACCGAGGGAGTTTTTTCCATGGCTAATTACCGATGGTTTTGTTATGGAACTTTTGTCGAAAAAATTTACAGTTGTTAATTCCAACCCAAATCCATCAGTCTAGCAACGGAATTTTCTCACTGATTTGTGATGTAAATTCTGTCTGTAATTAATTAGCCAAACAATTTTCCATGGCTAATTAACGATAATTTTCGTCCTAATTTTATGGAAAAATATGATGTCATTAATTGACTGATTATTTTATAGAGAATTATTATTTTAACTTATTTTCAAAATATTTGATAAATAAATTATTTAATAAAAATATATTATAATTATTGATAAAAATTAATATATACATATATAGATATACATAACATATTTTTTATAATATGTTATGTATTAATGGATATTTATAGGAAAAAAAATTAATTCTACTTTAATATAGTAAAATAATAATTAAAAATCTTAATGAAAAAAATGTACTTATGTTATGTATTGTATGTGACTATAAAAGATTGTTCATGTGAAAGCGTATAATATGTGAATAATATATTATTAAATAAAACTATTTCATAATATATTAAATTAAGTATAATTTAAAGTATATATAAGATCAAATATAATTATAATGTTGAGAGTATAAACATTATAAATATGATAGTTTGCAAATGATATTACAAGGGTTCTATAATTCAACTGGTTAAGGAACCAGCACAGGCACAAGAATGGAAAATTCAAATCTCCACTTCTTCAATTTGAAACAATTTGTAAAGGTGACACATGGCATGGGAGGGTAGTGTAGCCACATGGCTTATCATTTTTTCAAAAAGAAATACTTTACCCACGAATTTCTGATAGAAATTCCATGGATAATTTCCAACAAAATTTCTGTCACTACATTACTGGTGGGAATCCCATGGGTAATTTACAAATGGAACTTCCGTTAGTAATTTAGTGACAGATAAATTATCACAAATTTCATTAAAGTTACATGGGTAACTTCCGTCCCTAAATTACCCATATACCGAATTTCCATCACTAATTTTTTTGGGTTTACAAATATATCCCCAATCGCATGTCAAATAAGACTAATTATTTGTTGTTCTGAAGTCCTATATTAGGGTAAATAGTTGGTCTATGAGTTTCTGTTACTAATTTATTTTGTGACCAAATAATTACCACGGAATTTTATAGACAGCATTAGACAGCATTCATTAAAAAAATTATCAAAATATACGTGTGATTCACATTACCCATATAAATTCTATCATTAATTCGATGTTTTTTAGTTATCAGAATAAGTATTTAAACTCAACAAAGCTTAAAATGTAAACAATATCGAGTGTAACGGGTGAAAGCAAGGGGATTGTGATTAAGATAAATTAAAAATGAAAGAAAGTGAAAGCTTGAACATTTTTGTGAGTAACATTGTAAGATTATTAAAATAAATGAATGAATATACTCAAAATGCTAAACTTTAGTCGTGATAATTTGAACTGCAATAAATTAATTTTAAAGCCTTAAAAATTGGAACGGCCAAATTTCAACCTAAAATTGTAATTGGGTAGCGGTAAGGAAGTGGGTGAAAAAGGTAGAGGAGGTGAGAAGCTAATTCCATTACAACAATATAATTTGTACATTGAGGAATTTCTTGATTGATACAATTATTTCAACCAGGCCACTTGTTTATTTGATACTCCCTCCAGTCCTAAATATAAGACTTAATTGACTTTTTTAAGAAAAATCCTAAAAAAAAGCAAAATAAGTTAATTATAAATTGATTTACCTAATTTTTCCCTTAAACTAATTTATTTTACTTATATAAACTAATGGATAATCTAAAAATATATCAAATATGTCATGATTTAATAGACTATTTTGAAACCTTAACCTCTCAAAAAAAAAGTCATCTAGGTCCTATATTTAGGACCGGAGGTAGTATTTAGTTTGAGAATCTCTAGTATCTTTTATGTATTTAGCTTTACTCTCTTCTTGATGTTCATGGATGATCTTCGAATGATTTTCTGTTACTATTGTGCTTGTTCGTTCTTTAATTAAGCAACAAATACTGGATATGGTTGTCAAGCGAATGAAATAGGGGAAATGAATTTATATACATCATGAAAGAGTATCAATATCACAAACAAGTCCCTTAAAACGATCATATTTACATTGAAATCCACAATTAAATAGTACTGCATTAGAGTTGTTACTGTAGCTCATTGAGTTGTAATTGACTTATTTGGTAGAGACCTAATTATTATTGATAACTCAATAAGTAGTATTAACAGCTACCGTTACAATTTATCAATTAATCAAACTCAAGTTTCTAGGGACTACAATGTGATTTTATGATTTAAAGGTCATGTTGTAATTAGTTATTTTCTATTGCACCTAATTGTAATTCTCCCATATTAATATTGTTGGAATGGGTTGAGATTAGTAATGTCTAATGAGTGAGCTACGCTTTCCGTTATAATTTTTGTTGTCTTGCAATCAGAAGATACTCAAGCATTCGTTCATAAAAAAGAAAAAATTTAATGATTTAAGTGACTTTAAGTGGCGGTTTAGAGTTGGAACACTTACTATGATTATAATAGGAGGTGGTTAATAACTGATTTTCCCTAGTTTGGCAGATTCGTTAAACTAATTCAAATCGCATGGAAGTTAATTAATAAGTTAAGATAGTAGGAGTTATCTCTTAACATATTCCTAGAGTTGACCTTCATATTAATATATTGTGTTCCATACCTAAGAAGTGTACAGTACAACTAAAAAAAGAATTTGTCCACTTGCCATTTAAGATGGGTTATTTCAACATGTCATAATTGCAATCCACTTAGCTTACTTATAGTAGTTCTTTGTCCAGATCTGGTTAATGGTAAATTAATTTCAAATGATTTCAAAATTTTAATTAAGAAAGCATGACCTAAGCCACTCTGTAGGAGTAATTTAATATTTAATTGATGCACTAATAATTTTTTTACCAACACTAATAATAATAGTTTCATATATGTTTATATTTTTATTAAATATTTTATGCAGACATGTACTATTTGATATTGTTATGTTATATATGTATGCACTATATATCAAATCTAATTGTTGGTGGAAAAAATATGATCAAATCGAATTGAAAGTTTCTCTTCTTAAAATGTTTTTACATTCACATGCCCTTAAATCCAAATATTAGAAGTCCTAAATTCTTTAACAAAATCCATTACATGTTCGTTATTTAAAAGGAAAAAACTTACATCAAGTTTGTTACATCCAGTTCTCCTATAAATAAATGCAACCTAAATTTATTAGAGACATCATCACTAATTAACGCTTCTTCTTCTTTTTTTTTTTAAAGAGTGATTAATGCTGCTGTTGCTTCACTTGGCAATGATGTGGAAAGTTTCGATGAAAGATGGTCTCAGTTTCTCTTTATCGTTTCATCTTGGCAACAAAAAAGATGATGGAGGCCGCCATAGCTCAACTTCAACCCATGATCACCGATGGCATGGTTCTACCAAAAATGTGGTGAATTAGTTAGCTACAGAATAAACTACAAAATCCGTCGCAGAATAAGTGCTGCTAAAAACTTAGCTACGAGATCTTGTCTTTACTGTCGGATTTCCGTCTCTAAATTTTATGTCTATAATTTATCCAGAATATCGGTTATTAATATCCATCCAATATCCATCTATTTCCCTTTTCGCCCGTCCTGTACATGAGAACAACTGTATCAACATTACTACTTTGAATGGATTTAATTAAATGCGTTATTTTGGAAGCCTTGTGGCTTTCGTCCAACAAACAATGAAAAGCAAAGTGTATATATATATGTAGTTATGAAATATAAGCAGCAACAATTAATAACTTCGCGAAATTGTTACAATTGTCGTCGCTGAGTTTTTCCTCTTCACTACTTCCTTCGTGGGTTTTGTTCCTTTCATGATAACAAATTAATACAAGCCATAAAAGTTTTTCAGGCACAATAAAATTCTATTCGTTGCCATACTTGGCCGCAATCTAGTCATAAAAAGAACATCAATTTTGGGGGCCGATCCTAACAATTTCAGATCTCTACGCCCTCTTTAGTGGAGTTCTGACATGGAGTGTCCAATATAATTTACTCCTCCACGGGTAAAACCCAATAGAAACTATTATTGATAGAGTTCTAGCCGCAATGACCAAGAGAAAAACTTGATGGAGCTAAGCTATTTTGGTTTCTCCGCTCGGCCTTGGAGATTCCAAAAGCAATGTAAGTAGAAAAAGAAGATAACAAAAGGATTGAAGAGACTATAGAATGTAAAGAAGAGAATGATGCTATTGTTTTTTCAGGAGAGGAATTATTGTGAGAGCACATGCACCATGTTATTTGTGGTATGACCAATCATATTTAAACACATAAGATGTGACGTGGAATATTTAATCTGAAATGACACCTTAAAACAATCAACTAGCAGATAAAGATAACTTTTTCAACCCATAAAAAAATTGAAAATTTGTATTTAATTTTTCATGTGTTAGTGAAGTTTTAAAGGGTGCTGTTAATGTCTTGAAATTCATATATTTTTAGAATATTTCACATGGTTCATATATAGTTGTTGGAGTATTTGTACATATTTTAGAGGCTAAACTATTAGAAGGATGCATAATATTTTGGTTGCACATTTGTTTCTCGTTTGTGTCAAAGTTGTTATTTTGTAAGACATTTATGTATTATGAAATTGAAGTAAAGTCATTGGAGAAGCTAATGATGATTGAAGTGATGTGAAAGCATGAATGAAACATTTAAATTGCAGGAAGAAGGAAATTTTACAAAAAGAAACTGAGCCGCGGCTCAAATTTTAAGCCACAACCCAAAATCTGATAGAGAAGAATTGGGTCGCGACTAAGTGTTCTGCTACTGTTTTGGGTTGTGGCCCAATCGCATCTGCATTGTGACAACTCATATTAGACTCGAAAATTAGGGTTTAAAAGGCCAAAAAACATATGGGGATGAACATTCTTCACTTCTTGGAACATTTGGGAGTATTTGGTTATGCTAGGACTTTCTTTATATGAAGATTGAACTAAAGTTTGAAGTTAAAGAGATTTGGGCTTCCATTCTTGGTTTCTTCTCTCCTTCTTTATTCTTGAAAGTAGAGTTTTTAAATTTTTGGTCATTAAAGAAATAGGCCTTCTAATGACCAAAAATTTAAAAACTCTACTTTCAACAACACCAATATTAATGACCAAAACTTTTTGGTAACGAAAGACCTATTTCTTTTGTCTTTAATGACATTCTTTTAGCGGTGTGAGGTTTAAGAATTACCAAAAGAAAAGAAAAGAGAAATTGCTTAAATATGATGACATGTTATTTGGAGAAGTAATTAGACAAATTTCATAATCCTATTTCGCCTAGAAAACCTTAGGGAAGTCAGAGTTGGTGCTTATGAGACTATAGGAAAGAACCCAATGCAAAATAGGAAGCAAAAACGCGCTTTCCAAACTGATTTTCACACCAAAAAAATTGTCTTTGCATTGTCTCTTCTTTCCTTCTGTTTCCTTCTATTCAATCCTCTTCTTTTGCCCCTAAAAACGAGAAGTTAAGATAGAAACGGGTTACCTAGAGTGCAATAATACCAAATGCACCAATTAATGGCATAATATGCACAAATAATCATGGAAATGCAAATAACTTCTAAATTATGAACCATATATGATGACACAACTAATTCTCAATATATTGAACCAATTAACATGTTAATTTCTCATTATTAATAAAATAAAAATATTTAAATATATCACGTGTAATCACTATTATATACATATTATGTAAAAAGGAAATTTTATCATTGGCTTAAAAATTTTGATAAAACAATCACATTGATACACACACACATATTATATCATAGATTTCTAATATGTTATCAGAGTAGTTAGCTAGATCAATGAAACAAAAACTGAGGAAAATATTAATACTGTGGATAGTTGGATATGAGGATTTTTTTAGCCTATGCAAAAAAGTAGTGGATTTGAAGTTTGTAAAACTCAAAAAAAAAAAAAAAGATCAGACAAAAAGAGAATAGGAGAACGCAAAAAATCAACAGGCGAGATACGTGTATGTGTAATATATATATATATAAAGAAGGTTCACATTGAATAAATTAAGAAGAGTAAATATTATGTATAATGTGGAAATGCAATTTATATCATCACATTGGCTTAATTCGCACGTACGAGTGAATCTGAAAACTATAACCCTCGGATTGCGTACAAGCTACTCTTCAAGGCACCCATAGATGGACTATATACTCTATATAATTTCAACAGAGGTTTTAATATATTTTAAGAAAATGGATGTAAACCCAGTTACCCACTAAAGCGCCATTTTTGTGAAAAAATAAATGAAGATAAAAGCATTGTAATCATTCTCTTGTAAAGTGTTGTCTTATAACGAAGAGGAGCATTAGAGTTTGTCTTGTACAGAAGTTGGTATAATTATGTAAATAATAAATGCGGTATCAAAATTCATTTCGCAATTTGAAAGAGGCGACGACTAACTTCCAACTACCGTCACCTCTCCCTTCTTTTGATTTATTTTCTCTTTTTGGTGTCGTGAGATTATAAAGAAAATAGTGAAAATGTAACTAGAATAACTATATTATTAATAGGAAAAAATAGTTGCGTAATACACAAAAATCCCCTGGCCAAAAAAAAAAACACAAAAATCCCACTAGATAAGGTCTGATGATGAGTTACAGCTTTGTTGCTCTCAAAAATTGCCACAGCAAGTAAACGGGTCAAATTTAGAAGTACAATAATAAGAAAATTATTGTTCCACAAGAACTAAGACAAAAGTGGATTAATTATCACAATTATATTTTTAATTAGGTTGAGTGAATATCTTTATATTTTGAAATATAAAAGTTCCTAAAGTGAAAATAGCATGACATAAACTAAATTATAACTTGAATTAAAAACAAGAAGATTCTAGGATTATTTATCCACCTTGACTTTATGATGCTTAATTAACCTCATATATCAATGAATATCAAGTTGATGTTTAAAGTTTTAATTATTTAAATAATTCTATCAAATTTACACAAACCTTAATTAATACTGATGCTCATCAACACTTACTACATATCATGCTAGCTAGTTTTTTTAAATAATCAACTTCAAATTTGCAAAACTTGGTTAATGAATATCTCTATCTCATGAATTAAAAACAATAAAAATGAAATATAATATTTTAGTGGATAAAAGTCAATCCCAATTATAATATTTTAGTAAGGGTATCATGAAACTAATAAGGGTAATGACCCTAATTTGCCCTTTAAGTAACCACCGGGACCCTAAATTAACAAGTGCAATTTCATTCTTGAAGTAACCAAAGTGATCCAATTTTACCCTCACCTGACGGTCAATGGCGTTTTGACTGTTTAAAAACTTTGTGAAATTGCATATTAACCCCATATATTATTCTTATTTATATTTTGATCCTATAGTTTGTTTCAATTTTCATTTTAATCCATGTAGTTTAAAATAAGAGGTTTTGGTCGCTCAAGTTTGATTCCGTTAGTACAATTAGTCCCTATAGTTTAATAAGGACTTGAGTATGGGTTAACAGTGTCAAATATGTTGACATATCACTAACGGTGTTAATTATGATGACATGGCTAGATGACTAGAAGATTGATGTGACCAAATAAAATATAAATTTTGAATTTTAAAAAAGTTAAAAAATTCAAAAGAAACTCTCATCCCACCCCACTCCCTTCCTAGTCATCTAGTCATCTCATTATAATTAACACCGGTTATTGTAATTTGTAACCGATTTTGTTAATTATAATTTGTAATTGATTTCGTTAATTATAATTAATAAAATGTCGAGAAGTCATCTACTAATAAGGAAGTTTGTGTATTTAGGACTAATTATACAAAAGCTAGCGTAATAAAATTATGCCATTACAACAACATAAAATGCTGCAAGTGCTTAAACAAAAGACTGTCTGATGAGAATAAATTCTTATAGCGAATGTTTTATAAATTATTCATTATAATAAAGGGAAAATTTTATTTTGTAGAAACAAATTAAATTATAAATTTTCTATAATATATTATAGTGAATGTTAGGCTTTAAAATAATAATAAGAGCATAAAATTAATACTGTGCTATGCTAATAATGATGGGAATGTTATAATAGATGTGTGATAATATTAGAAATGATAACATTTGTACTAGGATAGGTTGATGTTTTAAGACCATTCCATTTTTTATTATGGGAATATATAGTTCATGATATTAAAAGGGCGACACCATACTATAAAGTGGATGAGTATTATGTTTGTTTAGAACATTTTATCAAGATGTGATCTCAACATTTGGAAGCTCGTCTGAAAACATTTTTTCTGAATTATGTCCATATTTTGTAGAAAAATAATTTGATTAGTATCTTAAGAAAATTTCTGGACATTAAGTATACAAAATACATTATACAACTTTTCTTCAATTATTATTACTTTTTTTTTTCCTTGAAAACATTTAAACGGTCAACATTCTTATCCAATTCGAAATTGGTCCTCAAGATATCAAGAAATATTTCGAATAAGGTCAAATACTCTTATTTACCTCTAAAGTAATCACCATGTACTATTGGGCATACTTGGGACAATTTTACCCTGACTCGACGGTCAATGACGTTTGACTCTAAAAAATTTGTCGAATTACATATCAACCTCATATATTCTTCTTATTTATATATCCTTCTCTTCTTCCTGATACTCATCATCAATTTCTTACCCTTCACTCTCACCCTCCTCACCACCACCGTCACCTCCACCACCTCCTCGGCGACCCCACCCATCTCTCCTCAACATCCAACCCCTCCAATTCCCAGTTCCTCTATATCACCGTCTCCAATTTTCTAAATGACAAATGTTCCCATAACTTCTTTAAAAAGTTAAAACCTCAACATTTCTTCCCTACTACTGTTACTGTTACTGTTACTGTCTTTCTCTCTCCCAATTTTTTATGTCACAACACTAATTTCCTTCCCTCCCTCACTTCATTTAAACAAAAGCATGAGCAACAACAGCGACGGCGGTGGTTCTTGTAATGCTTGATCAAGGTCTTCTTTTACTTAATTCCTTGGATCTATATAATGCTTTATTTTCTTTTCACTCATATTTTTCTGAGTAGTGATCTATTGTGGTCAACATTTCAGGTTTATCTTTTTATCTTTCTTATTGCTCAATCTAACCTGCTTATCATTATGTTCTTACTTATTCTTGAGCTCAATTTCTTTCCTTTATGCTCTTGGCTGATTTGTGTCTTCCTTATGTGCAGTCTAGTGGATTTTGTTCTTTATCGTGAGGAATCAAAGGAGGTGATAGTGACGTTGGCGGGGAGTGGTGGTGTGGTGGAGGAGGTGGTGGAGGTCACAGTGAGGTGGTAGTGGTGGTGGTGAGTAGGGTGAGACTGAAGGGTAAGAAGGTCATGAGTTTAAGAAAGAAGAGAAGAAAATATAAATAAGAAGATATGAGACTAATATGCAATTTGACAAAGTTTTTAGACGGTTAAATGGCATTGAACATCGGGTTAAGGTGAAATTAGTCTGCTTTGATTACTTTGAAGGCAGAAATATACTAGTTGTCAGTTTTGGGTGCCCAATAATTCGGATTGGTTATATAAGGGCGGGTAAAATAAGGCTCATACACTTCAAGTAATATATGAGAGTTATTTACAAGTGGATTGAATATCTTGAAAGTGAAAACACTAAGAAAACACTTCAAATAAAGGAAGAGAAAGTTGATGGCTGAAAAGAAACAAGTGATCCAAATTCCTTCTATCCTATTCATTATCTGTTCAGAAACTAAGGGTGAAGAACATATTCTAAGAAAAGTAGTGCATGCGAGTTTCATGGTGGCATAACCAACAAGCTTGTCACATCCCTTTCCCTCTACGACTGCCACAATAGGCTCCATCAATTTTTCCTTATTGCAATTTTGTGTGGCACACATTATCACAATATAATGCAATGACTTTATCTTGTAACAGCAACGGATCGATGCAAGGATATAGCATGAATTGATATCAGTGTAGACTAAGAAAAAGTATGTATGAGTACCAACTTTGATTTATGCTTGTGCCACCCAATCTCAGACCAATCTCTTTGGTCCCGTATTGTACAACCACAGAATTCATTCTATCATTATCAGAATGAGCAAAGCGATATATATATATATATATATATATATATATATATATATATATATATATATATATATATATATATATGATAAAGGAAACGGAATTAAAGGGCTTATTTGCTTTGCTCCAAAAAGGGGTACCATGTTATCGATGAAGGGAGCCATCAATGGACCTTTCTGTAAGTATATAACGTCCATTATTCTTTACTTATTTTATCCGGTATTATTATATGTTTAACAAAAATTATTCAAAAAGGAATACATAAATGCATGTTTTTTGTTGATGATAGTTGTATAGCTAAATCAAGACAAGAGATTAACTCTAAACTTGAGTGCATAATAAAAAGAAGTTATTATTTGAAGCTTAACTGGGAAAATAAATCATCTCACAAGCGATATATTATATATTGAAGTTATTTATGGTAAAAGACATCTAATATATATTTAAAGATTTTTTATCGAATTGCTATAAAATGAGTAATGTTATATTGTAAATTTTTTTGGACTGATCAAAGTAATATTATATTGTGATCAATGTTGGTATTTTAAGAGAAAATGATCATAACATAAAGTTGGGAAAAACGTAGATGTTGATATTGGGATGTCAATAAAAAGCATATATAAGACAATATATAGCCACATGAAGTAAAGTACGGAAGAAGAAATAACTATGTAAGATTATTGTATGAGATTGTTAACATGTCCAATCCAAAGATTTCGACAAGTCTTGATGGTGTACATTGACCCTAAACAATACAAGTAAGCCCTTTTAATGGTATAATACGTGTTCTTATTGTATACATGATCTTGCATAATTTTCATCTAATGAACTTTTGATTAAAGTTAATACGTGTTCTTAAAAAGTATTTGAGATAAAAATTGCAAACTACTTAGCTAAAGTTTTAAAGCGATAATGAACAAAAATTTTACTCTATTGATTAAAGTTAATTTTACATCCAACAAATTAAAGATTCGCATTAACAACATATATTACATTTAGGTCATATATTACACATTCTCTGCCACCGTTCTACCATCATCAATATTCCCATCATGATCAGCTTGAACATCAGCATTAGGAGGGGTTCCGGAATTTGATTTGTCATCTTTGGGTGCAAATAATATAAAATGTTTAATTATGAATATAAGGTCTAAGTTACACTGACCTGAAAAAATATGAAATTAAAAAAAGCATAATTAACATTTCATTGATATGATTGATTCAATTCCAGTAATTACGTACACGCAATTAATCAATGATCCATACCAGAGACAAAATAACATGTTTGCGATCACAATCAAAATCACAGATCAACTTCGTCCTAGAACCTGAGATTTGAGAATTTGTCACTAAGATTAAATATTAACTCAAGTAATATTCATGATTTTATAACTAAATGTGATTTCAACACACACACACACAGTAGTTCCAAGAAAAATGTGAGATGGAGAGAGAAAACTTGTGGGCCAAGAGATATATGTAAATTATCAAAAAAAAACTACACTTTTCCATTTCTTAGATTTCCTTGCCTCAAACCAAACGAAATATTGCAAGTTTTAAAGAATTATTAATGAAGACATTGCCTAGTAAGAATGTCATTGTTAACAAGTGAACATTACTATTGACAATCCATATTTTCTGAGACTTTAACGTAATTATCTAATCTTATTATACATTTAAGTATTTTAGAAAAGACCATATAACATCTATACTCTCTTCGTTCCTAATTAAAAGTCAACTTTGACCTTTTTGAAAAAGTTAAAATTACAAACTTAATCATTTTAAATTTTTTAAATTATCTTTTTTTCTCAAAACACAATTCTCTTTTTTTTTTTTCTCAAACTTTATCACTAACGTTAAAGAAGAACGATATATATGTTGATTAGCAAATACAAGGTGTTCGAAGTACAATTCTCTTTTTTTGGCCATGCGATACAATTCAGTAATACCAAATCAAAACTTAAACCCACCACACTGAAACCCGAAATAACCCATAAAGGAAGGCAAATTAACATGGTAAAACTAGAATATTTAATGAAGGAAGGAAGAACTTAATGTATTTTGCTCAAATTTCAAACCTTTTCCTGAGAAAAATCATTATGCTTTGTGGGTAGAAACTCAGAAGCCAGCATAGGAAAATGAACTAACTTAGAACATCGCTTGTGTGACATATAGGGCTTTCAAAGGAAACAGAAGTCCATATTCTAGTGACTTCATACACTAGTAGAATATAAAAAAACTTGAATGTAAGAGTTGAAAAATTTTTAGAGACAGCATCAAATTATACTATCATAAGAACTGAAGTATCATGAAGTTCACTACCACCAAAAATTTAAAAAACAGAGCAAAAACAGAGAAATGCTCGTCATAATTTAATTACCTCTCAGATTCTGCACAACAGTTTTCTATTTTTCAGCTATTGTCAATTATAGAAATGCAGCTTGATTCTTAGTATTTATACACTACAGTGTGAAGTCAATCATGAAGTGAAAGCAACGATCCTTTTAGAATCCCACAAGAAATTTCTCACCTTTCCAAAACCAGAACGTTTCATGCGAGACATCATACTGACCCCATCCGGTTAAGAATCTAGCTGGGGAATTGATTTTGGTTTAAAATATAGGGACTATTTCAAAATTTTATCTATCTTCTCAAACAATTCTATTGACGTTACCTCAACAATAAATAAATAAGAACATGGGGAAATAGGGAAATTGAAGAACATAATTAACGTATTTTAGATAAAAATATGATATACTAACTAACTTAACTAACATATTTAATTTAATTAAATTAGTTAACTCTTTTTTTAATCTATGAACAAATAGTGTATTGATATGCTTCTATCTAATTATTATTGGTAGTGCTATTGCTAACGTGTAGGTTTGGAACTAAACAATTCCATAAGTACATGTGTACCTTAGCAGTTAGTCTCACTGCCCTCAATACTTGGCTTTAGCTTTCTAAGTCAGAAGATGAAAGGATACATTTACTGTGCATTTGTTGGCAGTTTTATGGAAAACTAGCCAAATACATATATCATCAGTATTATTCCTATGCTTAGAGTTAAGAAGGTGGGGTTTTATTTAAAGTTTGTTACCTTTAGTTTTGGTTTTAGTTAATAACAATATTATTTGTGAAATTTAATCTAACTTTAGTCTTGGTCTCCTTAATTCTATGTGAATTTAGTCTATATGTCTTTTACGGGATACTCATATTTAAACCAATTCCTTGTAATAAAATGATAGAGACAAAAACTAAGGATTTAAAACTAGGGTAAAGGGTCAATAGTATACGTGTTTTCTCAAATGATCACCTAGTGTCAAATTCTATTTGCACCAATATTATGAAAAAACTCAAATTTCTATTTACACCAATATTATGAAAAAACTTTAATGTTCACAAAATACGTTAATTTCTCTTTTTATTTAATGGATTATGTTAGTTTTAATCTCAATATGAAAGTTATGAGTAGTTTTGGTCCAAAAATCATATAGTGTTGTGTGATCTTTTGAAATATGTATTTTTAAATCTTGACCCTTTAAACTACATAGAACAAAATTAAAATTTGATACAAGAAGTTAAAAGAATAAAATACGATTAAAATGTAATGAAAATGGTAATATCAAGTTATCAACACTATTATTTATAATGTATGTATGAATATTTTCTCTTATTTGGCAATAAAGTTACTTCTTGAAAATACCAAAGTCTTTGCATGCCTTTAAATATTCAATCTTTATAAAATCATATAAAATTGAAAAACAAGTATCTTTTTTATCCACAAAATATCAAAATATCACCGAATATAGAACATAATGATAAAATTAAACGTAAAAAATCTGACCCCAAAATCATGTAATTTACCATAATGGAGAGGTAGAAGAGGAAAGCTAAATTCATGTTTTATAAGCCCAATAAATTCACTTAGTGGGCTTTAAAACTAACCAATTACAAATCTTAGGCCCAAAAAATTAGGTGATTATCTATAACAATATTTACAATAGGGTAATGGTGCAAAAATGAGTTCAAACTATTACGCCAGGAGCACATAGGTGTAACAAGTATTTTCGAGCTCAATTCTGGGATTGAAGAATGAATATTGGTGCAATATAGGAAACGCTGTCTATGTTGACCGACGTTGACCGTTAAACACTGACGTGGCGGGGAAATAAGATTTTGTTTTTTTGATGACGTGTCGTGCTTATGTGACTGATTTAACCGGTTCCTAGTCGCCTTGGGGTTAAATGCAAGTTATTTATAAAACCAAGGATTGCAACACAGTGGCGCAACCTCGGGTCGTCTCTCTTGAGGAGTCTTGTAACTACCCTAAGATGAACTAAATGCAAATCAAAAGTGACAAAAGGGAAGGGGTTTGTTTGTTTGGTTTTTGAAATTAACTAATTAAACTAGTAAGAAAATGTAAGTGCTTGTTTTTAGTGTTTTTCAAATAAAGGTATGAAGGTTTAAAATAAATGTAATGCAAAGGGGCTTTGGTAGTGATTCAATGGTTCAATTGCTTCTTTAAAAAGATCATCGGAGTTATATCATTCATCAAGTCTATTAGAAAAATCCCAAAGCAACCACTAAGGGTCCTCCAACACTAATTAATAGCTAATCAAGCAACCACTTAAAACTAGTCATTACTTAGGGTTAGAGTTAGGTTCCACTTGATGTGTATTAGAAACAAGTTTGTAAATCAAAATCCTCTTCAAGGAAGTGCAACCACAACAACCTAATTGAAACACTAGCTATTCAAGCCAAGCAACCACTTAAAGCATGTAAAGCATCATGAATCAATTCACATAGGAAATAGGAAATCCATAACATTTAACATACAAACTTAGTATCCAATACATCTATATCAATCCATACAAAATAGAAAGATAAAGTCATGTCTCTACCCAAAATATACAAGGAATTGCAACCACATATCCCAAATATACATTGAAAGAGCATAGAACAAGAGAAACTCCCCTATGAAGCCCATTGAAGCAATTGACCATCTTCACACCACCAAAGCACCAAAAACTTAGCCTATCATGGAAGGAGGAGAGGAATTTCGCCCAAAATCTACCCAAGAAGTGGCTGTGATGAGGAGGGATGAAATGGAGAAGAAGGGTGGTGAAAATGGAAGAGGAGATGGAGATGGAGAAGAAAATATGGAAGATTTGAGGTGAAATTTCATGGAAATGGAAGTGGATTTGAGAGATTTTGAGTGAACCCTAGCATAGCCACCTTATTTTCGTGCAAATGGGGCTTGGACCGAGGTTTGGGGGCTCTTAGAAAGCTTATATAAGGCCAAGAAACCCTAAAAATCGCGTCTGATTTTTGACAGGGTCAGGCTCGCCAGTGCCTCGCCAACTGGCGAGCACGTGGCGAGTTACCCGAATGTACTCGCCAGTGGCTCGCCAACCGGCGAGCAAGTGGCGAGTGGCTCGCCAGTGGCTTGCCAGTGGCTCGCCAGTTGGCCTGCCTCAGGACTAAAATGCAAACTTCATCCAGAAACGTTATTTTGACCCATTTTCTTGAATCTTCACCTTCAACCTCCCAACCTACATATTCAAATGTCTCAAAGGTAGCATCAAAATGTTCTTGAAAACATGTAAAACATTATAGCATGCTAAAAAAGCCTGAATTGCCCTTGATTAGAACAAATTCTAACAACTAGTGCAATAGTTAGAATCTATGCAAATTAGGTGCAATTATCATCAAAACATGCATTAATTCAATGGATTTGGCCATGAAAACATATGCAAATATATGGTGCAATCATTTCCCCCACACTTAGACCTTTGTACTCCTAGACAAAGGGTACATTGCATAGAATACAAGATTTTAACAAATCAATAGTCATCAATTTAGTATGAATCAACAAGCAAGAATATGCATAGTGAGAATTGACAATGCAATTGGACATGTTTTATGGCGATGAGAACTCTCAAGATAATAGTGTTTCACTCTCCTCACCTAATGTGGAATTTGTCACTCTACTTGCTCAATAAACAATTTAACCATAGGCTTGTGACTACTCTAATATCTCCACTATGCATGCACACATGACTGGATCAAGAGGACTTTGTGGGGTTGAAATGATGGAGAAGGCTAATAATGAATGATGAATGATGGAATAAAGTCAATGACCAATTATGCAAACAATTATCCACCACATATAAATGCAATACAACAAACGGTAACTCAAGTCATAACAATTTCATACTAGCATGCTACATGTCTCTCTTTTTCTCAATTTTTTTCACAAGCACTTTGTGCTTCCTCTCTTTTCTTTTTGCACTATGCCTTTGGCATACATTAGCACTTTGTGCTTTCACTCTTCTTTTTTTCTTGGCCTTTGGCCGACTCTCTTTTCTTTCTCTCTTTAGGCTCTCGGCCTCTTTTTTTACTATGTAGCATGCTTTTTCAAATCATACAACAATACAAGAACAATGGAAATGCAAATATATGCTATGGATGCATGTTTCCAAATTGGTCAAGGTGGAAGAAAAGAAAGTGATGGCTCAAAGGGGTGAAACAAAGGATATATTTGTTGGTTAAGTGTTTGGGTCATAGGGTTTAGAAATGAATGCCCCAATCATATCCAAACATTAATGCATAAGCTTTGACTAAGAGTAGAAACAAGTTCTAGAAATTAAATAATTGAGCAAGTCACTCATGAAATGAATTAAAGGCTCAAAAATCCTCACAAGAAGGGCTACTCTCATGCCAAAGATAAGTTTAATTGCAAGGCCAATTGACAAAATGCATATGCTTGGTATTGATTCAATACTAACTTGTTGAAAATTTGGTAGGTTCTAATCTTGCCCCATAGGTTTTCAAAAGTTATTCCACATTAGGTTTGAAAGAAAACAAATGTGAAAATAGGTAAAAAGTGCAACTTTGTTCCATATTACAATGAATGTGAACATTCAACACAACATGAAACTTGGAAGTAAATTTTTTTTTTTTGAAAAATTGACACTAATGTGGAAATGGCACAAACCCAATGAATCAAGCATGGCTACCACAAGGCCCTCCCCCACACTTAAATCATGCATTGTCCTCAATGCAATGTGGTGCAACAAGAGAATGACATCATAAGGGGTTCTTATTGACTCAACTAACACTAAACTACCTTTGTCTACTAGATATGTCCCTCCCCCACACTTATCCTATCATGCATCACAAAATATCATCATCCAGCCAGAACATGTATAACAAAAGGACAAGAGAGGAAAGGGACAACCTAGAATCATGGAGGCTTGTAGCTTGCGAGAAGGATCAAGAGGAGAAATGATTTTGTCCTCCTTGGTGGTGGTCTAGGCTCCATCAGTAGGTGATCCAAAAGTGAGGGAGGTAAATGGCTTATATGGGATCCTCCCAAATGATAGGCCTTAAAAGGGTTGGCCAACACAAAAGCAACACTACCAACTCCAAGTACACCACATGAGTCAAAGTACTTAAATCCATGGAAAGAATTAGAACAAGTAAAGTGACAAAGTGGTGTATGCAATGTGAGAAGTTTAGGTTTAGGCACATAGGAAAGTATATGCTTCTCACAACCAATGAAGTCAACCACATTTAAACAGCTATCAAAGCATGGTATCACAAAGTCAATGTGGTTTGCAATAATGGTAGTATCACAAGTTGATACTACCTTCTCATCAACAGTAGCATCACTCAAATCAACACTATTTATACCACAATCAAGTGCATGTATATCAGGAGGCAAATCACATGATAAGATTTGAGAATAAAAAAGCTCATGTGTACATGTATCAACAAAAGGACTAGTGATCAAATCTAAATCATCATTGTCATCCCCAATCTTGGGTGGAGTGGGTGGAAGTAAAGGGTGTACCTCAACATCATGTGACACATGCAATTCACTAAGTCCTATAGCATGGTTATTCTCAAACTTATCATCAACACTAGCACTTGGACTAGACTCACCTTCTTCAAAAGACTCAGGCTCATTCCTAGTAGCAATTCTAGTATTATGCAATGCATGTTCACGAAATTGGACAAGCAAATGACACTTACGATCAATGCAATTCATACAAATTATATGTTCATCACAAGAACATGACAATTGACCAATTTTTTCAGCATCTTCAACATTGCTATCAATAGGAAGATAAACATGATCATCACAAGAAGAATCAACAGTGCAATTGGTAGGCTCAAGTGTGGTAGTACTACTAATGACATCATGGTGAGCATGTTCAATTTTAGGTATATGGGGAGATTCAACAATGATTTCTTCATCCTTCCCACTATCATTCTCACTAGCAAAATTAGTTGTAATAGGAGGATAAGCCTCTTCTAGAATAGGAGGGGTATTACTTATGCTTGAAAGTGCATCCTCTTTCACTTGAGGTACCACTTGCTCAATCTCTTCACTCTTTGGATCATAGGGCCAAGGGGTTCCCTCTTCTCCATCAGTTCTTTTCCAAAGCACATGCATGTAAAATGCATTGAGGTATTCCCCTAACTCTTCCAATTCTTCCTCCAATTGCTTGGAGAGTCCACATGCAGTTTTCTTCCTATATAGTTCTAGAGATCGGGTTTTATTAACTGTATACATCCTCTTAAGCTCTTTGGTATGGTTATCCATGTTAGGGTAGTCAAAGAAAGCATCAAGGGGATTTTGTTTCGGAGTGATGGGTTTGGGTAGAGGTGAGGGTTCACGTGGTGGTGGTTGATATGTAGTTTGGCATGAATGGGAACATGGTGATGGGTAAGATGGAGATGAAGAGTATGGTTTTGTGTATGGTCTATGTGGTGAAGGTAAAGGCTCATATGGTGAGGTTCTATATGATGAAGGATTTGGATGGTCATATGGCTCATGGTAGGTAGAGGAATATGGTGAAGAAGGATAATCAAAGTATGTGTGATATTGTGGTGGGGGTAAAGGTGGATCCCTACATGGTGTGCTATTGGATTTGAAGGAGGAATTGAGAATGGCCAACATTTTGTCCCTTTCTTTGTATAATTCATCCATGATTGAAGAAGGTGTCTCTTCCATCCTAGTGGAATTTCTCACAAAAGAGTTTGAATTCTCAAGAATATCATGATTGTAACCAAAATTTGTGAAATTCCATGACATGAGAACTCAATGATTCAGTCTCAAACAATCTCAAGAAGACAATATATATGCAAACAAGAACAAAAACTAAGAAGAAGAAAAAGTAAAAAATATGGAATGCATCTATCCTAATCCTAAATGATGAAATGATGCATATGAACTAAATCTAATCCTAATGACTCCTACCCCTTGTCAATGTTTCAATTGACACTTAGCTACCTTAGGGAGTCAAAAATGACTCCCCGGCAACGGCGCCATTGATTTAACCGGTTCCTAGTCGCCTTGGGGTTAAATGCAAGTTATTTATAAAACCAAGGATTGCAACACAGTGGCGCAACCTCGGGTCGTCTCTCTTGAGGAGTCTTGTAACTACCCTAAGATGAACTAAATGCAAATCAAAAGTGACAAAAGGGAAGGGGTTTGTTTGTTTGGTTTTTGAAATTAACTAATTAAACTAGTAAGAAAATGTAAGTGCTTGTTTTTGGTGTTTTTCAAATAAAGGTATGAAGGTTTAAAATAAATGTAATGCAAAGGGGCTTTGGTAGTGATTCAATGGTTCAATTGCTTCTTTAAAAAGATCATCGGAGTTATATCATTCATCAAGTCTATTAGAAAAATCCCAAAACAACCACTAAGGGTCCTCCAACACTAATTAATAGCTAATCAAGCAATCACTTAAAACTAGCCATTACTTAGGGTTAGAGTTAGGTTCCACTTGATGTGTATTAGAAACAAGTTTGTAAATCAAAATCCTCTTCAAGGAAGTGCAACCACAACAACCTAATTGAAACACTAGCTATTCAAGCCAAGCAACCACTTAAAGCATGTAAAGCATCATGAATCAATTCACATAGGAAATAGGAAATCCATAACATTTAACATACAAACTTAGTATCCAATACATCTATATCAATCCATACAAAATAGAAAGATAAAGTCATGTCTCTACCCAAAATATACAAGGAATTGCAACCACATATCCCAAATATACATTGAAAGAGCATAGAACAAGAGAAACTCCCCTATGAAGCCCATTGAAGCAATTGACCATCTTCACACCACCAAAGCACCAAGAACTTAGCCTATCATGGAAGGAGGAGAGGAATTTCGCCCAAAATCTACCCAAGAAGTGGCTGTGATGAGGAGGGATGAAATGGAGAAGAAGGGTGGTGAAAATGGAAGAGGAGATGGAGATGGAGAAGAAAATATGGAAGATTTGAGGTGAAATTTCATGGAAATAGAAGTGGATTTGAGAGATTTTGAGTGAACCCTAGCATAGCCACCTTATTTTCGTGCAAATGGGGCTTGGACCGAGGTTTGGGGGCTCTTAGAAAGCTTATATAAGGCCAAGAAACCCTAAAAATCGCGTCTGATTTTTGACAGGGTCAGGCTCGCCAGTGCCTCGCCAACTGGCGAGCACGTGGCGAGTTACCCGAATGTACTCGCCAGTGGCTCGCCAACCGGCGAGCAAGTGGCGAGTGGCTCGCCAGTGGCTCGCCAGTTGGCCTGCCTCAGGACTAAAATGCAAACTTCATCCAGAAACGTTATTTTGACCCATTTTCTTGAATCTTCACCTTCAACCTCCCAACCTACATATTCAAATGTCTCAAAGGTAGCATCAAAATGTTCTTGAAAACATGTAAAACATTATAGCATGCTAAAAAAGCCTGAATTGCCCTTGATTAGAACAAATTCTAACAACTAGTGCAATAGTTAGAATCTATGCAAATTAGGTGCAATTATCATCAAAACATGCATTAATTCAATGGATTTGGCCATGAAAACATATGCAAATATATGGTGCAATCAGTGACAATTATTTTTCTGAGTGTGTGGGACCCACATTAATTTAAATTTTTAAAAAAATAAAAAACCCCACATTAATTTTTCTGACATTAAAGGTAATGAGATGATAAAAATGGAATTAGAAATGTCCATGTTTACCCCCATTACACTCATTTCTAATTCCATTTTTATCATCTCAATTCTTACGAAGCAATTGAGAGAACTGAACTAAATAATTACCCATTTGGTTGCACATAATTGGGAAATGAAATTGAATTTTGGGATTGAAAGATGTAAATATGTCTCGGGGTTACAAACTTTATCTTTCCATCTTTACCCATTAAATTAATTTCCATTTCCATTTCCATTTCTATTTCTATACCTATTTGTTTAGTTAAGTGAGTAAACACAAATTTAGGTTCCAAATAATTTGGTCTTTTTCTTGATCCTACCCAATTTTCTTCAAGGTTTAAGATCAATTTAACCAACAAACTATTTTGGAAGTATCAATTTGGCCAAAGAGCAATTAATGGTCTTATTCTGACAAATGAACAATAAAAATGGTCCATTTTGGCCCATTAAGTACTGGAAAATACTAAAATACCCTTACACATTAAAAAATATTGAGAAAATCAAATTTCCTCCCACCACCACCATTGACCTCGTCTTTTTCTTCCTCAAACTCAACCTCACCATCCTCTCCACAGTCAGCCGCCGCGCCATCGCCATTGCCTCCGCCGGACTCTCGTCGGAGTTTCCCTTCCCTTCCCCCTCGGCATCGCCATCACAACAGAAGCAACAGTAACTAAAAAAGCCATCTTATAAGGAAGTATAATTGATGTAAATTTAGGATGTTCATTGAGCAAAATGAAGGTTTGAAACGCAACAGAAGCAGTAACTTGAAAGGGATGTGTAATGTGAAAGGTGCCATTTTTATGGGGAAATTTGCAATGTAGTCCCTGAAAAGGGATTTTACTACTGAGAGGTCCCAAAACATTCCAAAATCATCATCAAGTCCCAAGGGATTTTAGTGCAAAGCTTTACATTAAGTCAAAGACACATTTGCCCCTTAGTTAACCCACATATGATCAGTAAGCAAGACGATGTTGTGTCCATCGGAGAATAGAGAAAGCCCTGAACACAAGATGCCCAAATTCTTGCGAGAAAGCAACGAATGGGAAAGACGAATATCGGAATCAAGCGTGAGTTGTGTCCATCGGAAGTCGATGGCTTTGATGTACGTTGATTGGCGAAAGGAGAAGAGTGAAATTGTTGGGTTAGTATTTGTTCTTCATCTTTTCATATATACTGTGTTCCATTGTTCATAGCCCATGAATCTCTCTTCTCCACATTGGGGGATGAAATGAGTTTTATTGTGGTTTTTTGTTTGCTTTTTATGGGTTTTAGTCTCAATGTTGTTGTGCTTGTTACTTGGTAAGCTCTAGGTTTTATTTAGATTATATTGAACCAACCCACGAGCTAAGAACCCCAACAATGTTAAGAATGAAATAATGAGAATCCCAAAATCCTTCACTGACGAAGCAAGTAAAAAATGTGTTGTTAATAGTGACACATGTAGTTGTTATTACGTGTCGTTAACTTGTTATTACAATGCTATGTTTCAGGATATATTATCTTTTGTTTCTAGATTTAAGTGTCAATAAATGAACATGGGTTGATAAATTTCTTATTACAATGTCTGTGCAAAGAATAAAAAGTTGGTGTAAAAAGCATGAGTAGTTATTTGAAGACTTATTGTGCAAAGTGAGATGTGATGTTAACAGCAGCATGCATGCATAGTTGTTAATATTTGTGGTTTACTCGTTAGTACTATGTAATTTGCAGGATTACATGATTTTGAAAATGATTAGTACACTTGGGAAGCATTTCGGAAATTATATGAAAGTATGATGAGACCTATAAGATCTTGGGTTTTTCCCTATGCCACTCCTCAACATGCTATTATAGTTCCAATTGCCATGTAAGAACAATTTGTTTGAGAAATCTGTCTTATCTATCTAAACATAGCTAGTAAGATGGGAGGTAATTGTGAAAGTGCAGTATTAGGTTTGTTGTATGCATGCTTGGCTATAGCTAATTTGAATTCTAAAAGAAATTTAATTATGTGTGATACATTAAAAATTGAAGAAAGAAAGATTATTGTCAGGGATAACATGATGGTTCTCCACTTTGTTGAGGGATTTTGCTCTTATGCCAAATCTGGTGACTGAGGCTGGTTCAAGATCCTTATACCAAAAATAATTCAATTCTTACCTTTGAGATTATATCTCATAATATGTAAATGTTGAGCTTTGCTAAGTATCATCACCTTCCATCGCATTTCCTCATGATTGGTTGGTGGCAGTTCTTGTTAAGTAAATATTGCAACTCTCTCCAGGTTATGCATATTGGATATATTGATTGTTAAATAAATAATTGCATTAGAACATGTAATTCTATTGAGAAAGTTAATTCTCCGTAGAAAGAAAAACCTATTTCCTTCTATTTGTTTTCGCTAACACCTTCTAAGTTTACCTTAACAAAGCTTATGTTTGTTAAACCTCATCTATTGCTGCTAAAAAGCAGGTGAGATGAAGTTGTAAGCACCAAACCCACGCTAACTAGTAAACAATATTTCTTTTGGGTTACTCACATATTGTCGAAGCAAATTGTTAACTTGACCACCCACTTGGGCCCCTTGGGGGATTACTCACAGATTTGTGTTGAAGTGGTTGGTTCCTCCTGTGTTTGGTTAATATCAACAAATTTTGAAATCATCTTTGATCTCTTGCAATTTGTGTTCAGAAGTGACTAGGACAATGGTAGAAGAGTTCTTGTCACTATATGTTCAATTTCCGTTCCAAATGTGATGTGATGTTGAGTTTGAATTTCTTGTTGGAATCCTTTACATTTATTTTGGTATTGAGGACTTTAATTTATAAGCCATTATTTGTAGAAAGTGTATAATCAATCTGGGTTCCACTACCTAGTTTGATATGAAATTTGGGGGATTTGCTCTAAACATTATTTATTTTTGACAAACCTATAATTGTTGATATGATGTTTCTTTGTGTGCTGAGACTCATGTGGAGTTCATGTGTTGTCTTGAATCCAAATGTGGGGAAACCAGCAACATAAGGAGGATCATACTATGCCCAAATACTCCTCAGAAGACCTTGAGGGACCTTTAGGAATTAAAGAAGGGGTTCTTATGGTGGCTTGTAAACCATACCTCAAAGTTCATTGTAATCAGGTTTTTTTAATGTTAGAAGGCAAGCATCAAAAGAGGAAGTAGGATATAGGTGTTTAGGTCAATTATGTGATGTATGAGGTTTTACCAATATTGTAGTCAGATTTTTCTATGTTAGAACCCCTTTCTTTAACTTTCTGGTGCCACTAGAACTCACGACATCCACTCCTAAATTGTAATAATACATGAACAATAAATTAGTATAATTTTCAATTCATAATTTCATAATATTTTAACGTCTCTCACGAATCCTAGTGATTATATCACTACCCTTCCCCTTCATATTTGCACTATCACCTAATTTAGTAATTAACAAAACGAATATTCATAACACTACTACAAAAAAGACTTTTTAAACCTCATAAAAAAGGCTTTTTAAACCACATTTAAAAGTGGTTTAGAAAAAGGGGTTTAAAAAGTATGACTTTTTAAACCACATAAAAAAGCGGTTTAAAAAACATATTTTTTAGACTAATTTAGTAAAAATGTGGTTTAAAAAATTTTTTTTAAGACCTCTTCTTATGTAAATATAGTCTAAAAATATATACTATTCAAAATATATATATGCATGTCAATTGATAACCAATGGAAAGAAAACTAACAAACCATAATAACATAACACATTCGAAAAATTCAAATCATTCTAGTTACAATTTGAAAACTATGCTTTCCAACAGTGTGAATTTAAAAGTCTACATGATTCTAACGATAAAGTGAACAAAGAGAAATTCATGAGCTCAATAATAATGTAAACTCACTATCAATTTACCTTGTCAACAAAAAACAATTCACTCATAGAAGATCAAGAAAAAATTCACTCCAACACTTGCGAATGTACTCAATATCTTCTTCAGCAAAGGGATCAACTTGATCAAAAATCTGATTTGATGAAGACAAATGTTAGCAAAATATGGAAATCCAAAACACTAAATTTATTCAACAAAATTTTATGAAATTATTATTTACCTTTTGGGTAAACTCAGTCTTGCCTTCAAAGATGATATTAATCATGTGTCTTAGTACATAAAACCCACATAAATTGGTATCCATAGGCTGCCTACAACACTATATAAAAACATACATTAGCAAGCTCTTTTAACATTAATATATATAATTCAATATAAGTTGTTGACATTGGAAAGCAGTAGAAAAAGAAATTATACAGCACCTTAGATGATGCAATGATATCTGTAATCTGTATGGTGAACTGCCTTTGACGTACCTACAATTTGCAACCTCAACATTATGGGGTCGTTTGGTTGGATGGAATTGAGGGGTGAGAAGTGGAAGTGGAAGTGGAACCCATCATTTTTGTCTTTGGTTTGCATGAAGTGGCTTCCACTTCCACTTCCAATTCCATCAAAAATGGTGGAAATGGGTTCCCTACCTAAACCTATGGAAGTGAGATGAGCTCCATGGAAGTGAAAAATTAAGACCATTATACCCTCATATTTTTATTCAATTGACAACTTTAGCCTTCACAAGTCTCACAACCCTCTCTTCTCTTCACCAACCTTCTTCACCATCTCCACCACCACGCTGGCGACAGCTCCGGTGCTCCACCACCGCAACAGCATGCTTCAAGATCTGGTTTTGATATGCTCTAAGATCCGATGCTCATACGCACATACCCTTCATTTTTTTGGAGTTCTCTTGCAGGCAGACATTGTATTTCTGATTTGCCAGATCGGTGACGGCGAAGGTGATGCAGGCTGACGGTGTTTATTTCTCATAAGGATTTGAAGTCGATGGTGTCGAATAATGAGGCCAAGAGTGGTGTGGACGGTGGACGACGGTGGTGGACAGTGGACGACGGTGGTGGACGACGGAGGTTGACGGTGGTGGATTTGACATAGATGAGGTTCCAAACATTTCTTTTTTTTTTTTGCCAGAACCAGACATTTTCAATTTGAAATGATTTGTTGATTTTCTTCATTTGATTGCATCTTTGATTGGTGAATTATTTATTTTTTAAGTTGAGATTGGGTGAGATGATTCACCATGGAAGAAGTTGAGGTCTTGGGCTCTTGGCTGATGGATGACGATAAAGAAGGGACTATGTTGATGATTTTTATTAAGGGGCATTGTGGTACTTTCATTTTAAAAATGAATATATTTATTAAAAATAATACTTCACTTCCATAGGCACACCAAACACACTTTTAACCTCACCTCCACTTCCATATCCACTCCCATTTCTACCTCCACCTCCACTTCCACTTCCATCAAAACTTCTTCCATCCAACCAAACGACCCCTATATTCTTTGACTTTAACTCTTAAAAAAACCAAAAGCAATACCTCTGATATCTTTATAAAAGCATGAAACTGAAAACTCCAAGCTGTAAAAAAGATGACAGTATTACTCTAGAGTTATGAGCCAGATATTAGGCAATAGAACATAGATTGGGGGTAAGATTTGGTTGAAAAAGGCTGATAAGTGAAATGAAAACCAGTACTTTGTCTTAAGAGAAAAATGGCACACATCATGCTAGAATTCTTTCTAGAGACAAAACCTCAGTTGGATGATTAAAAAGTTCAAACTAAATAACATTTCTTTCAGTGCAAAGGAGATGGTCATGGAATTAGGAATAAATATACTTTCATGTATCCATGATGACATAAACTATCTGATAAGCATGCTCCTTATGGTAGAAATAAAATGGCTTTCAAATAATAAAGACAATTTTGAAGCAAAGGAATGACTAATACCACCATAACCAAAAAAGTCACATCTTTTGAGCAGGAACACTCTGGACGATTCTCATCATTGGCACTAAAAGATCCAACAACCTCAGCCTATAAGACCAAACACTAAACGTTAGAGCATAAAACTCAAATTCTAAAAGCTTACGAAAAAGTAAAAAATACCTCTCCTTCCCATATGAATTCCATCCCCAGATTCTCCCTCACGTACAACATACTCTCTTGGCTCTACACAATAAAACAAAACATCAAGGCAGCCAAGCATCAAGTAACTCAAATTCAAAGCCTAAGAGACACAAGTTATATATGCAAAAATTGAAAGTAAAGTAGACAGTGACCTCTAATTCCTCCAACTCAAGATCTGGTTGCAAGACCAGATGAGGAGAAGGCACATGACCAACTTTACTGATTTGATCTTTGAAGAATCGTAACTTTCTTGACATTTCTGCACATCGCTTGACCTGCCAATAAAGAAATACAACTAAAATCAATGATAAAAATAATCATTTTCAATATTTAAATTTCACGATTTCAAAAGATTGGTAATAATATCTTGTGTCCAAATAGACACACACACAGTTTACTTTAATCATTTATGCAAAAAGTTAATAAGCTAATAAGAATCCCAAAAGAGACAGAAGATTAAAAAAAAGCAAACTCTGTCTCTTTTAACGATTAAAAAGCAATTTCATTCACCAATTGGCCCTATATAAAATTAGAATACAACTTTTGAGGATCGGGGCAATTATTGGATTTGATTTAGTCAACAAAAGGTGTCATCCTGATAATCTTTAGTTTTCCCCTTTCAAGCAAGTAAACCAAGTTGCACAAACAATTAACAAGGGCATTGCACTACAGTAACTGGCTATAAGAATGGACCCTGAATTTCAAATACAGATAGTCACCCCCATATTAACACCGATCAGTTATCATTCAAACAAGATGTTGAAATATGGGAATACTAAGGCACTCAGATTTCAGAATTTGTTGGAATTTCTAGCTATTGCGGGGGAAGAATACCTGATTAACAAATGTTCTCTGGAAAGGGCTTTTGCCATCATTTAACTGCAAAAGGGAAAGAGTGTTCAAACCAGACTCTAATTAGTTATCACAGAAACATGAAGTTTTGCTCACATGTACTTCTAAAAAACCACAAACTGTTACAGGCCAAAAGGTACTTCCAGGACTCAACTATGCTAGCAAATAAAAAAGGCTGGATCAAAATTTGTTTCTCACAAGTACTTCTCTGGTTGTAGGCATACATAAAAAGAGATAATATCGTCATAACCTAAAAAAATTCGTACAACCAGAAAATTTGTATATAAAATTTCACAAATGCATGATCCACCAATTGTTATTGGCATGATTTCACATAAAAAAGCAAGCAAACAGTTAGCGTCCGTTTCAATGATTGAGAGAAAAACTCACTTGACCACCACTTGCACTTCATTCGGTATACCTGCGCAGATTTCAGAGTAAATAAGTGAAATTACGCAACGATCCCTATCAATTGCTCTAACATTAATCCACTAGAACTCAAAAGAACAAACTATACACCTAATTCCTAAATTCAAAACACGAAATCAATTAAAAGCAAGTGATGAATTAAACGGGAGTATTATTGATCATGCAAAGAAATTCGACGCTTACGACAAAATAGATGAAAGATTGAATCATGTACCTCAGCAGTGGATGAAATCGCACAAGAAATTCAGTTTTAGTACTATGTATAGTTTCACAAAGATTTGCTATTAGTGCAATAAATGATCCATATACTTTTAACAAATTTTAGTTTGGTTCTTATACTTCAAATCAGACCAACTTCTCATGAAATTATTGAGGCCAAAACCAACAGTTCAAATTTCAAAGGTTAAAACCAAAAATTTGATCTAATGATCAATAATTATACTGACCATGAGTAAATTAAACCAGATGATTTTCTGGTTCATATCAGAAAATTATATATCTATCAGAGTATGGGTTTTATGTTTCACTGATGCTGGGTTTGGAATAGACTTATCATGACTCTGTGTTGTTTTTTTGACTGAGTCACTCAAAGGGAAATTGCAGAAATGGAATAAAGGCTCATTCAGAAAGTGTCACAACAAGCAAGAGCAATATTAGAGCATAAACTCAGAGGCACAACAGGTAAGCACAACACAACAACGAGTCAAACCATTGATAAGGCACTAATCTGAGATATTATCTAAAGTAATGTCAGAAGCAACCTCAAAATTTACCAGCCTAAAACACGTAAGCACAAACAAATCAACATTCGTCACTAGCGTTGAGCAAAGTACACGTAGACTTTAAAAATCCAACAAAGAATAGTATAAACTAATATTCACATCGCTTCACAAGGCATTATCTGTAATTAGAATCACAGGCTACACAGAGGATCCAGAAATTTCCATTTAAACCCTAAAATATCAAAAAAAAAATCCAATTTAAAAAATAAAAGAGGAATGGAATAAAATGAAAGGAAAGAGTACCTGTTTGAGGAGAATAAAATGAAACAATAAATCAGCTTTGTAAACTCCACGTGAAGCGGACCTGAAACGACAGTGAGAATTTCAATTGCTTCGGAATCGAACAAAATGAAGAGAAATTGAAGTATAGTGAGAGTGAATAACCGTAGAGTTTCAATTGCTCAGGAATCGAAAAAAATGGAGAGAAATTGAAGTATAATTATAGTGATAGTGATAGTGAATAACAGAGTGAATAACCGTGAGAGTTTCAATTGCTTAGGAATTAAACAAAATGGAGAGAAATTGAAGTATAGCGATAGTGGATAATACCTTCAGGAGTTCGTCGTTGACGGAGGAGTTGAAGGAAATCTGATCGGACATGAAGTAAATTCCTTAATGAATGCTGAAGATAAAATTCATGTGATTATGAAATTACACTAGACACCAAGCAACTGCACGATTCAAAGCATCCTACAACTCCTATAAATAAATTGGTATGGTAACCATAGACCAGGGCCAGATTCAGCATCAGCTTGAAGCCTACATAGGAGCTGTTGTAGTATAAAAGTAAAATGGCCAAACCCAATATATAAGATGAACTCGGGAAAGGGATCAACTAAAATGTGTTTAGAAAAATCAGATCCAACGCACAGTAAGTTTTCCCTCCTTTTCAAGAATCAAGATAAAACATCAACCACAGCTACCAAACAAATGATCTATAGATACAGACGATGACCAGTTAACCACTGACCTCCAGCTGAGTTACTTGCAAACATATCCTTAAACAATGAATTACGTTCAAGCTGCTCCTTCCTACTTAGATCTAAAAAAGGCTAGGAAAAAAACTAAAGAACAAGTGAGATCATCTCATATCAAAACTTAATGACCACTATCTTTCCACAAACAATGAATTCTAAAAAAAAAACCTCAAATACTGCACGGATCCAGCATAGCCTAAATCTATGCATCAACTAATAAAAATTGGTGTGATTATCAAAGATCCAAGCTTCCAAAGGTGGAGAAAAAAACGGAATCTAGCAGAATAACACCTTCACTAAAATTTAAAACGCGAGAACTTAGCAAGCCCTAACACATAGAAATGATCACCTCACATACAATTACACTAAAACTAGCATCTTCCTAATTTAATCAAAATTCACCAATCTACACTCTAGATCACACAATCAATCACAACAACAATAAAATCAAACAGTGAAATCCGAGATCAACAAACAACTAAACTAGTCATCACAGATCTAAGCAAATCGAAGCGAGATTCATCAAATTAAACACTAACTGTCTCCACTCGCGAAGAGCGCGACCTTCCTCGGGCTCCATGTCGGAGGGAGGAGGATTAGTTTGCACATGTATTCCATTTGCGAGCATATTTCCAGGTTAATATTGCGAGCAAGATGTTAAGATCAGTGGCTGCGTTTATGATCAGTGGCTTTGTTCTGGAAAATATTAATACCGTGAATGCATTTTTCCAGGGAGTTCTCATATTTACAAAATTGCCACTGCTTATACTTTTTAAACCACATTTATAAATAAGTGGTTTAAAACTATTTCTTCACATTTAAATAACTGTCACCAATCACATTTTTTAAACCACAAATATAAAAAAGTGGTTTAAATAAGTTTTTTAAACCACATGTTATATAAGTGGTCTAAATATGGTGGTTTAAAATACTATTTTTGTAGTAGTGTAAGGATCAACATTCTGTACACATCAATTAGCAACTAAACAATACCAAACATTCAAACCTGAAACAACAATGAAAAGGCCAAGAACGAAGACTTCAATGCAATATTTAACAAGTAGGTTCTAAAGTAACTATCATAGATTCCTTTTTCATGTTGTTCAAGCCTCAACATTAAAAATAATAACAAATCAGACTTTCAAAATACTAATAACCCTTTGGCCAAAACAGTATATTGATTCACAAAGTAAGAAGAACATGAAAATCATATAGAAGTGTACATGTTTGGTTCGAATTCACTCATGCTTGTATGAAACTTTTCATTTTCTCCCCTTTCTATAATTAATTCACATTATCAATCATCCTTATTACCAATTCAGTTTACTTATTGCAGAAAAGAATCCACACAAAGCTGGAATAAGAGTTCAAATTGCACAAATGAATACCAACATAACTCCACTAAAATTTATAGCTTTACTTGAAATTTGTGTATACAATTTCTTAACTAATTTAATCTATGGAGTCATCCAAGTTGAAAATCTGAAAATCCACACAGTGCCCAAATTACCAAGGCCTATAAAATATATTTAACATCATTATGAAACTGAAACTATGATTGTCAATATATTTAAGCAAAACAGAGCAGCTAAAATGAAAATCCTAAACCATAAACCAACATAGACCCTTCATGTTCAAATAATAAAATTGCACAAAAGGCAGGGCTGAATAGTGATCACCTAAAAATAGAGGAAGAGAAAAACGAAATTCAACATGAAATCAAATATATTAGCTTAATTCTTCTTTTAAGTTTCATCAAGGTTTTAGCAAGTTTAAGACCAGCCAATCGGACAACAACCATTCAGAAACAAAAATCAAACCTGAACTTACTAAACTCAACTTTAATAGAATCCTACAACAACTGATTTAAAGTTTTGAACGCCAAAACCTAAAACCTAAATGGGTCTCCCACTCAAATATCTCCCAAATCGCAGCAAAGAATGATGGAAATAGAAAGAGAAGGCTCACTTAAGCTTGAATCGGTGTTCCAAGAACGATCAGAGATCTCCTTCGCTGGACATGGTCTCTGTCGTCGCGGTGGTCACTGGTCGATGGAGAGAAAATGGAGAAAGAGAAGAGAGAGTGGTCCATGATGATGATGGTGAAGGAGATGAAGCAGAGAAGGAGAGCGATGGTTATAATATTGGAATGGAAAAGTGAGAGGAGAGTGAAGGAGAGAGATATCGATGGTGATGAGAGAAAGAGAGTGATGATTTTGTTGGAGATTTGGTGATGCTCCATTCTTCACTGCAGCTTTCTCTGTTCCATGTTACAAAACTCTTTTTGCACTCTTTTGCAATGTCTATGGATGTACACAAAAGTGTACATAGATATAGATGTATGCTTTATTTTTTTTTTTTACAATCAATATTCACATGTAAGAAACTAAAATAATAAAAATTAAATAATTTATTATATTGTAAGGATATATATTGTTTTAAATTACTATATCGTGCCAATTAAACACCATGAATCCACATAATATATCAAAAATATATGTCTAGAATTGAATCAAACAGACCTAACATTAATATTAATCATTTTATTGAAAATTTAATATTATTTTTTGTTAAAAAGAAAAAAGAATTTAAAATAGAGTAATCAAAAAACAGATAAATAAAATAAATGTGCGAACTCAACTACATATGTATGACAGGGGCGGGAGATGGATTTGCCTCACGGATGTGCTTTGACGCAAAATTGTATACATGGATGTATACTAGTGCACATCCATAGCAACCCACAAGTACTTCCGTATTTCATTGGAATAGGCGAGAAGTCTAAAGTTTCTTCATAGAGGCGGCCTACTTTGGGGTCTATAGCTCTCCAAACTTGTCAAATTTTTTACTAACACATTGAGGAAGGAGTGAGGAAGGCACGAAGAAGTCCATATATTCCCAAAATCAAATCAGAAAGGAATCAGGAATATATGGACTTCTTCCACCGCGCCTTCTTCACTCCTTCCTCAATCCTATAAAAACCAAGTTTGCAGCATTCAAATTTCAAATTGCTCTTGTACTTTCTTTAAATAGTATACTTTTGTGTAGAAAATGTTGTATGGATGTGTGCTCTTTATTGTGTAAATGTCATATCCATGTGGTGTTGATGCTCCGTTCTTCACTGTAGCTTTCTCTATGGACGTGCTTCTTTAGCACATCAATGTAACAAAACTCTTTTGCACACTTTTTGCACTCTTTTTGCACTCTTTTAGCACATCAAAGTGTACATGGATGTATGCTTTATTTTTTTTTTTACAATCAATATACACTTGTAAGAAACTAAAATAATAAAAATTAAATAAAAATTACATCTGAGTCGCTTCCTGTCCCTTTAGAGGGATTTCTGTCTTTAGAGGTATCCTATTCCTCGACCACGGTCAAAGTTAGGACGGGCCCTTCCTCCAAGGCAACAGATTATCTAATTTATTGTATTATATTGTAAGGATATATATTGTTTTAAATTACTATATGGTGCCAACTAAACACCATGAATCCACAGAATGTATCAAAAATAAATGTCCAGAATTGAATCAAACAGACCTAACATTGATATTAATCATTTTATTAAAAATTTAATATTATTTTTTGTTAAAAAGAAAAAAGAATTTAAAATAGAGTAATCAAAAACAGATAAATAAAATAAATGTGCGAACTCAACTCTATATTTATGACAGGGGCGGGAGATGGATTTGCCTCACGGATGTGCTTTGACCCAAAATTGTATACATGGATGTATACTAGTGCACATCCATAGCAACCTACAAGTACTTCCGTATTTCATTGAAATAGGCAAGAAGTCTAAAGTTTCTTCACAGAGGCGAGTGACTTTGGGGTCTATAGCTCTCCAAACTTGTCAGATTTTTGACCAACACATTGAGGAAGGAGTGAGGAAGGCGCGAAGAAGTCCATATATTCCCAAAATCATATTAGAAAGAAATCAGGAATATATGGACTTCTTCCACCGCGCCTTCTTCACTCCTTCCTCAATCCTATAAAAACCAAGTTTGCAGCATTCAAATTTCAAATTGCTCTTGTACTTTCTTTAAATAGTATACTTTTGTGTAAAAAATGTTGTATGGATGTGTGCTCTTTATTGTATAAATGTCATATCCATGTGGTGTTGATGCTCCGTTCTTCACTGTAGCTTTCTCTATGGACGTGCTTCTTTAGCACATCAATGTAACAAAACTCTTTTGCACACTTTTTGCACTCTTTTTGCACTCTTTTAGCACATCAAAGTGTACATGGATGTATGCTTTATTTTTTTTTACAATCAATATACACTTGTAAGAAACTAAAATAATAAAAATTAAATAAAAATTACATCTGAGTCGCTTCCTGTCCCTTTAGAGGGATTTCTGTCTTTAGAGGTTCCTATTCCTTGACCACGGTCAAAGTTAGGACGGACCCTTCCTCCAAGGCAACAGATTATCTAATTTATTGTATTATATTGTAAGGATATATATTGTTTTAAATTACTATATGGTGCCAACTAAACACCATGAATCCACAGAATGTATCAAAAATATATGTCCAGAATTGAATCAAACAGACCTAACATTGATATTAATCATTTTATTAAAAATTTAATATTATTTTTTGTTAAAAAGAAAAAAGAATTTAAAATAGAGTAATCAAAAACAGATAAATAAAATAAATGTGCGAACTCAACTCTATATTTATGACAGGGGCGGGAGATGGATTTGCCTCACGGATCTGCTTTGACCCAAAATTGTATACATGGACGTATACTAGTGCACATCCATAGCAACCCACAAGCACTTCCGTATTTCATTGAAATAGGAGAGAAGTCTATAGTTTCTTCACAGAGGCGGCTGACTTTGGGGTCCATAGCTCTCCAAACTTGTTAGATTTTTTACCAACACATTGAGGAAGGAGTGAGGAAGGCGCCAAGAAGTCCATATATTCCCAAAATCAGATCAGAAAGGAATCAGGAATATATGGACTTCTTCCACCGCGCCTTCCTCACTCCTTCCTCAATCCTATAAAAACCAAGTTTATCAAATAATCAACGAAATTCATGTTTAACCCTTTTTCTTAGACAAAGAAGAAGTTGCTTCGTCTTCCTTATTTCTTCACCAAAACCCTTAACCAGTCTGTGATAACCCAACAAGGCGTGTAATCACTGAAAGGTAACCCATCTTTTATCTCTCAATTTGAACTCCCACAAAATATTCACTACCTCACATCGTGTATCATCTCAATATCCACTTATCTCTGCTAATTCTCATATTTTCTTGATTTTTCCACCCCACATGAAAATTCTCGACTTTTCCAATTAAAAATCCATTCTTTAAGGCAACATGTATGTATAGTTGATGATTTAGTTTATAGTCTTATTGGGTTTTGTGTATTATCATCATTCTTAGGCCACACACTTAGGTTCATACAGAGAATAGGCAGTAAAGGTAGAATGACACCTCTTTATTCCTTGCCCACATGAAAATTGTTGACTTTTGCTATTAAAAATTGATTCTTTGAAGCAGCATGTATGTTTAGTTGATGATTTAATTTATAGTCTTACTGGGTTTTGTGCATTATCATCATTCTTTGGTCACACACTTATTAGGTTTATACAGAGAATGGGCAGTAAAGGTAGAATGCCACCTCCACATGTGAGGCGTCCTTTACATTCGGAGCCATTGGGTCATGGAATACGGCCTCCTTTGGGTGCATTCCCCCCTTTTGATTTGTTGCCACCCCCAGAAGTTTTGGAACAGAAGCTTGCTGCTCAGCATGGTGAGATGCAGAGGCTGGCCACGGAAAATCAAAGGCTTGCGACGACTCATGGGACGTTGAGACATGAGCTTGCGGCGGCGCAGCATGAGTTGCAGATGTTGAATGCGCAGATTGGGGGGATTAAGGCTGAGAGGGAGCAGCAGATGAGGGATTTGTTGGATAGGATTGGGAGGATGGAGATGGATGTTCAAGCCGCGGAGCCTCTCAAGGCTGAATTGCAGAAGGCTAGAATGGAGGCGCAGAGTTTGGTCGTGTCTAGGCAGGAGCTTGTTTCTAAAAGGCAGCAATTGAATCAGGATCTTCAGAGGGTTCATGTTGATGTTCAGCAGATTCCTGCTCTTTTGTCAGAACTTGAGGGTCTTAGACAAGAATATCAGCATTGCAGGTACTTTTCTTTTTAGGGGCTGTTTCAATGGCAATATTATGCACAAAGTAACTAAACCTAACCTGTAGGGTTAGTATGATTTTCACTTATAGTATAATTGTATGTGCATGATGTGAAATGTTCATCATCAACTATCTAGGATCATGAATTTATGAATTTCAATGAAAAAACCAAAATGTTATTATATTTTCCTTCATTGAAAATTTCATTTGAACTATAATTGATACTTAATGCTCCACTAGTCCTTAATGTAAGTCCCTTTGTTTAATTTGGGTAGATTACGGAAGCTACATAGTTTATTTAATTATAATATATGTGATGTGATCTTTCTAAAATACTTCTTGTAGCATTAGATTATATATCAATTTTTAAGATAGGTAAATGCTTTGAGGAACAAAATGATAAACATGAGAGATCAAATGGATAAGGGCCTTACATTTAGGTCTGTAACCAACATTGGAGGAGTAAATGATCATCACGAATGGCTTGCAGGAAATAAAATGCTTGATAAGACCTTACTGTAATAACGACGATTTATGTCCTATATGGCAATGGTTTGATAAGATCTGACTCTAACAATAACAAGGACTAAATTTATGTCGTATATGATAATGCTGGCAGTGCATGGGTTCATTTCTGCAGATTACCTTTGTAGTAAAATGTATCAACTATTCTGCATTGTACTCGGCTGCATTTCTTTGTCACCGCTTTTTATCGTAAACCATTGTCTCTGCTCCCTCCATTGACATTATGAATTTGCATTTCTATATTTGGATAGGGAATGGAGGGGTAATGGGTGCTAAAGCTGATTGATCTCAGTAGACTGAACGGGACAGTATTTAGTTGACACATAATGAATTGAAAAAATGATTTGGCTTATCTGGTAGACTAAAGAAAAATCATAAATGCTCGTTGTAAAAGAAAAAACCCAGAGTTTTAGCCTTTTGGAGTGATGTGATAGGAAGGTTCCTCTATTTGTGGTGTTGATTCCTTCACTTTGTCTTTTCTGTTCCATTCAAACTAATATATAGAACGGGAAAATATATATAATGCAACAGATTGAGTAAACAACATGGCATCTGGTTTTATTCTTCTCTTGAGAAAACACTGATCTGCCTACGTTGAAGGAGCTAGGAAAGTTCCTTTGATTGTGGTAATGTAGTTTGAAGGTTCTGTATTTTTGTTCCACTTAATCTACATAAAGGAATGTGTTTTTTTCTTCAAAATTTTACCTATATAGGAAAGTTTTTGTACTTAACTAGCATTAGAAAAAAACTACAGACTTAGATTCTTAAGAACTGCGTTTTCAAAAATTTCACATTTTTTGACTCAAGAAAAATAGGCTAGCCTCAAAATGGTAAATATAAAGTGCGTGCACTCACACACACACACACTATAATATGCACCATGAATCAGTATATGCGACACAATGCTCCCTCTCTTGGTAAGAGTTGTCTCTAGTTGTGTGATAAACAATGCAGATTTTATGTTGATGCCTCAATTATGTTTTTCATTCATCAGAGCATGCATATATATCTTTTAGCATCAACATTAATACATGATAAATTTTGAAGTAAAAAATACCTATTCATGGTGAAAATCAAAGTATGTGTGTGATTATTGTATATTTTCTGATTACTGCGCCTAGCTTATTTTATTGATGAGTCTACACAAGAAAATTAAGAAAAAGTGAATTATAAAGAATTAAGTGTGTCATTCCTTATGCTGGGTAAATACATTTTGATGTATCAATACTTATTTAGATGCAAGAGAAACCGACAAATGATATCAAGAATGTGTGTCTGATCTGAGAAATGAAAAACATTGATCAAAAAAATAAATGAAAAAGAGTATAGATCCTCTGCTTTATCTTTTGAAGTATAATAACTGACTTGCTTACTTTGAAGGGTTAGGTAAGTTCCTTTATTTGTGGCATTTTGGTTTATCCATTTTCTATCCTTTTCCATTGCATTCAAAGAGTAGAGAACTTGAAGATATAAATAATATCAAGAATTATATGGCTTAACTTACCTTTAACATGATGTATAAATGCTCTGCTTTTTACTCCCTGAAGATCCTTTCCACTATTTCATTATAAAATTTTTATGCAAGTTCCTTTTCCTTTTTCCTTTATTTCTATGCAATCACATTCTAATATTTTATCATGTTAGCATATTGTTAATTTTGTTATAAATGCCCCTGATACTGATAATCTATTGGTTGGGTTATGCAGATCCACCTATGACTATGAAAGAAAGTTGTACCACGATCACCTTGAGTCACTTCAGGTGATGGAAAAGAACTACATGTCTATGACAAGGGAAGTGGAAAAACTTAGAGCCGAGTTAGCAAACACTGCTAATACTGATAGGCGAAATGGTTTGTATGTCTTGTCACATCCTCTTATTGTTGCAGTTTTTTTCTCTATATTTTCATGGATTATTTAGTTTGAAAGTTTGTATTACTATCAACCATCATAGGTCCTTACGGTGGAACTCCTGGAAATAATGAGAACAATACCTCAGGTATTCCTGGTGGTCAAAATGCATATGAAGAAGGATATGCTGTTGCTCAGGTGCGTGTGATTCCTATTCTGAACTTTGTCGTGGGATTAAAAGTTTCTAGTTCACTTTCCAGTGTTACTTATCTCATTTTGTTCTGCAAAATTAAGATGCTTGAACTAATTATTAATGGCTTTTTTTTGCCTGCTTCCTAATGTGGTTTGAGCTTTCATAACTATAGCATATATGCTACAATAATGTCAAATTCTAGGAAGAATTCTCTGTGTGCAAAAGAAAAGGCTCTAATGATATGAATGTGATTGATATTATTAACTTGAATTAATTAGACTGCTTGATCAGATTTCCTTTAGATATTAATCAATCTGTTATGACCATTTTGACAGAGTGTTGATTTGCTGATTATTAGTAGATAATGACACTAGTCATTTTGTGATATCATTCTATATTTTTGAGATGCTTGAACTGATTATTATTTTCATTATGCAAATGTGCATTATTGTTTCACAAGATTCTTTGGTTTTGCAAAAATTATGTATAGAGAAACATGCATCATATGTGTATTAGAGAGTTAGGGGATTGATTAAGACGCTTTATATAGACTTGATATGGGAGTTCGTAGTATACTGTTCTATGTTTATGATATGGTAAAATGGGAAACCTTATGTGTTTGATGATAATGACCTATTTGCTGGTTTGGCTCTTTGACTTTACTTTAACTTTTCAATATATCATCCCAATAACTGTCTGTTGAACTGATTTATATATATATAAAAAATACAAGACTATCTATGCACAAATCTCGGTGATGGGTTTTCACTCTAACTTCTAGTTGCAGATCGAATGGCTTGAAATACATGTCATTTCTGCAAATGATAATCTACACATGCCGTTACTTCACCCACCTTAACCTTTTATCTTCGCATATTGCCAAATAATTCAGCTCTTAATGACAGGGACGTGGACCCCTCCCTGCTGCCAGTGGTGGGGTTGCAGCAACCGCAACTAGTGCTGCTGGTGCTCCTCCCTATGTTGGAGCTCAGCCCGGCTCGGCTCCGGCATGGCCTAGCTATGATGCATCAGCAATACCTCCTTATGATCCGCAGAGAGCTGCCTATGATGCACACAGATTGACTGCTTATGATCCTCAGAGAGCTGGATATGATCCACAAAGAGGACCTGCTGCTTACGACCCATCCAGAGCAACAGCTGGCTATGATGCACATGCAAGAGTTGCCGCGTCTGCCGCTGCCCCACCCCATGGACATGCTGCTCCTCCAGTTAACAATATGCCGTATGTGTCTGCAACACCACCTGCGCGTGTTGGAGGCGTCGGATATGAAGCTCCACCTCCTCGAGGGGGCAATCCGTCTAGGATTTGATTTTTAAGTAGTTCATGTTTCTCTTGTATTGGTGGCTCTCAAAATGTCTGCTATCATTTTGCGAAGGTCAACCGGATGGATACTTACAGGTTTAATTGCTGAGTTTTGAGATTTCGGTATCATCTGCAGGCTGAAACTGAAAGCCACCTCTGTGAGGAACTACTTTTGTCCACCACGTTTTTGCAATGTGCATTTATTGGCATAATGTATAAATACTTGGTACTCCATCTGTTCTAGATATAAAAGTTACAATGTTAATGGTCGGGCTGATCAAGGTGATGGATGCTGCAGCATTGGGGATTGGTGGCGGCGATCACGACTAATGGTGTTGGAGGTTGTAGGTGGTAGTGATGCATTTGGCGGCAGTGTATGTGGCGGTGAAAACAATGGCAAGGAGGTGATAATGAGTGTGGTGAAACATGCTTGATGAAATGGTACATAGAAAAAAAAATGAGGCTAACGAGTATATTTGACTTTTTTACACAGTCATTGAGTTGGTAATTAGTATTTGTGGAAAGGATTACCATATTTTTCGTAATCATCTTTACCTTGATAATACTCATTACCATATTAAAACATGTTCTTCATAATGCAATGATGATCATTGCAGTCATCAATAAGTTTAACCAAACGGGATTCAGTCCCCGAAAAAAAAGGAGCTCTAAATATAATCATTACGAACTATATACTAATTACATATAATTACTGCCCTTGGTTCTCCTTTCCTTTTTATTACTTTTAATCAATTTTAAGTTTGGTTCTTGAATTAAAACATTGGTGATTTTAGTCCTTAAAACTCGATTTTGTTTTTAATCTTTGGGCTTCAAAAACAGTGGTATTAGTTCATCAATTCTGTAAAATTTGTCCATTGGTCTATGAATTTTGTAATTGGTGGTTTTAGTTCTCTGAAATTTAGGGGGCCAATAGATATAAAAAGTACAAAGCCCAGGGACAAATAATTATAAAAGAAACAAATTTGAATGATCAAATTCAGTTTTAATGTATATGGATTAAAATAAAAATAAGTCAAAATTTACGAACGAAAATCTCTAATTTTAAAGTTCATCATGAACTAAAACCAAATTAGCGTTAAGAAAATATGATTTAATTATTAACTGTCATGTAAATGAAATGAATTTTTAATTTTATCTGTATTTAAAAGAAAATGTTTCATACTTGCATCCTATTCTTTCTCATAATTAATGATTGTAAGTATGGGTATTATAGGGAAAAACTTAAGCAGCTTTTCATTCAATAACTAATAACGAAAATTATCAATATCTTTCCAACGGCACTTTATATAATTAGGACCGTAGGAGTTATTTAGAATCAAGTAATTAATTAATGCATCACAACAACTTTTGCAAAGTCACTTACATTTGATTTTTTTTTTTTTTTATCGAAAGTCACTTACATTTGAGATGATAACATAATTCAATAAAGGACGACCCGCTAAGAGTATTTTAAGATTGGAATAGGAATTAGCAAAAAATAAAAACAAAAGTCAAAGTTAGACGCGTTCATGCTACATATGGCTTCATATTTTGGGCAATCAATAGGCATATGAAATAGTAACCAAGATGAATTCTTGGCATTTATATTGCTTGTAAGAAAAGATTTAATAAATGGAACTGTCAACCAACTGCTGCCATAAAAGCACTCTTCTTGCAAGAATATTAAATCATTTGAAGAGCTTCGCATCAAAATAAAAAATCAAAAGTTAATTTTCCGTACTTATAGTCTATAATAACAATTCACATGTCTATATAAGGCCCAAAGATCCCATATATGCATATGAATTAAGGCTCATCAATATTATATATAGTATCAATGTTATGATACAGCTAATTATCCGTGTTCAATATAAGACCAAACAGCCTTCTTTGAAAGAACAAAAGATAACGTGAGTGTACTAAAATTGAGAATTAGTGAACTCTAATAATCAAGTTGCAAGGGGGAGGAGGCGTGTAGATTATATGTTCAAAAGGTGACAACTTCAACCTTTTCATGAAAGGAGGCCTTACAGCCAATAATAGCCGCACGCGTTTTGCTTACCAAGTAAAACCTAATATCACCCTCCCCATATTTCTTCTATATATATACACCATTATTCATTCTAAGCCTTCATTCCCAACTCTTCATCTTCAGTACCATTCTTCCATTTTTATCACCTACTTTCCAGCTTCCTTATTACTTACAAACCATCAATAATATTCCACTACTCTCAACGCAACAATATGCACCAAATTAATGCATTATTTCTGTGCATCTTCGCCTTGGTCATCTCATTGTCTTCAGCATCAGCATCACTGAAAGTGGGCTTCTACAAGTCAACATGTCCATTAGCTGAAGGCATAGTGAAGAGAGCAGTGAACAAAGCTGTGTATGCCAACCCAGGAATCGCCGCTGGTCTCATCAGAATGCATTTCCACGACTGTTTTGTTAGGGTCAGTTCACACCCATTCACTTCCTTCTAAGTTTCTCATTTAATATAAGTTCCACTCAACACTTTAAGGAAGCTAAATAAGTTTTAGTAACACAGAATTGGATATCATATATGGATTCATATACAAAGGGTTGTGATGGGTCTGTGCAAGACCATTTTCCATATTGTTTACTACCTCCGGTCCTAAATAGGAGAATCTTAAAAAAGCAAAATAAGTTAATTATAAATTGACGATTTACCTAATTTTTCCCTTAGATTAGTATATTTTACCTATAAACTAATGGATAATCTAAAAATATATCAAATATGTCATAATTTAATAACTTATTTCGCAACCTTAATATCTCCAAAAAAAGTCATCTAAGTTTTATATTTAGGACTGGAGGTATATAGTTATATTTTTCGGCAAACTAATTTTTTTTTAACCTATAATATACTCAGGGTTGTGATGGTTCAGTGCTGTTGAAATCTACACCTAGCAATCCAGCAGAAAGAGACCACCCTGCAAACAACCCTAGCCTACGTGGCTTTGAGGTCATTGATGAAGCCAAGGCTCAAATAGAAGCAGTGTGTCCTCACACTGTTTCATGTGCAGACATTGTTGCTTTTGCCGCAAGAGACAGTGCCTATAAAGCAGGAGGAATCAGCTATGATGTTCCTTCTGGACGAAGAGATGGTCGTGTCTCTCGCGAAGATGATATCCCAAATAACCTTCCTCCCCCTTCCTTCAATGCAAACCAAATCATTGAGCTTTTTAAAAGAAAGGGATTATCAGTTGATGAAATGGTCACACTTTCTGGTGCTCACTCCATTGGTGTCTCTCATTGTTCTTCTTTTAATGATCGTCTTTATACATTCAATAGAACTCATCCACAAGACCCTTCCATGGATCCTTCGTTTGCTCAAATCTTGAAGAAAAAGTGTCCTCCTCCTTCAACCAACGATGATGATGAGGATCCAACGGTTGTGCTTGAGGCTGCTACGCCTACTCGTTTGGACAACAAGTACTATGCAGCTCTCAAGAACCACCGTGGCTTGTTGACTTCAGATCAGACTTTGTTTGATAGTGAGTCCACAAGGAAGATGGTTGTGAGAAATGTGAGAAATGGTGGGAGTTGGGCACATAAGTTTGCTAAAGCAATGGTTCGCATGGGTTCCATTCAAGTGCTCACCGGTTCAAAGGGTGAGATCAGAAAGACGTGCAGTGTTGTCAACTAATTAATTACCAGACACACACGATCTAATTGGTCATGCTTCATTTGTTGTGCTCGCAAACAATTTGTTCATAGCTTGGTGCTTTCCTTTTCAATTCTTTAATTCACTACTGTTTCTTTGCAAATGTATATGGAAGTTGTTAATGTTTCAATGAATCAATTTATCTTTACTCTGTTGTTCAAATGTACGTTTTCTTTACTTACAAAACCTTATATTCCTATTTTTATATAGCATGAGAACTTCTCACTAATTGGAAGGTCACTGAAAGATGATTGATACAAAAAAAAAGTTATTTTATGGGAGTTGGGATCATGTGGATATCTACATGTGATTGAGAGAATTTTAATTAAGCTTCATTTGTATTGGTTAAAATACTCATAGACTCCTCGTATTAAAGTAAAGTTTTAATTTAGTTTATTTTAAAGTTATTTTAATTTAGGGCGAAGGGACAAAAATAGCCACCGTAATTTTCAAAATGGACAACTTTGGCACCCGTAATTTCGATGGTGCAAAACCGGACATTATAAACCAAAATGGGACAAATCTAGCACTCTTAAACATAGGTGTTAAGTTTGACCGTTAGTTGACTGAGAATGATGATATGGCATAATGACGTGGCACAATGAGACATTATGTGTCACCCCCATGCTGATATGTATATGACATGGCAAAAATGAAAAAAATTAAGGGAAAATTAAATACAGATCTCTTGTAAGGGACTTAATATTAGAAAAGTCCCCCTAATTTGGGAAATTAAAGTAGAGTCCCTAGGGACTACAATTTAATTATTTCTGAAACGTGGGCCCCACCATTTATATTAAAATATTCTTACCCACCCCACCCCCTTCTCTCTTCTCTCTCCTCCCCTCCCCATCTTCCTCTTCATCTTCGCAGGTAGCAGCCCCCACCCCCCGCAGCAAGAAAAAACTCACTGTCCTCCAGCCCCACCGTCCTTTTGTTCATTCCCTCCACCATCTCTCCATTGCACATGACGGAGATGGTGCGGGCGTCGAGGCGGAGGTTGATGTTGTTGAGGACGGCGCCGGCGAAGGGGACAACAAAGTGGAGCTCGTACATGGCGGGGATGTTGGGTGCGACGATGGAGACAACATGGCCACGTAAGACACCGAGGGAGGAGAGAGAGGAGGCTAGTTGGAGGCAGCGACGGTGGGTGTGGGACCAAGTGAAGGAGGTGTTGTTGTATATGATGGAGGTGCACTCACCATACACCGTGGCTGCTCTTTCAAGGAAGCCTAAGGGAGTGAGAGGACGGTGGGGCTGGAGGACGGTGAGTTTTTTCGGTGGCGGGGGGTGGGGGCTGCTACCTGCGAAGATGAAGAAGAAGATGGGGAGGGGAGGAGAGAGAAGAGAGAAGGGGGTGGGGTGGGTAAGAATATTTTAATATAAATGGTGGGCCCACATTTTCAGAAATAATTAAATTGTAGTCCCTAGGGACTCTACTTTAATTTCCCAAATTAGGGGGACTTTTCTAATATTAAGTCCCTTACAAGGGATCTGTATTTAATTTTCCCTTAATTTTTTTCATTTTTGCCATGTCATATACATATTAGCATGGGGGTGACCCATAATATCTCATTGTGCCACGTCATTATGCCATATCATCATTCTCAGTCAACTAACGGTCAAACTTAACACCTATGTTTAAGAGTGCTAGATTTGTCCCATTTTGGTTTATAATGTCCGGTTTTGCACCATCGAAATTACGGGTGCCAAAGTTGTCCATTTTGAAAATTACGGTGGCTAGTTTGCCCCTTCGCCCTTTAATTTATGGTATATTCAAATATCGAACACAACTTTCCACTCAACGTAATAGATAGCATAATTGTAAATTTGTAATGGTTAATCCACTTTTAATTTGATTTGGTCATTGTTGGACCAAAAACCTTTCATTGAATATGAACCAGGAGTTTTACCAGAAACCATAATGGTTTTCACAAAATCAGATGATGGTTTTTTTAGGAGATGAAAATAGTGATGGAAAATTTAAATAGCCTAAAAAAGTTTAAAAAAAAAAATTGACCCCTATCTTGGAGTGATATATTATTTAGATTATTCTATATGCCTCTAATAAATACTCCTTCCGATCCCTAATATAAGAGTCAGCCGCCATAAACCAGCTTCTTAAGAAAACATGTGCTTGTTAGTTTTATGCCTGTAATTAATATTTTTTCCCATTTCTACCCTTATTTATGAGTAATTGTATTAGGAGAGAGAGATATTATTTTTTTTATTAAAAGGGGCAAGAACTAACGGCTTGAGGTTACAAGCGGGATTGAACCCGCAACCTCCCACCTAAAGGGGAGATATCATACCACTGGGCTACAAGGCCCTTGGTGAGATATTACTACGTCTATTAGAATAAGTGGAGAGAGAGGGCTAGATAATAAATGAGATAGAGAATAAGTGGAGAGAGAATGATGAAAATGAGCCAAATAAAAAAGGTGAAGAGATAAAACTTTGAAAAAGAGTGGTGTTTATATTTTTCAATGCTCTCATTTATTCCTTCCTCTCTCCTTCTAATATCTCTCCACCCAAATTGATTAGGGGTAAAACTGGAAATTTTGCAATAAATGTTCAGACAAAGTGGGGTGAGTTCTTATATTAGGAACCAAAATCATTCAAATTTTGGCTCTTATATTAGGGATTGGAGGGAGTATATAAGTTTTATTAAATTTTAATTTAACTAATTTGCTAGGGGACAACACTTTTGTTATAAATAAATTAAAAGGGAAAACACATTAATTGAAATTTATATTATTCTTGTTATAAAACTAAAGAGAATATAGAATATAAAGAAGAAGAAAAGAAGAAGAAGATAAACAATAAGAACAAGAAGGGATTGGGAGAAAGAGGAGAATATGTTTATTCAATTGTATCTCTCATGTGTAGTACATTGTCATCTATTTATAGGCACACAACTTTAACACAAAATAAATGACAAGTTTAATCCTCATAAGTATACAAGTTGTAACATTTGCTTTATGACAATAACATCTCCTTATTAGGGAGGTTATGTAGGATGAGGAAGGTTAAGAGTTGAGAGGTTTATGGACATCAGGACATCCATATATGTATAATATTTATAGCACTCCCCCTTGGATGTCTATAAAAAAATATTGTGCCTCATTAAAACCTTACCAGGAAAAACCCAATGGGACAAAAACCTAGTGAAAGAAAAATAGTACACAATATCTTTCAAAGTCGCCTCATTAAAAACCTTGCTAGGAAAACCCAGTGGGATAAAACCATAGACAAAGGAAAAAGAGTATAACACATATTACTCCTCCTCTTCACAACGTGAGTTGATATTTTTAGACTTGCAAAGTCATGTCACGAACAAATATTCCAAAAATTTATCGCCATAGTGACATGATAACAAATTTACTAAATTTACATTCAAATGGATTGATCATATGCTAGGTCATCACAATGTCTTTTGATTGTTGAATCAGTTACTCTTGTTGATAAGAAAAGACAGACTGACCCATGCATATCTAATACATCTCAACCGATATATGATACTTCTGGATCAAATATCTCTCATATAATCTTATTGAGATATAAAATAATCTCATTCCATATTTAACGATCTTTACAACTATTGGATCATGTAGTGATCCATATAGAAAACAAATTTTTCTTTATTTTAACATTTTTCATGAGCTAATCTGTTAGCTTCTGGCTCTTCAGGAGTCTAAGTAATATTTAAAATTTTACAAGCTCTTCAGAAGTACCAAAAATATTTGAATTCATCAAGAGTCTAAATAATATTTATCACACATTATGAATGATTCCATTAATCTTTCTTTCAAGTCAAATCTATCAATTGAATTATTTACTTCTGTAAACTTTAATCCTTTTGGGGAGTTGTATTTACACAAATCAAATGCTTCTAGCAAATTCTTCAAAGACTTTCATATGATCATATATATACATCTATACATGTATATAGTCATTTTGAATAATACTTCTAGCTTTTGAAATCCTTTTAGGATTCAACTCACAATATCTACCCATGGGTTATAATCATATTCTCTAGACGCATATCAAAAATTTCATTTATTGTCAGACTGCCAAATCAAAATATAAATATTCATTCCACCACGAGACAAAATTTATCACCATTGATCTTTTGCAAAAAATATTCCAACAATACTTCTCCCCCTTTTCGCATAAATATTCTCATTTATATAATTCTATAGCATGTCAGGTGTGTAGATTATACATTAATATTATCATATTTCATATAGCGTTTTTTTCCTGCTAGCTAGTCATTTTATGTCTTCTTGTAACATCCCAATTTTTTATTTTTGGAATAATGAGAAATTATTGTGGTGTCATTTAGGAAATTTAAAGTCTTAGGGAGAATTTTATGATATTTTGGAAGTTTTAGAGGAATAAGTATCTAAAATAATTAATTTAACAATTGGAGAAATGGAAATATGAGGGAATGGTGAAATCTAAAATATTTTGAAGGTTAAGGAGATTAGAGACTTGATTTAGTGATTTTAATTAAAAGAGGATATTATGGTAATTTCCGGTATAAGTTACAAAATCCATTAAAATAAAACCTTAAACCAAACAAGCCCTTACCTCATCCCTTACAATATGTGGCCGACGAACAGCCCCCCCATAGGGCCTGTTTGGTTTGAGGGAAGGGAAGGGGAGGGGAGGGAAAATGAGCCCCTCCCCTTGTATGGTTTGAAAAATTGGAGGGGAGGGAGCCTAAAATATTCTCTCCCCTTCCCTTCTAACCCCTTATTTTGGCTCCCTCCAAATTGGGGGGTTTTGGAGGGAGGCCAAAATTTAAGATCAATCTATCCTCATTATATTTTTGTATTTCCATCAAATGCCCTTACTTCAAACAAATCAAATCAAAGTATTCTACCAAAATAAACACTCACTCCTTCTCTCCCCCGTTTGCTCATTCATTCTGCAAACTTGCTTTATACAATACTCAACAGTACTGTCTTCGTCTTCATCACTATTGTGGGCCTTATGAGACAGCTTTGGGCAGTTTCCATCGAGTAAAACAAATGGGTTTGAACAAGTCATTGGGGTGGCTTTATTTTCTTATAGTAGCCGGATTGAATTTACAAACCATGCAAGGTGGGATTAGATCTGAGAAGATTGAACCTTTCTTTTCTCTATTCAGTTCAAAAAAAATACCTTTCTTTTCTCTTGTTTTTTTTCAATCTGTAACCCTTCAAGATGTGATTTAGATAGATAGATGACACTCAGTCCAATAAAAAGAAAAGAAATAGATTGATGATAACAAGAATATGGGTTTATGAGCTCAAATTCAAACCTTCATACATCAATTTTCTACTTTCTACCTCTTGCACATGCCCAGACATATACCCTTAAGCATTAGTTTAAATATATGCACGCACAAAAGCATGTGTAATTTTTAAACAGAACGTTGTTATATAAATAAGCAACTTTACAATTAAACATTCTTATTTAAAACTTTTAAATAAGCAATCTTAATTTTACAAGATTGAATGACTAACTCACATTAGTATTGACATTTCGTCCAATAGATTAAGCATTATTATAGTGTTTTCAAAAATATAAATGTAAAGTATTTTTAGAATAATATTATATTAATTTTATGTGACTTTTAATAAGTAACTTATTTTAAATCAAAATGTAAATTAATTTATATGACAGACAATTATGAATTAATATATACCTATAAGGATAAAATGGTAAATTAATCATTATCACCCTCCCCTCCCCTCCTTAACCAAACAAATTATCATTAAACCCTCACTCTCCCTTCCATTCCCTTCCTTTATTCTTATCAAACCAAACAAAGTAATATTAAACCCTCCCCCTCCCTCCCATTCCCTACCCTCCCTCCCCTTCCCTTCTTTTCCATCAAACCAAACAGGCCCATAATCTCACCATTTCATCTTTTCCCTTCTCCTTCATACACACCCATACTTGTTTCTCTTCTCCTTCACCATACATACTCTACTTCTTGTACTCTTCTACATAAATTGACCAAGCATAAGTCAGATCTATGCTTCTCCTTGTTCCTCTTCTCCTCCGACGAGTGGAGCCATTTTTCAGACGGTGGTCGTTCGTTCCGGCGGCGGCCGACGGTTTAGGGAGGTGAGATGATATTTCTCTTGGTTTTTCAAGCTAATACTCCTTTCCAACTTCATTTTCCCCCTCACTTCCTCATTCCCTTTCTCTGTTCAGCTCGGCTGACCCATTTCCGGCGAGTTACATGACGGCCAGCGGTGGTGGTCACTGTTTCTCTCATTTTGGAACTTCGCAAGTAATTTCTATACCCATTTTCTTCATTTGTCTGCGAGCTTGGGAGAGTGACCGAGTTAGGTTTTAGGACTGAGATTGAATAATTAACAAAAAGGATGCTTAAAACTTCAAATTCGATGATGTGTGCCTGGATTTTCTATTTGTGATGTTTTGATGATATTGAATATAATCCATTGTGCTTCTTTGATAAATTTCAATGCTTGGGTGGCTGAAAGTGATGATAGCATGCTGTTTTCATTGGGCAATTGAATCTGTCATTTTAGATACTGTTTTTGATAATTGTGCACAAAGATTTTGGGTCAAATGTTTAAGTAAATTTATGCACAAATTATAATGAAATGGATGAGTTGTATTGTATGTTCTATATGTGAGTTTAGTTTGATTTTAGATTCTGTACTTTCCTTTCTCCATTGACTGAATTGGATTTTGGATGCTGCAAATTGGTTTTCTATCTATAATTAAATGGAATTTGAATTTATGTTCTGGATATTTGATAAGAGATAAATTTGCGGTATGTATGTGGTTTATGTGTGGTTTTTGTTATAGTTGTATAGTTCATTAAGAAATGGGAAATGAGATTAAATTAATAAAAGCTGATTTAATTAGATGCTTAATATTTTAAAACAGGCTCAAAATGTTTAAGGTTGTATTGGAGTGGAAAGACGGATATATGAATATATGATTAATCTATGTTGTGATTGAAAGGAATGCTATGGTTTTATAAGTGTGGATGTTTTGTGCCACTGTACTATGATTTAGCGTTTACTCTATTCTTTTGTAATGGCATGGTTGAGTTTTGTGAATTGCAAGACATTGAAAATTTTGGGGAAATTGTTGTCTAATTCGGCCTATTTAAAGGAATTTAAATTTGGGTATCACCTATGCAAACTGAAAGAATAATAATCTCAAATTGAGTGTAATAGTATGACTTTCTAATCATCCAAAATACTAATAAGTGTATTTAATGGATATGAAATGGTAATTGTGCTATCCTTGTCTCTTTGTTAATGGTAATGAGAATATGGAGCTAATGATGTTTCATGGATGATTTATGCATATATGTGAAGTAGGTGTTATTCTTGAAAGGGGAAACATCTCCTTTGTAATTTCAAATTGATGTTATTTTCCTTCTTTACCTAATTGATAATCAACTCGTTTGTTACATTGAAGCTAAAACGTGAACAGTAATGGACAATGTATTGTGTAATGATTGATTTCTAAGAAATATACTTGACTAATCTGATTTCTCTGGATTGAGATTTAATGATTGTGAAGTTCATATGAATTGTAATTTGGTTGAATTAATCCATATGGTGTTTTGAGTAAATACATGTTTGTTGTTCCCTTGGTTTTTGGTTCATTAAATTGAATATAGCTATTGTTTATGACATTTGTTTTGAACATTAGTACTGGAATGGCTCTGTCATTTTTCTATTTGAATTTTCTGTTGGTGACTGTAGCTTGTTGATTGAAGTGGGAGATGTAATTTTCTCCCTTGTTTGATAGTACATTTATTAGGATTCTTCATAATCCTTGGTGTTTAATAAACTCTGATTTGGTATTGATGTTCGTGATTGGTAATATTTGTAGAAGTTTAATGCTAATGTGTACCTTGTTTCTAATTTGACTATGAACTATGATTGTGATTTCTTGTGTTGTGTGTGTATGATTGTTAGTAGGAAATGTACAAATATACTTAAGAGATCTTAAGTTTGAGAAAGTCAAACTTTGAGAATCAGAAAAGACTAAGTTAAAGAAATTAAATAGAGAATTAAGAAAAATGTTAAATAGATGGGAAAATGGGTAGTAACATAAGAACTCGAGAGAGACGCTACTTTATCTACACATGGTCATTGACTTACTATTATTATATTGTGTAATAATAGGAAACATTGTGCTAGACAAATAAATTTCGCAAGGCAAGGCTAAGAAAACGAGAAAATACCGGAGTGCTAAAGGGCGACAGGTAATCACTCTTAACCTTACTATAACATTGAGGGTGACGTTAGTTTGGGATTTTTAAAATCCTTTCTCACCCTCTCTCTCTCTCTATATATATTATCTTTGAAAAGTTACTTTTATACAAAATAGGTTATCGGGTGCCTTTCAAACACGATTATGTTCATATAAAGAATTTGATTACTATATGTAGTATCCTGGTTGGTGGAATTGATAGACTGTGTATGTGAGTGTATATATGTTGGAATCTTGCTACTTTGACAGGGATATGGAGAGGTATTGTGGATGATTGTTGTGGGACCGTGTGATGCATATGCTGGAATAGTTCTCTGACGGTAACTCTGAGAGGTTTTGAGGATAGGAATTAGATTTGGAGTTTGAGATTGTGGAAAGTCGTGTTGATAGAAAGTATCAAAGTTGTGAGTAGGATATGGAAAGGTAGGGTGAACATTGCATGACACTGATATATTTATGTACCATCGCGCGATGATAACTGTCGATTGGCCGATCGACAGTTATTTGTACTGATCCTTTTCGGATTGATTAGACCGGGGATCATAGGTCAACTTATTGAGAGAAAGTGACCTACGGTTGTTTGACATTGAAGAGTCCAACCGTTCCCGTTCTGCAATGGAAACAGAATTGGGGTTCTCTCTCTGGAGAATGCCAGAGAGGGAAATTTGCCCCCTCATTGTAGAGAGGGGCACAGTGTCAAATCATATAGTGAAGTTGAATGCTGGAATAAATGCCTCCGAGATGGCACGATGTATCTATAGGTGAGTGTGAGAGTTGTTGCGTGGTATGGTTGTATTGGAGGTAGAGATGGTGAAGTGCATTGATTTGGAAAAGACAAAGAGACTGGAGTGACACATGGGAAGAAGGTATTTATGCACAGGTGCAAGCATCAGGAAAGGGAATTAGGTAGTGGAGGTTGTGAAGTTTATTTAGAATTGTATATTGCCAATTTATAGGTCTGCATTAGCTTCCGCATGTATATATATTTATTTATTGTTTGATATCTATTAGTTTTGTTTATTAAGCATGTTAGGCAAATCCTTTCTAACATTGTTAGCTTTTAATTATCCATTATAGCATCTATATTATATCAAGAAATCCTTTTCTATCATGGATAATGTTTTATTCTAAGCTGTGTTGTATTAGTTTATTCTTTTCTATCATGGATAATATTTAATCATTAGGAAATTCCTTTTCTAACTATGATAGGATATTGATATTATGGAAATCTTTTTTCTATTATAATTAGTAAAGAGATAATTGAATTAAAAAGGATATCCTGGGTTAATTAGGGAATTAGTAACGGAATATTACACTTCTCATGACATATTTGTATACTAGATCCTCATTTGATCACATGATTTTGATATCAAAATTATTGTCGACAAATTTATCTTTTCACAGTTTCTTTTTATTATGACATAACATATTGAGCTCTCTTTCATTCTTTCAAGTACCTGAGCCACTTCCGGGGTCTTACAAATAGTTATGTCTCAATTAAAGCTTCCTCAAAATGATCATCGTAACTATTTGTTCCATTTTCATTTTCTTTTGTAACCGTTCATTTTCTCATGCTTCAAGCATTTTTCATTTTCATATATAATTATTGGAGCATTCTTCAACTGGATTATGAGATATAAAAATCTTTATTTGGTCAGTGACAATGCCTGACAAATATTTTGCAACATTTGATGAACTTATAGTTCACGTTACTAATATTTGAGGATCCACGTTTGTTGCATACAACATATATCTCTTCTCGTTATTCATTTCTCCCGCTCATGTTAGAAACATCAATATTTATCCCAAATTTCAATTAATATCCATCTATGTGCATTATCATGGTGGAACAATATGAATAAATGTTTCATATTATTCAGATGAGAAATATTTGGCTAGTGACCAAGAGCCATTGGGAGAATTCATAATACTTTTCTCGGCATGATGCAATCATAGTGGTAGTACATTTTTCCCAACTCTAAAATTGAAATTTTTGTTCTCACAAATATTATTCTAGCTATCCAGGGAGGCTTTGCTAGATATGGATATGCTCTCACATGACATATAAACATTAAAAACATAATTAACAATCACTAGTGATTTCAATGAAAATCATATGACTAATGTACTTAACTGAATAAATTTGCAAACTTCAGGTTGCAAGTTGATCATATAACATGGACACCAATGTGACCATTTCATAGATGCATCTAATATTCATAAAATATCATTTAGTCTATATGATATTTGTATGGGCCCATATGTATAATTCATACAATACGCATCTACATTTGTATAATTTCAATCAAAACTAGTGATATTTCATATTTCATTCTTTTGAGAACAAGCAAATGAATCTTTCGGTTCATTAGTGAGTATTAATACTCTTTCATAATTATATTATTTGCATCATTATGATCCGGGATGATCTGACCGGTAATTGCCAAATATTGCATTCACAAACTTCAGGTTTGTTGCAATATTATTATTATCAAACTAACTTTTGGTTATTGGGAGATTACACAAGCTTTATGGAAAGTTTAGGAGTAAAAACTCTACTCTAATATGACTCATTTATTTCACATAATCTCCCCCTCAAGTGAGTCATATAAATATACAACTATTAGTTCTTCAAGAACTATGATTATATTAGTGCTTTTAATACTTACAATTCTTCTAGAATTGCATGTCATATAGTTCTTCTGCAACTATCATAACTATATTTACTATATAATTTATAAATCGAATATAAATAAGATTTTACCAAAATTAAAATCCAACCATAAATAAAAGTACCATTTGGATATGTGAGAAGGTAATAAAAATCAATATTAACTCATATTTATACTCCAATAATTTCCCCCTCAAGTGTGAGTTGTACCAATAAACTTCTCCTATTCATGTAATTCAAAGACATCTTAAGTAGTTCAATGACCTACATTTCACTTTGAAGCTCAAATACTTCCTTACTCACATGTAAATATGAATTTCAATCCATTGGGTTTAGATTTTATTTCATAGCCTCAAAAGATCAAAGTTGTTTCCCTTTTTTTAACAGTTCTTGCAGATCACATATAAATGGTATATGACATTCGAAAAATAAGATAAAATAAAATAAAATGGAATGGAAATTAATTAATGCAAGAGAAACATAGAGACAAATCAGTTTTAATAATCAAATATTTATGATAATGAAGGACTTTGTTTTCGATTTTCCATCCTATTTAAGCGTCTATAAATTTATATAGCACACAAATTTCTATTAAACAATAAATAAAAATTAACACCATCGTTCATAATAAAATTTTAAATAAAATTGAATAAATTCTCATTTAACTCATAATTGTCACAAACATATGATTTTTCCTTTCTCTCTCATACGCCATTTTTCCTTGGGAAATACAATAAGCCTAGATTAATTTTAATACATAATTTCTTACTATAATTCAAACAAAAGTTCCAAGACTAACAAAGCACAAATTGTTTTTTTATCATAACCTCATATAGATAATTGTATTTAGTTATTATAAATAAACAACCGTAGCCATATTGAAGATGACAAATTCAAGAAATATAACATTCATATCAAAATATTAATGAGGTGGTTACACTAACAAAATTAATATAACATCTATAGGAATATATTAGTGAGGAGGTTGCACTAATGAAGTAATAACTAAATTTTAAACCAATAATTGATTGATATCAATATACTATAAATTATCATTTAATTCATATGTTATTCCAAAAAAATAGGAATAGGAATGTAGAACATAGAGAGAAGAAATGATATAAAATATTGTCATAATATGAAGAGAGAAGAAATGTACCGTACCATTCTTAATTTGATGATAACATAATATGAAAGATGATATATTCTTTGGAAAAAAATTGTCAAGGGAAGCAAAGTGCAAACTCAAACTCAAGAAGATTTGGTATCTAATATCTCCATTAGATTTTACCACCATTAAAAAAAATACTTTTCAGCATAATATTATTTTTCCATAAACTTTTGGAATACCTTAATATCTTAGGTACCATTTTATTTCATAGATTTTTTTTTCACAATCTTTTCACCATTAACTTCCACAAGAATATATAATATTTCTCTATGACTTCTGGCCACGTATAAATATATTAGCAATTTTGTATCATTTTTCAATATCATTAATCATTGATGCTAATAATTTTGATTCATCTTCAAAATATGATCACTATCTTTCCCACTTTCAGTAGTACATTATCAATAATTCAAAATATTGGTTGGTCTTCAGAGTCATACCATTGTGTTACTTGCTTTCATTGACTATAATTTCTTAGTCATATAGACTTATCATCAAAATCTTATATTTTTATATCACCAAATGTTGGTGTTCTTAATTCACAACATGGTCATTTCTCATGTGTGATTATAGCAAAATATGCTAATCAGTCTTCAGGACTTTTTTAACGTATTTCTTCCACAAATTAATCACATCAAATGAAATAACAATAATAATGTCATCAAATGAAATCACATCAAATGAACATATTATGAAAATATAATATAGGATATAATGTCATCAAATGATATATGCAATATGTGAATAACCTTATATATATATATATATATATATATATATGAAATAATAAGATAATTAATTTACATAGATAATGAAATAAATAATAACATTAAATTATAATTGAAAATAAACATCAATGACCCTTCGGGGGTTATCAATTTTTCTTATGCCTTACAACAATGTTCCTTCGGGGGTTATCAATATTATTTTTTTGTATGCTTTACAACAATTTAATAAATATGTTTTTATAACTCATTGCCTATGACCATTCATTTGTATCACAAAAGTGATACATACTTATTCATATGACATCTAGTCATCATTTTGTAAAATTTCTTTTTCTATATGACTTCTGGTCATATTTTTTTCTCATAATATTTGTCTTTAAGACCACATCAAATATCTTTCAAAGTGAAAATTATAGATTTGATGTTTAGTCCTCTATCATTAGCCTTCAGAGATTTGTAGTCCTTTGTCTTAGCTTTCAGGACCTTATAGTCCTTTGTTATTAGCCTTCTTGGCCTTATAGTCCTTTGTCATTAGCCTTCAGGACTTTATATTCCTTTGTCATTAGCCTTCAAAGCCTTTTATTTTTCTATTTAGGACATCAAATTGTCACTACTCTTTTCATGACATCAAATATTTTGTCATGGCTTCAGGCCATTATAATAAATTGAAAATTAACAATAAATATAATATTATAAAATTAATTAGAATATAAAAATAATAGTCATAAATAACAAAATAATAAAATGACATAATATAAAAAGAAATAATAAATGACATAATATAAACAAAAGAAAATGTATAATATAAAATGAATAATAATAATAAATAAATGTGAATATTAGATGGCATAATATTGTAATAGGGTGAAGGTGCAAAACTAGCCACCGTAAATTTTCAAATGGACAACTTTGGAACCCGTAAATTGGATGGTGCAAAACTGTACATTATAAATCAAAATGGGACAAATTTAGCCACGCCGTTAAGTTGAAGCTAACAGACGTTTTGATTTAATGAAGGTGGGCCCCACGCCAACACAAACGTCTGTTAGCTTCAACTTAACGGCGTGGCTAAATTTGTCCCATTTTGATTTATAATGTATGGTTTTGCACCATCCAATTTACGGGTGCTAAAGTTGTCCATTTGGAAATTTACGGTGGCTAGTTTTGCACCTTTACCCTATTGTAATAATACTGTGTGTGTGTGTGTGAATTACAGGCGGTGAACCGACCAATCGAATTCATATATATAAATGCAAACTATTAAAATTAAATATGCTCAACAGAGATTTTCGTGAGAAATTAAAGGGCGTATGAATTACAGGCGGTGAACTGACCATTCAAATTCATTGTGACAGTATCTCTAACCCTCCGAAAGGGGTAAGGATATGATGCGAGGAAACAAATAAATAAATAAACATAAATAGTATTATATATATAATATAATAATAATAATAAATGGCATAATATAATATATGAAAATATATATAGTACATTGTCATCTATTTATAGGCACACAACTTCAAAACAAAATAAATGACAATGTACTACACATGAGAGATACAATTGAATAAACATATTCTCCTCTTTCTCCCAATCTCTTCTTGTTCTTCTTGTTTATCATCTTCTTCTCTTCTTCTTCTTTATATTCTATATTCTCTTTAGTTTTATAACACGTTATCAGCATGACACTCTAACCAATTTAGGTATACTTCTTTCATTATCTTATATATATTTTCATATATTATATTATGCCATTATTATTATTATTATTATTATATTATTATTATATATATAATACTCCCTCCGTTCCTAAATATAAAAGCACTTTGACTTTTTTAGAGAATCCTAAGAAAGCAAAATAAACAATTTAATCATAACATATTTTAAATATTATTAGATCATATGTAAGTTCATAAGTCAAATAAACTAGTTTAGTGAAAAAAATTGGGAAAATCAATTTTTAATTACCCTATTTTGCTTTCCTAGGATTCTCCAAAAAAGTCAAAGTGCTCTTATATTTAGGAATGGAGGGAGTACTATTTATGTTTATTTATTTATTTGTTTCCTCGCATCATATCCTTACCCCTTTCGGAGGGTTAGAGAGGATGTCACAATGAATTCGAATGGTCGGTTCACCGCCTGTAATTCATACGCCCTTTAATTTCTCATAAAAGTTTAATCCTCATAAGTATACAAGTTGTAACATTTGCTTTATAACAATAACATCTCCTTATTAGGGAGGTTATGTAGGATAAGGATGGTTAAGAGTTGAGACGTTTATGGACATCCATATATGTATAATATTTATAACAATTCTTTAATTTTGACTGTGGTGTCTATGCTTATTTTTATTCTAATCAAATGCTTTAACTTTATATTGCAGACACCATTAAAGTATACTACTTTTTGTCCCTTTTGTTTGCATCAAGTTTCAATTTAATACTTTGTGTTTGGAAACTACACTTTTACTCCGTTTTTTTAATACCGTTAGTTTCACTTAACGGAAAATGCTAACTTAAAAATTTTAAATATGCATAAATTAAAATATTTTAGTGCAATTATTCTTATATTTTGAAAATTTATCTTTTTTACCCCCTTAGGAAATAATTCTTAAATTTGATAACTCATTATTTCCGTTAATTGAAACTAATGGTGTTAATAAAAAAAGGCTAAAAGTGTACTTTCCAAACATAAAGGAGGACTACATTAAAGTTTAATGCAAACATAATGGATTAAAAGTATACTTTAACTTAATTCTATAATAAAACCTGATGTAGCAAAATTAAAATTAAAATTAAATAAAAACGTAAATATCGACTTTTCCGAAATAAAAATGTAACTAGCTAGAAACTTATCGGTTCACTTTCAAATAATCTTGATGAGGTGGAGAGGACTTTGAGTTGGAGGTTTGTATTCATAGATTAAGAAGCAGATTGATAAAAAGAAAAGTACTGTATATTTTACTGTAGTTGGATGAGGCGGACATGTTTAGTAGGTTAAAAAATCATGATAGCCGGTCTTAAGAATTTGAACGTTATTTCCTTTATTGAGGTAGCTAGCCACAACACGTGGCAGGTCATGTTGAAACTGTCTTGCTCTGGAACACTTGTCAACGGCAGGCGAGTAGATATGTGAAATTGCTGACTGAGCAATTCAGCGGGACTGGGCAAATGTTGACATAGCTTATTAATTTAACTTGACTTTACTCAAGCCGTGAGTATCTAGTAACTATGTACTCGTCTAGTTCTTATTTCAAGTCACTAACTACTAATTTCATACATATCAAAGAATGGTAGTTGTGTCTTAAAATTCATGTTAAAATTTTCACCTTTTTTTCCAAATTCACCCTTCATTAAATGATGTGTTTCACATTTTTAATTTTGAATCTCCATTAATAATAGGGGTAAAGTAGGAAAAAACATTTAATGCAGTGGTCAATGACTTATACTCCCTCCGGTCCTAATTATAAGTCGCCTTTGACTTTTTTGGAAAATCCTAAAAAAGAAAAATAAGTCAGTCATAAATTGATTTAACTAATTTTTACCCTTAAACTAGTTTGTTTAACCTATAAAGTAATGACTAATATAAAAATTTATCAAATAAGCCATAATTTAATAACATATTTTGTAAACTTAACATCTCCAAAAAAAGTCAAAGGCAACTTATAATTAGGATCGGAGGGAGTATTGAGGACAAAAATTATAAGTACTTGATGACTTATAATAAGGATCGAAGTGACTAATTATATATGTAAATTTAAAACACCAAAACTTGGTCCCACAAAACTTCAAGGTTGCTTGCATTGTTTGAATTATCATTAGTACTTCTAATAATAATTAGTACTAATGATAATTATATGCATGGAGCCAACTATCTTAAAGTAGACATATACGACGACTAATTAGCCATCGTACTTCTAATAATAATTACATGCATGGAGCCAACTATCTTAAAGTCTAACTTTCATGCTCACAGAAAAGTCAATACCTACAGTTTTTTGTATAAGGATAAGATAAAATATTGGGAAAATTAAATATAAATCCCTGGTAAGGGACATAATACTGGAAAAGTCCCAAAAGTTGAAAAAATTAAAGTAGAGTCCCTTGGGACCTCACTTTAATTATTTATGAATGTGTGGGCCCCACATTTAATAATAAAAAAATCCACCCATGGGTGGATTTTTTTATTATTAAATGTGGGGCCCACACATTCATAAATAATTAAAGTGAGGTCCCAAGGGACTCTACTTTAATTTTTTCAATTTTTGGGACTTTTCCAGTATTATGTCCCTTACCAGGGACTTGTATTTAATTTTCCCTAAAATATATTTTCTTCGACCATAAACAAAATATTTCAATTCACTTTATTTTTAATTTTTATCCTGAAGTTTTTTTGCGTTTCAAGAAAAGCATCACAGAAACCAAGTGATTAGCGAATAGTGGTTACAATAATATTTAACCGCTTAACTATCGGGCTCTTGACTTCGAGCTTCGGAAATGCATCGTACCCCTTGACCAACACTTTATCTCTTAAGTAGAGGTCCGAATGCAAATCTAGATTAGTGTAAACCCTTTGAGTTCTTCGTGACTTAAGGGCTGGTCCAGATATCAGATTAAGAAAATGAAAAAAACTGTATCATATAATATTTGGTGCATACTATGTGAAAACATTTGTAAACCCTTGTCAGTTTTTTGAGTTATGGTATTTTGATCCTTTGAAAAAGAAGTGTATTCCATTGAAAAATGTAATTGATGTTAACCTATTAATTGATAAGTACGTAATACATATATAACTTTTTTTCTCTCATTTTAAATATTTATGGTAATTATGTATTACAGCCAATAAATGCTCATAGTGTTGAGCCATCTTTAGTATAATTTGTCAGTTCAAAAAAAGGGTTAAGGGTCAAATCTAGCACTCTATTATTAATAAAAGTTCACCCAATATAAACAAGAATTTTAGGTCTCACACATCTATTACAAAATGAGTCAAACCTAGCATTTCCTTCAACTCTGACGGGTAGCCCGATTAGGTCACGGTATATGCCACGTCACCCATTTAAGCCACGTCACCTACCATGTGGCAACGTAAATAATAATTAAAATGATGTGGCCACCACGTGGCAGGGACGTGGTATAATTGAGTTATGTGATAAGTGACGTGGTCTAACTAGGTGACGTGACAGTTGTCATGTTCCTAATCGGGTCAAACTTAATGGTGAACCCGTCAATTTGACGGAAATGCTAGATTTGACCCACTTTGTAATAGATGTGCGTTACATTTGAGAAAAAAATTTCTTGTTTATATTGGATGAACTTCTGTCAATAGTAAAGTGTTAAATTTGACTCTTAACCCTTCAAAAAACTTGAGTATAATTTGGTGAGTATTTTCACACTATTTTATTTCAGAACCACTATCTACCTTGTTTGACCTTGTCCAATCAATTCTAGACTAAAGTTCTTTATTTAAGAACTCTTAATGTACTTTTCTAAATTTTCTACAATGACCCCTAATGATGATGAAAAACTTTTGCTCATATTAATTGGGCCATCGAAAGGCATTTTTTGAAATAGTAACCGACGAAGATGAAGTCTCAGCATTTAGGGCCAGTTTGGTTGGCAGGAAAGTGTATAATGAAATTGGAAATTGAATTGAGTGTAAGAGAGTAAAGATGGGAAGTAAATGTAAATTAGATAATAATGAGATGTAAAAGTTTGTAGGGCCCATGTAGAGTGTGAAATGTAGAGAGAAAACTTGTGGGCCCCAGGATATATAGAAATTACCATTTTCATTTCCATTTTACATTTCCTGTCAAGCAAATGTCCCGTTTTGATGAATAGAATTGAAATGATGGAAATGAAATTGGAAATGAATGTAGGGGTAAAGTATGGAAATTAGAGGTAATGATAAGAAGTCAAGTTTGTGGGTCCCAGGAAAAGTGTGAGATAGAAAGAGAAAATTTGTGAGCCCAGAGATATATGTAAATTACCAAAAGGCCTCCACTTTCCATCACTTTCACTTTCCCTCGTCACTTTCCTTGCCATCCAAATGAACTTTGCTTGTTAGAAAAGATTTAAGAAATGGAACTGTCAGCCAACTGCTGCAATAAAAGCATTCTGTTTGCAAGAATATTAAAACACTTGATTAAACAGCGTCGCATCAAAATAATAAAATCAGAAGTTAGTTTTCCGTACTCATAGTCTATATTTTGTACTGTTATACTCCCTCCGGTCCTAAATATAAAACCCAGCTGATTTTTTTGGAAAATTCTAAAAAAGCAAAATAAGTCAATTATAAATTGATTTACCTAATTTTTTTTCCTTAAACTTGTTTATTTAACCTATAAACTAATGGCTAAATTAAAAATATATCAAATATGTCATAATTTAATAAAATATTTTGTAACTTTAACATTTTCAAAAAAAGTCAATTATGTCTTATATTTAGGACTGGAGGGAGTACTATAGTAAAAAAATATTACCAATATGTTATAGAAAAAATAAATACTAGTATGCTACACTTACAAAGAAATTGTTCTTGTCAAGTATGATTTTATATGAATTACACTTCACACTAGCTACCTAGCCATACTACTCGCTCGGGACCTAAATATAAGACTCAATTGACTTGTTTTTTAAAAAAAATTAAGGGACCACAATAGGTCTTTTAACTATGATATATTTGATTTATTCTTATATTACCTATTAGTTTATAGGTCAAATAAACTAGTTTAAGAGAAAAAAATTAAAAATCGAAATAGGTCATTTAACTATGAATAAACTATTTCAAGAATGAATTCTAAAATCGTTCTTGTCATGAATGACTTTTTTGTAAGTGTAGCATATTAGTATTTATTTTTTTTCTCCAGTATATTGGTAATATTTTTTTTCCTATAGCATGACACTACAAAACCCTCTATAATCACAATTCACATGTCTATATATAGTATCGCAATTCACATGACACTACAGTATATTTGGCTCATAGATCTCATGAATTCATATGAATGTTACATATATGGCTCACCAAAATTATATATAGTATCAATGTTATGATACAACTAATTATCCGAGTTCAATAAAAGACCAAACAGCCTTCTTTGAACAAAAGATAGCGTAAGTGTACTAAAATTGAGAATTAGTGAACTCTAATCAAGTTGCCAGGGGAGGCGTGTAGATGATATGTTCAAAAGGTGACAACTTCAACCTTTTCATGAAAGGAGGCCTTACAGCCAATAATAGCCGCACGCGTTTTGCTTACCAAGTAAAACCTAATATCACCCTCCCCATCATTCTTCTATATATATATATAAACCGTTATTCATTCTTTCATTATTATATGCAGCTTCCATATTAATCATTAGCATCCTACAAATCCAGTTTTTTTAACTTCTTCAGTTCCTACTCTCACACCAACAACATGCATCAAATAAGTGTATTACTCCTCTCCATTTTCGTGTTGATCCTACCATCATCTTCAGCATCAGCATCACTGAAAGTGGGCTTCTACAAGTCAACATGTCCATTAGCAGAAGGCATAGTGAAGAGAGCAGTGAACAAAGCTCTATCTGCCAACCCAGGAATCGCCGCTGGTCTCATCAGAATGCATTTCCACGACTGCTTTGTTAGGGTCAGTTCACAGCCATTTCACTTCCTTCTATGATTCTCATTTAATACAAGTGCCAATGAACACTTTAAGGAGAAGCTAAATAAGTTATAGTAACAGAGAATCGGATATCATATATACATATACACAGGGTTGTGATGGGTCTGTGACTTTTTCCATATTGTCTATTATAGTTATATTTTTCGTCAAACTAATTTTTTTTAACTTATAATACCACAGGGTTGTGATGGTTCTGTGTTGCTGAAATCTACACCTGGCAATCCAGCAGAAAGAGACCACCCTGCAAACAACCCTAGCCTACGTGGCTTTGAGGTCATTGATGAAGCCAAGGCTCAAATAGAAGCAGTGTGTCCTCACACTGTTTCATGTGCAGACATTGTTGCTTTTGCCGCAAGAGACAGTGCCTATAAAGCAGGAGGAATCAGCTATGATGTTCCTTCTGGACGAAGAGATGGTCGTGTCTCTCGCGAAGATGATATCCCAAATAACCTTCCTCCCCCTTCCTTCAATGCAAACCAAATCATTGAGCTTTTTAAAAGAAAGGGATTATCAGTTGATGAAATGGTCACACTTTCTGGTGCTCACTCCATTGGTGTCTCTCATTGTTCTTCTTTTAATGATCGTCTTTATACATTCAATAGAACTCATCCACAAGACCCTTCCATGGATCCTTCCTTTGCTCAAATGTTAAAGAAAAAATGTCCTCCTTCAACCAACAATGATGATGAGGATCCAACGGTTGTGCTTGAGGCTGCTACGCCTACTCGTTTGGACAACAAGTACTATACGGCTCTCAGGAACCATCGTGGCTTGTTGACTTCAGATCAAACTTTGTTTGATAGTGACTCCACAAGGAAAATGGTTGTGAGAAATGTGAGAAATGGTGGGAGTTCGGCTCATAAGTTTGCTAAAGCAATGGTTCGCATGGGTTCCATTCAAGTGCTCACCGGTTCAATGGGTGAGATCAGAAAGACGTGCAGTGTTGTCAACTAGTTAATTACCAGACACACACGATCTAATTGGTCATGCTTCATTTGTTGTGCTCGCAAACAATTTGTTCATAGCTTGGTGCTTTCCTTTTCAATTCTTTTATTCACTACTGTTTCTTTGCAAATGTATATGGAAGTTGTTAATGTTTCAATGAATCAATTTATCTTTACTCTGTTGTTCATTTGTACGTTTTCTTTACTTACAAAACCTTATATTCCTATTTTTATATAGCATGAGAACTTCTCACTAATTGGAAGGTCACTGAAAGATGATTGATACAAAAAAAAATGTTATTTTATGGGAGTTGGGATCATGTGGATATCTACATGTGATTGATATCTAGCTATGAGAGAATTTTAATTAAGCTTCATTTGTATTGGTTAAAATACTCATAGACTCCTCATATTAAAGTAAAGTTTTAATTTAGTTTATTTTAAAGTTATTTTAATTTATGGTATATTCAAATATCGAACACAACTTTCCACTCAACGTAATAGATAGCATAATTGTAAATTTGTAATGGTTAATCCACTTTTAATTTGATTTGGCCATTGTTGGACCAAAAACCTTTCATTGAGTATGAACCAGGAGTTTTACCAGAAACCATTATGGTTTTCACAAAATCAGATGATGGTTTTTTTAGGAGATGAAAATAGTGTGATGAAAAATTTAAATAGCCTAAAAAAGTTTTAAAAAAAAATTGACCCCTATCTTGGAGTGATATATTATTTAGATTATTCTATATGCCTCTAATAAATACTCCCTCTGATCCCTAATATAAGAGTCAGCCGCCATAAACCAGCTTCTTAAGAAAACATGTGATTGTTATTTTTATGCCTGTAATTAATATTTTTTCTCATTTCTACCCTTATTTATGAGTAATTGTATTAGGAGAGAGATATATTACTACATCTATTAGAATAAGTGGAGAGAGAGGGCTAGATAATAAATGAGACAGAGAATAAGTGGAGAGAGAATGATGAAAATGAGCCATATAAAAAAGGTGGAGAGATAAAACTTTGAAAAAGAGTGGTGTTTATATTCTTCAATGCTCTCATTTATTCCTTCCTCTCTCCTCCTAATATCTCTCCACCCAAATTGATTAGGGGTAAAACTGGAAATTTTGCAATAAATGTTCAGACAAAGTGGGGTGAGTTCTTATATTAAGAACCAAAATCATTCAAATTTTGGCTCTCATATTAGGGATTGGAGGGAGTATATAAGTTTTATTAAATTTTAATTTAACTAATTTGCCAGGGGACAACACTTTTGTTATAAATAAATTAAAAGGGAAAACACATTAATTGAAATTTATATTATTCTTGTTATAAAACTAAAGAGAATATAGAATATAAAGAAGAAGAAAAGAAGAAGAAGATAAACAAGAAGAACAAGAAGGGATTGGGAGAAAGAGAAGAATATGTTTATTCAATTGTATCTCTCATGTGTAGTACATTGTCATCTATTTAATTATAGGCACACAACTTCAACACAAAATAAATGATAAGTTTAATCCTCATAAGTATACAAGTTGTAACATTTGCTTTATGACAATACCATCTCCTTATTAGGGAGGTTATGTAGGATGAGGAAGGTTAGAAGTTGAGAGGTTTATGGACATCAGGACATCCATATATATATAATATTTATAGCACTCCCCCTTGGATGTCTATAAAAAAATATTGTGCCTCATTAAAACCTTACCAGGAAAAACCCAATGGGACAAAAACCTAGTGAAAGAAAAAGAGTACACAATATCTTTCAAAGTCGCCTCATTAAAACCCTTCTTAGGAAAACCCAGTGGGATAAAACCATAGACAAAGGAAAAAGAGTATAACACATAACACTCCCCCTCTTCACAACGTGAGTTGATATTTTTGGACTTGCAAAGTCATGTCACGAACAAATATTCCAAAAATTTATCGCCATAGTGACATGATAACAAATTTACTAAATTTACATTCAAATGGATTGATCATATGCTTGTTCATCACAATGTCTTCTGATTGTTGAATCAGTTACTCTTGTTGATAAGAAAAGACAGACTGACTCATGCATGTCTAATACATCTCAACCGATATATGATACTTCTGGATCAAATATCTCTCATATAATCTTATTGAGATATAAAATAATCTCATTCCATATTTAACGATCTTACAACTATTGGATCATGTAGTGATCCATATAGAAAACAAATTTTTCTTTATTTTAACATCTTTCATGAGCTAATCTTTTAGCTTCTGGCTCTTCAGGAGTCTAAGTAATATTTAAAATTTTACAAGCTCTTCAGGAGTACCAAAAATATTTAAATTCATCAAGAGTCTAAATAATATTTATCACACAATATGAATGATTCCATTAATCTTTCTTTCAAGTCAAATCTATCAATTGAATTATTTACTTATGTAAACTTTAATCCTTTTGGGGAGTTGTATTTACACAAATCAAATGCTTCTAGCAAATTCTTCAAAGACTTTCATATGATCATATATATACATTTATACATGTATATAGTCATTTTGAATAATACTTCTAGCTTTTGAAATCCTTCGAGGATTCAACTCACAATATCTACCCATGGGTTATAATCATATTCTCTAGACGCATATCAAAAATTTCATTTATTGTCAGACTGCCAAATCAAAACATAAATATTCATTCCACCACGAGACAAAATTTATCACCATTGATCTTTTGCGAAAATATTCCAACAATACTTCTCCCCCTTTTCGCATAAATATTTTCATTTATATAATTCTATAGCACGTCAGGTGCGTAGATTATACATTCATGTTATCATATTTCATATAGCGTCTTTTTTTCTGCTAGCTAGTCATTTTATGTCTGTTAGAATCTTAAGTTTTGATGGTGACTAAGGTATGATATGGTCTAGTACTTAAGAGAACATAATCAACACTTAGGAGGGATTAGATGACATGGTTAGAATCCTGAGTTAGATCACTTGAGAATGCAAGATCACTTCCGGTTAGATTAGGACTTGCGCATGCGGATGAATGCTTTCATCCCCCAGCGTCAGCAAGTAAATCACTAGGGATTTAACTTAGTCCATGAGAATTAGGTACACAAAACCTTAAGACTAAGCTATGTTTCAATCGGAAGTGAGTTTGCTTCCTGTTAGACTTAGACTGGCGCAGAGCGACAGAATAGATATTACCCCAAGCGTCAGTGAGTCTACTTCCCCAAGTGAAAGCGCTTCCTGTTAGACTTAGACTGGCGCAGAGCAATAGAATAGTTAGTACCCCAAGCGTCAGTAAGTCTACTTCGCCAAGTGAAAGCACTTCCTATTAGATTTAGACTGGCGCAGGTTGATAGACTAGATATAACCCCGAGCGTCAGCGGAAATGCAACATCAAGTGAAGTTGCTTCCTATTAGATCTTGACTGGCGCAGACTGATAGAATAGATTTCACCCTAAGCGTCAGTGAATTCACCACGTCAAGTAAAAGTGCTTCCGATAGCTCAGTGACTAGCGCTGAGTGGTGGAATGAAATAGACTAAGCGAGAGCAAGTCATGGTGAACTAAATCCCTCATCAAGTGAATTTACTTCCGGATGTAGAAGTGCTTCCGGATACACCTTAGATTTAGGATCACCCACTGCATGAGACTATATGATTATATTGCTAAACTAACATTCAAGTGCAGCACACTCAGTAAGGTTGCTTCCGGATGAGAAGTTGCTTCCGCAAGCAATCAGGATGTCTGAACGTTCAAAGAGATGCAGTGTCAGAATGCTTTTAACAGAGCAGAGGTGTCAGGACTACTTTTCAGAGATAAAGCAAGTCAACCCTGCTGAAGCATTTAAGAAGATGTTCCTTCCAACGGTAACAAGAGGATAACAGACACATTCAAACAACATTGTTACCTACCAAGCATGAGGAGTATGAGAACATAATCTGAAGATTCACTCAAGGTGTCAAAGCTCATACTGCCCACAAAAGTCAGAGTCCATAAGAGAGCTTCTGATAGCAAGAGAGGATCCAATAGCAAAGCACTCTTATCATTCATGGACAAGTGCTTGGAAGACAAAGTTCCTCTATGTGATAGCAAGCAAAATGTTAGAGTCCACGAGCTTCAGATAGCAAGAGAGCTTCCGATAGTGAGTCTCTTAACATCCTGGACTTATGCTTGAGGAACGAAGTCCTCTCTGACAGCAAGCAAGAGTCGGACCGTACAAAGTGTTCAGATGTCAGAACGACTTTTGTCAGAATAGTATTGCCAGAACAGTGTTGACAGAACAGCTTGGTCAGAGCACCTTTTTAGATAAAGCAAAGTCAACCCTGCTGTACATTAATGAGGACAACGTAAACAAGGCCCCAACGTCTATAATCAAACGGTCTTATTGCCTCTCCAACGGTTAGATATTCAGAGGCTGGTATAAAAGGGATGTTCTTCATTTCTGAAGAAGCCAGCTTGAAAGAGAGAGAGAGAACAGAGCTTATTGTCTAAAACACTATTCTACATTCCTCTCATCTTCTACTCTCGAACTTTGATATGTAATATTCTTAGAGAGTGATTCATTTGTACTTAAGTGAGTAACATCATCCACTCTTTGAGAGAGTTAGTTTCGAGCTTAAGTGTTTAGCACAATCAGTTCATAGAGTGAACATAGTGTAAACTTACAATTTGTAAGGGGGAGCATTTAGAGGTTGTCTAAATCTCCATAGGTTGCAAGTTAGCCCGTAAAACTTGCATTTGTAAGGTTTGCAGGTGAACCCGGTGTAAAACCTGTGGGTTGTTAGGTGAACCCGTGCTCGTAAAACCTAAAGTGTAAAGGCTTCTCTTGTGCCCGGTTTAAACAAGAATAGTGGATTGGAAATCTCAGGTGTAGCCTGGGGACTGGATGTAGGTCTGGGTGACCGAACCAGGATAAATTTATGTGTGCATATATTTATACTTGATCATTCTATTTTGCATCACATAGCATACTGACTTGTGCATAGCATTATTTATTATCATCATCACCGAGCACAAGCAGTCTTTCGAAAAGAGTTTAAGTTTTATTCCCTCACCCAATTCACCCCCCCCCCCTCTTGGGTGACAGCCACGAATTTCATTTGGTATCAGAGCAGGTCACTTGTTTAAAGGATCAAACGATCTCAAGTGCAAAGACCTTGGCTGATTTGGGTTAAAATGTTTTCCAAAGGCTTTGATCATACCATTCCACCTGTGTTAGAAAATATTGATTTTTGTTGGTGGAAAGCAAGAATGGAAAGTTTTATAAAATCCACTAGTTTGAAAATGTGGGATATTTTTGAAAATGATTTTGATTTCAAACCAAGAGGAAACTGGACTGAAAGGGAGAAAAATTTGTTTTCCTTAAACATTAGAGCAATGCAAATTTTATACAAAGGCTTAACTGAAAATGATTTCCAGAAAATCAAACATTGCTCTAGTGCTAGAGATATTTGGAATACTCTTGATGTGATATATGCTTCTAACCCATCTCTTGAAAGCACAGCTGTCCAAAGCTCAACTCGTCCTCTTTGTGGATCATCTACTGATGAGCTTTTGGAAACTGATATTGAGGAAGCAGACTTCAGTGAAGAAAGTATCCATCTCTGCCTAGAAGATTCAGAAAGTGAGGTATCTGGATCTGAAATTGAACTCTCTGATTTGCAAGATGCATACAATGAGTTATATACTGAATATTGTAAACTTGCAAAAGAACTTCTAGGCTTAAAAGAAAAAGATAGGAAACTTGAAAAACTAATTTCTTCTTCTACATCTAAAGTTTCCGAGGGTTCTTTTAAAGAACTAGTGGTTCCGATAGCTAGCCCACTATCGGTAGGGAAAACTTCAACATGTCTTGAAAAATGTTTTGATTGTAAACACGTGTTGAAGGAAAAAGAAAAGCTTTCAAAAGAAACTGAAATTTCAAAGGAACAAAAAGCTTTTCTAAAGAAAACTAATCATGATAATGATAGGAAGCCTCATTTTGATTATCATTCCATTATCTGTCATTATTGTGGTAGATTAGGACATATTTCTCACACATGCAGTCTTAGAAGAAATTCAAATGTGAGAAATAAGTTTGTATGGATTCCTAAAGGACAAGTAAGGTCCAGTGCTAACCATGTAGGACCCAAGTACAAATGGGTACCAAAACATTCTCCTAGTGCCTTACTTGTGCAGGAAAAATCAAGAGTTCCTCTTATCCCAAAGAAGAGAACTCGTGGTGATGCAACTGCTGAAACCCACTGGTACAATCATAAGAAGCTGTCGGCCACCACAAGGGACAATGGTTCTGTCTCAAGGATGAGCTATCACAAAGTTCCATTCAATTATCCTGAGAAGAACAAGAGAGAGTGGATTCCTCGATCATCATTGAAAAGGCTCTTAAATCCTACCTCTCAGAAGAAAGTGCTTCGAACCAAGGATAAGTATAGAAGATCTCCTTGGGTAAGCAAGGGATCACTTAGCAACGAAGCATTTGATAGTAAAATCTCCTATGCTAATGTTAGATGGACTTATTGAGATTTTACATTAAGCATCCTAAGGTGTGAACATTATATTCATCATAGAAGAAAGCTTGAAGAAATAAGTAATGTTCATAATCTACATACTGTCCATGACTATCTTGATCAAAAACCTTGTATATCCTTGTGCATATAGTCATGAAAGATTCACCATGCCATACACATAGGACGTAATCTAAATGCATGTGAACTATATATAGCCTACAAACTGACCTTCAGATCCAGACTTGGATACAAAAGGAAGGAACTATCTGGTATTTTGTAGGAAGGGCAATCCGAAGGTTCAGAAAGACAAGGGTGAAGAAGACCCTTGCTAAAAGGAAGATCTCCTCCCCCACAGTGAGCCATCTGATTCATGTGCCCCCAACAATCTGCTAGCTCAGAGGCAAACTTGAGATAGCGCTGAGTGATCAACCTGCGGAGATACCTTCTGCTGAACCTGTGTCTCCCTCTGCGCCAGCACCCAATCTGAGTGAAGAGCTGTGTATGAAGTATGGGTTCAAGAGGCCAGAGATGCCAGTGGTAGTGATCACAAAGTAAATTCATCCCTCTGCACCAGCTCCAATCCATCCTATTAGCCTCAGCAAGACTCAGGACTGTACCTCATCTGAACAATTAGTCAAGTCTTGATAAGCATTCGTCACGCATAGATTTTGGTACTGCTCTAAATATAGATTCCATACATTGCCAACCAAAATCAAGCGAGCTACTGCTAGATGCGAATGGAGCTATGGTGATATCATTCTTACCTTCCTCTTTACTTGAATAATCACTTGGCTAGTAAATGCATGATGGGCTCAACAGCTTTTATTTCTCTGAAACTGATATGATTTCCCTTATCTGTGATGAACACTTATTTTCTGTAAAAACGACCCTATCATATCAAATTCATTTTCTGATATAATGCATACAGATTTTACAAATTCAAGAAGTCCGACACCTTGAAACTGAACCTTCTTCAAAACCTTCTGAATTTGTGCATGTTGAATCATTGTGTTCTAAGATTTCTGACATTGTTAAGATGATTCGGAACTAGTTTCAGAATTTTGACACTAAAACTAAAAATCTTCCTCAGAGTTTTTCATATGGTGTCTAAATCATTTTACTCATATATGCTTAGTGAATTCTTTTAAGGGCACCTCTCATGGAAGAGAATGGTTTATGCATTCACCTTGATTTTTGAAAGATCCTTTTGAAATACAAACTTTCAAAACAGATTCTGATCCTCTTTAAACCTACATGACAACCGTACCTCATGATAGCACTCAAAAGCTATTTCTGATTTTCCATTTCATGTGGTATCTCTTGCATCAACTTTTTCAATGCATAAGCAGCTATGGTTTCGAGAACAATACATCCCTCTTAATTACATCTTTAAGTTCTCAATCTACTAATGATCTCAGTTCAAGTTTGTGGTTTAAGAATGTTGACACAGATTATTGAAGCTTGAACAATGAATATAACCAAGAGAGAATGGCAACGAAAATGTCTCTTATCAAGATGTGTGGAATGGCTATACCAAACCTGAGAAACTCTCGCCAATACACATGAGCATTTCTATCCCTTACATATTCTGTTGTGAAATTAAATGGATAGTCTCTCTCTTGTCTGACATGCATTAGCAATCTTAGGAAATGCCTTGAATTAGACTCTGCTAGATCTGTAAAACATGGCATAGTATCACAAGCATGCTATAATCTGTATTAATTTCGAGCTTGTTGATATCCTAAGAACAATGAGATCACACTGACCATATCTAGAAGAACTTGAGCTAAAATTTGGAAATTATTCTCGTAATCACATGCTGAAATTTGGTTGTTTTTGTAAACCGGATTTAGTCTTGAAATCAAACTATTTTGTGAGGACGAAGATTTCTCAAATTTCATTGTGTTAATAATTCACATGTCTTCATGATCTAACATGAACATCCTTGAGGCATATTTATTGAACTATACTTGCTTACGAAACTCTGAAAATATGCCACCTGTTTGATACTCGCTATACTATCACATTGATATTTATCTATGAGAGTATAAATGGAGTTCATGTCTTGATAGTGAAACTATGTGAACGTGTAGACAATTTCAAAATTAGTTCTCACATAATCATTGCTCTTATTTTCTTAAAACCAAATTAGCAAGCATGATTTCTTAAAATTATTAACTTGTGCTGATTAACACAGATTGACTTGAATGTCCTGAGTATGGTCTCCAATGTTAAATCTTAAGTTCTTTCACTGACCATCAGGAAGCGCTTGCTTCCTCAAGCACATGCAGGACCAATCATCAAGTCTGAGCAAGGTTGCTTTCGCAACAATCAGCGTCTTCGATAGCAGGCCAACTATTGAACCATGGGAAGAGTAGAGTGACTGCCCAGTCATGTCCGCTTGTGGTTGTAGCTCAGCTTGCCGAAGCAAATCATCAAAGCACTTGCGCTAGGGGTTTCCACTTGAGATAGCACACCTCTTGAAGATGTCAGGAAGCATGCTTATCTGCGTATGATTCAGATTCCTGAGTCTAATAGAGTATGAGTACCCCTCATCTGTGGTAACATCTACACCTTACCATTTCTTACATATGATGCATACATGGCATTGGTAAGGGTGTCAACTTAGGATGTTTCTCTCAATCTGCATTGACTTCAAAATCATTCACTGTCTTAGAAAATCATCCTAGCTCACACATCTGTATCCTCTAAATGACATGCTGGAAAGTAATTGATAACATACCTCTCTTATATGCTTCCTTTCTTGATTTAATGATGATTAATCTTAATATAGAAGAGAAGTAAGTGGACATTACCTGTTAATGATCCCTTGAAAATAGAGAGTCACATGCTGTCATCGATAATAAACTCTTAAGATGCTGTGATGCAATTTGTTTGGAAATTATTTTTGACACTTTTAAAAACACAGATTTCATTTCATATGGTATCACAAATTTCCTTTGGCATTCAATCATTTCCTTTGATACCACAAGTTCAAACTCACAGATCTCATTTGATTTCATTAGGTATCAGATTTCATCTCATTTGAATTTAAAATCACATATTTCATTTGATATCATAATCATCATTTTTAAACACATCAAAATTACTTTTGATATCATGTTAATAAATTCGAGAGGATCAAAATTACATTTGGAAAGAATTTTCACCTTCAAAAAGAAAACTGTTTTGTATGTTTTGATCTTAATTTAATTATGATTAGATTTGATGTATCAATATCTCCTTTGAAAAACATGTTTAACTATCCTACATAGTGTTTAGGGAAAATACAATCATTTAGGATCATGAGCCATTATTGCTGTTCCTTGTTAATTCTCGTACATTGTATTGAATAGTCTAGAACAAATCTTTATTAGCGATACATAGGGAGAAATATTAGGTAGAAAGCCCATTCCTAGGAGAACGATAAAAGTATCCCCATCCCTAAGGCTAGCTTGCACCTGTTGGATTTTGATGAAGCCAAAAGGGGGAGAGAGATGAGATGTCTAGAGATGAGATGAGATGTCTAGAGATGAGATATAAGATGTCTAGCGAGAGATGAGACATGAGATGTCTAGAGCTGAGAGATAGATAAGATGCCTAGATTTTTGGGGAGAGAAATGGGGAAAGGAATATAGCTCTAGGATGAGTGATCTAAGTTTAATTATGTTCTCTAGTCATCTATGGGTTTGTCATCATCAAAAAGGGGGAGAATGTTAGAATCTTAAGTTTTGATGGTGACTAAGGTATGATATGGTCTAGTACTTAAGAGAACATAATCAACACTTAGGAGGGATTAGATGACATGGTTAGAATCCTGAGTTAGATCACTTGAGAATGCAAGATCACTTCCGGTTAGATTAGGACTTGCGCATGCGGATGAATGCTTTCATCCCCCAGCGTCAGCAAGTAAATCACTAGGGATTTAACTTAGTCCATGAGAATTAGGTACACAAAACCTTAAGACTAAGCTATGTTTCAATCGGAAGTGAGTTTGCTTCCTGTTAGACTTAGACTGGCGCAGAGCGACAGAATAGATATTACCCCAAGCGTCAGTGAGTCTACTTCCCCAAGTGAAAGCGCTTCCTGTTAGACTTAGACTGGCGCAGAGCAATAGAATAGTTAGTACCCCAAGCGTCAGTAAGTCTACTTCGCCAAGTGAAAGCACTTCCTATTAGATTTAGACTGGCGCAGGTTGATAGACTAGATATAACCCCGAGCGTCAGCGGAAATGCAACATCAAGTGAAGTTGCTTCCTATTAGATCTTGACTGGCGCAGACTGATAGAATAGATTTCACCCTAAGCGTCAGTGAATTCACCACGTCAAGTAAAAGTGCTTCCGATAGCTCAGTGACTAGCGCTGAGTGGTGGAATGAAATAGACTAAGCGAGAGCAAGTCATGGTGAACTAAATCCCTCATCAAGTGAATTTACTTCCGGATGTAGAAGTGCTTCCGGATACACCTTAGATTTAGGATCACCCACTGCATGAGACTATATGATTATATTGCTAAACTAACATTCAAGTGCAGCACACTCAGTAAGGTTGCTTCCGGATGAGAAGTTGCTTCCGCAAGCAATCAGGATGTCTGAACGTTCAAAGAGATGCAGTGTCAGAATGCTTTTAACAGAGCAGAGGTGTCAGGACTACTTTTCAGAGATAAAGCAAGTCAACCCTGCTGAAGCATTTAAGAAGATGTTCCTTCCAACGGTAACAAGAGGATAACAGACACATTCAAACAACATTGTTACCTACCAAGCATGAGGAGTATGAGAACATAATCTGAAGATTCACTCAAGGTGTCAAAGCTCATACTGCCCACAAAAGTCAGAGTCCATAAGAGAGCTTCTGATAGCAAGAGAGGATCCAATAGCAAAGCACTCTTATCATTCATGGACAAGTGCTTGGAAGACAAAGTTCCTCTATGTGATAGCAAGCAAAATGTTAGAGTCCACGAGCTTCAGATAGAAAGAGAGCTTCCGATAGTGAGTCTCTTAACATCCTGGACTTATGCTTGAGGAACGAAGTCCTCTCTGACAGCAAGCAAGAGTCGGACCGTACAAAGTGTTCAGATGTCAGAACGACTTTTGTCAGAATAGTATTGCCAGAACAGTGTTGACAGAACAGCTTGGTCAGAGCACCTTTTTAGATAAAGCAAAGTCAACCCTGCTGTACATTAATGAGGACAACGTAAACAAGGCCCCAACGTCTATAATCAAACGGTCTTATTGCCTCTCCAACGGTTAGATATTCAGAGGCTGGTATAAAAGGGATGTTCTTCATTTCTGAAGAAGCCAGCTTGAAAGAGAGAGAGAGAACAGAGCTTATTGTCTAAAACACTATTCTACATTCCTCTCATCTTCTACTCTCGAACTTTGATATGTAATATTCTTAGAGAGTGATTCATTTGTACTTAAGTGAGTAACATCATCCACTCTTTGAGAGAGTTAGTTTCGAGCTTAAGTGTTTAGCACAATCAGTTCATAGAGTGAACATAGTGTAAACTTACAATTTGTAAGGGGGAGCATTTAGAGGTTGTCTAAATCTCCATAGGTTGCAAGTTAGCCCGTAAAACTTGCATTTGTAAGGTTTGCAGGTGAACCCGGTGTAAAACCTGTGGGTTGTTAGGTGAACCCGTGCTCGTAAAACCTAAAGTGTAAAGGCTTCTCTTGTGCCCGGTTTAAACAAGAATAGTGGATTGGAAATCTCAGGTGTAGCCTGGGGACTGGATGTAGGTCTGGGTGACCGAACCAGGATAAATTTATGTGTGCATATATTTATACTTGATCATTCTATTTTGCATCACATAGCATACTGACTTGTGCATAGCATTATTTATTATCATCATCACCGAGCACAAGCAGTCTTTCGAAAAGAGTTTAAGTTTTATTCCCTCACCCAATTCACCCCCCCCCCTCTTGGGTGACAGCCACGAATTTCAATGTCTTCTCATGACATATTTGTATACTAGATCCTCATTTGATCACGTGATTTTGATATCAAAATTTCAATAAAAATCATATGACTAATGTACTTAACTGAATAAATTTGCAAACTTCAGGTTGCAAGTTGATCATATAACATGGACACCAATGTGACCATTTCATAGATGCATCTAATATTCATAAAATATCATTTAGTCTATATGATATTTGTATGGGCCCATATGTATAATTCATACAATACGCATCTACATTTGTATAATTTCAATCAAAACTAGTGATATTTCATATTTCATTCTTTTGAGAACAAGCAATTGAATCTTCCGGTTCATTAGTGAGTATTAATACTCTTTCATAATTATATTATTTGCATCATTATGATCCGGGATGATCTGACCGGTCATTGCCAAATATTGCATTCACAAACTTCAGGTTTGTTGCAATATTATATTATCAAACTAACTTTTGGTTATTGGGAGATTAGACAAGCTTTATGGAAAGTTTAGGAGTAAAAACTCTACTCCAATATGACTCATATTTATTTCACATAATCTCCCCCTCAAGTGAGTCATATAAATATGCAACTATTAGTTCTTCAAGAACTATGATTATATTATTGCTTTTAATACTTACAATTCTTCTAGAATTGCATGTCATATAGTTATTCTGGAACTATCATAACTATATTTACTATATCATTTATAAATCGAATATAAATAAGATTTTACCAAAATTAAAATCCAATCATAAATAAAAATAGCATTTGGATATGTGAGAAGGTAATAAAAATCAATATTAACTCATATTTATACTCCAATAATCTCCCCCTCAAGTGTGAGTTGTACCAATAAACTTCTCCAATTCATGTAATTCAAAGACATCTTAAGTAGTTCAATGACCTACATTTCACTTTGAAGCTCAAATACTTCCTTACTCACATGTAAATATGAATTTCAATCCATTGGGTTTAGATTTTATTTCATAGCCTCAAAAGATCAAAGTTGTTTCCCTTTTTTAACAGTTCTTGCATATTACATATAAATGGTATATGACATTCGAAAAAATAAGATAAAATAAAATAAAATGGAATGGAAAATAATTAATGCAAGAGAAACATAGAGACAAATCAGTTTTAATAATCAAATATTCATGATAATGAAAGACTTTGTTTTCGATTTTCCATCCTATTTAAGCGTCTATAAATTTATATAGCACACAAATTTCTATTAAACAATAAATAAAAATTAACACCATCGTTCATAATAAAATTTCAAATAAAATTGAATAAATTCTCATTTAACTCATAATTGTCACAAACATATGATTTTTCCTTTCTCTCTCATACGCCATTTTTCTTCGGGAAATACAATAAGCCTAGATTAATTTTAATACATAATTTCTTACTATAATTCAAACAAAAGTTCCGAAACTAACAAAGAACAAATTGTTTTTTTATCATAACCTCATATAGATAATTGTATTTAGTTATTATAAATAAACAAACGTAGCCATATTGAAGATGACAAATTCAAGAAATATAACATTCATATCAAAATATTAATGAGGTGGTTACACTAACAAAATTAATATAACATCTATAGGAATATATTAGAGAGGATGTTGCACTAATGAAGTAATAACTAAATTTTAAACCAATAATTGATTGATATCAACATACTATAAATTATCATTTAATTCATATGTTATTCCAAAAAAATAGGAATAGGAATGTAGAACATAGAGAGAAGAAATGATATAATATATTGTCATAATATGAAGAGAGAAGAAATGTACCGTACCATTCTTAATTTGATGATGACATAATATGAAAGATGATATATTCTTTGGAAAAAATTGTCAAGGGAAGCAAAGTGCAAAGTCAAACTCAAGAAGATTTGGTATCTAATATCTCCATTAGATTTTACCACCATTAAAAAAAATATTTTTCAGCATAATATCATTTTTCCATAAACTTTTGGAATACCTTAATACCTTAGGTACCATTTTATTTCATAGAATTTTTTTTTCACAATCTTTTCACCATTAACTTCCACAAGTATATATAATATTTCTCTATGGCTTCTGGCCACGTATAAATATATTAGCAATTTTGTATCATTTTTCAATATCATTAATCATTGATGCTAATAATTTTGATTCATCTTCAAAATATAATCACTATCTTTCCCACTTTCAGTAGTACATTATCAATAATTCAAAATATTGGTTGGTCTTCAGGGTCATACCATTGTGTTACTTGCTTTCATTGACTATAATTTCTTAGTCATATAGACTTATCATCAAAATCTTATATTTTTATATAACCAAATGTTGGTGTCCTTAATTCACAACATGGTCATTTCTCATGTGTGATTATAGCAAAATATTCTAATCAGCCTTCAGGACTTTTTTTAACGTATTTCTTCCACAAATTAATCACATCAAATGAAATAACAATAATAATGTCATCAAATGAAATCACATCAAATGAACATATTATGAAAATATAATATAGGATATAATGTCATCAAATGATATATGCAATATGTGAATAACCTTATAAATATATATATATATATATATATATATATATATATATATATATATATATATATATATATATATATATATATATATATATGAAATAATAAGATAATTAATTTACATAGATAATGAAATAAATAATAACATTAAATTATAATTGAAAATAAACATCAATGACCCTTCGGGGGGTTATCAATTTTTCTTATGCCTTACAACAATGTTCTTTCGGGAGTTATCAATATTATTTTTTTGTATGCTTTACAACAATTTAATAAATATGTTTTCATAACTCATTGCCTATGACCATTCATTTGTATCACAAAAGTGATACATACTTATTCATATGACATCAGGTCATCATTTTGTAAAATTTCTTTTTCTATATGACTTCTGGTCATATTGTTTTCTCATAATATTTGTCTTTAAGACCACATCAAATATCTTTCAAAGTGAAAATTATAGATTTGATGTTTAGTCCTCTATCATTAGCCTTCAGGGATTTGTAGTCCTTTGTCTTAGCTTTCAGGACCTTATAGTCCTTTGTCATTAGCCTTCTTGGCCTTATAGTCCTTTGTCATTAGCCTTCAGGACTTTATATTCCTTTGTCATTAGCCTTCAAAGCCTTTTATTTTTCTATTTAGGACATCAAATTGTCACTACTCTTTTCATGACATCAAATATCTTGTCATGGCTTCAGGCCATTATAATAAATTGAAAATTAACAATAAATATAATATTATAAAATTAATTGGAATATAAAAATAATAGTCATAAATAACAAAATAATAAAATGACATAATATAAAAAGAAATAATAAATGACATAATATAAACAAAAGAAAATGTATAATATAAAATGAATAATAATAATAATAAATAAATGTGAATATTAAATGGCATAATATTGTAATAATACTATATATATATATGAATTACAGGCGGTGAACTGACCAATCGAATCCATATATGTAAATGCAAACTATTAAAATTAAATATGCTCAACAGGGATTTTCGTGAGAAATTAAAGGGCGTATGAATTACAGGCGGTGAACCAACCATTCGAATTCATTGTGACAGTCTCAATAACCCTCCGAAAGGGGTAAGGATATGATGCGAGGAAACAAATAAATAAATAAACATAAATAGTATTATATATATAATATAATAATAATAATAATAAATGGCATAATATAATATATGAAAATATATATAGTACATTGTCATTTATTTATAGGCACGCAACTTCAAAACAAAATAAATGACAATCAGACAATGTACTACACATGAGAGATACAATTGAATAAACATATTCCCCTCTTTCTCCCAATCTCTTCTTGTTCTTCTTGTTTATCATCTTCTTCTCTTCTTCTTCTTTATATTCTATATTCTCTTTAGTTTTATAACACGTTATCAGCACGACACTCTAACCAATTTAGGTATACTTCTTTCATTATCTTATATATATTTTCATATATTATATTATGCCATTTATTATTATTATTATTATATTATATATATAATACTATTTATGTTTATTTATTTATTTGTTTCCTCGCATCATATCCTTACCCCTTTCGGAGGGTTAGAGAGGATGTCACAATGAATTCGAATGGTCGGTTCACCGCCTGTAATTCATACGCCCTTTAATTTCTCCCGAAAGTTTAATCCTCATAAGTATACAAGTTGTAACATTTGCTTTATAACAATAACATCTCCTTATTAGGGAGGTTATGTAGGATGATGAAGGTTAAGAGTTGAGACGTTTATGGACATCCATATATGTATAATATTTATAACAATTCTTTAATTTTGACTGTGGTGTCTATGCTTATTTTTATTCTAATCAAATGCTTTAACTTTATATGCAGACACCATTAAAGTATACTACTTTTGGTCCCTTTTGTTTGCATCAAGTTTCAATTTAGTACTTTGTGTTTGGAAAGTACACTTTTACTCCTTTTTTTAATACCGTTAGTTTCACTTAACGGAAAATGCTAACTTAAAAATTTTAAATATGCATAAATTAAAATATTTTAGTGCAATTATTCTTTTTTTTTATAAAATTAGTGCAATTTATTCTTATATTTTGAAAATTTATCTTTTTTACCCCCTTAGGAAATAATTCTTAAAATTTGATAACTCATTATTTCCGTTAATTGAAACTAATGGTGTTAATAAAAAAAGACTAAAAGTGTACTTTCCAAACATAAAGGAGGACTACATTAAAGTTTAATGCAAACATAATGGATTAAAAGTATACTTTAATAACTTAATTCTATAATAAAACCTGATGTAGCAAAATTAAAATTAAATAAAAACGTAAATATCGACTTTTCCGAAATAAAAATGTAAGTAGCTAGAAACTTATCGGTTCACTTTCAAATAATCTTGATGAGGTGGAGAGGACTTTGAGTTGGAGGTTTGTATTCATAGATTAAGAATTTGGAAGCAGATTGATAAAAAGAAAAGTACTGTATATTTTACTGTAGTTGGATGAGGCGGACATGTTTAGTAGGTTAAAAAATCATGATAGCCGGTCTTAAGAATTTGAACGTTATTTCCTTTATTGAGGTAGCTAGCCACAACACGTGGCAGGTCATGTTGAAACTGTCTTGCTCTGGAACACTTGTCAACGGCAGGCGAGTAGATATGTGAAATTGCTGACTGAGCAATTCAGCGGGACTGGGCAAATGTTGACATAGCTTATTAATTTAACTTGACTTTACTCAAGCCGTGAGTATCTAGTAACTATGTACTCGTCTAGTTCTTATTTCAAGTCACTAACTACTAATTTCACACATATCAAAGAATGGTAGTTGTGTCTTAAAATTCATGTTAAAATTTTCACCTTTTTTTCCAAATTCACCCTTCATTAAATGATGTGTTTCACATTTTTAATTTTGAATCTCCATTAATAATAGGGGTAAAGTAGGAAAAAACATTTAATGCAGTGGTCAATGACTTATACTCCCTCCGGTCCTAATTATAAGTCGCCTTTGACTTTTTTGGAAAATCCTAAAAAAGAAAAATAAGTCAGTCATAAATTGATTTAACTAATTTTTACCCTTAAACTAGTTTGTTTAACCTATAAAGTAATGACTAATATAAAAATTTATCAAATAAGCCATAATTTAATAACATATTTTGTAAACTTAACATCTCCAAAAAAAGTCAAAGGCAACTTATAATTAGGATCGGAGGGAGTATTGAGGACAAAAATTATAAGTACTTGATGACTTATAATAAGGATCGAAGTGACTAATTATATATGTAAATTTAAAACACCAAAACTTGGTCCCACAAAACTTCAAGGTTGCTTGCATTGTTTGAATTATCATTAGTACTTCTAATAATAATTAGTACTAATGATAATTATATGCATGGAGCCAACTATCTTAAAGTAGACATATACGACGACTAATTAGCCATCGTACTTCTAATAATAATTACATGCATGGAGCCAACTATCTTAAAGTCTAACTTTCATGCTCACAGAAAAGTCAATACCTACAGTTTTTTGTATAAGGATAAGATAAAATATTGGGAAAATTAAATATAAATCCCTGGTAAGGGACATAATACTGGAAAAGTCCCAAAAGTTGAAAAAATTAAAGTAGAGTCCCTTTGGACCTCACTTTAATTATTTATGAAATGTGTGGGCCCCACATTTAATAATAAAAAAATCCACACATTATTAAAGGAGAAAAGAAGAGAGGAGAGAGAAAAGGTGGGTGGATTTTTTTATTATTAAATGTGGGGCCCACACATTCATAAATAATTAAAGTGAGGTCCCAAGGGACTCTACTTTAATTTTTTCAATTTTTGGGACTTTTCCAGTATTATGTCCCTTACCAGGGACTTGTATTTAATTTTCCCTAAAATATATTTTCTTCGACCATAAACAAAATATTTCAATTCACTTTAATTTTAATTTTTATCCTGAAGTTTTTTTGCGTTTCAAGAAAAGCATCACAGAAACCAAGTGATTATCGAATAGTGGTTACAATAATATTTAACCGCTTAACTATCGGGCTCTTGACTTCGAACTTCGGAAATGCATCGTACCCCTTGACCAACACTTTATCTCTTAAGTAGAGGTCCGAATGCAAATCTAGATTAGTGTAAACCCTTTGAGTTCTTCGTGACTTAAGGGCTGGTCCAGATATCAGATTAAGAAAATGAAAAAAAACTGTATCATATAATATTTGGTGCATACTATGTGAAAACATTTGTAAACCGTTGTCAGTTTTTTGAGTTATGGTATTTTGATCCTTTGAAAAAGAAGTGTATTCCATTGAAAAATGTAATTGATGTTAACCTATTAATTGATAAGTACATAATACATATATAAATTTTTTTCTCTCATTTTAAATATTTATGGTAATTATGTATTACAGCCAATAAATGCTCATAGTGTTGAGCCATCTTTAGTATAATTTGTCAGTTCAAAAAAAGGGTTAAGGGTCAAATCTAGCACTCTATTATTAACAAAAGTTCACCCAATATAAACAAGAATTTTAGGTCTCACACATCTATTACAAAATGAGTCAAACCTAGCATTTCCTTCAACTCTGACGGGTAGCCCGATTAGGTCACGGTATATGCCACGTCACCCATTTAAGCCACGTCACCTGCCATGTGGCAACGTAAATAATAATTAAAATGATGTGGCCACCACGTGGCAGGGACGTGGTATAATTGAGTTATGTGATAAGTGACGTGGTCTAATTGGGTGACGTGACAGTTGTCATGTTCCTAATCGGGTCAAACTTAATGGTGAACCCGTCAATTTGACGGAAATGCTAGATTTGACCCACTTTGTAATAGATGTGCGTTACATTTGAGAGAAAAAATTCTTGTTTATATTGGATGAACTTCTGTCAATAGTAAAGTGTTAAATTTGACTCTTAACCCTTCAAAAAACTTGAGTATAATTTGGTGAGTATTTTCACACTATTTTATTTCAGAACCACAATCTACCTTGTTTGACCTTGTCCAATCAATTCTAGACTAAAGTTCTTTATTTAAGAACTCTTAATGTACTTTTCTAAATTTTCTACAATGACCCCTAATGATGATGAAAAACTTTTGCTCATATTAATTGGGCCATCGAAAGGCATTTTTTGAAATAGTAACCGACGAAGATGAAGTCTCAGCATTTAGGGCCAGTTTGGTTGGCAGGAAAGTGTATAATGAAATTGGAAATTGAATTGAGTGTAAGAGAGTAAAGATGGGAAGTAAAGGTAAATTAGGTAATAATGAGATGTAAAAGTTTGTAGGGCCCATGTAGAGTGTGAAATGGAGAGAGAAAACTTGTGGGCCCCAGGATATATAGAAATTACCATTTTCATTTCCATTTTACATTTCCATTTTAGATTTCCTGTCAAGCAAACGTCCCATTTTGATGAATAGAATTGAAATGATGGAAATGGAATTGGAAATGAATGTAGGGGTAAAGTATGGAAAGTAGAGGTAATGATAAGAAGTCAAGTTTGTGGGTCCCAGGAAAAGTGTGAGATAGAAAGAGAAAATTTGTGAGTCCAGAGATATATGTAAATTACCAAAAGGCCTCCACTTTCCATCACTTTCACTTTCCCTCATCACTTTCCTTGCCATCCAAATGAACTTTGCTTGTTAGAAAAGATTTAAGAAATGGAACTGTCAGCCAACTGCTGCAATAAAAGCATTCTGTTTGCAAGAATATTAAAACACTTGATTAAACAGCGTCGCATCAAAATAATAAAATCAGAAGTTAGTTTTCCGTACTCATAGTCTATATTTTGTACTGTTATACTCCCTCCGGTCCTAAATATAAAACCCAGCTGATTTTTTTGGAAAATCCTAAAAAAGCAAAATAAGTCAATTATAAATTGATTTACCTAATTTTTTCCCCTTAAACTTGTTTATTTAACCTATAAACTAATGGCTAAATTAAAAATATATTAAATATGTCATAATTTAATAAAATATTTTGTAACTTTAACATTTTCAAAAAAAGTCAATTATGTCTTATATTTAGGACTGGAGGGAGTACTATAGTAAAAAAATATTACCAATATGTTATAGAAAAAATAAATACTAGTATGCTACACTTACAAAGAAATTGTTCTTGTCAAGTACGATTTTAGATGAATTACACTTCACACTAGCTACCTAGCCATACTACTCGCTCGGGACCTAAATATAAGAGTCAATTGACTTGTTTTTTAAAAAAAATTAAGGGACCACAATAGGTCTTTTAACTATGATATATTTGATTTATTCTTATATTACCTATTAGTTTATAGGTCAAATAAACTAGTTTATGAAAAAAAAAATTAAAAATCGAAATAGGTCATTTAACTATGAATAAACTATTTCAAGAATAAATTCTAAAATCGTTCTTGCCATGAATGACTTTTGTGTAAGTGTAGCATATTAGTATTTATTTTTTTTCTCCAGTATATTGGTAATATTTTTTTCCTATAGCATGACACTACAAAACCCTCTATAATCACAATTCACATGTCTATATATAGTATCACAATTCACATGACACTACAGTATATTTGGCTCTTAGATCTCATGAATTCATATGAATGTTACATATATGGCTCACCAAAATTATATAAGTATCAATGTTATGATACAGCTAATTATCCGAGTTCAATAAAAGACCAACACTACAAGAATTGTAGAGGCTAGTCGCACCGTAAAAGTGGGGATAGTCACTCCCCTGGAAGAGACAAATGAGAGTGGTCGCACAAACCTCAACCGCGACGGAATCGCACGAAACAAGGCGGATAGTCGCGTTTCAATGGGGCGCGACGCTCTGAATTTAAACCGCGACATACATGATGGAGGAGCGAGAAAAGATATATCATGTTGTCTCTTCCTAGGGCGAGACAATGATTTATTAAAATATATTTTTCTGTCTCGCCCAGGGGAGAGACAACAATAATATATTTTAATAAACTATTGTCTCACCCAGGGGCGAGACAAATTAAGATATTATAAAAAATTAGTGTCTCGCCCAGGGGAGAGACAAAAGAATATATTAACATATTTTTCTGTCTCTCCCCAGGGCGAGACAACGATTCATTTACTTTTAAAAAACACTTGCAGAGTGAAGCACTTTGCAGATGAGCAGCGACCTGCAGAATGAATGGAAATAACAATGACAAAGCAAAACAGGCAGAGACGAGTGAGAGGGAATAAATTAAATTCGCTCTGTTTTTTCGACAAAGCAAAGACCTGCAAAATGAGTGACAAAGCGAGCATGAGACGTGTTTCAGGCAAAAAACAAGCATGAGAATGAATGAAAATTAACATGGAAACTGGAAAGGAAAGGTAGATATAGAAATTAAATATGATGTAATAACAAATATACTTGAAAATAAAGCAAACAAATTATGACTCACAAATAAATATAGAAATTTGATGTTAAAGGTTGAGTAGTGGCGTGCAAGAAAGAAAAAAATAGGATCAAAATAGTATAATACAATAGAATGGAGAACAAAATTTAAGTGTAATGAAAGAGATGAAGAAGAAATGAAAGAGGAGTGAGATTAGTTTGGTGTATGTATGGGTATATATAGATTTGAAAGTATAAAATGACCGCCAAATGCTTTTCAAAAATTCAAATGTTGTCTTGCCCAGGGGTGAGACAACATACAAAGTAAAATAAAATTTTTTTTACTTGTCTCGCCCAGGAGAGAAACAACATACATTAAAATATAAAAAAATTGTTTTATGGAGTGTCGACAAAGGAAAGACAAAGTATGGTGGTATATAAAAAACATTTTATATTGTCTCGCCTGGGGGAGAGACAATATACAATATATAACATAAAAGTAATGTAGATATTTTTAATATTTATAAATTAAATTATTCTTATTACCTTATATGCAGTAGCGGCATGTGGTGAGACAACATTTTTCAGTAGCACCAATGACCATATAAATTGCAGAGTATATCGTTTTTAAAAAAATTGTTATAATATGTTGTCTCGCCTAGGGGAGAGACAACATGCAATGTAATAGTCTCACCCAGGGGAGAGACAACATACAAAAGAATATAAAAATATTTTTTTTATAGTGTTAGCTAGGGAAAAGATAAAATAATATATTTTAATAGATCATTGTCTCGTCCTGGGGAAAGACAAAAGAATATATCATGATATATTCTTTTGTCTCTCCCCAGGACGAGACAAAACAATATATTATAAAAAATATTGTCTCTTCCAGAGTGAGATAATGATCCATTAAAATATATTATTTCATCTGTCCATATTTTATATTATAATTTATGTTGTTTCGTCCAAGGGAGGGACAAAATAATATATTTTAACGAAAAATTGTCTCGCCCTCAGGAGAGACAAAAGAATTCATTATTATATAGGGAGTATATTCTTTTGTCTCTCCCCAGGGCGAGACAAAGTAATATATTATACTATAACTTTTTTTTGGAAAGATTAAGGTTGCGAAATAGGTTATTAAATGATGACATATTTGATATCTTTTTAGATTATCCATTAGCTTATAGGTAAAATAAACTAGTTTAAGAGAAAAAATTAGGTAAATCAATTTATAATTAACTTATTTTTTGCTTTTTTTAAGGATTTTTCAAAAAAATCATCTAGGTCCTATATTTAGGAACGGAGGGAGTAAAAAAATATTGTCTCTTCCCAGGGCGAGACAATGATTCGTTAAAGTAATATATTATGAAAAATAACACTTGTAGAGTGAATCACTCTTTAGGTGTTAGGAAAGAAAATAATAAAGATAGTTAGAGATAGGTAGACGAGATGATAAGTGAATGTGATTTGCGAATTTAAGAAAGATGTAAATACTCCCTCCGGTCCTAAATATAAGATCTAATTGACTTTTTCTGAAAAATCCTTAAAAAGCAAAATAAGTTAATTATAAATTGATTTACCTAATTTTTTCCCTTAAACTAGTTTATTTTACCTATAAACTAATGGATAATCTAAAAATATATCAAAAATGTCATCATTTAATAACCTATCTCAAAACCTTAATCTCTTAAAAAAAAGTCAATTAGATCCTATATTTAGGACCGGAGGTAGTATATAAATTAAATGTAATGTAATGACTAGTATGATTGAATATATAAATGTAATAAAATGACTAGTATAATAGAAAATAAAGCAAAGAAATTAAAATTTATAAATGAATGAAAATATAGAAATATAAATTCGGAAATAACAACCATGATATTGATTTAAATTTGGTGTCGTATTTAGGCTTCTTTGATGGTCCTAAATATGATAAATGGGACAAAAATAAAAAGCAATTTTTATGAGAAATGTGGAAAGTTTATTTGTCTCACATTTTTCATTATCCGTCTTGCAACCATCAAAACTCACTCTCCAGAAAGATTAAAAAGCTAATTAAAAAAATAAATAAACACTTTGTGGCGCCCTGGGGAGAGACAAAGTAGTTTGTCTTGAAAGGAACTCTGTCTCACCCACTGGTGCGACAAAATTAGTGACTTATATTAAAAAATAATAAAAAACTTATCATTGAGTCGCGTTTTGCCCTTGCGTGACAACGACGACGCGACTACCACCTTATTTTCTTGTAGTGCAAACAGCCTTCTTTGAACAAAAGATAGCGTAAGTGTACTAAAATTGAGAATTAGTGAACTCTAATCAAGTTGCCAGGGGAGGCGTGTAGATGATATGTTCAAAAGGTGACAACTTCAACCTTTTCATGAAAGGAGGCCTTACAGCCAATAATAGCCGCACGCGTTTTGCTTACCAAGTAAAACCTAATATCACCCTCCCCATCATTCTTCTATATATATATATAAACCATTATTCATTCTTTCATTATTATATGCAGCTTCCATATTAATCATTAGCATCCTACAAATCCAGTTTTTTTAACTTCTTCATTTCCTACTCTCACACCAACAACATGCATCAAATAAGTGTATTACTCCTCTCCATCTTCGTGTTGATCCTACCATCATCTTCAGCATCAGCATCACTGAAAGTGGGTTTCTACAAGTCAACATGTCCATTAGCAGAAGGCATAGTGAAGAGAGCAGTGAACAAAGCTCTATCTGCCAACCCAGGAATCGCCGCTGGTCTCATCAGAATGCATTTCCACGACTGCTTTGTTAGGGTCAGTTCACAGCCATTTCACTTCCTTCTATGATTCTCATTTAATACAAGTGCCAATGAACACTTTAAGGAGAAGCTAAATAAGTTATAGTAACAGAGAATCGGATATCATATATACATATACACAGGGTTGTGATGGGTCTGTGACTTTTTCCATATTGTCTATTATAGTTATATTTTTCGTCAAACTAATTTTTTTTAACTTATAATACCACAGGGTTGTGATGGTTCTGTGTTGCTGAAATCTACACCTGGCAATCCAGCAGAAAGAGACCACCCTGCAAACAACCCTAGCCTACGTGGATTCGAGGTCATTGATGAAGCCAAAGCTCAAATAGAAGCAATGTGTCCTCACACTGTTTCATGTGCAGACATTGTTGCTTTTGCAGCAAGAGACAGTGCCTATAAAGCAGGAGGAATCAGCTATGATGTTCCTTCTGGACGAAGAGATGGTCGTGTCTCTCGCGAAGATGATATCCCAAATAACATTCCTGCCCCTTCCTTCAATGCTGACCAAATCATTGAGCTTTTTACACGAAAGGGATTATCAGTTGATGAAATGGTCACACTTTCTGGTGCTCACTCCATTGGTGTTTCTCATTGTTCTTCTTTTAATGATCGTCTTTATAAATTCAATAGAACTCATCCACAAGACCCTTCCATGGATCCTTCCTTTGCTCAAATGTTAAAGAAAAAATGTCCTCCTTCAACCAACAATGATGATGAGGATCCAACGGTTGTGCTTGAGGCTGCTACGCCTACTCGTTTGGACAACAAGTACTATACGGCTCTCAGGAACCATCGTGGCTTGTTGACTTCAGATCAAACTTTGTTTAATAGTGACTCCACAAGGAAAATGGTTGTGAGAAATGTGAGAAATGGTGGGAGTTGGGCTCATAAGTTTGCTAAAGCAATGGTTCGCATGGGTTCCATTCAAGTGCTCACCGGTTCAGAGGGAGAGATCAGAAAGATGTGCAGTGTAGTCAACTAGTTAATTAATACACACACCCCTAATTGGTCGTGCTTCATTTGTTGTGCTCGCAAACAATTTGTTCATAGCTTGTTGCTTTCCTTTTAAATTCTTTTATTCACTACTGATATTTTTTGCAAATGTATGGAAGTTGTTAATATTTCAATGAATTAATTTATATTTACTCTGTTGTTCATTTGTACGTTTTCTATCCTTAAAAAACCTTATATTTCTAATTTCTAGTTTTATAACATGAAAACTTCTCATTAATTGGTAGGTCAGTAAAAGATTATTGATCACCCTTAACCAATTGTTTGGGGTTCGATCTCTGGCATTGGGTATGGAGAAGGATTAAATCTCTCAAGTCAACTGTCCCACCCTTTGAGGTGCCTACAAATCAGTGGGGGATTAGTCTCTCACTTGTCGAGTGAGAGAATACCTTGATCATGAATAAAAAAAAAAATTATTGATACCAAAAAATGTTATTTTATTGAAGTTGGGATCAAGCTGATAGCTGCATGTGGTTGATATCTAATCGAGAGAATTTTAATTAAGCTTCATCATGATATATAATGGTGAAAATACGTACTCATAGATTCCTCGTCTTGAAGTAAAGTTTTAATTTAGTTTATTAATTTCTGGTACATTTAAATATCAAACACAACTTTTCTCTCAACATAATTGATATCATAATTGTGATGGTTAATTCACTTTTAATTTGTGTAGACCAAAATTAAAGCTTTTCTACATATATTATTTTTGACGACCCTACGCTTGAAAGTAAACTAAATGGTGCACATAGATTCATAAAAAGATGGGTAAAGGTGCAAAAAGAAGGGTAAATGTGCAAAAATGAGTTCAAACTATTACGCCAGGAGCACATAGGGGTAACAAGTATTTCTGGCTCAATTATGGGGCTGAAGAATAAATATTGGTGCAATATAGGGAACATCGTTTATGTTGACCAACGTTGACCGTTAAATGCTGACGTGGAGGGGGAAATGAATTTTTTTTTCTGACGTGGCCCGCTTATGTGACAATTTTGCTGACGTGGCACGCTTATGTAGCATTTTTTTGCTTACGTGACGCGCTTATGTAGTGTGCCATGTCAACAAAAAAATTCATTTCCCCTGCCACGTCAGCTTTTAACTGTCAACGTCGGTCAACATAAACGATGTTCCCTATATTGCACCAATATTTATTCTTCAGTCCCAGAATTGAACCCGGAAATACTTGTTACTCCTATGTGCTCCTAGCATAATAGTTTGAACCCATTTTTGCACCTTTACCCTAAAAAGAACTAATATGTTAAAAATTCTTATCTGATTTTATTGTATTCAATATTAAGAATTTATTCCCGCTAGTATTTCACAGGAGTTAAACCATCATGTATCTCATTGAGTTGTAACCAGGAGTTTGACTAGAAACCATAATAGTTTTCACAAAATCAGATGGTTTTTTAGGAGATGAAAATAATGATGAAAATTTTAAATAGCCTATAAAAGTAAAAAAAAAATTGAACCCTATCTTGGAGTGATATATTATTTCGTTTAGTCTATATTATTTAATTTAATCTAAAAAAGTATATTATTTTACTGTAGCTGGGATTAGACGGACTTGTTTAGGTTAAAAAATCATGATAGCCAGTCTTAAGAATTTGAACGTTATTTCTTTTATTGAGGTAGCCATAACATGTTGCAGGTCATGTTGAAAATGTCTTTATCTGGAACACTTATCAACGGCAGGCGAATTGACATGTGAATTGCTGATTGAAAAATTCAGCGGGACTGGGCAAATGTTGACATGATTTATTAATTTAATTTGACTTTACTCAAGCCGTGAGTACCTTGTATTAACCATATAATATATAATTATGTAAATTTAAAACACTAAGATTTGGTCCCACAAAACTTCAAGGTTGCTTGTTGGATTATCATTTGCTTCGATGGTTAAGTAGACACAAGCACGACGACTAATTATTACATGCATGGAGCCAAGTATCTTAAAGCTCTAACTTTCATGCTAAAAAAAAGTCAATAACTACCATATTCAATATAAGAATAAGATAATCTATTTATTTCGATCATAAAAATATATTTCAATTCCCTTTATCTTTAATTTTTGTTCATAAGTGTTTTTGCGCTTCAAAAAAAGGCATAATGTAAACCAAGCGCAATTTACATATATAGTGGTTATGCATTATCATGCCTCTTGACCAACACTTTATCTTAAATAATTAAAGATCTCGGTGTAGATCTATATTAGTATGAACCATTGAGTTCTGTGTGATTTAAGAGCCGACCAGGATTGATATCAGATTAAAAAATAAAACAAAATTTATCATATAGTGTTTTGTGCATACTATGTGAAAACGTTTGTAGTTAAACCTTTATCGGTTTTTTTCTCGACAAAAAAAAGCCTTTATCAGTTTTTTGAGTTGTGGTATTTTGATACTTTGAAAAAGCAGTGCACACCATTGCAAAAAGTAATTGATGATGTTAACCTATTAATTAATAATTAATAAATATATTATTTTCGCTCTTATTTTAAATATTTATGGGTCATTATGTATTACAACCAATAAATGATCATAACGTTGAGCCAACTTTTGTATAATTTTTTAGTTCAAAAAAAACTTTATTAGCATTATTTGGTGAGTGTTTCAAAACACAGTCTAACTTGGTTGTCATTCTCCAATTCTAGAGTACAGTTCTTAATTAATTAAGAACTCTTAATGTACTTTTCTAAATTTTCTACAATATAATGACCACACATGATGAAAACGTTTGGTGGTCAAAATCAACTATGTATATAAGAGGGATGCGAAAAAATACCAATTATAATCTTTTATGCGTACTACAGTTATTTCAAAAATTACATAAAACAAATATATACATCAACATCATTTCACTATTTTGAAACGATTTATTTATTAACTGGACAATAACTTGAATTAGTAATGCTAAATATACATACACAATTAATGGACGAACTCAAAGCCAAAGCGGAAACTTATTACAAAAAAATCACACAGTACAACGAATCAATCTTTTCTGCACGAGAAAAATAAATTCATATTTTCTATACAAATACATAGAAGAGAAAGATGTATTGTTATTGTTATTAATTAATAGCACCACAACGCTTTCTAATCTCACCCTGTGAGTCAGTGAGTACTTCTATGGAACCCATATGAACCATTGCTTTAGGAAACTTATAAGCCCAAGAAGAGCCGTCTTCATCATTGGTGACCACTATTTGCCTTGTTAACGTACTGTCATACAAAGTTTGATCTGAAGTCAACAGGCCCTTTTGATTCTTAAGTCCCGAGTAGTACTTATTGTCCAAATGGTACGGTGTGGAAGCATCAAGTGCAACAGTTGGATCGTTGGAACCACCATTAACGGTAGAAGGAGGACACTTAGTTTTCAACATTTCAGCATACGAAGGATCCATGGAAGGATCTTGGGAGTGTGTATCATTGAAAGAGTATAAGCGTTTGGAGAAGGAAGAACAATGTGATACACCAATGGAATGTGCACCTGAAAGTGTCACCATTTCGTCCACTGATAGTCCCTTTCGTGTAAAGAGCTCAATGATTTGGTCAGCATTGAAGGAAGGTCGTGGGATATTATTTGGTATATTGTCACTGAGAGAAACACGACCATCTCTTCGTCCAGAAGGAACATTATAGTTGATTCCTCCAACATTACAGGCACTGTCACGAGCAGCAAAAGCAACAATGTCTGCACATGAAACAGTTTGAGGACATAGTGCTTCTATTTCAGCCTTTGCTTCATCGATAACCTCGAAGCCTCGTAAGCTTGGGTTATTGGCCGGATGGTCTCTCTCTGCCACATTTCCAGGTGTAGATTCTATTAAGACGGAGCCATCACAACCCTGTATACATGTACATGCTATTTTATGAGAATTTCATTGATTTATAAATGAATATGTGTTTAAATGAGCTAAGATTCGAATTCACTTCGCTCATTCTTTGATCAAGTTCTTTTGCGGTGAGATGAATGTAATGATATAATAAAGTAAAGTTTTAGGGAAATATTTATAAGTGAACTAACCCTAACAAAGCAGTCATGAAAATGCATTCTTATCAATCCAGCAGCGATGCCTGGGTTGGAAGAAACCGCTTTGTCCACAACTTTTCTTACTATTGCTTCAGCAGATGGACATGATGATTTGTAAAATCCAAACTCCAATCCAGAAGCCGAAGATGAAGATGATGAGAGAACTACTACCATCATCACAAAGAACAATAGACTCATATAATGTAGATTAGCCATAGATACGTATAGCAGAGGAGCAGTAGATAGATTTTTCTGGGGTTTATATATTTATGTATGTATGTAAATAAATGTGTATGAAATAATGCGTGCCAAGTGAGCTAAAGGAACTTGGATGGGGCTTGAGAGAGAAAAGTTTTTTTTTGTGGGGCTTGAGGGATTTTGGAGGTGGAGAGGAGTAGTGTTGGTGGGTTTGTATTTATAGGTGGAGAGTTTGTGAATGAAGCTTGTAGTGATGCAGCAGCAAAAGCGTGTGGCATGCAATTTGCTGTTTGAAGGGGTATTTGCCTGCCTTTGTGAACTTTTGAGTAAAAATAATTATATGAAGGTGATAAAGTAAATTATTGATAATTAAGTTATTCAAAGAATAATATTTTCTGCTTTTTAATGACGACTGCTTACGTTCCATTTAATTTGCTTTAATTTGTATTTTTCAGCTTAATTAGAACTATAGCTTCAAATAAAGCTCAAGAAAACAAGAAATTAAAGTAAAGTGTGCTAGTGAATAGTTTGTGAAATTAATTACATGTGCAGGGGTTGTAGAATGTTCCTAATTAATTTGAGGTTCTATGAAATTCCTTAATTAAATAGAAGCATTAGGGATCTTAATTATATTAAGTTCTAAATGAAAAAGTTATCATCATCCGACAAAAAGTTATGTTGTTAGTAATTAAGAATTAAATACATATTTGTGAATAATGATCACAATGTTGTTATGAAAACTAAAAATTTTCATTGTTAGTTATCAAGAATTTATATATTCAGTCAAAAGAAATCAAGAATTTACAAAAGTTGCTTTGATATATTTTTTATGCAAAATGGATATCAAATTGATTTTGAAAAGAACATATAGTCTCTCCCCTCATCATGCTTCACAAATTGATATTTAAGATTATAAAATAATTAAAGATCAGAAGACGACGTACGAACCTATTAGAATGTTTTAATATTGGAATAGGAATTAGTGAAACAAAGAAAAGTCAAAGTAAGAAAAGTTCATAGAATATAATGTCATAGTTTGGGGCAATAAATAGGCATTTGAAGTAGCAAGTAGCAACTAAGATGAAGTCGTGAGAATTTACATTGCTTGTAAAAATAGATGTAAGAATTGGAGCTGTCGGCCAACTGCTGCCATAAAACAATCCACTTGCAAAATATCTAAATACTTCCTGATTCAAAAAATATTAAAATACTTAAACCGCGTCATATAAAAAACAAATCGCATGATAACTTGTGAATATAAATCTATATTCACAATGTCATATACCAAAAGAGAGGGAGGATTAATTATTTATATATATGAATTCCTTAAAATGTTAATAGACAGATAATAGCCTGTGTTCATTGAAAGACCAAGCAGCCTTTAAAAGACCAAAAACTTCATCAAACAAACAGATTCAATTTGTGACAGCATAGTAGTGGCAGAGAAAAAGAATATTAAATTAATTATTTAGTATATATGAGCGTACAAATGTTGAGTATTAGTGAACACAAATAAAGTTGATAATGTAAACAGTATCTGGGAGGAGGCTTGCTGATGATAAGTTCAAAAGGAGACAGCTTCAACCTTTTCATGCAAGAAGGCCTCACAGCCAATAATAGCCACACGCGTTTTGTTTACCCAGTAAAACCTACCCTCACCTTCTCCTTCTATAAATAAATTTCACTCTAATCCTCCATTCACATCCTTCATCTTCACAATCATTCTTTCATTATTATATGCAGCTTCCATATTAATCATTAGCATCCTACAAACAGTTTTATTTAACTTCTTCAGTTCCTACTCTCACACCAACAACATGCATCAAATAAATGTATTACTCCTCTCCATATTCGTTTTGATCCTACCATCATCTTCAGCATCATCATCACTGAAAGTGGGCTTCTACAAGTCAACATGTCCATTAGCAGAAGGCATAGTGAAGAGAGCAGTGAACAAAGCGGTGTCTGCCAACCCAGGAATCGCCGCTGGCCTCATCAGAATGCATTTCCACGACTGCTTTGTTAGGGTCAGTTCACTGACATTAATTTCTTATGTAGTGCCTTCAGTCTTGTTTTTTTTTTTTTTGGTTTAACATCGCCCAATAATCTGGTGCCTATTGGCAACCGACTAATCCGGAGACTAAGGGTATGAGTGTTTCCCACATAGTTAAGGTTGTCCTCTCTCCCAATGAGAGCGCATTCCGGGATTCAAACACGTGTTCTCATCCTTACGGGGTTGTAGTCCACTTACCAGTTCAATCAACTAGCATTCAGTCTTTAATATAAGATATATTTAACTAATTTGGGCAGTCAGAAAAACTAAAATAGATCACTTGATACTAAGATACATTATCGTACTACCCTTCTCACATGGTTTCATATATTTATATATAAAAGATTCTCATATCATCATGGCTTCATATAAACAGGGTTGTGATGGTTCTGTGTTGCTGAAATCTACACCTGGTAATCCAGCAGAGAGAGACCACCCAGCAAACAACCCAAGCCTACGTGGCTTTGAGGTCATTGATGAAGCCAAGGCTCAAATAGAAGCAGTATGCCCTCAGACTGTTTCATGTGCAGACATTGTTGCTTTTGCCGCAAGAGACAGTGCCTATAAAGCAGGAGGAATCAGCTATGATGTTCCTTCTGGACGAAGAGATGGTCGTGTCTCTCGCGAAGATGATATCCCAAATAACATTCCTGCCCCTTCCTTCAATGCTGACCAAATCATTGAGCTTTTTACACGAAAGGGATTATCAGTTGATGAAATGGTCACACTTTCTGGTGCTCACTCCATTGGTGTGTCACATTGTTCTTCCTTTGATGATCGTCTTTATACCTTCAACAGAACTCATCCACAAGACCCTTCCATGGATCCTTCATTTGCTCAAATGTTGAAGAAAAAATGTCCTCCTTCAACCAACAATGATGATGAGGATCCTACAGTTGTGCTTGAGGCTGCTACGCCTACTCGTTTGGACAACAAGTACTATGCGGCTCTCAAGAACCATCGTGGCTTGTTGACTTCAGATCAGACTTTGTTTGATAGTCAGTCCACAAGGAAGATGGTTGTGAGAAATGTGAGAAATGGTCGGAGTTGGGCTTATAAGTTTGCCAAAGCAATGGTTCATATGGGCTCCATTCAAGTGCTCACTGGCTCAGAGGGAGAGATCAGAAAGACATGCAGCGTGATCAACTAATTAATTAACACACACCTAATTGTTTTTGCTTCATTTGTTGTGCTCACAAATAATGTGTTCATAGGTTATTCTTTGGTTTTCAAATTTTTATTCAATGTTATTCTTTTACAATTGTAAAGAATTCAATAATGTTTCAATGATTCACTTTGTATTTACTCTGCTGTTTCCTTCCACGTTTTTTTGCCCTTCAAAACTTGATATTTAGATTTTATATATTATATACAGTTGATTTTGTTTTCATGTATGTTGCCATATGTTTCCTTCCTTTAGATCTATGAATTTAAAGGTAAAAGCTTCATGATTTGTTGCCGGTTCACATTTTCAAATAGCGGTCTTGATCTTATTTAAGAATTCAAATAATGTAGCGAGGCAGATTGAGACTTGTAAGCTATTTCACTTTTGTTTATTAAGAGAAGGTTTGGAGGTTGGATGAGGTATACAGATCCAAGAAAATTATATTCTCTTTTCTTATTATTTTTTAATGGTCCTCGATTTCGGTAATTATGGATGACTCAACAAAGAAATAAACAGAGCTAAAAGATTGATAATTGGATGAACAGAGCAAAAGGTTGCATTTGGGAAGTAGTAAGAGTTTGGATGTAATGTTGATTGAAGAAATTCTTGAACACTTGTTTGTGTCAAGTCCTTTGAACTTTCATAAATTTGATGGTGGGCTTGAACAAATCTTTCTCCAGTATATTGATGGTGGATTGCTTCTTGGGTTCCCCGAAGAATCTTTGCTTACTTGATACAATTTGGAAAGAGGCTAAATGTAGCACTATATAATACTCCCTCTTCATCTTGCAAGAGGTTAGATACTTGCCAATAGTTTGTCTTGTATTAAAAAGTAATCTTATATGTAACCAAAAAAAAAGTAATAATCGTATATAGCCAAAGTCAATGCATTTGGAAATCACAACTCACAAGGTAGAATAAGAGGACAAATCGGAAATTGCAGCCAAAATAATGTGTTAGGGCTTTTTGAAAAAATTAATTTGATTGCACTAATTGTTTATTGAGGGCAAGTAACGTCTTTAATTTGATTTGTTGAGTTTAAAATTGAGATTTCACTAAGGATTTTAAGCCGAAAATGAAGATTCATCTATGCTAATATGCAATCTATTTTACAATTGTAATCAATATTACCATTAATAAGTTTAACTAGACAGGTCATCGATACTAATGCAATAAGGATTATCATAACATATGTGCAATGCAATCCAACTAAGTGAGCTAAATTAAATGAATACTTTTTTCTCGCCTGATAAATGCGCACATTTGATGAGATGTAGTTAGAAGTTATACTTCCGTATTGAATTACTAACTTGTAATGCCAATTTACTCCCCAAATTTCCAATTATGTTTGTCAAATTATTTCATTGAATACATAGATTAAGAATTAATGTTCCTGTAAAGGTCAATTTTCTTACAAGTAACAAAGAGAATATTTTACATGGGTTAATGACTTAAAGCATAAATTCAGCATTATCCTAAACGCACGGGCCGCCAAAGAATAATATACGAAATTGAAGAGGGAAAAAGAATTACAACCACAAATTAAGGATGTCTAAATCCCTCCAAACTTCCCCCACTTGATTCTCAGGAATTCTAAAGGCTCTTCAAGTTCTTCAATACCCTCAAAAGTCCCCTAAAAGTGTGTTCTTTCACGTTTTTTTGTCTATCCTCTTTATCCCTTTTATATCAGTCAAAACACGCAGCTTCACGAGTGCCTCGCCGCCGGTGCAGCGTGCGCCACCTACGGCCCAAGAGCAGAGATGGCACGTGTAGATCGATAGGTACACTGCGGTAATGGAACTGTGTAGATCGGGAAACACTACATTAGTGCGGTACTTAATATATGTACGACTCTACTGGGCTACATGATAGAGAATCAGACTCCCTTAAACTAATGACATCATCCGTCCCTTTCTAACCGAAGACACCATTCAAGAGTTCAATGGCTGGCCAAGAGTCCCTCATTGTAAATATAATCAGTTGAATTTCAACAAGGATGACGAGCTCTTGACTCAAATTGAAAACACCGTAATCGTGCCTCAAGCACCGTTATGGTACCGTAAGAAAGGTGATCAAACCTATTACCTATAGTATCTCTTAATGCTGGTTAGTTTGGCTGTACTTTTTGAGCTTTAACATTCAGCCCACTAGCCATCATAATGACCTCACTTTGAATATAGCACTCTTGATCTACCTCTTGGTGATAGGGAATCCTGTTAAAATCGAAAAGATCATTTTGCGCAAACTTAATAAGGCATGCAAAAATCTCAAGGCGGATGCATCTATGCTTTTCCCGCACCTCATTCATGATTAATTTATGCAGTGTGAGGCAATAGACAATAAGGAGAATGGTCATTTCAAGGCACACCTTAAGTTTACCTATGACTGTCTTCGCAAGTTTGTGGATCCTATACCACCATGACAATATATTAATATAATACACATAACACTACCTTACACACAATATACATGTTATATGATGTCATTTATTATTCCACCTTTATTTGGTCATTTTATATTATGCACTTTATTTTGTTTACATTATGTCCTTTATTTTATATATATATATATATATATATATATATATATATATATATATATATATATATATATATATATATATATATATATATCTTTTATTCTATAATTTTGTTTATATTATTTTTTATTTATGCCTTTTATTATTCAATTATGTCTTTATTATTTATATTCAATTCATATTATATTCTAGTTACTATTGTTTATATTATTTACATTTATATTATTATACTTCATATAAAGTATTATAATATGGGCAAATGTGCAAAAATAGCCGCCGTAAATTTAAAAATGGGCAACTATAACTCTGGTAAATTGAAGGGGGCAAAACTGTACACTGTAAACTAAAATGGGGCAAAACCATACATTGTAAACCAAAATGAGGCAAAAGTAACCTCTCTGTTAGGCCGAATTAAACAGGCATTTTCCAGACGTAGGCTCCACCTTCAGTAAATGACATGTTAATTCCAAAATCTAACGTGAAAGCTAAAATGCATCCAGTTGAACTTAAATCACTAAAAATGAACTCTAAACCCCCAAATCATTTCGATAAGAACCCCAAATCATATGAAATTCACCTTACTTCTACGTAATCATCTGAAAAAATAAAGGGCAAAGGTGCAAAAATAGTCATCGTAAATTTAAAAATGTGCAACTATAACTCTGGTAAATTGAAGGGGGCAAAACTGTACATTGTAAATCAAAATTGAGCAAAATTGGGCAAATGTGCAAAAATAGCCATCGTAAATTTAAATGTACGTTTTCCAGACGTGGCCCCACCATCAGTAAATGATGTTTCTTATCAACATAACATGCATGTTGATGCTACCAAAATTTTGATAAAAAAATTCCACAAGTGTACGGATCGTAATTTAGTAAAGTTTTAGTAAAGTGGCAAATCAAGGTCAATCCCACAGAGACTTAGACAATTAATAACTAGGCATTAGATCTCCTATTTTCGTTCAAGTTGAGTAAATACAAGAAAATTGATTTTAACTACTTAACATCTAAGAAAATAAAATAAAACAAAATATTCACACAGATGGAATTCACGAGTCAAAAGAACAACCTAGAGTTACTAATCCCTCATCTGCTTGTTAGATTTTATTCCCACTAAATTAATTATGAATTAATTCAATTAGCTAATCTAGAGTACTAGTGTCTATAAATGCATTCCGGTTCACTTACATCCTTGCCTAGCCTAATTATGTAATGTCTTACTATAATTTACTATTCCAATTTATAACGGTACCGCTCTAATGTGACTATGGTATATTCCTATCTAGTCGCAAATAAGATTAAAAATCTAATCCTACACTATTTAATCTCATGGTCTATTTAAAATTTCCTCTTCCGAGTCTAATTATAAATTCCCTAACCATGTCTAATGGTGGCTAATCACTAAACAATAATCAATAATATCAAGATCAAATAAACTAATTAAAATTAACCATAACTAAATAGTGGGAAATAAAATATCTAAGTTACAAACAAGTTCATAGTACTCTAGGTTGTAAAAGAAAATTAACCACACATAGTTTTGAACAAAATCATTTTAGTAAAGAAGAATAACAAATCCCAAACCATACTGGTAAGAAGAAACAAAATTCCTCTTATGCTTGAATATATGATGCTCTTGGTGATTGATGAAGCTGCCCAATAAGAGACGAAACTCGCCGCCCCTCCTTTGATGGTTCGTGTGTGTATTTGGTCTTGAGTAATTGTGAAGGGGGATTTGCAGTTTAGTCCCTGGTAAGGGAAATTAATACTGAAAGGTCTCAATACATTCCAAAATAATTATAAAGTCCTAGGGGTCATTTCCTGCAATTATTTGCTTAACTTCAATGACCATTTTGCCCTCATTAAAGATGGTTGTCATCTCACTGGTCCCTACAGGGGAACTATGCTTTCATCTTATGAGGGCAAAATGGTCATTGAAGATAAGCAAACAATTGCAGGAAAGGGCTCATGGGACTTTATAATTATTTTGGAATGTATTGGGACCTTCCAGTATTAATTTCCCTTACCAGGGACTAAACTGCAAATCCCCCAATTGTGAATGAATTCCCCTTCTACAGTGCTGCCTCAATTTTGTCTTTCCTCGGCTTGCGTGTGTGTAAAGATGTAAGCTCTAGCCAACACTTCCTTTCTTCCTTTCTTTCAGCGTGAATTCCTATAGCCTCTAGGAAATTGGAAGAATTGTATCCAGCTTACTTTGCTCATGAGTTGCATGTGTATATATATAATAAAATAGTTCAACATATGTCTTTGTCTTGCATGTTAAGTTTCTTTTCTTTCATTTTCTTGTATGATGAATGCACATAATCAAATCAGTCTCTTTCTCTTTATTTCGTTTTTCATCAAATCTGCATTAATGAAGAGAAGGAAATAGGAAATAATCACAATAGTTCAATCACATAAAAATATGAAACTTCCCATTAAAATATTTCTTTTATTATTTCAAGTTTCTTATTTCAATTCTCAAATAATATTTCATATTAATATATTTCCAATTCACATCAAAATCTCTTAATTATTTAATTAATGACTCCCCAAATACAATAAATTATTTCTAAAAATCAACTAAATATGGGGAGTCATCACATGTTATTACTATAATGCTATTTATTTTTATTTTTTTTTTGGTTCTTGAATGACTAGTAACCATCATACTGCCAAACATTTGATTAGATGACCTAAAGTTTCATCAATTTTATCAATGATTCTTAGTATAGACCATCTTGTGTTTTTTTTAAAAAAAAATGGCATGAAAAATGGAAGTGACATTTTGACGCCCTATATATTAAAAATATCAAGCCTTGAAAGCTAACGAAATTTACTTTATCATCAAATGTCATAAATAGTTTTATAGCAAATTGGTAAGGAAAGTGATTATTTACTTTTGAATGCAATGACCAAATTATAAGAATGATAGTTTACATATCAAATTATTAAAAAATAGGAACTTAATGACCTTCAAAATATTTTAAAAATATATTGTCCTGATGACAAACAATTTATAGTGAATCATAATACTCATAAGCAATTGCTCATGGACATCTTTTAATTTGCTATGGTCACATATATATCATTAATGACTAAAGTTCGAAATAAAGGAACAAATATTCATGATAATAATTAAGGCAATGATATTTAGATCAATAGCAAGTATTATATATAATGATATGGCCAAAAGCATACATAAATATATATTCAAAGTACCCAAGGGAGACGAAGGCAGTCAAGCCCAACAAGGGAGGAAGATGGAGGATAGGAGGAGGAAGGTTTAATTTTATTTTTTTTTTACTTTAGAAGGGCATTTTGGTATTTTAAAATAAGAATATGTTAGATTTTGACTAGGGACATTTCGGTCTTTTCACATTTAAATTTGTTTCCCACAAGTCCCAACTTAACAGAAGTTATCTAAAATTGACGGAAATACTATATTTGCACTTGGATCCTAAGTTGGGTACTCTTTTTGCACCTCGCCGAAACGTTAGTACTATCAGAAACGCTTTTATAGGCAAAGTTTAGTATTATTTTTGTCCTTCATTGCACCCTTGTTAGAATCCTAAACACTGCATTCATATTAACCACATCAACATAAAACTTCACATCTGTTGGTGTAATCAGATATTAACAGTCGCTCCATTTCGATTAAGATCTGCATCATTTTGATTATTAATCAGAGTAGCATACAGATTGCATTTTTATGGGGCATATGGCTGGGTCTTTAACAACATTTCAAAATCCCAGATTCCTCCCTAATATCTGATTTATTCTTTTGAAAATTTGAGTACTTTCATTGTCCTTTTAGATATTCAGAGTACTTTATTTGTCATTTACTATATATGAGTTATTCCAAACCTTACTACTTTTCATGTTAGTTATTATACCGTTGACAAAAGATGTACATCCGAGGCTTATTGTACTCTGCTAAGAGTTGAGACGCCATGAAATGAAGTATTCAAAGTTCAAACAAAATGAGACAATGGTCAAATATAAAAATAAGCATTCTGTGGACAGATTCAACTTCAATCATTACTTAAATCATTTCTACCCTTCCTTGTGTCATAGCCTATATATGCGACGATTTCCTAGATGCGATTGCAACCTCATCAATATGCTCTAGAAATGTTTTATTATTTTTGTACAGAAAGGAGGAATTAATATTATGCCATGATTTTTTATTTCATAGTTAGAAAAAAAATGTTCATAATTATAATATACTCCCTCCGGTCCTAAATATAAGACCTAATTGACTTTTTCTAGAAAATCCTTAAAAGAGCAAAATAAGTTGATTATAAATAGATTTACCTAATTTTTTCCTTTAAACTAGTTTATTTTACCTATAAACTAATGGATAATCTAAAAATATATCAAATATGTCATTATTTAATAACTTATTTCGTAACATTAATCTCTCCAAAAAAAGTCAATTAGGTCCTATATTTAGGACCAGAGGTAGTAATAATTATATTAGTACATGCATGAGTTGAACACATTTTAGCTTAAAGAATACTCCCTCCGGTCCTTAATGTAAGAGCTAGCCGTCAAAAAACGCTTTTTAAGAAAACATGTGAATGTTAGTTGGGTGTCTGGAGTTAATGCTTCTTTTCCAAAATTGCCCATATTTATTATGGTACTTTTAAGAGAGAGAAATATATAAGCATTAATAAATATGAAAGAGATTTAGGGGTAAAGTGGGAAAAAATGCATTAAATGAGGAGAGAATATGGGGTGAATTCTTACATTATGGACCAAAACCATTCAAATTTACTTAATGAAAAGTTAATTAAATGGAACGTGCCTAGTCGTCATCAAGGAACAGAAAACCTTCCCCTTTGAATATATAACTCAATCATCACTAATTTACTTAATCAACTTGATATAATTAGGTTTGCTCAAGGTCTCAAAGGCAGACAAAGACGCCGTCAAATAATAATACCACACGTTTTGGCTGGATCAGTTCAAGCTAAGCTTCCTTAATAATTCTCTACCTATAAATACAAACCCATCAGCACAGTTCCTCTCCACCTCAAAAATCCTTCAAGCCCCAAACAAAAGCCTCACTCTCACTCTCTCACCAAATAATATATATATCATCCTCCAAGTTCCTATAGCTCTTAGCACTTTCATAAACATTCATTCACACACTCACATCACGAAAATCTCCACTTATTGAATTCCTTCGCAAGACATATAAATGGCTAATCTACATCATAAGAGTCTATTGGTCTTTGTGATGGTAGTAGTTCTCTCATCATCTTCATCTTCGGCTTCTGGATTGGAGTTTGGCTTTTACAAATCATCATGTCCATCTGCTGAAGCAATAGTAAGAAAAGTTGTGGACAAAGCTGTTTCTTCCAACCCAGGCATCGCTGCTGGATTGATCAGAATGCATTTTCATGACTGCTTTGTGAGGGTTAGTTCACTAATAAGTCTTTCCCCAAATTTTTACACTAACATGATTATATTAATTCATCTCACCCAAAGATACATATGCATTTCTCTATGTAAAATTCTCATGACATACATGTACGTGTATATACAGGGTTGTGATGGCTCCGTGTTGATAGAATCTACACCTGGAAATATAGCAGAGAGAGACCATCCAGCCAACAACCCAAGCTTACGAGGCTTCGAGGTGATAGATGAAGCAAAGGCTGAAATAGAAGCACTATGTCCTCAAACTGTTTCATGTGCAGACATTGTTGCTTTCGCTGCTCGTGACAGTGCGTGTAATGTTGGAGGAATCAACTACAATGTTCCTTCTGGACGAAGAGATGGCCGTGTTTCTCTCAGTGACGATATACCAAATAATATCCCACGACCTTCCTTCAATGCTGACCAAATCATTGAGCTGTTTACACGAAAGGGATTATCAGTGGACGAGATGGTGACCCTTTCAGGAGCACATTCAACTGGTGTATCACATTGTTCTTCATTCTCCAAACGCTTATACTCTTTCAATGATACACACTCTCAAGATCCTTCCATGGATCCTTCGTATGATGAAATGTTGAAAACTAAGTGCCCACCTTCTACTATCAATGGTGGTTCTACTGATCCAACCGTTGCACTTGATGCTTCCACACCGTACCTTTTGGACAATAAGTACTACTCGGGACTCAAGAATCACAAGGGCCTGTTGACTTCAGATCAAACTTTGTATGACAGTACGTTGACAAGGCAAATAGTGGTCAACAATGATGGAGACGGCTCCTCTTGGGCTTATAAGTTTCCTAAAGCAATGGTTCGTATGGGTTCCATAGAAGTACTCACTGGTTCACAGGGTGAGATTAGAAAGCGATGTGGTGCTATTAATTAATTAACAATACATCTTCTTTCTCTTCTACGTATTTGTAAGAGAAAATGTGCATTCATTTTTCTCGTACAGGAAAGATTTATTCGTTCCGGGATTTTTTTTTTGTTGTAATAAGGTTTCGTTTTGGCATTGAGTTGGTCCAATTGTAGCTATGCTTAGCTTTACTAATTGAAATGTCTGTCCAATGTTCTGCAAATGTAATGAATCTCCTTAAACCTTCTATTATTTTTTTAGTTTATCTTCTGTGAAAATAGATTCTAAAATATAATAATGATACATAACTATTGGTCGATGAACAAAATAGTACATAACTATTCCAAGGTATAAAAATGATACACATCTTTTACCATGTGATCAAAAATGATATTTTCACTTATATGACAATAATATTATACATGAAAAGTCCAAAATCCCCTTATAAATTAATCGTCACCCTATAAAAGTCTATTTTAATTATAAGGGCATTTTGGCATTTCATGTCTAATATTATTGTCATATTAGTAAAAATATCATTATTCTTGATCACATGGTAAAAGTTGAGTATCATTTTTCTACCTTAGAATAGTTATGTACTATTTTTGTTCCTTGGCCAATAGTTATGTATCATTTTTGAGTCTTCGCCCTATAATTTTTAATTTATATCAAATTAGAGATTTTTTTCCGTTATTAATTTATCTAACAAACAAACTACTTCTCGCTGGATTTTCATATTAAAATAATCCCTAAACTATTTTTCTTCAATTTATGAAGAATTAAGCTTTTTATAAAATCCTTAAAATACCCACTACAAGAAAAATGGTCGCTAATCATGCTAAAATGTAACACAAAATTGAAGTGCAAAAGAATTATTATTTTTTTAAATTTACATGTTTTGTCGCGCAAAACATGGACATATATACGGGCACGACATAGTGCACATTATTTTTTTATTAATATAATTTATTATTAAATATATATTACATATATAATTATTGTTTATTTTAATTCTGAATACACATGTCGCACCTCAAGGGGTGACATAAATATTTAAAAAAAAAAATATTTGTCGCGCACTAAAGCGGGACATGAACATATAATTATAAAAAATGATTTTCTTTTATTTTTTTAATTCTGATTAAATATGTCGCACCCTTTGACGCGACAAGTTTATCATTTAATAAACTCGTGTTGCGCCCAGTCGCACAACAAAATATATATTATTTTAATATTTGAATATTTAATTATTTAATATTTGTCATATATAATTTTTTAATATATATTTGTCACGCCAAACAGCGCGTCATTTATATATTATATATTATATCATTGTGGTGCGACATATTCGCACATTTCAAATTCAAATTGAAAAATGATAATCTGTACATTTTAAATTCAATTTTTAGTCTTCTTCCTCCTCCCTTTCTCCCTATATATACTCCACTCTTCCTAAATTTCGCCTTTCTCTCCACTTTACTTTTTCCTCCTCCCTCCTCACTCTCTACTTTCTAATTTTCTTCCCCTCTACTTTCATTCTTCATATTCCATATTTAACTAATTGTCTCTAATTTTTTTTCCAAGTTATCATCCTCTAATATTTGTTTTTTCATCATCTATTATATTTCAAAATCTTTTATTTCATCATCTAATACTATTTTTTATTATTTCCCCTCTATTCTTCCTAATTCAAAAATTCTCTTTCTCCCTTATTTGTCCAAAGTTTGCTCGAGAAGATTGACAACTTATGCCGCCCAAGGTGGCGCGACATAAGTTGTAGATTTTTTTTTTAAAAAAAAATACACTATATGTCACACCTAAGCGGCGCAACATAAATAATAATATTATATACTTATCGCGCCACTGATGCGCGACATGTATATAGTAATATTATATACTTGTCACGCCTCGGTGGCGCGACAACTATATTTTAATATATATTCTTCATGAGAAAAGATGCGTGAAGTTGTATAGCATATTAGCACCTTTATATTTTTAATTTATTCATTGATATCCAGCTTAACTAGCAAATGACTAATTCACGAGAATGGAGACCTACAGTGGGGGAACTGAAGGACACTGAATTTGAAGGTTTAAAATGAATCGGCATATTGTCACCTCGGGCTTGTCCTTCAAGAAAAACAGGACCAAGGGTTAGTGGAAGCTACGTACCTCGGGGTTCGTTGTAGATCTCTTGAGGATCCTATGAAACATAAATAGAACCTAATAACTGAATGTAAACTTGTTTAAAAGGGTATAAGTTATTTTTTATTGATTTTATTGTGAAAATTGGGAAAAGTATTATGTATGGACATTTCATATCAAAGTTAGATGAGAGGGAGATTTTCAATTAAACTGGTATAATGGGGTAATTTTTTGCAAATGTGGCTTCTTAAGAATCATTGCTTCTAAGATGTTTGGGGAGTTTTTGATAAAAAAAAAAAAGATGTTTGGGGAGTAAAAGTGGTCAACTCAACAACCTTAGAGAAACCCTATAGGGTAGGCTTAGATTAATGTAATTATCGTCAGAACCTCAAACATTGATTACCTTAACTTAAGTTGATTGAGCTCTTGACCAAATTTAGTCAACTAATCAGAAGAAACTATTGATCCTATTATTGGAACTTCTGAATAGCAACCAAATTAACTTATAAATTCCAATCCTTGGTGGAACCCTAACCAATGAATTGAATGAACTTAATAAGTTTAAGCCTAATATTACTCATGTGATTATAAACCTTAGGTTGCTAATTTCCAAGTACAAACATTCAAAACCATAATCCACTAAATAATAAGCACAAACTTTTAATAAAAAACATGCATTTAATCAAGTCTAATCAATGTATATCAACAAAAAAAACTATGGCTAGTTGATCAACTTCATGGGCTAACTCTCACTTCAAAGTTCTTGAAATTTAGTGTAAATGAGGACCAATATTGTATCTTTAATGTGTTAAAATCTTCATCTTAGCATTGTAGAAGAATACAAATTTTATGTGATTTTGTCAGAAAGCTTACTAACTTCAAGTTATTATATTGTGGTTGCATACCTAGACTACAAGAAAAGAGGGTGGTTCTTTTCAGTTAAAAGCGCCACTTATTTTCAGTTTTGACAACAAAAAAACATTTATTTTCAGTTATGGGAAATGAAAATAAACTTGGTGAAAAAACCCACTTCTCTTCAGTTTTCAAAACCGCAAATATATCTCACAAAACTGAAAAAACATGTTCCCCTCAAATTGAAAAAATCCCTTATTTTCATTTTTGTAGTTAATTAGAACCGCAAATTAAGAATTTTTTATTCTGAAAATTATTCTGAAAATAAAACATGCCTATTATTTTGGCATTACCAGATTTTTTTACCTTTTTTCTGCATGATCAGTTAGTTGGCCCTTTTATTTCGGTAATTAGGCTTTATTCTTTTTTTATTAAGGTACTATTATCTGCACATAATTCATTTAAATATAAATCAATTAGAGAGAGATTTGGAGTTTTGAGATGGGAGAGAAGAGACGCTCAATTCTCGTAATGGGCAATTGTATTGGCCACAACCGTATCAAATTCAACTCAGAAGCGGAAACAAAGGATTTGCGTTTTGCTGTAAACAAAAATATAAATCAGTTATACAATATAAAAATAAAAATAAAAACACTTTGCTCCTCCCTAACCCGGAATACTTTCACTGAAATCTGATAAAAAGAATTACTCTCACTTATAAATTAATTTACTCTAAGATGTCAATCAATGCATAGCCCAATTGAACTCTATGGACCACAACAAAATCTTTTTCTTTTAGTTGAAAATGTGGAGCGAAAGTTTGCATTAATTTCTCAAAAGACGTACATTTCCGGTGCTCAAAATCAATTTATGATGGCAAATGGCAAAAGCAAAGAACAACACCAAAATATCCAAAATCAGAACTATTGAGGAACACTATTTCTAACGCAAACTTAACATCAAAATCACTGCAATCACTTCTAAAACCTCATTTCTTCTTGGCAGCTTCAGATGCCTTGGTCTTCTTTACTCCACAGATTTTCTTGGCACGGTTCTTGTCTCTTTCATCTGCTTTGAAAAAGAACTGGAGGAAGGGAAAACTTTGAATAAAAAAGGGAGGGAGGGAAACTGAATGAGAGAGAAGAATGGGAAAATAAAATGGGAATAGTAATATATATTTAGAGCAAGAGGAGGAACTAGTTTTTCGGTGACATGCGTGCTTGCACGAAAATTTATTGGATCAAGATATTCTCAATGACGTGGCACTTCATGAGCTCTTGGATAAAATAGACGGACAAGATTGCGCCGCTGAGAGATTCTGAGAAGAATTGCCGCTGAGAGTATCCTGATCCAAATTTATTTGTGTTTTTCGGTTTCTTTTTTTTTTCATTACAAATTTTCAATTTTTGTCTTCAGTTAAGATGAAACTGATTTCCTTTTTTAAAATATAATAAAAAAATAAACATTAAAATAGTTTTTTCAGTTTTAAAACAAAAATTTTCATTTATTCAGGAAACTGAAAAGAACATATAACAAGTATTTTCAGTTTACAAAATTGAAAAAATTTGGTGAAAAAAACCACTCTCTTTTCTTGTAATAGAATTCGAACTCGAGAACATTGAATAAGATGGAACAAGCCATACTCAAATGATCCAAAGCGCGTGGTGGTAACATCTATAATGTGAATTTGAAGAAAAACGTATGGAGAATCCCATTTAAATCCATATGAAATGCCTAAATTTAAATTATTTTCAGAAAACACCTAATAATTAAATCAATGAGCATTATTAAAAATTTCTGAACTTAATATTTTTTTACATGTCATTTTGTTATTTCCCATCTGTCATCTCTTTTTATCTCATTGTTCAAAATAATAAAAATATATTTATATGAAATAAAATAATCTAATGTGGTAATTAAATGTAAATGTCATAAAATTAAATACAGAGATATATGAAATTTTCAAATATCATAAAATTTGTAAATAATTAAAGAATAATTTTTTTGAGAATGCTGATACTTCAAAGATATTTTTATTATCAAATTTTTGAAAATAAAATCATTAAATAAATATAATTGAATATGTTTCTACATAAGAGCGAATGAATAAAATCAACAGGTTCACAAATCCTTCGTAATGCCTCTTAGCTTAATTATGAAAATGCAGAAAGTGTAGGATATGGACTAAAATTTTTTAAAAAGATTTAAATGGGATTCTCCCTTTTTATATGTGTGTGCGTGTGTTTTTAAATAACTTCAAAAAAATATAAGTTACCTCTTATAAAAAAAATATAAGTTACTACTTTCTCAAATATATGCACACTTTATTTAATTTATACTTCTGAAAAGATATAGTTAGAAATAATGAATTGAGATTTTCGAATCACAACAGTTTAGTTAATTATTTTTCTTAATTTCTATGCAAAACATAATTTTGAAAGAAATTGATGGAAATAGATATAAAGTGACAAATGTTTGGCTATTGAAATTTGAATAGCTTGCTGATCTAATGCGCATGGATAATTCAATTGTATGTTGTTTACATGATTTTGTGGCTTAAATATTTTTTTTAAAAAAAAAAATTGGAATGGTGATTAAGGTAAAATTATTTTATTACAAACATATCTTTTAGCAGTATAATCAATAATGCAACGAATAGTTTTCTAAAAACCATTTTAATAAAGGGAAGGTATCCACCCTGTATTCTCTGTTGAAAGGATGGCTCATCACCTTGAAAGGCGATGATACGAAGAGCAAATGTAATTAATCAAAAAAAGGCACAAATAATTAGAAAGAGAGATTTGAGCCACAAATACAAGTTGCAAACAAGAGATCGGATCAGAGCCGCACAGCTATAGTTCTTCGATGGTCACATGCTCATGGGGAAGTGAGATGTAGAAATTATAACTAACAATAATGTAGCATTTGTCCAGTGCGTGTGTATACATATACACGTGTGTGTGTTCCTCAGAAGCCATTCGTTAAAAAATTAATTAATTTCGATTTTAGTTCACTCACGAAATAAAAGAAAATAAGACTAGTTAGAATGTTAAACTAGCATATAACCTAATCATTATACTTTTACAAATTAAATGTGTATTATGAGGAATTTGAATGCTTAAAATATATACAGAATGCATTGGTGTAAAACGCAACAACTTTTTTAAGCTGATGAATTAAAAATCACAAATAACAAAAGTTCAGTATATGATGAAATGCTATAAAGTGAAGCTTCCTTCCACATCTGCTTATTTAATTCCTCCATCTCTCCTAATTGCTCTCTCGTAGTGGCAAGATGATGAAGTTCAATTTCATTGAGCATCTGTGGGGGAAAAATAGCCCAAACCGACACATAATCCCAAAAGTTACCTTACTTTCCATCTTTGCCATTCTTCTATGCATAGTCTCCCCTCTAGGTTATCCCTTGTTTGGATCCCTGAAGAGAATTGTATTTGCAACACAACAATTATCTTCAGCTGCAATATTATTCAACAAAGATCAGAATAATAATGCTGAAGACAATTCAATACTCTTTCCACCTTCTTTAACTTCTTTAAGAAACAAGTGTGATATTTTCAGTGGGGAATGGGTGCCAAATCCAGAGGCTCCATACTACACAAACACAACTTGTTGGGCAATTCATGAGCACCAAAACTGCATGAAATATGGAAGACCAGACACAGAGTTCATGAAATGGAGGTGGAAGCCAAATGATTGTGAGCTTCCTATATTCAATCCCTTTCAGTTTCTTGACATCATGAGAGGCAAATCCATGGCTTTTATTGGAGACTCTGTTGGCAGAAATCAGATGCAGTCCCTCCTTTGTCTCCTTTCTAGGGTAAGTATATATCAATTATATGTGTCAATTTAATTTCTTCATCTTCATATCAATTTATCTTGCGTTTATAATTTCTTGAGAGATCTATGAATTGGGAAAGAAGACGTCAAACTTGAGCACAAGTTTTTGGGTTTTTTTAGATAAAATGTTTTTGAAAAATGACATGTCTTTTTTACTAAGGATCAATATATCATTAGATACGTGCCAATTAAAAACGCACGAAAAAAATTATTTGCATTTAATTTTTAGGATAATCTATATACACATATATTTAAGGGATAGAGTTCAAATCTAATGAATTAGGTGTACCTCGATTTAAACAGCATGAAGAGAAATCTTATGCATTATTAATTAATTAATTCACATCGGATACCTGTCTTATATATATTTTCCATACATGCAAGTAGCCACTTTGCTTCTCTTAATATCGTTCATTATTTAAATGGACTAAAATTATAATATCACTCTGCGCACTCGCACTATCTTAACGGCAGCTAGAGAAGTTAGTTGACCTAAACCATCGTGCAATTCAAGGGTTAGGTTAATGATCCGATGGCTGTAACATGTGTATGTGTCCGTGTATCTGTGTGTAAGTTTGCTAAGAAGAATCGAATCTTTACCTGGGAAAACTACAACAGATTTTTCATACTAAATTGTCCACCATGTTGCTTAACTTAGATCCACATGAAACTAAATCTAGCCTTGCTTATTTTATTATGTGCCCTCACTTTTTTAATATAATTTTTTAAAAGAACAAGAAAAAGCTACCATGAAGGCACTGGTATACTTTTTTCTTTTTTTGGTATGTAAGCAAGGCACTAGTACTTTGTTCATGAACTCTTTATTAGTCCATTTGATCAGAGTAGAATGGTTTGAACACCCGAGAACTTGTACATAGTAAAAGTTATAGCACTTTATTTATATAAGTATTGGTCATGATTTGTACTGCAGAATTTTTCTTTCACTCAGAAATTCGAACCCGTATTCCTAAATCTAAATGTTTTTCTTTAATTAGAAAATAGCTAGGAAGAATATATACGAATAACATTGTATGATAATGGTTAGGTTTAAATAGACTTTATGTATCTGAATAAAATTATTTTCGCGTGTCCATCTGGTAAATGTTTGGCACTGAAAATCAGACAACTAGTCATTAAAAGTATTGGATGAAAGTGCAATGGAGTTACTTAATATAGCTTAGCTTTGAGCTTTTGTATAAACTATCTACTTAGTTTTCAATTAGTATTATTCCAAAATATGATAGACAAAGTTTATCTACACTTTGAAAGTTTGAACTATTCTATTTTTTGATGACGTTATACTTTGAAACTATTTTGTTTGTATTATCCCACAACAGAAAGCCTTGAGATTGAAGTTGTGAGTACAAGTTAAGCCTCTCTAATTTATTAAAGTTAGTTGACTTCGTAGTCCATGATAGATGGTGGAAGTTCTTTTCACTTGATTGACCTCCTTGTTAGATGACGACCAAGGTCTTATCAGCAATAGGGACACATGTTTTATTTATGGGCCCAAAGGATTCAAATTTCATTTGTTGGCACAAAAAATTAAAGTTTCATTTTTAATACTTTTCATGGATATGATTTAAGCCTAAGAAAAGTATGTAGAACTAGTTAACATGTCGCATTTCAAATGTTTCAAACTTTCAATGCCACCTGGCCTTTGATGTACATTCCAACAAGTTTCGTTTCAATAACATGATTATTTTATAAGGTTAAAAGTCATTTTTGACCCGAAAATACGCACAGATAATCATATTTAACCCATAAGTATTTTTTGGTCCAATTCCACTCTAAGAATGTGTAAAGTTTATCATATTTTCCCTTTATTGTTTAAAACTCGCGTTGACATTAATCGTTAATATTTTAATGGTAAATGGAAAATATAATATACTTTGCATGCTTTCAGAAGAAAATTGGAGTACAAAATACTTCTGGGTAGATATGACATCTAATCTCAGTTCAAAAAAAGATATGACATCTAATCCTTAATTGTAAGACCTTTGGTGTGACTGTAATTAAAGTGAGCCACGATCATGCCCTCTTCAATAAACACATAAATATATCTTGCCCTCTCAACTCTCAAGTAGGGTAACGGATAACACACAATTGATGAGTTTAAGGGTCATCAATGTTGCTGAAATATTTATTGAAAACATGCATGAGACATTTTGACAAATATTATACAATATCTAAATATCAACGTAACTTTCATATTGTTGATAAAAAACGTAACTTTCATATTTGTGTAGTTTAATCAAAAATTTTATTATAATATTTTATGACTTGTATGTGTTGTTTATTCTAAATGTTATTATAATAATTTATATTGATAGAAATCTAAAACAACGTAACTTTCAGATTGTTTTACAAAATTATTAGGGACTGTTCATGTATAAGCTAAGGAAATATTATTATATCTTGATACTTCAAGGAAATATTTTATTGTATATGTCATCTATTTACTTTGACTTATATAATCAATTTCCATTACAAATCTAAAGATCAACCTCAATCAAAAAAATGATTTCCATTGGTTTTTCTAAACTTATTAAATTACATAACTATATCAAAATAGAAAAAGTTAATAATTCTTTTTGTTATAAAAAAAAAGAATTCGAAGGATTCAATCTCTATTTAAACCTAAAGCCCTCTTCATGTATAATAAAACTGGAAATTAATTGGGTTTGAGATAAGGCTTGCTCAATTACATAGTTAATTAATCTGTCAAATCACTATTTCTTTCTTCTTTTTTCAAGGCAGAATGGCCTATAGATGACTCAGAAGTACAAGACGACTACTTCAGAAGGTGGAAATACCCAAGTTACAACTTCACCGTAGCTGCATTTTGGACAACCCATTTGGTCAAATCCAAAGCAGAAGGAGACCATACAAGACTCATCCATATTTATGTCGATGAGGCTGATGAAAAATGGTCGAAAAAAGTGGAAAGCTTCGACTACATCATCATCAATGGAGGTCACTGGTTCGACAAGCGTATGGTGTTCTACGAGAAACAAAAGATTATAGGATGCCACGACTGCTTTATCAGCAGCATCCCCAGCAGAAGTAGGTTATTTGGCTACAAAAAGGCCCTAAAAACAGCACTAAAAACCATAAATAACTTAGAAAACTTCAAGGGCATTACAATCCTCAGAACATTCGCACCCTCACATTTTGAGAATGGGCTGTGGAACCAAGGTGGTAATTGTGTGAGAAGAAAGCCATTTAAGAAAAGTGAGGTGAAATTGGAAGGTGATGACTTGGGGTTTTACAGGATACAGATGGAGGAGGTTAGGGTTGCAGAGGAAGAAGCTAATAAGAAGTTTCGGGTTCTAGATGTGACAGGAGCAATGCTTATGAGGCCAGATGGTCACCCAAGTAAATATGGACATTGGCCAAATGAGAATGTGACTTTGTATAATGATTGTGTGCATTGGTGCTTGCCTGGGCCTATTGATGCGTGGAGTGATATGCTTTTAGAAATGTTGAAGATGGAGGGTGGTAGTTCATAGATCGTAAGCTTTATAATTAATCATTTGGCATCAGTTTTGGCCAACCTAATAGATACGATTTCTTATGTAGCGTGTCACGCGTTTTCATAAATGGTGTCAAAAATTCATCATTATATTATGCCTTTTATACTTGAATGACGAATCACTTCAATTTTTCATATAGTTTATTATCTTATGTTCAAGTATTGTTTATCAGATTTTTTTTAATACAAGCCGCCTTTATATTTAAAGTTATAACCTTATTTATATAATAAAGAAATTCCTCTTTTAACTCAAATAAACTAATCATATTATTACATACTTGAACGTTATTTCTAACAAAAATATCGATATATTATGTACCAAAATATGTTAATTTTTTTAATACAAGCCGCCTTTATATTTAAGGTTATAACCTTATTTATATAATAAAGGCCCATTATTATAAAATTTATTACATTATAATAATATTGATATATTATGTACCAAACTAATCATATATATTCATATTTAATTTTTTTATAAGGGCAAAAGCGCTGATATGATAATTATCTATTTTAGTTTGAGCAAAAATAATAAATAACTATTTCGCGGTGCATAAATATTATCCAACTTTGTGACCCGGTGCAAAAATGATAAAACCGGTGCTAGATGTTAATTTGTAGTTATGTGGAACCTTACTGATATTATTTTGAAAGTGAAAATATCTTTTTGTCTCTCCAATTAAAACCTTGCTAATATATATTAGTTAGTATGGGAAGAAGAAGGGGGAGATGGAAGAAGGGTTGAGTTTAAATTGTGAGGGGTAAAAAGGTATTTATACTTTAGAAAATAATATCAACAAAATTCCACAAAACTTCAAATTAACATTTAGTACCAGCTTTATCATTTTTGCACTGGGTCACAAAGTTGGTTATCATTAATGCACTGTGAAATAGTCATTTATTATTTTTGCCTAAATTGAAATAGTGTTAGAAAGTATGAAAATAAGTAATATTTCCTATTGTGTATTATGAAAATTATTTATATATCTTAGTAAAAATTGTGAATTATATTATTAGGAAATATTTAGAGTAGAAGAATATTATGTTATTATTAGGGAATTATTTAGATAAACTTGTAGGATAAGTTTACTATTTTTTAGGAAAGTTTTGTATTATAAATATGTAATCATATCAATAAAATAAACATCAGACTTTTTACCCATCCTTTGTTTACCAGAGCTAAGTTAAAGAAGGTTAAAGAAGTTTAGGTTTAGTCTGATCCCTAGGTAACCCCATTGAAGTTGCCTTGTTGAAACCCTAAAAGGGTGTCTCTTCTCGTCTATTTGTTTCTCCCAAAAATAGTCATAAAACAAAAAAAATACTCCTCTATAATTTGAACCACCACCAAAGTTGCTGTTGTCCGTGGTTGCTGTTCATCGTGGGTGTTGTTCGTGGTTACTGTTTGGTTGTCTTTTGTTCTTTCCGTTTCCGTGTTCGTGTTTCTCTGTTTGTTTGAGTATTGTTTGTTCTTTTCCCTATTTTTAGTTTCTATTAAAAAAACTAAAAAAAAAAGAATCAGAAAAAAAAAAGAAAAAAAAGTGTCTATTATTTTTTAGAGTTAAAAAAAAGAAAAAAAATAAAATAAAAAAAGTGTAAAAAAAAAGGGTTTTATTTTAAGGGGGAGAGAAAAAAAAGTAGTAAAAAGGAGAGAGAAAAATTATTATGGAGTAGGTGCTCCAGTTGTTGATGACACTATTGTTTGTGTCAATAATGAGCAATCAGCTCAACTCAATATGTTGAAGAGCATAGTACGATGAGATGGTCATTCCCCACGTACATGCGTATGTGAATTGCGATGGGATGGTCATTCCCCACGCATTGTTTGTCTTAGTGAGATGGTTATTCCTCACATTGTTTACGATGGGATGGTCATTCCCCACGTAATAAAAAGAATTTTGGTTGAAGATTTGTGATGGGACGGTCATTCCCCAAGCAGATATTCTGTTGTTTATGTTCATCCAGTGGCTGTATTCGTTGTTCCTTGAAGTCTCACCATTGGAGGGCTAGTTGATCCGTTGCTAGTTGATCCGTTGAAAAGTATTGAAGAATGAAGATTATGAGGATTTGTTGGCAAGTTATGAAAATTTGTTGTTAAGTTGGTCCATAGTCCAACTACTTGAGGGGGAGTGTTAGAAAGTATGAAAATAAGTAATATTTTCTATTGTGTATTATGAAAATTATTTATATATCTTAGTAATAATTGTGAATTATATTATTAGGAAATATTTAGAGTAGAAGAATATTATGTTATTATTAGGGAATTATTTAGGTAAACTTGTAGGATACGTTTACTATCTTTTAGGAAAGTTTTGTATTATAAATATGTAATCATATCAATGAAATAAATTAACATCAGACTTTTTACCCATCCTTTGTTCCCACAAATAGTTAATTATTATATTAGCGTTTTTGCCCTTTTTATGATGTTATTTAAATTTCTATTGTTGAATGGGCCAAAATTTGCTTGAAATTCTAAGGCTGATTAAATCATCATTGTTAATGTTGATGATTAAGTTGTCATTGCTAATTATTAATAACAAATTTATCTCCCAATAATATTCAGCACTAAAAAAATGTAGTTAAATTTTGACAAAATTTATGATGGATTAGCCACAATGTAATTTGATTATAATTTCTAACTCTTATATTTAGTCTATTTGATAATGAATTAGCCACAATGTAAACTTGTAATATAATAAATTTATTAACTATTCATATATATTTTATTTGTGGGTAATTGACCTAATCTACCCTCCATGTAACCACCCAGGAGCACTGGGCACCCTGAACTAACAACAGGCCCATATTTACACTCAAAGTAACTAAAGTGTTTAAAAAATACCCTGAGTGGACGGTCAATCACATTTGACCGTTAATCTGCCCATGCGGCTGCCACGTGGGTTAAATTTTTATATTTGACATACTTTTCAATTTTGCATAGAAAAAAGTATTCCAATTTCATGTGTATAAGTAATATTTTTAACGTCAATTGTTTTTAGTATATTAAATTATAACTCAATTTATATTATTTTTATAAAATTAATTTATTATTTTTCTGCATGAGTTATTGTGATATAACTCTTTTCCATTTTTCTTAATTATATCATTTACTAATTGATATATTATTAATTAAAATGTTAAAAAAACATATTATACACACACACACACACTCATATTTAATTTTATTAGAAATATTTATATTGTTAAAATAAGTGATTTTTTATAATGTTATTTAAATTAATTGCAAAACAATTTCCAACCGATTCCTTTCGAAAAATTAGATATGGAATTCTATTCAAAATTACTCAGAAATGTTTGTCAAAAAATTACAAACAGAATTTTGTCAGAAATACACATATAAGTATATGAATTTTTATTACCAGTTGAATTTTTATTTAATCTTATCAACTTCTTAATTTGTTAGTGGCTTCAAATAAGTTAAATGATTTTCACATATGTGTTGAGATTTTTTACAATCCCTCCTAGTGAGATAAGATTTTGTTGTTTTTATTGTTGTATGAGAATGTTGTGATTTTCTTGTGTGTTATTTCCCATATATTATGTTATATGGACAATGGACTAATTGAACTAATGAATTTTTATTTTAATGAATCTCAACTTAAAAAAATTAGTTAAGTTAGAATAACTTACATCCAATTGAGCTAAACTTTTTGCCTTATCAATTTCATATTTGACTAAGCAAAACTCATAGAATCATTCCACAATAAATGCCAAATAGCTAGAACTCATTACAAATTAACTCAATTGAAATTAATTGTGCATTTAAATAAACAATTAAATTCTGAACTACATAACCCAATCTCTCTCTCACACACACATCGCAGCCATCCATAGAATTATTAAGAGCTCAATTTTAACAACATATACAAAGATAATTTAGAACTAGGTGAATAAAGATAACTAATGGACGGAGGAAAACACAATAATAACAAATATTCAGCTAATAAAGACCCATTATTTAAACCATCACCAATCCTCGAGAGTTGAAAATATAACACACGCATGACATGACCATGGGAGAAGCTCTAAAAGGATGGAGCGGACATCACCCAGTCATAGAGAAGATGGTGTATCGGAGGGTACGGATTTGGTGAAGAGATGAAGTGGGAGACGTTTTAAGAGATGAGGAAGCGAAGTGGAGAAGATTATGAAAGAAGATAAACAATGCGACTTCTTCTTGTAAAGCTTGAAAATAATAAAAGAAACGTGTGTCTTATCATATTTAGTGGTGCCATGAGTTTAGGGCATCTAAATGGTGAGGATGATGGATGCATAAAGATGGTCATAGAATAAGGTTAACTGTGTGCGTGGGTCTAGGTCATCTTGGGCTTTAGAGAGTACTAGCCTAGGCCTATGTAACAAACTGCTCGCTTTATTAGTATGTGAGGCCCATAATGAAAATAGGCTAGTCCAAACGCAATCCTACGGCACAATAAATCTCATAAGGCCTCTTCTTATGGGTATTAAATTCTCTATATGCCTAATTCAATCATTGTCCTTGTGTAGGACGTTAGGTCTTCAGATAGCGCCAACCTGTACACTAGCTGGTGTAATTGACCATGTCACATCACCACCTACATGTTTAAATAAGCAAAAAAGTACACATATAATATGAAATATTATTTTAAGAAAAATAAAGATGAAAATACTAATAGATTGAGGCTACATGAGAGATTGAATTCGCCACTACCTCTCACCTGAAGGGGAAATGTCATACTACTTTACTATAAAGTCTTTGGAAGATATGAAATATTCTACTCAAAGATTTAAAAGACAAAATATAGCATTTTTGCCTATAAATTATCAAAAATATTTCCTGATCCAGATTTGAATTTAACACTTAATTATGTCCAATAGACACAATAAAATCTCCACATAAAAGTTAGTTGTTGGTTGAGAATGTATAAGTGATGTTATTATAAGAATAAAAAAGAATACAAATTCAAGTCCGGATAGCAACACTCATTGAAAGGGCTTTTAAGTTTAATACTTCCAAGACCGCAAATATTAGGCTCCAATCTTATGTAATCTTGGAATGTGAGTTCATACAAAAAAGAAAAGAAAGAAACGTTGAAACAATCTCCAAATGGGTACCTATCATACAACTTCTAACGCTACTTCTCATTTAAAACAATTGATTTGAACCAACAAAAAAATTATAAAATCACATATTTGCTTATTTTAATGTCAATTGTCCTATGCATTACTATTATTGCTTAATAATATATGATAACTATTTTATAAAAAAATGTAGGGAGAATTAATTAGAGGTCCCATGGAAGAAAGATAATTAAGATGAGGAGCTACAAGTTAAAAATTATAACTTTTACCGTTAACAATAACAACTTATTGGCCTGAAATAACAACTCATGAGACTTTATTTTAATTATGTTTCTTCCATGATACTTCTAATTAATGATTCCAAAAATGTATTTGAAGCACTGCGAATTCATGGGGTAAAAATTCAAATGCTCCGTGTAAGCTTAGGTTAATTAAACTAATACCATTTCCAAATTATTTCAAATAACCTATGTTAATTAAGCTAAAAATCAAGGAGAATTTTCCAATTGTAAGGGTTCATAATCCAATAACTGAGACCTCGAATTGTCACTTAATTAATCTTAAGACTTCAATTTATTATTGGAATAATTTCACATAATGAGCCAAGACTTTAAGATTGAAGCCCAGTGCCACTTATGCAATTTGACAAGTTCAAAGGACACCCCAAAATTGCTCTAAATTCCCCCTGAAGCTCCAATATATTAATGTCCACCCAAATAATGAATTGGAGTTAACAAGAGGGAAAGCCCATTGTTATAACACAACCGCTTAATTCTTATGCTATTTTCAAGTAGACAACTTAACATCATAGATCCACTAGACAAGCCACCATAACAAAGAGTAATAAAAATCATGCAACCATAAATTTCAATAAACTTCAAAGCTTTTGTACACAAATATCAAGCATACAGAAAAGGAAAAAATAACAAAAAAAAATTTATAGTGTTAAATCCAAATACATGAACATGAAGCTAAAACTAAATGCCACAAATAAATTCCCACAAATCTATAAAAATATAAATATGACATAAGGAGGAAGGATTGAAATTACTTCCCCTTTGAAACTCTAAGCTCATCCCATACCATTTACCATTTCTTATCTCTTATCTCATGCATACACTTATTTTTTGCGTAGAGCCTTCGGTGTCCGGCCCCCTTCGGGGAACCGACTAATCTGAAGTCGCCGTCGGGATTCCCCAATTAAGGGTGACGACTTCCCAAGGGTTCGAACCCATGACCTGGTGGGCACGCGGTGCCTTACCTTCCCCTTTCTTACCAGCTGGTCTACGCCCCCTTAGACATGCATACACTTATTAGATTAAAGGTTATAACCAAAAGTGTAGTAGTTATTCAGTAAAAATAAGGATTTGTTATTTTAAGGAAACCTTATTACTACTCCTTGGAATGAAATATTATTTTAGATAAGCAATGGTTAATAATGTTATTAGTGTATGTATGAATCAGTATCATGATTATGATTTTTAGTTGAAGAGGTATATCGAGAGGTATATTTCAAAGCAACATCTATCTGCATAATTGATAAGCTTTATATACATAATTGATAAGCTTTATACTCATTATTATCACTCCAGCTGTACACATCAATACTCGCTCATTTATTTGTCTTTAAGATAAATATATTTATTCATTTAAGTTTACATTATGTTTTATTGCAATCGATTAATTATATAAACTATAAATTATATTTTTAGTCTTATAACGTTAACATTGTTAGTGACATTAACAAAAAAAAATGCTAACTCAGTTAATTAATGTGGGTGATGACTGCGCAACAGAAAAAATGGTTAAATTTTGGATAACAATAATACTAATTAATTTCAAATTCAACCTCATAAAATAACATATTATAGTTTAAGAGATTAAAAATATATTTAACCTTATATATAAATAATCTTTGACTTGGTTTGAACTTTGGAAGTGGACATCATCTTATCAGCTTTCATTTTATCCATCTCAATTTACACCCTTACAAATGTGGTGCACAGCTTTCTTATCCATCTCTTCTCTTCTTTCAGACAACCATTTCAATAAACAATTGATAACATTTCCCACATTAAGAGTGTTCAAAAAAGAACCTTATTAATACTTCTATAAAAATAGTAACTCGATACTTGAAAAAAAAGGTATAACTCAACTAATATGACATGTTTGGCCTCTGTTCATAAATTAATATCTGTTTTTCTAAATTATTATATATTCTCTTGTAGGGATTACGGATCTACTATACAAGAAATTAAACCATTAATTGTTTCACCAAAAAAACATTAATTGTTGGAGCATAAAGATAAGCATATGTGTATTATTGGTATCCCCACATATCACACTAATTTATATTATTGCTATTCCCCACACTTATCGTCTTGATCATTCCTTCGGAATTGATTAATCAATTCAAAATCAACTTTTAACATATTTTTCCCGGTGCTTATTTATTTATTTTTTAAGCTAGAGACCATTATTTTCTCCGCGCAAAATGATTGGCATGGTGAAATTGGTAATATATTCCCACTGCTATATGTGTTGATGAAATTAGTGTTTTTAGGCCATAATGATATAAGTGATTCATTTTGAAACAGAAGCTTACCTTACCCACATACACCCAAAAAGAAATTATTCTAAAAAGAAATCTTTTTTTTTTGGGGTGGGGGGGTTATAAATATTTATTAAATCAGTAAGGCTTTTTGAGTCATTATTTATATCTTTTTTAGATCATTCTTATTAAAGTTAGAATCGTTGAATAAAACAGGGAATAATTGCTTCTTCCTCGCATGGATGCCACCATTATCCTATTTTATAACTTTATTTTATTAATATTATTTAACTTACTTTTTTTGTTAACCATATGAATTGTTTTTGATTGGGTCTACTCTGCTATATACCAGATTTAGCTTTATAAATGTGTTATAAGTTATTAGGATGTCAAATGTGAGTTCACGTGATAAGAAAAGCTAAAAAAAATCTCACTCGAGATATGGTGAAATTAAATACACATACGAACATATTGGGAAAATGACAGAAAAATGCCACTTGAATTTCATTTGGACAAAATGGGGTCTCTAATTGCAACTTGAACAAATAAGGGTGCAACTTGGACAAATAAGGGTCAGTCCCCTATTTGTCCAAATGAAATCTAAGTCAAATGACAAAACAGCCCTTCCCTTACATAAAACAAAACAAGTCTACCCTTTCATAAAACATATTCTTCTTCTACTTTTCTTTTTGCTTGGCCGAGACAACCAAGTTTCATCTTCTTCTTGTTGCTTGTCAAGTTGAAGCTTGGAAGGGGAAAAAGGTGGGAACTTTGGGTATTATTGTGATCAAGATAACATACTTAAACACAAGTTGGAAGCTTTTCTGCATTCTTTGCATGTCAGAGAGAGGGATGAAGCCATTTTAGCTAAGGTGAAGCTTGTGAAGGAGAAAAAGGTAGGAACTTTACGTATTATTTTGATCAAGAAGGTATTCTCCCTTTAAGTATGAGGTGAAAAATGATACTTTGGTTCATTATTTTGTTGGGTCTTCTTCAATGTTACATAAATGGTTTCAAGTTTGCTTTTTTCCTGGTCTTGGGTTAAAGAGTGATGATAATATAAAGTTGGATAGTTGATTTATGTGAATAATATAGATAAAAATTATATATCTCTTTTAGTTTGAACTCATTTGGATGATGATAGTTGAGATGGGTGATTTAAGGGAGTGGGAATGGTCTCTGTTGCATGGGAAATATGATGACTGTGTTGTTTTCATCATTTGACATTTGAGTTCTTGCTGAAAATGTATCACAGTAGGTGGACTCGAATTTGGTAGTAAATAATGCTAACAGAAGTAGTGAATCGTGATTCTGGAGTAGTTACCAGAACACGCCACACATTATAGTTAATAGTGATACTTGGATAGTTAATACATGTACCATAGTAGTTAACGACACATGTGAATCTGTTGAATCATAATTGAAGCTGCAGAAATATAAGTGTATAAGAACACACATTTTAATTAATCTTTGATTGTTCTTGTGTAGGTTAGCATGCAGGATGACACATTCAAAATCACTCATGTGTTATTTTCATGTTGGGGGAAATTTTGAAAAGAGTGTTGAAGGTGGAGATAAATATTGTGGTGGCAATATCAGGTCTAAAAGTTTACAGCAAGGGGTTACATTTGAAGAAGTGAAGGGTTTGGTAGGGGAATGGTTCAACATAGATGGGATGGTATGTGGGATGAAATATACGGTGAAGTTTGATGAAAAAGTGTTAGTGGACCTGATCAATGATGATGAACTGAAAAATTTGTTTCGATATAATGACAACTTTGCATAAACCTGGACACACTAGGAGGAGCTGCCGGAATCCAAACCCAAGATAAAGCAAGACGTCACGATGGAACAATAGCTTTTTGAAGGTTGTTATTTTGTATCATGTGGATAGGAGCATACCCTTATATATTTTTTTGAACAAGGGTCAATATATATGTTCCTTATCCTTTTTGTAAGTAATGTAAAGTGAAAGCATTATGCTTGGAGGTAGTCATAACAAAAAAACATTAGGAGGCTTGAAGAATCCTAATGTTCACTTGTCAAGAAAATGCTATTATGTTCGTGACATATATATATGTAATGTATTGAAGTTGTGTAAATGTCATATCAAGTTCTTAATGTTGATAACCACTTTATGATGTCATACCTTATTTTTTTTTATTGCTGTTGATAATTACTGTTGTTACAGTAACAGGTTTGTTAATCAGGTTTTAAAATGGTTGCAAGCATGGGAAAACGTGACAGTTAATTGTGATACTTTGGTAGTAAATACTGATATGCAGGGTAGTGAATTGCGATTCTTGGCCAGTGAATAACCCTTTTGTTTTTCAGACAAGTAGTTAATCAAAGGGGCACCATTGAGAAAATGTGGCAGTTAATTGCGATACTTTGGTCGTAAATGGCGATATACAGGGTAGTGAATTGCGATTCTTGGGAAGTGAATAACCCTTTTGTTTTTCAGGCAAGTAGTTAATCAAAGGGGCACCATTGGGAAAACGTGGCAGTTAATTGCAATACTTTGGTAGTAAATGGCGATATGCAGGGTAGTGAATTGCGATTCTTGGGCAGTAAATAACCCTTTTGTTTTTCAGACAAGTATTTAATCAAAGGGGCACCCTTGGGAAAACATGGCAGTTAATTGCGATACTTTGGTAGTAAATGGCGATATGCAGGGTAGTGAATTGCGATTCTTGGGTAGTAAATAACCCTCTTGTTTTTCAGGCAAGTAATTAATCAAAGGGGCACCCTTGGGAATTGTGCTACTTGAGTAGTAAATTGCGATACTTTGGGTAGTGAATTGTGATACTTTGTTAGTTACTCTGGATTTAACATGATTGCAAGTAGTTGAAAACTGGGTATGACGATACTAAAGTAGTAAATTGCGATACTTGAGTAGTGAATTGCGATACTTGGGTAGTTAATATGAGTTTAACATGATTACAAGTAGTGGAAAACTAGTAGTGAATTGCGATACTTTGGGTAGTGAATTGTGATACTTGGGTAGTTGCTCTATGTTTAACATATTGCAAGTAGTTGAAAACTGGGCAGTTAATAGCGATACTAAAGTAGTAAATTGCGATACTTGAGTAGTGAATAACAAATTTGATCTAAAAAAACTATCTGGGCAAATTTGATTCTTGATTAAAATTTCTAGTGCAAATTTGATCTTTAACCCTTTAAACTTTAGTCACTTGGCAAAATCCAAAATTTTCAAACAAATTCTTCTGTCAAACATTTTATCAAACACTTCAAATGCAGTCCAAAATCAATGACATTACTAATCTTCTCCACTTTCTTTTTTGCCAATATGGTCCAGCCTTCATTCAAGCCTTTCAAGTTTGCTACAATAAATTTCCAACTTCTCTCAGACCTTTTAACAAACATTTTGAGTGCACACATAACCCAATGATATAATTTACTCTTTACCTTATAAATCTCATGTCAAAATCCCCAAGTTTCAATCACACACACACACACACACATAAATACATCCAGAATTTCTAAGTGAAGAACAAAATCATTCCTCTCCCAAACATCAATTCGAAAAACAGAGAAAGAAGAAAGACATATTGACTAAGAAGATGAAGAAGGGGAAGAGTAGGCTATGAGATGTTTCTCTTCGGAGATTTGTTTCTTCACTGTTGTTGCTGTCAGAAAGTAATGTGTTGTATTTTTCTCTGATTTGCTTCTGATCTCCCATTGTTGTTTGCAGGATCAGACTTCTAATGTTCATGTTCTTGCTGATGTAGTGATGCTGACGAGAATTTCCAGGGTCTGTTTGTTTGTGAGTTGAATTTGTTTGTGAAAGTAGTGAAATCTTTTTTAATGTACAAGAGTGAATGGTTGTTTTAGTGAATGGCAGAAATGACATTTGCCCAATATTTCATTTGGACAAATTAGGGACTGTCCCATATTTGTCCAAGTTGGAATTTGAGACCCCATTTTGTCCAAATGGAATTCAAGTGGCATTTTTCTGTCATTTCCCCGAACATATTAGATAATAAGTCTATGATCTCTTTTTTTTTTTATCAAAATAAGTCTATGATCTCAAGGTTTTAAGACTATGAGCTTTTTGGTCCAGAATAAGACTATGAGCTTAGCAACATTGAAATTAAGTGTTTCTATACTTTACAAAATCTCCATACTTTGACATAGTGTTTAACATAAGCTGACGCAAACAACTATCAATTTTTTATAAGGTACGTACAAATATATATTATATTATTGGATGCAATAAACGAGTAAATTCTCCCGTGCGTTGCACGGGGAACATAACATATTGGATTCATTAAATTGGTGACATTGCAAGAATTTATATACTGTACAAATAATAAACTAATAAAAAAATTAAGTGACAAATCTTTAGTATCATGCACAACAATAGTGAGATGTTATATCCCTGTTTCCCGCGCTTCGCGCGGTCAATTGATTTTTATTAATAAATGTCAATGTATGAGAAAAAATTACTAAAGTAACCAACCAACATTTCAATTTGCATACAAAAATGTCAATGTAATTCACATACTGATTAAATTTGGATAAAAGGTAGGAAATAAACATATATCAAAGGTCATTTAATTTCCACCACTTTGATATCGTGACATACAACCAAAAGCTATATGTAACTAAGAGAATCATCAAAAAGCTCTTATGGATGTTGATTTGAAAAAAAAAACAATAAAAAAATCATCAATATATAGAAAGCCATGTTATCTATGAAGCAAAATCATGCCTACAACATACACCGAAGGCCAAGCAAAGAAGATTAATATCTTCGCAACACTTCCTTTAGGTCTATAATATTCCTTAGTCCTCTTCATGCTCGCCTTACTTACCTTGTTAAATGGGTATATATCTTTGACCAATATGCAGAACAGACAAATTAAAAGGGTATATGATTAGTAAGGGTATATGATTAGTTTAACAACTCTATGACAATCCAACATAATCATCCAAGTAAAAAAACAAAATATATTCTTTTGTTATATACAAGCATTAAGCAATAAGCAAAAATACACAGCTACAACTAAGATAAAGACCCCCTGCTGGACAAAACAGATATGAGGATCACCTTCAGCACTCAAAACAGCCATTAAGACAAACACATATGCTCTTCATTAATATAAGTTTGTATAAGTTTCATGGCTCCGGTGGGATTACAAGTCAGCGTTACTCAGCTCTGCAGACATATAGCTATTCTAATCTAATACTTTTCCCAAGTTACATGAGGGCAAAATGAATGAAACAGGACAACTCACGAACTTAGATGATTGCAGCAAGAATATGCAGGTAAAAATTAGCATTTAATGACTTCCAAGGAACAATTCAAACTTAAGAATTAGTACATGCAATCATGGAAAGAAATATCTTCAAGTACCTATCAATTAATGAAATAAAATCTTCAATGACTGCCACTTGGGCTTTGTACAGAGGAATGGCAACAACTTAAAAAAAAAAATTAAAGAGCTACTTGAGGGACTTTAATTTCATAGGTAAGAGGAATAAATTGACAAGATTATACCTGGTGAGGATCATCATATGTTGCCAAATTGGAACCAGAAAAACAGAATATCCCCCGTAGTCAATAACATGATCCCCCATAAAATTGGGTGTCAGCATATTCCATTTTCAATTCCAAGGCACAAGCAACTGTAAAAAGTAGAAAATATCAATAAAAAAATTTTACTATCCTTCACCGTGGCAAAATGATCACAAAACACACAACAGTATCATTATAAACAACAATCATCAATTTGTCTATTCTTTGAAAAGAAAAATAATTGGTTAAATATCATAAGAAATGCTGCAGGGTGACAATCAACAATTTAAAGACGCTCAAGAAATCATAAAACAAACAGAAAAATATCAATGACTTGAAAGTTTCAAACATTACCAGACAAGTTTCAATTTGATTTTGTAGAGAAAAGAATGTAAGGATCAACTGAAAGAGCTCCCTAATATCAAATTACTCACCTCAAAAAGAATAAAAACAGCAACATCTATCTGTTAGAATCTTAAGTTTTGATGAAGACTAAAATATAAAGGATTAGATCAAGTGCCTAGGAAGCAATAGGATTAACATAGGATCCCAAGTAAGAGTGCTTCCGGATGAAGTTTTACTTCCGGATAAAACAGGACTTGCGCACGCGGATGAATGCTTTCATCCCCAGCGTCAGCAAGTAAATCAATAGGGTTTTAACTTAGTCCATGAACATTAAGTACACAAATCTTAAGGCTAAGCTATGACTCAACCGGAAGTGAGTTTGCTTCCTGTTAGACTTAGACTGGCTCAGAGCGATAGAATAGATATTACCCCAAGCGTCAGTAAGTCTACTTCGCCAAGTGAAAGCACTTCCTGTTAGATTTAGACTGGCGCAGACTGATAGAATAGAATGACCCCAAGCGTCAGTGAATCAGCCTCGTCAAGTGAAATTACTTCCTGTTGGATTTAGACTGACACAGGCTGATAAAAGAAACATATCCCTAAGCGTCAGTAAGTTCACTACGTCAAGTAAAAGTGCTTCCGATAGCTTAGTGACTAGCGCTGAGTGTTGGAATGAAATACACTAAGCGAGAGTGAGTTATAGTGAACAAAAATCCTTCATCCAGTGGTTTTACTTCCGGATGTAAGAATGCTTCCGGATACATCATAGACCAAATCAGAACACAGTCTAAGTAAACTACTCCCCATAGCGAACAAGCTTCCCACAGCATGTATAATTCTTATATATATATATTGCTATGTTGGACTAACCAGTATGTGCAGAACATGGTCACGCTTCCGGATGCAAATGAGCTTCCGGATGGAAAGACTCTTGACATTGGGACTCAGAGCTTAACACTTGCAGAGCAAGATTACCACTTGCGGATGAATGATGATCATCCGTCAGCAAGAGTGCAAGAGTAAACTTCACATACTCAGAAGTCAGAATGCTTTTGTCAGAGCAGAGGTGTCAGGGCTACTTTTCAGAGATAAAGCAAGTCAACCCTGCTATGCATTGATGAAGCATTAAATGGGCAAACGGTAACAAGGGAAAAACGGACATATTCAAACGGCTAGCCCACCTACCAAGAGCTCAGAATGCTTGAAGACTATATAAGGGAACTCAACTTCATTTATGAAGTATTGAATTATTTTTGAATATTCTTGAGTGAAGTTAGAGCAAGAAAACGAAGAACATTCTCAAGCATTCAAAGCTGCCCAGAAAAGCGAAGAGCATTTAACACATCAAGAGTTTATTTTCACCTACTTATTCTGTACTCTTTGTTGTTAAGTCTCTTCTTGTCATAAGAGCATTTATTGTACTTAAGTGTGTATCACAATCTGTTCTTTAAGAGAACTTAGTCAAAAATCCTTTAAGTGTAAAGGTTAACCCCTTGCTTGGTGTAAGGGGGAGTTAGTCAGAAAGGTTACAAGTGAGCCTGAGTGAAAACTTGTTGTAAGGTTGCAAGTAAGCCTGTGAAAACTTGCGGTTGTAAGGTTTTCAGGTGAACCCGATTTAAAACCTGAGGCTTAGTGGAACTCGACCTGGGAGGTTGAGGAACTGGACGTAGGTCAGGTAGACCGAACCAGTATAACTCGTGCGTTATTTTATTTGAGCATTTAATTTTTGAAGCACAATTCACCCCCCCTCTTGTGCATCCATTACTTACATTTGGTATCAGAGCCGGTCCTTCTCACTCGATTCCAACGAATCTGAAGGAAAAGATCCAGTAATGGACACAGACTATTCTCTACCTGATGTCTCCGTTCAACCCAACAAGCCCCCAGGCTTCGATGGGTACAACTACTCATTCTGGAAGTTCAGAATGGAGACTTATATCAAGTCAAGCGATATCAGACTCTGGGATGTAATAGAACGAGGGGATCAAACTCCGCTGGATGAGGATGGATTTGCAAAAGCGCGAGCCAGATACACTCCTGAGGACTATGCTCTAGTCCAACTCAACTATAGGGCGATGCACTACATCCAGTGTGCTCTCACCTACAAAGAGTTTCACAGGATCAGCCACCACAAAAATGCAAAAGATATGTGGGAGGCTCTTGAGGCTGCACATTCCGGAACAGGGGGAGTAAAGGCAAGACGTGTTGAAATGCTGGTAGAAGAATTTCACAAATTCTCCATGCTGAGTCCCACCGAGCCTATCAGAGACCTGGAGCTCAGGTTCACCCATCTCATCAACAATCTGGCCTCGCTGGGTAAGGATATCCCTGAGAGAGAGCAAGTGAGCAAAATTCTAAAGATCTTGAGGGGTGACTGGCTCACCAAAGTAACTATTCTGCAAGAAGTGCAAGGAGAATCAACCAGCTCCATCACCACACTTTTTGGCTCCCTTGCTGAATATGAGCCTACCCTGCTGGCTTTGAGAGCTCCTCAAACCTCATCCAAAAGTAAGAATCTTGCTCTCGTTGCTCCCAGCAAAGAGATCAATGACGATGATGAGGATGACGAGGATGAGATGGATGATGAGGAGATGGCTATGATGGTGAGGAAGTTTAGGAAATTCTTCAGAAAGAAGGGAGGCTATCAGAAAGGTGATTCCAGCCAGAAGAAGGGATACAAGAAAGAGAAGGTCCATGTGTGCTTTGAATGCAATAAACCTGGTCACTTCAAGGCTGAGTGTCCCAGCCTGCAGAGGTCAAAAGGCAAGGACAAAAGAAAGGCTCTTGTTTCCTCCATTTGGGTGAATAGCTCAGATGAGGAAGCAAGTGATGATGAAGAAATTGCCAACCTCTGTCTGGTAGCTAGAGAAGAGGATGAAGAAGCATCTTCAGATCTGGACCTCACCAACGAAGATCATGAGGTAACTCTTCCTGAACTACAAGAGGCTTATAATGAGGTTCATGAAGAATTCTCTAGACTATGTAAAGCTTATAAGGTGTTAAAAACCAAAAAGGAATCACTTGAGTCCAAGGTGGACTCATTAAGTGAGGAACTAGCGGAAGCTAGAAAACTTCCTATAGTGAATGGCGAGGGCTCTCCCCGAACAGAACCCAACGCCCCAACACCTGAGAGCTGCCCTAATTGCAGCAAAATCTCAGAAGAAAATAACAAGCTGCAAAATGCCCTGCAGAAGTTTACCAATGGTTCAGAAATGCTGAATATACTTTTAATGAACCAAAGGGCATATAGGGATAGAACTGGCTTGGGATATACCCCTAGAAAGAAAAAATGGGAAGAACCAAAAGTAAAGCCTTACTTAAAGTTCTTCCATAAAGCCACCAGTCATAGCTCCTCACCTTTTAGCTTCTGTAACTACTGCAACAGGAAAGGACACTCCATGTCCACCTGTAATGCTAAGAAGCATGGAGCTAACAGCTCTTACAAATGGGTGCCCAAAGGAACCAAGGCTACACAGGATCCTCCTCCTGCAAAGGATACCAAGAAAGGACAAGGATCCCGAGCCTGGAATCATCCCACAGGGAAAACCCAAGAGCCTAGAGCCAGCACTAGGCCAAAGGCTCCAAATGTTCATAAGCCCAAGGTTAAGCCCAAAGCTAGACCAAGGGCACTAAACACTACTAACAAGGGACCCAAGAAAGGTTGGGTACCTAAAGTTGCTTGATTGTTTCAGGTGTGTCTCAAGGCATCCAAGAACAAAAAATGGTACATCGATAGCGGATGCTCGAGACATATGACTGGAGACAGAGACAAGTTCAAATCTCTGGTGATCAAAGATGGAGCCACAGTGACCTTTGGAGGAAATCAAAGTGGCAAGATCACTGGAGTTGGAGAAGTCGGACCAGTCAAAGATGTATATCTAGTGGACGGTCTATGTCACAACCTGCTAAGCGTAAGTCAAAGCACGGACAAAGGTAACTGGGTAATATTTGATTCAAATGAGTGCTTAATAGTTGATAAGCAGGATATAATTTTAGACAAGGCCAACTTAAAGTATAAACTTAAGGCCAATAGAAATGGGAATCTATATACCTTAGATTTATGTCAACAACTAGAAGAGAAATGTTTAATATCTAGTGACGAGAATAGCTGGCTTTGGCATAAGAGGTTAGCTCATGTCAATTTTACTCAATTGGATATGCTAATTAAAAATGAGCTAGCTATAGGTATTCCCTCTTTTAAAGTTAAGCATGATTTTATCTGTGAATCCTGCCAACGAGGAAAGCAAACTAAGTCCTCGTTTAAAACCAAGAAGAGAGTCTCCACCAGCAGGCCCTTGGAACTAATCCACATGGATTTGGTTGGACCAGCAAGAGTAAAGAGCTTGGGTGGAAACCTATATGCTCTAGTGGTGGTGGATGACTATTCAAGGTTCACTTGGACTATGTTTCTTGCCTCTAAGCAAGATACTTTTGATGCTTTTGTTGTCCTGGCTAAGAAAGTGCAGAATGAGAGAGAGCTCAAAATCACAGCCATAAGGACAGACCATGGAGGAGAGTTTGAGAACCATAGCTTCTCTGAGCTATGTGAGCAAAACGGCATTGAACATAACTTCTCAGCTCCTAGGACTCCTCAGCAAAATGGAGTGGTCGAAAGGAAGAACAGGGTTCTGACAGAGATGGCTAGAAGCATGCTCAACGAGAAAGAGGTTTCTCAAGTGTTCTGGGCAGACGCTATGAGCACTGCTTGCTATATCTCCAACAGAGCCTATGTTCGCAAGGGCTTGGATAAGACTCCATACGAGCTATCCAAAGGCTGATGTAGGCATATTCATAGGATATTCCCTTAGGAGTAAAGCATATAGGATATACAACATGAGAACTAAAACTGTAGAAGAATCCATGCATGTTGTATTTGATGAAACTCCTACATGGGGACAATCCACAGAAGATGATGAAGCACTTAATCTTCCAAAACTACCATCATCTTCCTCACCACCAAAAGAAACACCAACAAGCAATCCCAAAGAAGAAGGTGAACCCAGTGATGAACCTAGAGTGCAACCCATGCCTGAGGAGGCACAGTTGCCAATAGCTAGGAGACATCACAGGGATCATCCTCTTGATCAAGTGCTTGGTGATGTTTCTTCTGGTGTCAGAACTAGAAGACAAGTTCAAAATGAAGTTGAGTTCGGAGCATTCCTATCTCAAATCGAACCAACTTCAGTTGAACAAGCTCTTGAAGACTGCGACTGGATTATTGCCATGCAGGAAGAGCTAAATCAATTTGAGAGAAGTCAAGTGTGGGAACTAGTCCCAAGGCCGTCTCATCAATCCATAGTAGGGACCAAGTGGGTCTTCAAGAACAAACTGGATGAGACAGGTCAAATCACCAGAAACAAAGCCAGACTAGTAGCTAAAGGATACAACCAAGAAGAAGGCATTGACTATGAAGAAACTTTTGCTCCAGTCGCTAGACTTGAAGCAATAAGGATTCTTCTAGCCTTTGCATCCATGAAAGGTTTTAGATTATATCAAATGGATGTAAAGAGTGCATTTCTTAATGGTTATATTAAAGAAGAGGTATATGTAGAACAACCTCCTGGCTTTGAGGACCATAAGCACCCCAAACATGTGTATAGATTAAAGAAAGCTCTATATGGCCTGAAACAAGCTCCTCGAGCTTGGTATGAGAGACTCAGCAGCTTTCTGCTGGGAAAGGGTTTCTCAAGGGGCAAATTAGATAATACACTGTTTATCCTTCACAAAGAAAGAAATATGCTAATTGTCCAAATTTATGTTGATGATATTATATTTGGGGCAACTAACGAAAAGCTTTGTGAAGATTTCTCTAAGACTATGCAGGGTGAATTTGAGATGTCAATGATGGGAGAACTAACGTTCTTCCTAGGCCTGCAAATTAGACAAAAGAAGAACGGAATTTTCATCTCCCAAACCAAGTACTGCAGAGAACTACTCAAAAAGTTTGGGATGGATGAATGCAAGGAGTATGATACTCCCATGAGCACCACAGCTGCACTCGACGCTGACGCAAAAGGTAAAAGTGTCAGCCTGCCCATGTACAGGGGAATGATAGGTTCCCTCCTGATAAACTCCATAATTTCACAGATTTTCATCTCTATTTCCTTTTAGTTCACACTCTTTTTTGATGATACATATACAACAAAACACACAAATACTAATAGAAAGTGATGCAAATAGGAAATCATTCATTTGTGTGAAATTTGGAGTTTAATGATTATATATGTGAGACATAGAAACTCTTCAACCCTCTTTCTAGCTTGTGTAGGAAGAAGTGGACAGGTGTTAGAAGCTCTATGAAACCCAAGTGCTACAACAAAAGAGGAAAAAGGAGCAAGGAAAAGCCAATTTTCAGTCTTAGGGAAGCTGCACGCCAGTGGCTCGCCAACTGGCGAGCCGCTGGCGAGCCACAAAGCCAACTGGCAAGCCAGCGGCATGTAGTCTCTGGAATCTCGCCAGTGGCACGCCAGCTGGCGAGCAACTGGCGAGAGCACGTGAAAGCTGCGCGTTTTAGCCAAAATTCTCAGCATATAAAAGGGAAAAATTAGGGCATTTGAAGGCAGACTTGAAAACTCGATTTGGCACACCTCTAGGGCACTTCTTGGAGGCTTGAAGAGCTTGAAGAACCTTGGGATCTCTTGAGAATCAAGTGGGGAAGCTTGGAGAGATTTGGGTGTTCCTCATTTGTGGTTGTAATTTCTTCTCCCTATTCTTCACCACTCTTCAATGCACTCTTTCATAGTTTTAAGGTTTGTTTTATTTGCATTTATGTGTAACTAAAACCCTAATCTAGGGTTGTTATGAATCTATTTATGGATTGAACCATCTACTCTCTCTTTCTTTAAGTAATTAATGAAGTATATGTGTAGTTTTTATCTTGCTCTCTATTTGTTTTAAGTGCTTGATCACCACTTAATTAGTTAAATGAAATATGACTTGGGAAAGTGTATTTTGTTTTAGAACTTGGGTAAGAACATGTTAGACTTGAAGTTTATGGTTTTAAATGGAAGGTTTGTTGATAACATAGGGATATAGTTATTGACCTAGCATAGTCATAATTAGGGTGGTTAAGGAAAAGAGCTAGCATTTATTGTGACAAGAGATTGTGCAATAAATGCTAGCATAAATTTGATCTTGACTTGGGAAAGCTTTTTCAAATGATTTTGAACCCTAGACATGCTCATATTTTCATTTAATCACTTAAAGAAGAGAGGAAACCTTGGTTCATGAAGTAAATAGGGGATCAGCAACCCTAGGCCTTAATTATCATTGTTAAATCGTGTTTGAAACTCCAACTCTTTTTTTTACATTCATATTTAAAGCTCATTTCTTACTTGACAAATCAAACTCTCAATATGTTTTTACTTAAGACAATTAAGTACACAATTAGTGCTAATCACTTTGCTTAAACAACAATCTCTGTGGAACGACACTCTTTCTCTATACTACTTTTTGACGACCCGTATGCTTACGGAAGCGCACAAAATCCGCGTTAAGTCAATGGCGCCGCCGCCGGGGATTGTAGTTTAAGCAAAAGTTTATTCTCTTGTGTTGATTAGCTTAATTGTGTGATTAATTGCTTTTAAGTAACCTCTTTTCTTATCTTGTGGTAACTTGGTGTTTGGGTGTTTCTGGCTACCTTCGGTGTTAGAAATATCTTTACCGTGGTTGCCTTGCTTATTTTCACTTTTGTTTATTGTGATACGTGTGATCTAGTGGTACTTGTAGGTACTCTTTTCTTAGTGTATGCAAAGCATTGAGTTTTGAGACTTGGAAGTAGTACTTGAAGGGTTAGTAGATCTTGAGCAAGAGGTTGAAGTTGAAACTGCAGCTATGGCAGAGGATGAGTATGATCGTGCTACAGTTAACGATTTTGCTACTCGGAACATGGGAGGAACTCAATCTTGCATTCGGATTCCGGATGTGCAAGCAAGGAACTTTAAGATCAAGCCGGTGATGATCACAATGCTTCAAATGCATGGGATGTTTCATGGTCTGTACAACGAGGATGCCAACAAACACTTGATGTATTTCTTGGAGGTGTGTGATTCATTCAAGCAGAATGGGGTTCCAGCTGATGTTCTTCGACTGCGTTTGTTCCCTTTCTCTCTGCAAGGAAAAGCTAGGGAGTGGTTCAACAACTTACCGGAAGGGTCTATTTCCTCTTGGAATGAGCTTGAAGCTAAGTTCCGGGCTCGGTTTTTCTCTGATGACAAATCTGTTGAGGCTAGGGACGAGTTCTTGAGTTTCAGGCAACATGATGATGAGACTCTCTATGCTGCTTGGGATAGGTATAAGATGTTGATGAAGCAATGTCCAAATCATGGAGTGGACAAGTGGGTGATTGTTCAAATTTTCTGCACTCGCCTTAATCCTCAGTCTAAAGCAATGGTTGACTCTATGACTAATGGTGGGTATCAGAATGTGCCAGTGAATGAAGTATTTCGGTTGTTAGATCAGCTATCGGCCAACAATTCTCAAGGGACAGATAGGAGGATTCCTCAATCTTCCATTGCTCCTAAGGAGGATACCGCTACCGCTCAGTTTGCATCTATCCTCTCCGCACTCAACAAGCGGTTTGATGTTTTAGAAACTCAGATCAGAAAGGGTAGTTCTCAAGAGGTGCGAGCGACTCAGTCTACTCCGGTTGTCTGTGAACAGTGTTATGATGTGCATATGCCGGATCATTGTCCTCTCTATGCCACTCCAGAATCTGTGAATTATATGGGAAGAGGACAAAATCCTCAAAACATTCCTTATTCTCAGACTTACAATCCGGGGTGGAGAAGTCATCCCAACTTCAACTGGAACCAAGGGCAAAATATGAATGCATCATCGTCCTCTGGTGCTAAGGCCTCTTACCCACCTGGTTTTCAAAATCAACCTAGACAAGTACCTCATAAGGAGGAAGAATCTAAGGTGGAGAAAATGCTTGCTCAGATCATAGCCGGACTAGACGCACAAAGGGTGTATAATGCTCAAAATGATACCAAGATGACTAGTCATGAGACTTCAATCAGGAATATTGAAATACAAATAGGCCAAATTGCCTCTCAACTGAATGCTTCACAAAGAGGAACTCTACCGAGTGACACCATTCCTAATTCAAGAAGGGATGGCAAGGAGGAGTGTAAAGCAATATTTTTCAGAAGTGAAGGGCAAGTGCCTAATATGCCTCAATCTTGTGAAAAGAGCAAAGAAGTCTCTGAAGTTGTTGCTCTTGGGAGTGATGATAGATTTGAGCAAGATCTTGTAGTTGTGGATGATGAAAGTGAGAAAAGAAGGCAAGTTGAAAAAGCTATTGATGATGGAGAAAAAGACAAGAAGAGAGAATGTGAAAAGAGGCAAGACAAAAAGCCCAAGACAAATGGTCCTCCTCCGTATGTACCTCCGGTCCCATTTCCTCAAAGACTAAAGAAGAAAGAAGGGGATGCACAATTTAAGAAATTTTTGGAGATGTTCAAACAACTGCACATTAATGTCCCTTTTGCAGAAGCGCTTGAGAAGATGCCTAAGTACGCCAAATTTTTGAAAGATGTGTTATCTAAGAAAAGGAGGTTCAATGAATTTGAAATTGTGGCCATGAATGAAGATTGTAGTGCTATCCTACAAAGAAAGCTTCCGCCAAAGATGAAAGATCCGGGAAGTTTCTACATTCCATGCAATATCGGGAAGAATTTCCAAGGGAAAGCCCTGTGTGACTTGGGAGCCAGTGTGAATTTAATGCCCTCTGCTATTTTTAATCAACTATGTTTGGGTGAAGCAAGGCCTACTACAATATCACTACTCCTTGCTGATAGGAGTGTATCTCGTCCTAAAGGGATCATTGAAAATGTTTTGGTGAAAGTAGACAAATTCATTTTTCCAGTTGATTTTATTGTTATCGACTGTGAGGTGGATCCAAACATTCCTATCATATTTGGGAGGCCATTCCTTGCTACAGCTAGAACTCTTGTTGATGTGGAAAAAGGTGAAATCACTTTGAGAGTTGATGATGAACAAGTAAGCTTCAACATGAACAAGGATGTAGAATATTTTGATCATCTCTCTCAATGCTCTTTTGTGGACATACTTGGTTCTGGTTGTCAAGACAAGTTTGAGGCTTTATTGAGTAAAGGTCATGTGACATCGACATTAGTGGAAGATGAAAGACCTGAAGATGTGCATAATGTCAGTTCAATTAATTTGTGTGATATGGATGCTTATGGGCATGAAAAATTTGAGCTGTGTGAAAATGTTGATGTATTTACTCCAAATGATTTTCAACATGGTCAGAGGGTCTTGTTGTATAATTGCAAGATCAAATTATTTTCAAGAAAGGTGAAATTTCGTTGGTCCGGACCATTTACCATTGTGCAAGCCTCTGATTTTGGTGCTGTGGAGTTAGAGAACAAAAAGGGTGAAAGATTCAAAGTGTTTGGGCACCGGTTGAAGCATTATTGGGGTGGAGAGATTGATCGCCAAACTACCTCGATTTCACTCTCTCAGTCCACATGATGTTGTAAGAAGTCGAGCTAAGGACTATAAACCAAGCGCTTCTTGGGAGGCAACCCAAGTTTTCAACTCTTGTCTTTCATTTTGATGTTTTACCTAACTTTAGGTTGTTTGGTAGTTTTGTTCTTGTTTTCGTGTCTGTAGGAAGAAAGGTCCCCGTTGATACTTAGACTACCACTTGGCATGGAGAGCTGGAGCTTACGTTTTGGAAGGCAAGAAGAAGTCTACAAAGGGAAGTAGATCTGAATTCCAACCTTAAATTCACTTTTGGGCATTATTGTTGTTGATTGCATGGAATCATCCTGCTGAACTGGAAATATGATGTTCATGTGCCACTTGACCAATTTGCACTTGATGAGTTGAACTGTGATGGAATGAATGTCTGTTTATGTTGAAATAGCCTTTGGTGTTTTTGTGAGTACTTTTGGTTATGAGAATTAAGTAGCATGTGATTGGATCTATGTCTGTGGTGTTTGGACTTTGTTTTGATTTATTGAAAGCATGTTTCCTTGGCGTACTAAAAGCACCTTGCATTGTCTAGTAAATGAAGAGTCTGTTATGTGATGAAATTCCTATGAGTATGTGCTGCTTGTTTGATTTTTGGATATGGCATGGAGTGTTAGTGATTATTGGTTATGTCATGTGATTGAGGGTTGGTGTCAAAATTTGGTCTTTTTAGATCCAAAGTCAATTGGGAGTATGATATGATGTTTTTGATTGATCATTGGAATGATTTAAGGGCATATAAGCTAGTTGAAATAGGCATAGGGCATGTTGTACTGGGATTCTAAGGTTTGAGCAAATTCTGCAAACACAATGATTCTGCTGTCAAATTCTCGCCAGTCTGCTCGCCAACTGGCGAGCAGCTGGCGAGCAGCACTGCGAGCAAAGGCATGACGCCTCTGGAAACTCGCCGGTCACTCGCCAACTAGCGAGCGGCTGGCGAGCAGGACATCTGTGAGCGTCTTTGTATTCTCGCCAGTGGCATGCCAACTGGCGAGCCGCTGGCGAGAAATCTAAAAAAATAAAAAAAAAATTGAAACTTAATTTTCCTCCTTCTGCTACTCAAAGCTATGCCTGAACCCCCACTCCCTCTCCAAAAGTCGACGCCCCACCGCTTTGTGTAAACTCTGACACTTGGTTTTCTGGACTTGAAGTGAATATTGAGAATAATGGTATAGTGGACTAAGCCTAGGTTTGAAAGTTGTGGAGAGGTTTGATGACTAGTTTAGTCCAAGTTTGGGGGAGCGTCTTAGGATTTTTTTCTCTCTCTCTTTTAGGTAGTTCGTTTGTGTTAGGATTTTTAAGAATTTTCTTCAACAACCTTGTTTCTATGGTGTGTTAAGTGTCTTGTCTTGTTTTTGCCCTAGATGGCCCAATGTTTTACTGCATGGTATTGTGGGTGATTTCAATGATATATGCAGGTTCATATTCCACTTTTGATGTGTTTATCTCCTAGTTGTTTGTGTATGTATTATGTGTGACTCTTCCCTTTTGTAGAACAACAGTGAGGACACTGTCTGGTTTAAGTTTGGGGGAGAGCTAATCACTTTTGAAACTTTTTGGCACTATGAATAAATTCTTTTGTAAATAATTAGTGCACAGGGAATAGTTTTTGTTTTGGATGATGAAATTGTGAGATTTGCATACCATACTTAAGCTGTTGCTTTAGTTTTTGATGAGTGGGCTATAAGTTTTCTTGAAATCTGCTAGAAAGTTCAATGATTACAACTAGTTGAATAACTGTGGGGTGTATGGAAAAATAGATATGTATGCATTGCATAACATGAGTTGTTGCATTAAGGCAAATCTTTACCTGATTCTAATGAGTAATTTGCACACATTAGAGGTTAAGGTGTATTTGGAAGGGTTTGAGGAAGGAAGATTTGCAATAAACCAAATCTATGCATCTGTTTTCATTTGAAAAATTTCAAAATTCCTTTTGGAAAATTTCAACATTTTTCAAAAATTGCACATAACTTTGAAAAATGATTGAGGCAGTTCTTAAATGCGTTTGAGCCTTTCAAGCTATCCTTGATAATTTATATCCTATTTGCACCCTTTTTGAGCCTTATAAAGAAAAACCATGTGAAATTTCTTTTTGAAACCCACATTGGACTTAACCCTTACAGCCCGAAAAACCATGAACTACCTGAATCTTGAGATAATGGACATTTCATTAGTAGTGAGGATTAGTACGGTTGCTAAAGGTGTGTAAATGTTAGTACATTGTGAGAAGGGAAATATTAGTTGTGAAAGGAAAGTTTGTACTCCTAAGTCAAGAAATGATGAATGAATTGCGAAAAAAAAAAGAAAAAGAAAAAGAGAAAAGTAAAAAAAAAATTTTGTTGCAATAAGACTAGGAGTACAAATAATCAAATTGAGAGGAGTTTGGAGAACTTTAAGCTTTTTGGAAGAAATTTTGGTGTATGAGTGAATCTAATGAAATGTATTCATTTATCTCAAGATATTTGAATTCCTTTTTCCCATTCTTTCAAATATCCAAACACTTAAAACCCCTAGCCCCATTATAAGCATGAAAAGTCCTCTTGATTTTGATTTTATGTGCTAAAAGTGTAAAGTGGAGAAGAGAGAAGAAAAGAATGAGAAATTTGAAAGATGACAGCATATTCATGGTTTGAAGTTACTGCAAAAGGACTGGAGAACTTGGAAGAATTCCCTTAACCTCAACACACACACACCCCACTCATTGAATCTTGAAAAGCCTATTTTTAATGTAGCGAAACATTTATCATTGCATACATCCTATGTTTTCCATACATCAAATAGTGATGGCAACATATGAGAACAAGTTTTTCAATCAAAGTAAAGTGAACTTATAGTCAACTCTTAAAGTGTTTTGAAAATTTGCTTGAGGACAAGCAAGAACTTAAGTTTGGGGGAGTGATAAACTCCATAATTTCACAGATTTTCATCTCTATTTCCTTTTAGTTCACACTCTTTTTTGATGATACATATACAACAAAACACACAAATACTAATAGAAAGTGATGCAAATAGGAAATCATTCATTTGTGTGAAATTTGGAGTTTAATGATTATATATGTGAGACATAGAAACTCTTCAACCCTCTTTCTAGCTTGTGTAGGAAGAGGTGGACAGGTGTTAGAAGCTCTATGAAACCCAAGTGCTACAACAAAAGAGGAAAAAGGAGCAAGGAAAAGCCAATTTTCAGTCTTAGGGAAGCTGCACGCCAGTGGCTCGCCAACTGGCGAGCCGCTGGCGAGCCACAAAGCCAACTGGCAAGCCAGCGGCATGTAGTCTCTGGAATCTCGCCAGTGGCACGCCAGCTGGCGAGCAACTGGCGAGAGCACGTGAAAGCTGCGCGTTTTAGCCAAAATTCTCAGCATATAAAAGGGAAAAATTAGGGCATTTGAAGGCAGACTTGAAAACTCGATTTGGCACACCTCTAGGGCACTTCTTGGAGGCTTGAAGAGCTTGAAGAACCTTGGGATCTCTTGAGAATCAAGTGGGGAAGCTTGGAGAGATTTGGGTGTTCCTCATTTGTGGTTGTAATTTCTTCTCCCTATTCTTCACCACTCTTCAATGCACTCTTTCATAGTTTTAAGGTTTGTTTTATTTGCATTTATGTGTAACTAAAACCCTAATCTAGGGTTGTTATGAATCTATTTATGGATTGAACCATCTACTCTCTCTTTCTTTAAGTAATTAATGAAGTATATGTGTAGTTTTTATCTTGCTCTCTATTTGTTTTAAGTGCTTGATCACCACTTAATTAGTTAAATGAAATATGACTTGGGAAAGTATATTTTGTTTTAGAACTTGGGTAAGAACATGTTAGACTTGAAGTTTATGGTTTTAAATGGAAGGTTTGTTGATAACATAGGGATATAGTTATTGACCTAGCATAGTCATAATTAGGGTGGTTAAGGAAAAGAGCTAGCATTTATTGTGACAAGAGATTGTGCAATAAATGCTAGCATAAATTTGATCTTGACTTGGGAAAGCTTTTTCAAATGATTTTGAACCCTAGACTTGCTCATATTTTCATTTAATCACTTAAAGAAGAGAGGAAACCTTGGTTCATGAAGTAAATAGGGGATCAGCAACCCTAGGCCTTAATTATCATTGTTAAATCTTGTTTGAAACTCCAACTCTTTTTTTTACATTCATATTTAAAGCTCATTTCTTACTTGACAAATCAAACTCTCAATATGTTTTTACTTAAGACAATTAAGTACACAATTAGTGCTAATCACTTTGCTTAAACAACAATCTCTGTGGAACGACACTCTTTCTCTATACTACTTTTTGACGACCCGTATGCTTACTGAAGCGCACAAAATCCGCGTTAAGTCACCTCCTATACTTAACGGCGAGCAGGCCTGATATTCAATTTAGTGTAGGCATGTGCGCTAGGTTTCAAGCCAACCCCAAGGAGTCACACTTAACATGCGTGAAACGCATTCTGAGATACCTTGAGGGGACACAAGAACTGGGTCTTTGGTATCCCAGAGGTAACCAAGAGTTCTTGTGGGCTTATTCTGACTCTGACCATGCAGGTTATAAAACAGATAGAAAGAGCACCAGTGGACAATGCGCCTTCCTTGGTGGTTGTCTGGTGTCTTGGGCTAGCAAGAAGCAAACCTGCGTGTCCTTGTCATCCACTGAGGCAGAATACATTGCTGCTGCAAGTTGTTGTGCTCAAGTGCTATGGCTGAAGAACCAGTTGAGAGATCTTGGCTTGGAGTTCCCTGAGGCACCCATCCTCTGTGATAACACAAGCACAATTAGCCTCGCCAAGAATCCAGTTCAGCACACAAGGACTAAGCACATTGACGTCCGACATCACTTCATCAGAGACCATGTTCAAAAGAAGGATGTTAAGGTGCAGTTTGTTCCCACACAACAACAGCTTGCGGACATCTTCACTAAGCCTCTGGGGACTGACCAGTTTATTTTCATTAGAGGTGATTTGGGAATGGTAAACCCAAATGAAGTGTAAATTATTTTTTTTATATATACTTGATTATTTATCACTTACAACAATACTAACTTAGGCATCGGAGTGCCAATATATGTTTTTGCAGATATTCAATGTTAAATCTTAAGTAAGTGCAACCGGAAGCAAAACCACTTCCGGATGATTACTCACTGACGCTGGATGATCAAACCAAGAGAGCGCCAGCACAAGTCCAAAAAAACACGTCACTTCAGAAAACGCTTCAACTTCCAAATGAGACGTTTTGACTTCTCTGACAATATGAAGCGACACGTGTCATCAGGTATATCGCTCCAACTTAAGTGTTTACGCTACCCAATGTGTGATAATGTGAAGAAGCATGACCATTTTGCCCTTAGTAACTTTACCTATAAAAAGGACATCACTTTTCACTTCACTTTTCATCTTCATCTATGTTCTTCATTCTCTTCATATAAACGTTTCACCAACCCCCACAAAAATGGCCGAACCCTCTGAAACAAACCCAGTTTCGAGGAAACCCTCCTCATCTAAGAAACACAAGTCAAAATCTGGGAAATTAGGTCATCAACATTCTGGAAAATCTGGGCATCGTGAAGAACATCAAGAACACCATGAAGTTTCTGGGCAAAATGCACCGGGGCAGGATGAAAATATTCAAGGTCAGCCTGAAACTTCTGGTAAGATGACAGAACTGATAGTGGGTTCTAAGCCAGAGAAGCTTAATAAGAAGAGGAAGTTCATCCCTAAGGAGGAGACTGCGGCGATCAAATCTGACGGAAATGCAAGATACAAGGGTCCAGTCTTCGCCCTCACCCACTTTGATGATGCCAAAAGGGGGAGAGATGTATTGACCATTCTGTGCTTATTTTCCTGGGAGTTCCATCCACCCGATTTTTCACCCCATTGACCACTAGCCTTGCTATCCTGGGAGTTCCTTGATGAAGAAGAGCTTCAGCGGATGGTTGACTAGAATGTTCATGAGGCCGAGCTAGGAAGAAGAAACAAAAACCCTAAAACCCCAGTCCCAATTTTATTTTATTTACTTAGAAATGTTTCCTTCTTCATGCATACTTTCATATCTGCCTAATATATGCTCTTTACCTGTAAATGTTATCTGATTATATGCTCTGACTTGTAACTTATGCTTATCAATAATATTTGTCTAAGTTACTTGTTCTTAACTATTGCTTTTATTCTTCAGCTAACCCTTTCATATGAACTTAATCGATAAAACTAAGTTTGTCATCATCAAAAAGGGGGAGAATGTTAGAATCTTAAGTTTTGATGAAGACTAAAATATAAAGGATTAGATCAAGTGCCTAGGAAGCAATAGGATTAACATAGGATCCCAAGTAAGAGTGCTTCCGGATGAAGTTTTACTTCCGGATAAAACAGGACTTGCGCACGCGGATGAATGCTTTCATCCCCAGCGTCAGCAAGTAAATCAATAGGGTTTTAACTTAGTCCATGAACATTAAGTACACAAATCTTAAGGCTAAGCTATGACTCAACCGGAAGTGAGTTTGCTTCCTGTTAGACTTAGACTGGCTCAGAGCGATAGAATAGATATTACCCCAAGCGTCAGTAAGTCTACTTCGCCAAGTGAAAGCACTTCCTGTTAGATTTAGACTGGCGCAGACTGATAGAATAGAATGACCCCAAGCGTCAGTGAATCAGCCTCGTCAAGTGAAATTACTTCCTGTTGGATTTAGACTGACACAGGCTGATAAAAGAAACATATCCCTAAGCGTCAGTAAGTTCACTACGTCAAGTAAAAGTGCTTCCGATAGCTTAGTGACTAGCGCTGAGTGTTGGAATGAAATACACTAAGCGAGAGTGAGTTATAGTGAACAAAAATCCTTCATCCAGTGGTTTTACTTCCGGATGTAAGAATGCTTCCGGATACATCATAGACCAAATCAGAACACAGTCTAAGTAAACTACTCCCCATAGCGAACAAGCTTCCCACAGCATGTATAATTCTTATATATATATATTGCTATGTTGGACTAACCAGTATGTGCAGAACATGGTCACGCTTCCGGATGCAAATGAGCTTCCGGATGGAAAGACTCTTGACATTGGGACTCAGAGCTTAACACTTGCAGAGCAAGATTACCACTTGCGGATGAATGATGATCATCCGTCAGCAAGAGTGCAAGAGTAAACTTCACATACTCAGAAGTCAGAATGCTTTTGTCAGAGCAGAGGTGTCAGGGCTACTTTTCAGAGATAAAGCAAGTCAACCCTGCTATGCATTGATGAAGCATTAAATGGGCAAACGGTAACAAGGGAAAAACGGACATATTCAAATGGCTAGCCCACCTACCAAGAGCTCAGAATGCTTGAAGACTATATAAGGGAACTCAACTTCATTTATGAAGTATTGAATTATTTTTGAATATTCTTGAGTGAAGTTAGAGCAAGAAAACGAAGAACATTCTCAAGCATTCAAAGCTGCCCAGAAAAGCGAAGAGCATTTAACACATCAAGAGTTTATTTTCACCTACTTATTCTGTACTCTTTGTTGTTAAGTCTCTTCTTGTCATAAGAGCATTTATTGTACTTAAGTGTGTATCACAATCTGTTCTTTAAGAGAACTTAGTCAAAAATCCTTTAAGTGTAAAGGTTAACCCCTTGCTTGGTGTAAGGGGGAGTTAGTCAGAAAGGTTACAAGTGAGCCTGAGTGAAAACTTGTTGTAAGGTTGCAAGTAAGCCTGTGAAAACTTGCGGTTGTAAGGTTTTCAGGTGAACCCGATTTAAAACCTGAGGCTTAGTGGAACTCGACCTGGGAGGTTGAGGAACTGGACGTAGGTCAGGTAGACCGAACCAGTATAACTCGTGCGTTATTTTATTTGAGCATTTAATTTTTGAAGCACAATTCACCCCCCCTCTTGTGCATCCATTACTTACACTATCCTGCTAAGTTACATTAGTAACATAGATCACATGGCTTCATTTTGTTTAACAGTCAGGTCCCTCCAGATATGAAAGACACTTGAAGACAGTAAGATTGGAAGAGAGAATACACACGAATAAGATGAAACTGTAGGCAAAATATAACCATAAAAAAACTATAGGCAAAATATAACCATAAAAAAACTGTAGGCAAAACTGTAGGTGAGTAATTCTTTCTTTTGACTTTGATATTTTCCAGGACCGATTTAGATAATTCTAATAAAGTTGCATAATCAATTTTATAATGATAGAAATCAGGGTTAAGCATTGCAAGATTAATTAGTTGATAAATATTAATTATTGTATATAAGGTCTGCATAAAAAAAATATGTATCAAACAGTCAAATCCCAGAAAGTAATCAACACACTACTTTAGCTCAATTTATCCCTCCAAATACATTTGGCTGAATCGTTAAGCCTCTTCTGCAGAAGCTGAATTCTTTTGTAAACAGATAAATAAAATCCAGCAAAATAGGACTTCTAAAAAAAATAAATTATGAGCTCAAAGGCATAACAGATGCAGACCTATACAAAAACTGAGCAGAGCAAAAGAGAAACTTTGAAGCTTCTTCATCCGTTGCTCCCTCAGAAACTGAAAGAATAAAGCATAAATGGATGAGATCAAAAATAGATTAACGAATCAAAACAACCACAACTATCACATAACTGTTAGAATGTACGGAATCAATTTCATGTTTGTGGAAGCTATATAGTTGAGCATGTAATCATTGCCCAATAGCATCACAAATGAAGACATGCTCTTTATTTGCTGATAAAGTAAAAAGGAGATAATCATACCTATCAATTATTAAATCATTTTATGGTCTGGCCTTGCATTTTCTGGAATAGACTTTGAAGTCAGAATATTCTGAGGCGTATATGGGGTACACTCCACTTTCTCTCATGGGTTCACTCTCTTCACAAGCTTTGAAGGAAATAATTGGGTTATAAGTGGTGGCTCTATAATTCTTTCTTTTGCCTTTGATATTTTCCAGGACCGATTTAGATAATTCTGGTCTAGAACATAGGATGATGGCAATGATTACCTCTTGTGAAAGTTGACAAACAAATTTGTATCTTCTTGCATTTCAAAATCTTGACCCATAGGATACAATCACTTCACCGACTTCACGGAAAAGCAGTATCCCATTAGGGGAAGATGAATCAAAGATCAATCGCTTGGATTCGTTCAGGATACAATCACTTTACTCATCATTTCACAGCAATATGATTTTTCCTTCAAGCAAAAAAAAATACGGAGTTAACAATCTAAAAAAACTCAAATGTTTAACACTGTAACCATTCAAAAATCAAAACAAAGTTCAAGTACCAAGAGTACCTGAAAATTATATTGTATGTACTGAACAGAGTATGTTGAGGTATGGATCTCAAATGAGAGTGCCAAAAAAAGTTAAAAAAAGGAAGAAATTAAACAGCTAGCCATGTAAAAGGAAGAACATATTACTCAACATGTGTTACTACACATGTTGAGCATCTCCTCCAACGCTCCACTCAATTAAAAAGATGGGGGATATGCCTGATACTAACAGAAATCCCTTCATCCCCACCGTTCCCCTTTGATTTCCCAGATTCTCTTCACATATTTGTCTAAGTTGGAATTGGAGACCCCATTTTGTCCAAATGGAATTCAAGTGGCATTTTTCTGTCATTTCCCCGAACATATTAGATAATAAGTCTATGATCTCTTTTTTTGTTTTATCAAAATAAGTCTATGATCTCAAGGTTTTAAGACTATGAGCTTTTTGGTCCAGAATAAGACTATGAGCTTAGCAACATTGAAATTAAGTGTTTCTATACTTTACAAAATCTCCATACTTTGACATAGTGTTTAACATAAGCTGACGCAAACAACTATCAATTTTTTATAAGGTACGTACAAATATATATTATATTATTGGATGCAATAAATTTTAATTTTAAAGAATTTTTTTTATGGCACTAAAATATGTGCATTTCTTCCCGCTATCGCAAAAAAAAAAAAGGAAAAAACGGCAGCTAAAGTAGCATGTAAATCTACATAAATGTGAATCTCAAGGTTCAAAAGAATTTCCCTCCTTTTCAAAATGCTCTTGGGACTAACACATCTACTAGCTAAGCCAGCTTTATGTGTTGTATATCGTGTATGTTGTTACCTATACTGCCATGCTGAACCAGGTCTTGCTTTTCCCTGCCTAATATAATCAAATTTAAAACTATGGAACGAGTGCATTCGTTATTTTCCACTTTGTTTTATTAAATTTTAGGCTTGTGTATGGCATATAAGACATGAAGTTAAATGACACTGTCTTCGAAATTTATTGGTACCACAACAGAAAATTTATATATCGACAAATTAAATCTAACTTTAAGAAATTAGATAATTAATAATTATTATTTTTGTGGACATTCACCTATAGCAATCTCACGCCATTAAGTTATTTAGTGTAAAAACTAAAAACAAATGTAAAGAAAATGGTATAGAAAATGAGTGGAAGTGGATTCTCTCCACTTCCCTTCCCTTCTTCACATTCTCTTTCCTTTCTCCTGGATTTATTTAAAAATGTTTTATTTTTGGGTACTAATTTTTTTGTTTGATTTTATCATTAGGTTCTACATAAAATTAGTGATCTTTTGATATCTAGACAAAAATTTGTTTAGTTTTCAATTACATTTATATGATTTTTCAAAGATTAAATGCTTTAACTTGAAAAAATACAGAATTTTAAGCATTTAAACTTTGAAAAACCATATGAAATTAAAAATTAAATCATTATTTTATCCATAAAATATCAAAATGTCACAAATTTCATAATAATAACAGTCAAACAAAAAATTTGACCACAATCAATCAATAGTATAATAAGTATGTGAAATAAAATTTATGATAAACTTTATCATTTATAAACTACGAGCAATTCGTTCTTTGAATTCTATTCATATGATAGTTCAGATCTTGTTTGAATTATTTTTTTTCTTCTTAGTGTGTACCATTCTTAATTAGCTTCCTTTAGAGTGAAACACATTAAGACAAGAATGCCAAAAATAACATACGTAATTGTTTTTATTATTCTCTTGTTTTTATATGTCTCTAGCAAATAAATGTTAGAATCTTAAGTTTTGATGAAGACTAAAATATAAAGGATTAGATCAAGTGCCTAGGAAGCAATAGGATTAACATAGGATCCCAAGTAAGAGTGCTTCCGGATGAAGTTTTACTTCCGGATAAAACAGGACTTGCGCACGCGGATGAATGCTTTCATCCCCAGCGTCAGCAAGTAAATCAATAGGGTTTTAACTTAGTCCATGAACATTAAGTACACAAATCTTAAGGCTAAGCTATGACTCAACCGGAAGTGAGTTTGCTTCCTGTTAGACTTAGACTGGCTCAGAGCGATAGAATAGATATTACCCCAAGCGTCAGTAAGTCTACTTCGCCAAGTGAAATCACTTCCTGTTAGATTTAGACTGGCGCAGACTGATAGAGTAGAATGACCCCAAGCGTCAGTGAATCAGCCTCGTCAAGTGAAATTACTTCCTGTTGGATTTAAACTGACACAGGCTGATAAAAGAAACATATCCCTAAGCGTCAGTAAGTTCACTACGTCAAGTAAAAGTGCTTCCGATAGCTTAGTGACTAGCGCTGAGTGTTGGAATGAAATACACTAAGCGAGAGTGAGTTATAGTGAACAAAAATCCTTCATCCAGTGGTTTTACTTCCGGATGTAAGAATGCTTCCGGATACATCATAGACCAAATCAGAACACAGTCTAAGTAAATTACTCCCCATAGCGAACAAGCTTCCCACAGCATGTATAATTCTTATATATATATATTGCTATGTTGGACTAACCAGTATGTGCAGAACATGGTCACGCTTCCGGATGCAAATGAGCTTCCGGATGGAAAGACTCTTGACATTGGGACTCAGAGCTTAACACTTGCAGAGCAAGATTACCACTTGCGGATGAATGATGATCATCCGTCAACAAGAGTGCAAGAGTAAACTTCACATACTCAGAAGTCAGAATGCTTTTGTCAGAGCAGAGGTGTCAGGGCTACTTTTCAGAGATAAAGCAAGTCAACCCTGCTATGCATTGATGAAGCATTAAATGGGCAAACGGTAACAAGGGAAAAACGGACATATTCAAACGGCTAGCCCACCTACCAAGAGCTCAGAATGCTTGAAGACTATATAAGGGAACTCAACTTCATTTATGAAGTATTGAATTATTTTTGAATATTCTTGAGTGAAGTTAGAGCAAGAAAACGAAGAACATTCTCAAGCATTCAAAGCTGCCCAGAAAAGCGAAGAGCATTTAACACATCAAGAGTTTATTTTCACCTACTTATTCTGTACTCTTTGTTGTTAAGTCTCTTCTTGTCATAAGAGCATTTATTGTACTTAAGTGTGTATCACAATCTGTTCTTTAAGAGAACTTAGTCAAAAATCCTTTAAGTGTAAAGGTTAACCCCTTGCTTGGTGTAAGGGGGAGTTAGTCAGAAAGGTTACAAGTGAGCCTGAGTGAAAACTTGTTGTAAGGTTGCAAGTAAGCCTGTGAAAACTTGCGGTTGTAAGGTTTTCAGGTGAACCCGATTTAAAACCTGAGACTTAGTGGAACTCGACCTGGGAGGTTGAGGAACTGGACGTAGGTCAGGTAGACCGAACCAGTATAACTCGTGCGTTATTTTATTTGAGCATTTAATTTTTGAAGCACAATTCACCCCCCCTCTTGTGCATCCATTACTTACATTTGGTATCAGAGCCAGGTTCTTCTTACTCGATTCCAACGAATCTGAAGGAAAAGATCCAGTAATGGACACAGACTATTCTCTACCTGATGTCTCCGTTCAACCCAACAAGCCCCCAGGCTTCGATGGGTACAACTACTCATTCTGGAAGTTCAGAATGGAGACTTATATCAAGTCAAGTGATATCAGACTCTGGGATGTAATAGAACGAGGGGATCAAACTCCGCTGGATGAGGATGGATTTGCAAAAGCGCGAGCCAGATACACTCCTGAGGACTATGCTCTAGTCCAACTCAACTATAGGGCGATGCACTACATCCAGTGTGCTCTCACCTACAAAGAGTTTCACAGGATCAGCCACCACAAAAATGCAAAAGATATGTGGGAGGCTCTTGAGGCTGCACATTCCGGAACAGGGGGAGTAAAGGCAAGACGTGTTGAAATGCTGGTAGAAGAATTTCACAAATTCTCCATGCTGAGTCCCACCGAGCCTATCAGAGACCTGGAGCTCAGGTTCACCCATCTCATCAACAATCTGGCCTCGCTGGGTAAGGATATCCCTGAGAGAGAGCAAGTGAGCAAAATTCTAAAGATCTTGAGGGGTGACTGGATCACCAAAGTAACTATTCTGCAAGAAGTGCAAGGAGAATCAACCAGCTCCATCACCGCACTTTTTGGCTCCCTTGCTGAATATGAGCCTACCCTGCTGGCTATGAGAGCTCCTCAAACCTCATCCAAAAGTAAGAATCTTGCTCTCGTTGCTCCCAGCAAAGAGATCAATGACGATGATGAGGATGACGAGGATGAGATGGATGATGAGGAGATGGCTATGATGGTGAGGAAGTTTAGGAAATTCTTCAGAAAGAAGGGAGGCTATCAGAAAGGTGATTCCAGCCAGAAGAAGGGATACAAGAAAGAGAAGGTCCCTGTGTGCTTTGAATGCAATAAACCTGGTCACTTCAAGGCTGAGTGTCCCAGCCTGCAGAGGTCAAAAGGCAAGGACAAAAGAAAGGCTCTTGTTTCCTCCATTTGGGTGAATAGCTCAGATGAGGAAGCAAGTGATGATGAAGAAATTGCCAACCTCTGTCTGGTAGCTAGAGAAGAGGATGAAGAAGCATCTTCAGATCTGGACCTCACCAACGAAGATCATGAGGTAACTCTTCCTGAACTACAAGAGGCTTATAATGAGGTTCATGAAGAATTCTCTAGACTATGTAAAGCTTATAAGGTGTTAAAAACCAAAAAGGAATCACTTGAGTCCAAGGTGGACTCATTAAGTGAGGAACTAGCGGAAGCTAGAAAACTTCCTATAGTGAATGGCGAGGGCTCTCCCCGAACAGAACCCAACGCCCCAACACCTGAGAGCTGCCCTAATTGCAGCAAAATCTCAGAAGAAAATAACAAGCTGCAAAATGCCCTGCAGAAGTTTACCAATGGTTCAGAAATGCTGAATATACTTTTAATGAACCAAAGGGCATATAGGGATAGAACTGGCTTGGGATATACCCCTAGAAAGAAAAAATGGGAAGAACCAAAAGTAAAGCCTTACTTAAAGTTCTTCCATAAAGCCACCAGTCATAGCTCCTCACCTTTTAGCTTCTGTAACTACTGCAACAGGAAAGGACACTCCATGTCCACCTGTAATGCTAAGAAGCATGGAGCTAACAGCTCTTACAAATGGGTGCCCAAAGGAACCAAGGCTACACAGGATCCTCCTCCTGCAAAGGATACCAAGAAAGGACAAGGATCCCGAGTCTGGAATCATCCCACAGGGAAAACCCAAGAGCCTAGAGCCAGCACTAGGCCAAAGGCTCCAAATGTTCATAAGCCCAAGGTTAAGCCCAAAGCTAGACCAAGGGCACTAAACACTACTAACAAGGGACCCAAGAAAGATTGGGTACCTAAAGTTGCTTGATTGTTTCAGGTGTGTCTCAAGGCATCCAAGAACAAAAAATGGTACATCGATAGCGGATGCTCGAGACATATGACTGGAGACAGAGACAAGTTCAAATCTCTGGTGATCAAAGATGGAGCCACAGTGACCTTTGGAGGAAATCAAAGTGGCAAGATCACTGGAGTTGGAGAAGTCGGACCAGTCAAAGATGTATATCTAGTGGACGGTCTATGTCACAACCTGCTAAGCGTAAGTCAAAGCACGGACAAAGGTAACTGGGTAATATTTGATTCAAATGAGTGCTTAATAGTTGATAAGCAGGATCTAATTTTAGACAAGGCCAACTTAAAGTATAAACTTAAGGCCAATAGAAATGGGAATCTATATACCTTAGATTTATGTCAACAACTAGAAGAGAAATGTTTAATATCTAGTGACGAGAATAGCTGGCTTTGGCATAAGAGGTTAGCTCATGTCAATTTTACTCAATTGGATATGCTAATTAAAAATGAGCTAGAAGCATGATTTTATCTGTGAATCCTGCCAACGAGGAAAGCAAACTAAGTCCTCGTTTAAAACCAAGAAGAGAGTCTCCACCAGCAGGCCCTTGGAACTAATCCACATGGATTTGGTTGGACCAGCAAGAGTAAAGAGCTTGGGTGGAAACCTATATGCTCTAGTGGTGGTGGATGACTATTCAAGGTTCACTTGGACTATGTTTCTTGCCTCTAAGCAAGATACTTTTGATGCTTTTGTTGTCCTGGCTAAGAAAGTGCAGAATGAGAGAGAGCTCAAAATCACAGCCATAAGGACAGACCATGGAGGAGAGTTTGAGAACCATAGCTTCTCTGAGCTATGTGAGCAAAACGGCATTGAACATAACTTCTCAGCTCCTAGGACTCCTCAGCAAAATGGAGTGGTCGAAAGGAAGAACAGGGTTCTGACAGAGATGGCTAGAAGCATGCTCAACGAGAAAGAGGTTTCTCAAGTGTTCTGGGCAGATGCTATGAGCACTGCTTGCTATATCTCCAACAGAGCCTATGTTCGCAAGGGCTTGGATAAGACTCCATACGAGCTATACAAAGGGAGGAAGCCCAACATCAGCCACCTCAGAATATTCGGATCAAAATGCTACGTACATAATAATGGAAAGGTAAATTTGGGTAAGTTTGATCCAAAGGCTGATGTAGGCATATTCATAGGATATTCCCTTAGGAGTAAAGCATATAGGATATACAACATGAGAACTAAAACTGTAGAAGAATCCATGCATGTTGTATTTGATGAAACTCCTACATGGGGACAATCCACAGAAGATGATGAAGCACTTAATCTTCCAAAACTACCATCATCTTCCTCACCACCAAAAGAAACACCAACAAGCAATCCCAAAGAAGAAGGTGAACCCAGTGATGAACCTAGAGTGCAACCCATGCCTGAGGAGGCACAGTTGCCAATAGCTAGGAGACATCACAGGGATCATCCTCTTGATCAAGTGCTTGGTGATGTTTCTTCTGGTGTCAGAACTAGAAGACAAGTTCAAAATGAAGTTGAGTTCGGAGCATTCCTATCTCAAATCGAACCAACTTCAGTTGAACAAGCTCTTGAGGACTGCGACTGGATTATTGCCATGCAGGAAGAGCTAAATCAGTTTGAGAGAAGTCAAGTGTGGGAACTAGTCCCAAGGCCGTCTCATCAATCCATAGTAGGGACCAAGTGGGTCTTCAAGAACAAACTGGATGAGACAGGTCAAATCACCAGAAACAAAGCCAGACTAGTAGCTAAAGGATACAACCAAGAAGAAGGCATTGACTATGAAGAAACTTTTGCTCCAGTCGCTAGACTTGAAGCAATAAGGATTCTTCTAGCCTTTGCATCCATGAAAGGTTTTAGATTATATCAAATGGATGTAAAGAGTGCATTTCTTAATGGTTATATTAAAGAAGAGGTATATGTAGAACAACCTCCTGGCTTTGAGGACCATAAGCACCCCAAACATGTGTATAGATTAAAGAAAGCTCTATATGGCCTGAAACAAGCTCCTCGAGCTTGGTATGAGAGACTCAGCAGCTTTCTGCTGGGAAAGGGTTTCTCAAGGGGCAAATTAGATAATACACTGTTTATCCTTCACAAAGAAAGAAATATGCTAATTGTCCAAATTTATGTTGATGATATTATATTTGGGGCAACTAACGAAAAGCTTTGTGAAGATTTCTCTAAGACTATGCAGGGTGAATTTGAGATGTCAATGATGGGAGAACTAACGTTCTTCCTAGGCCTGCAAATTAGACAAAAGAAGAACGGAATTTTCATCTCCCAAACCAAGTACTGCAGAGAACTACTCAAAAAGTTTGGGATGGATGAATGCAAGGAGTATGATACTCCCATGAGCACCACAGCTGCACTCGACGCTGACGCAAAAGGTAAAAGTGTCAGCCTGCCCATGTACAGGGGAATGATAGGTTCCCTCCTATACTTAACGGCGAGCAGGCCTGATATTCAATTTAGTGTAGGCATGTGCGCTAGGTTTCAAGCCAACCCCAAGGAGTCACACTTAACATGCGTGAAACGCATTCTGAGATACCTTGAGGGGACACAAGAACTGGGTCTTTGGTATCCCAGAGGTAACCAAGAGTTCTTGTGGGCTTATTCTGACTCTGACCATGCAGGTTATAAAACAGATAGAAAGAGCACCAGTGGACAATGCACCTTCCTTGGTGGTTGTCTGGTGTCTTGGGCTAGCAAGAAGCAAACCTGCGTGTCCTTGTCATCCACTGAGGCAGAATACATTGCTGCTGCAAGTTGTTGTGCTCAAGTGCTATGGCTGAAGAACCAGTTGAGAGATCTTGGCTTGGAGTTCCCTGAGGCACCCATCCTCTGTGATAACACAAGCACAATTAGCCTCGCCAAGAATCCAGTTCAGCACACAAGGACTAAGCACATTGACGTCCGACATCACTTCATCAGAGACCATGTTCAAAAGAAGGATGTCAAGGTGCAGTTCGTTCCCACACAACAACAGCTTGCGGACATCTTCACTAAGCCTCTGGGGACTGACCAGTTTATTTTCATTAGAGGTGATTTGGGAATGGTAAACCCAAATGAAGTGTAAATTATTTTTTTTATATATACTTGATTATTTATCACTTACAACAATACTAACTTAGGCATCGGAGTGCCAATATATGTTTTTGCAGATATTCAATGTTAAATCTTAAGTAAGTGCAACCGGAAGCAAAACAACTTCCGGATGATTACTCACTGACGCTGGATGATCAAACCAAGAGAGCGCCAGCACAAGTCCAAAAAAAACACGTCACTTCAGAAAACGCTTCAACTTCCAAATGAGACGTTTTGACTTCTCTGACAATATGAAGCGACACGTGTCATCAGGTATATCGCTCCAACTTAAGTGTTTACGCTACCCAATGTGTGATAATGTGAAGAAGCATGACCATTTTGCCCTTAGTAACTTTACCTATAAAAAGGACATCACTTTTCACTTCACTTTACATCTTCATCTATGTTCTTCATTCTCTTCATATAAACGTTTCACCAACCCCCACAAAAATGGCCGAACCCTCTGAAACAAACCCAGTTTCGAGGAAACCCTCCTCATCTAAGAAACACAAGTCAAAATCTGGGAAATTAGGTCATCAACATTCTGGAAAATCTGGGCATCGTGAAGAACATCAATAACACCATGAAGTTTCTGGGCAAAATGCACCGGGGCAGGATGAAAATATTCAAGGTCAGCCTGAAACTTCTGGTAAGATGACAGAACTGATAGTGGGTTCTAAGCCAGAGAAGCTTAATAAGAAGAGGAAGTCCATCCCTAAGGAGGAGACTGCGGCGATCAAATCTGACGGAAATGCAAGATACAAGGGTCCAGTCTTGGCCCTCACCCACTTTGATGATGCCAAAAGGGGGAGAGATGTACTGACCATTCTGTGCTTATTTTCCTGGGAGTTCCATCCACCCGATTTTTCACCCCATTGACCACTAGCCTTGCTATCCTGGGAGTTCCTTGATGAAGAAGAGCTTCAGTGGATGGTTGACTAGAATGTTCATGAGGCCGAGCTAGGAAGAAGAAACAAAAACCCTAAAACCCCAGTCCCAATTTTATTTTATTTACTTAGAAATGTTTCCTTCTTCATGCATACTTTCATATCTGCCTAATATATGCTCTTTACCTGTAAATGTTATCTGATTATATGCTCTGACTTGTAACTTATGCTTATCAATAATATTTGTCTAAGTTACTTGTTCTTAACTATTGCTTTTATTCTTCAGCTAACCCTTTCATATGAACTTAATCGATAAAACTAAGTTTGTCATCATCAAAAAGGGGGAGAATGTTAGAATCTTAAGTTTTGATGAAGACTAAAATATAAAGGATTAGATCAAGTGCCTAGGAAGCAATAGGATTAACATAGGATCCCAAGTAAGAGTGCTTCCGGATTAACATAGGATCCCAAGTAAGAGTGCTTCGGGAAAAACAGACATATTCAAACGGCTAGCCCACCTACCAAGAGCTCAGAATGCTTGAAGACTATATAAGGGAACTCAACTTCATTTATGAAGTATTGAATTATTTTTGAATATTCTTGAGTGAAGTTAGAGCAAGAAAACGAAGAACATTCTCAAGCATTCAAAGCTGCCCAGAAAAGCGAAGAGCATTTAACACATCAAGAGTTTATTTTCACCTACTTATTCTGTACTCTTTGTTGTTAAGTCTCTTCTTGTCATAAGAGCATTTATTGTACTTAAGTGTGTATCACAATCTGTTCTTTAAGAGAACTTAGTCAAAAATCCTTTAAGTGTAAAGGTTAACCCCTTGCTTGGTGTAAGGGGGAGTTAGTCAGAAAGGTTACAAGTGAGCCTGAGTGAAAACTTGTTGTAAGGTTGCAAGTAAGCCTGTGAAAACTTGCGGTTGTAAGGTTTTCAGGTGAACCCGATTTAAAACCTGAGACTTAGTGGAACTCGACCTGGGAGGTTGAGGAACTGGACGTAGGTCAGGTAGACCGAACCAGTATAACTCGTGCGTTATTTTATTTGAGCATTTAATTTTTGAAGCACAATTCACCCCCCCTCTTGTGCATCCATTACTTACAATAAATATATCCGCTCATACTAAAAGATTTTTCCTAGCAAAAAAATGTTAACGTATTTGAATAAGAGAATGAATCAAAGAACTAGATATACTTATGTCCATGAATACAAGTTTGACATAAAAAGATTGATAAAAGAATTAATTACTGGGAAGCCAAGTTTTTTTTCCCAGAAATGAGTGCCAATTGGAGTCGTATGCAATCATTTGGGATGGATGGATACTATGTCACACTCAAACCCAGCTCCAATCATTTCATGGCAAATTTCCATAGAGCTCATACGTACACAAGTCAAGGTTATCTCCACCAACCTTGATTAATTATACTCTTACTTTTTTATAATGGAAAATTTTAGGAGAGTTAGCTGGCCGGGTTTTGTTTGGGGGCCGATCTCAAAAAGTACTTATTGTGGAAGTACTTATAAATTGTACGTCAGGCCAACAAATTTGTTATGCCGACATTTGAGATTTCAACTCATGCATGATGTGGTAAATTATTATAAATCAATTCCCTACCAAATGGATACACTTTTTTTTTTGGAAAAAACTTATATCAAGTTGTTTATATCAAGTTTGTCAAGTTCACCTATAAGATAATGTCACTTGTTCATTTTTTCACGTCAACAAGGAAGTGTTTGTTGTCTCACAAATCTCAAAACATAAAAGATCCAGAAAAAAAATAATAAAATAAGGTAAAAAAGAAAAAAAAAGGAAATGATGATAAACGAATGGTAATGGGTGATTAATGTGACCCTCTCTCTCTACCCCCGCATTCATTGCTTCACCATCTCATTCACAGAGATGATGATGGGTGAGAGATGAATTTTGGGTTCGGTGCATGAGGAAGAGAGAGGAGGAGGAAGAAGGTAGGAGAGAGTGATAATGGACAGACGGAAAGGGTTTATGGTTGAGGAAACTGTGAAGGGAGCGGTTACGGAGGTTGAGAGGTGGCCATAGTGGAATGAGTGGTGGAGATTATGGGGTTTTAGTGAAGTTGAGAGAGAAGATAAGAAGAGGTCATATTTGGTTTTTGGAGAATGAAGAAGATGGGTGGACTAGTGTGGATGAAGGTCAATTCCGATTCTGAGAAGCCGATGTCGATTCATATTTGTTATTCTTGGCTGTGGAAAACGTAGGTTTCATAATTTTTTTCTTTATTATTTGGTTTTTGGATTGAGTACCGTGAAACAACAAACACCTCCTTGTTGACGTGGAAAAACTGAACAAGTGACAATATCTTGTAGGTGAATTGAACAAACTTGATATAAATTTTTTCCTTTTTTTTTACTTTTAGATGTGACTTCTTTTATTCAGTCACTTCTATTACATACTTTACATTGATAGCGTCAATTATTTGTAATTAGTATGTAAAAAATTTGACACTTTAAAGAATATTTTCCCTACTATTTTATTGATTATTAAAACTTAATATGTGGAAAATTACATTGTAATCATAAATAGGAATATTGGGGGGGGGGGGAATTAATATGAAAATTAAGAAGAAATGAAAAATTGTATTGTATTTACCAACAAAATCAACATTTTTTGGAGTCTTATATTTTGTATGAGAGAAAATACTATGCATTATTTTCAACTGATTCACACCTATAAAAAAATTAAAACTTTCTGGCTTACTTCGTTAACATCTGACTCTTTTCTTGATCAATCAGTAATTATACTATTTTAAATTCATTGTATCATTTATTACTATTTTTATTTTATCTTTATTGACTCTAGAAAATCGAAATTTCATTTACCCATTGGTGCTTATTTTTCTTTTTTTCTTCCATAAAATTGGAAAGTAAAAACTACTCTAACTATGAATGATCACAAAAATGCAACGTTATTCCCTTATCTGATAGCAAACGTGTCGTCTCCTCAATAAACAGAATTTGCATTTCAAGTCCTTTTCCTTGGGCATGCTTTTCCAAATAATCTGCATCTTCATCATCCCTTCTGTCTTCAATATATATGATGCATACTTAAGCACCCCACTCCCACTTAAGAACCACATGGGTGGTGCTTTTTTTTCTTGTCGTCAACACATAGTGGTGCTTTGAAAGAGACGAACATTTGGGAATGTAATTTTTTGCTACTGTTTATTTATGTATTGCATTTCTTAATATGTAATCTTTTAAATTTATACAACTTTCACCTTTCAGTTAGTTCTAATTATAAGGTATATCTGAAGGTTTGGATTGTTCATAAATATGAGTAATATTATATGACTGGATATTCTTATTCATACAAACTATGCTATTATTATCAACTTCGATCAGTAACTTATAATAAATTTTTAATAAAACAAAATTTTAATTAAAAAATTATACCATTCAAAATAAAATATAAATAAATAGTCACATTCATAGCGTAAAAAAAAAAACTAACAGTAAAGAACAAATACCCATTCATTTCTATCCAATATATTATTACTGAAAATTTATTCGCATTCAATAATAGAGCGTGTATCAATAATAATTAAAGCAAATTGTTGGTTAAATAAGAACAAAGCTTGGCATCAATTCTGTCTTCCATCAAATACTTGATAATTATTTACAAGCACCCACGTATAAATTTGTATCTGCGTTGCTATATATATTAAGTATATAAACTAATTCTATAATATAAGTGATGATCCAACTTCGATTACACTCGGTTGTCATATCCATCATGATCCATTGAATAAGAATTATGACAAGATTGGCATAAAACAGCTGTGATCTGAGTAATAGAAAGTTATTAAAAAATTTAATTTATGAATAATTATATAACGATTAATATATTGAACTAATCAAAGTTTGATTTATTTTTGTTTTCGTTGAAGAAAACAACATAGTTTATTCTTTATAAGCTATAAATTGTGAATAGAAACTTCGACAGATTTGCGCTTTTAACAAGATAGTTTATTTTCTATAATCTATAAATTATGAAAATTAAAGAAACTTTGACAGATTTGCGCTTTTTCAAAATCTGATTAAAGCTTCAAAGTTAATTCATTTTGAATATTTTATAGTAATAAACCACTGAAAACGACACCAGAAAGTAGAGAAATAATTTCATGTTAAATGGTATTTTTTTTCTAATACTCCCTTGAGTCCTAAATATAGGGTTTCTTTGTTTTTTCTTTTTGATTTTGTGGAATTCAAAGAAACAAATTAGACCAATAAATTAAATTATAATATATGTCACATACTCACATGTAATTAAATAATAAGTCAGCTTATAAGTTGAATAAATAATTTTTGAGGTATAAAGATAACTAGACAATTTAGAAGATTAATTTTTCACCCTTGAATTTTTTGTAAAAAAGTTAAAGTGCCCTTATAATTAGAACTGGAGGGAGCAATAACCATTACAATGTTTTTCATAAATTTCAATGAACTGGTTATTCATTATCTTTTAAGTATGTAGAATAATCACTTTCTGCATATTTTACACATGTTATAAATCAATACGAAATGTAACTTCATGATACATATAATTTTGAAATAATCAATGAAAAATATAAGGAATTATACTATATATTTATCTATATAGTATATAAACAATATAATTAAGTTCAAATGTAACTCTTTGCACCGGAAGAATTCACTTTAATTAGTATTCATTATATAAGAAATGGTATTTAATTGCCAATTAAACAAAATCATAAACTTCTCTTTGATCTAAATTACAGGTTTTTATAAGCTTTTTTTGAACGTACGTCTTATTTATAAGTATTTAATTATTAAATGCAATCTACCATAATTGTATCAAACTTCGTATGTCTATTGATGCAATTTTTCCAACGAGTTAAAAAAGTGTTCTTTATTAAGACTATTTACACTGACAATTATAGAAAAATAATGAATAGCGATGGCTTTGCTTTATTATCTTTATTTCCTCAACACTCATCTTACTTTTACTTTCCACGCAGAATGAGTGAAAAGAGTGAAGAATGTAAAAAGAGTGAAGAATATAATGGTTGGGTCAATCGTTAAAATTTAATTTGGATTCACTCTTTAAATTCTTTCAAAGCAGCCAATGACTATAAACTATAAACAAAGAAAAATCAACAACTTGTGGAGTATATCTCAGTGCTTTTTTTCATAAGACTAAATAGAATAAGAAATCCTTTCACTGATCAATCCAAATGAGGAGATAATAACTTCATCATTTGATCCTAAATAAAAGAATTGGATGATAAATGTAGGAATATTAAAAAATTAGTTAAAATAGTTTTTGTTAATGAATATATGTTGGTCTATCTAAATATCATTGCTATATATATATATATATATATATATATATATATATATATATATATATTGATGAAACCCTCCTTATATATATATGTAGTCAATAAGATAATAATTTGAGAGTGTCCAAAAAAAAAGTAACATAAATTGATGAAAATGTTTTATAAATTTGGGGGATTGAGTAGATTGATAAATATATGTTGGTCCATCTAAACAATCGTAAATTACCTATTGATAAAAACCTCCGTTTATATATGTAGTCAATATGATAACTTCCTCGTCCAAAAAGTGTAAAATTTTTTTATATATTTGGGAGAATGAATAAATTGATATTTTATATTTGAAACCAAACCATATACACACATCTCACCTAGTTCCTATATTTGTTATCAAAAGGAGTATCTATTTAGTCTAACTATCATGTAATTTCGTATGATTAAAAATAGAAGAAACCCAATATACCTTTATTAAAATTACTTTTCAGTTTATTATTTCTTTTTAATTCATCAAATAATTATTTATTTGAAAAGCTATCAGCAATATGTGCATAGCATTTATTAAAATTTAATATGATCCAGAGGACAACGGGACCACAAATAGTTTTAGACTTTTATTCTACAAACCATATCTGGCCAACACTTATTATTTGGCTCAGTGCCTTCAAAGTTTTAATTCCTCAATTATCAAAGGGGCCACCAAAAAAATTGGTTAACTTCACGTGAGTTTTTTTCTTTATCATTATGTTTTACTCTTACTTGGACATACTGTGTTTTGCATCTCTGGACATACCTGTATATTATGAAGTCATGATAACAGTCATGATAATATTCTTGCCCAACTTTTCTTTCATCTTCACCGCAATAAACGGATTATGATGGAAGACTTTGATAGTCTCTGAATTTAGCTCAGTAGGCTTTGTTTGGATAGGGCAAAGAGAATGTTAATTAGGGTTAAAGGTCAATTTTGTCGTAGAAATATTTTCTTAATCTATGAATTCTAAAACCTCTTGGTAATTATATGGATACAATAAACCCATATTACAATCCCTATTAAGCAATTGAAGTAGATTTTGAGGTGGTGGTTTCCCCACAAAATGAAACACATACATCCATTGCATTTTAACCCTGCTTTTTCAAAATCAGCTACCTTTTTTGTCGGAAATTTTAACTCGAGCAATTTTGTCTCGAAAGTATTATTTAGTCCAATTTTCCTTTAAATGTATTAAAATGGAGTAATTTTGTTATGCGGTATTGTTAAGAATTGAAACCTCCAAAACAATTTTGAACCAAAGAAAAATTTTTCAAAGCATATTTGTCTTGAACAAAAACTTCTACAACAAAATTGACCATCAATCCTCTTAATTATTATGTGAAAAAAGAGGGATTAATTTTCGTTTTTTATTTAAAATTTCCGCAATCAACTAAATAATATATATGATCACTTTGGTCTTAGTTAAATCTTAGACAACTACAATAATTTTCTCAGGAAAGGCACTAAACATGTCTTTTATGTGTATGGTACAAACTACAAAGTCTGTGAATTAAAAAAAGGGATAAATACTTACAAAAACCATCAAAAAATGATAACCGAATATATATATTTGCTCGAAATGACTTAATATAAAATATTGAGGATTTATTTTTTGATTAAGTTTTGCAAATGACATAATCACCAGCGGTGATTAACCAAAAAAAAATAAAAATTGAGAGAATTGATTAAAAGTTCTTGAGATTAATATAATTAAGATGAGATCTTGCAAGTTATAATCACAAGGTTACAAATTGTTATTATTTGGTTAGAAGTTGTTTTTTATACCTTAGCTTTGAGATATCATCTTAATTATATTTTTCCCATGAGACATCTAAGAAATTTTCCCTAAAAATTAGTTGACACTATTTTAATTGTCATCTCTCAATAAATTATTATTTTTTAAAACGTTTTTATCTTACATATTTTAATTTTAAATTGAGAGAATTTAGATAATTTTGCTATAAAATCTAATCACATGCTATCCCAATATTCGTAATACAAACTTCACACTGATAAAGTCAGTTGGAGATCCTGAATTGATACTCGTACATTTGTACGTGTAGAAGATATCATCGTGTCTTTCTCGAAAAAAAAAAATTAACGTGTTTGAGACTGAGTTATATATGAACAGTGTGATGCATTATAAATTTATATTAAAGGAACTATTCTTTTAACCCATTTACTTATTACTTTTTTGTCAACTTAACCTATTTATCGGTATATATTCTTATTATTCTATGACAAATAGTTAATTATTTCATTTTCATTTATAAAATTATGTCAAAATACTTTTAAATATCTCGTTAGAGAAAGGTTAGACACGATACTTGGATTTGGATATTAAGCTTCATGTGCGTTGCAAAATGTTTAGAAAATAAATAAATTGTTTATAACCTCCATTATTGAATTGCTGTGGAAGTTCTAATACTCAAAACTTAAATTGGTTTCCTTTTGTGATTTTTTCCAAAAAAGAGGAGTTACTTTAATGTATGGACAGATATACTTGGACAAATTTACAAAAAAAAAGATATACATGTACTGATGGACATATCTTAAAGCTTCCACCCTTTGTTTTTACACTAGCATATTTTTTTCCCCTCTTTGTTTATTTATATTCCACAACTAAGACATCCTTGTCTCGTAGTTATAATTGCAAGCCTCTTGTCCTAGCTATACATGAAACAATATATATACACTTATTATATTCACACCACAAATTCACCAGAAGTTCTTGATAAACTTGTACATTATTAGCTTCTCAGCCATGAAGCTTCGTAGCACTGAATTTTTTCACCATGTTCAGCTCACATCATCTCTCAAAATTATACTTCTCATTCCATTTTTTCTGTTTCTTGTTCTAATCCCACTTCCTTTCATCAAGAACTCAAACCAGTCTTCATCACCAACATCATCATCATCATCTTCTTCTACTTCTGAGGTGGGACAAGGCAGAGATTTGCAGGGAATAAGTCATGAGATGAGGGATTGTGATGTGTTTTCTGGGAAATGGGTGCCAAATCCAAGAGGACCTTATTATTATGATGATAGAACTTGCCATTCTATAATAGATCAGCAAAACTGCATAAAGTCTGGCAGGCCTGACAGAGATTATTTGAAATGGAGGTGGAGACCTGATGAATGTGAGCTTCCATTGTTTAATGCAGCATTGTTCTTGAAGCTTGTTAGAGGAAAATCTATGGCTTTTGTTGGAGACTCTGTGGGGAGAAACCAGATGGAGTCTTTGTTGTGCCTTTTAGGCAGGGTAAGTAAATAATCTCCAACTTAGCTTGGTAGCATTTGCTATAGTTAATTGCATGATTTAGCACATTATGAGATAAAATTACTCTTGCATATTTACCTCATAAAGTGAGAAATCAGTTCTCCACTACTGTCAATCAAAATGGGTAATTAGTGATTATGTTTGGATTGGGAGGGTTTGGATTCAGTAAGATGAGATTTTTTAATTTTTGGCCGACAAATGGGTCATAATTGATGCATGTAGAGATAATACTTAAGAGTGTATACTAACCAATGGTTTTGAGATCTGTTTTAAGACATAAATGCGATGAAAAGTTAGGTGCATCATCAGTACATGCATGAAATGGACACTAGTGGTTGTCACTTTTGTAAAGATAAAGTAGCCTTCTAAAATGTTAAAAGATTCTTTTCTTTCTAAACAACAAATTCTTTCAATTTGAGAGAGTTTGAAGAAGCTGGCCCACACAAAGGAGACATTCTGGAAAAAGAAATTTTCCGGAATATAAATGATGATTTTCTATTTATAACTGTTGTGAGGGAAATTTTGTTACAAATTTTTAGTATCCGATTTAAATATTGACAATGGTAAAGGGGTAAATATAAACATAGTAAATCGTAAAACGGCACTCAACATGATAGTAATTTTGTGATCATAAAAATATACATGGTAAGCTATAATGGGGCACTCCCATCATCTTTTTCTTTACTCTTTTTTTTTTTGGCCGGACCATCTTTTTCTTTCTTTTTTTTATTACAAGACCATCTTTTTCTTTACTCTCATGGTGTTAAGTATACCTTTTACAATTTACCATGATGTGGAGTGCCCCATCTTTCATTTATCATGTATATTTTTACACTTTCACTCCTTGTTGATAATCAAGTGGAAAGAGGCATTCCCTTTCGCTTTGAATTCTTTCCACCGTCACTCCTAATTTTCAATCTCGTCCTTTGTCTCCGAGTAAACTCAATTTATTTCTTGTTGCCTGCTTTTTCTTTCTTATTTTTACTTAATCCCAATTTCGCTAGTTTTGAAAGCATGTTTTTCAAAGCAAATGTGTAACAAAGAAATATTTTGATAAAATCTTTTGATAATTTTGTTTATCAAATAAATATCCATGATCAAAATCATCCGAATTTGACCCATATTTCAAAACGTACATGTTACTTTTGGATTATTACATGCACATAAAAACTACTATAAGGTTGCAAAACACAAGTGTAATTTTTAGTTAAAGTGATGTTTTGAGTTTTGTCCACAAAAAGAAATTAAGATAGCGAGGCTGTAACCTCACAAATTTTAAACTTCAAAAATTAAATGATACTAGAATTATTTTTCTACAAAATACAGCTACTTTAATGCCTGTCATTCAAAAGTTATCATCTCACCCAAACAAGACGAAACATCAACCCAAAAAATAACTTTTTTAAAAAAATTATTTTCAGGTTTCGCACCCTCAGGATATTTCTCTAACGCAAACAGCAGACACAAGATATTTCAGAAGATACTTCTACGCCAAACACAATTTCACTCTCACAGTTCTGTGGGCCCCATATCTGGTGACTACAAGAGATTCGCAAAAGACTGTTCATTCTTACAACAGCATCATGAACCTGTATTTAGATGAAGCAGATAAAGCTTGGGTAAATGAGATAAAAACTTTCGACTATGTCATCTTCTCAGCTGGCCACTGGTTCTTTCGCCCAACACTATACTATGAAAATGGTGAAATAGTTGGATGCACAGACTGCAATATGAACAACATAACTGACCTAACAAGCTATTATGGCTACAAAATGGCATTCAGAACAGCTTTTAGGGCTCTCCTGGACATTGAAGGCTACAAGGGAGTGACAATTTTGAGAACATTTTCTCCGTCTCATTTCGAGAACGGCTTGTGGAACACAGGAGGGAGCTGTCCGAGGACAAAGCCATATAAGGACGGCGAGGTGAGCCTAGAGTGGTATACTCAAGAGATGTATTTGAGTCAAGTGGTGGAGTTTCGGGCGGCGGAGAGAGAAGCGAGGAAGAAGGGGTTGAGGTTTTGGTTGATGGACATAACTGAGTTGATGCTTTTGAGACCTGATGGGCATCCTAGTAAGTATGGACGTACAAAAGATCAGAATCTGAGTGTTAATGACTGTGTTCATTGGTGTTTGCCTGGCCCTGTTGACACATGGAATGAGTTTTTGCTCTATATCATGAGGATGGACAGCCTGAAATCCTCTAGTTCAATGTTGTAGAGATGATTAAAGAACATTAAGGCCTATATCATGAGGATGGACAGCCTGAAATCCTCTAGTTCAATGTTGTAGAGATGATTAAAGAACATTAAGGCCTAAGGAGGGGGTGTATAGTACCGTGCTCTTCATTGTGGATTCTGGAACATTAAGGCCAAGAACCATATATAAATATATATGATTGTATATGTTATGGGATCGGTCATAAAGTTTTCAATTTTTTACATGTCTATCTAATGTCCCCTGCCATGCAGGCAGGGATTGAATTCATTTAGCTGTAGAAAGTTGGAAGCAGAAGGAAAGAGAAAGAATGCAAAGAAAATGGAAAGGAGAATGGATAATTTTTCTTACTTTTTCCTAAAATAGTTCGTACAATGAGACAACTTAAAATGACAAAAGATGAATTAAAAGAAAAAAATAAAAAGTTTAACCAGAATTCCTTGATTCTCCTAGAGGACAATAGTGGCATCAAATTATATTGATCAAACACTTCAAATATGGGGCTAGGAATATCTGATGTCGTGCTCCCAAATTAGAGAGCAATGGACCAATCACCAATGAGCCATAACAGGGTGCTACGATGAGTCTTGCTCTTATCAGGTAAACCATAAAAGATAAATCCTATTTATTGTAAGGGTAGAAGACAAATCCTAAATTGATAGAGAGACAATAAATTACTTATCTGCAGCTTTGATAGAAACATCCAACTTTAAGGCTTCATTTGGAGAAGAAAATAAGGAGAAGAGGATACTATAAGGGAAAACTTCCAAAGAGCTAATTTCCTCCCAATCCAAATGAAGGAACACAGCTACAATACAGTTACAGCATGTGTTCAACATGTGCAAAGAGATCGGAAATATAGTTATAGAAAATGGAGTAAACAATTCAGCAGCTTCATACATTAATTAATTAAGGAAAATAATATCTGTGAAGCTTTGGTAAGTCATAGGGAATATTAATCACTTGATTGGCATCTTCGTGTTCAAGAACTTACATTTCTTATGTATAGTAAAAGCATCTCTATTACAACCCATGGAAAGATCATGTACAGTAGAAAGAATGTTACATTTAGCTTCTATTCTAAGAATATGTATGTGTATAGCTAATTTCTCCCTGCCAATCAAAATGATATCTTGATAAATACAATTATGTGTAAAGCTAAAATGTAGAGCACAAATGCCGACCTGAGCAGCATTATCCTCTGTTGGCTTTCGTTTCTGCCATCAGAAAAGTAAGGAAGCTTATGATGACCATCATCATCATAATCTAACAGACCATGTCCCTTGTCTGATGAGCTTCTACCAAACCGATTTCTAGCTGCGTTGGCCTCAGTAATATTGCTTTGCATTCTTCGCCATTGCCCATTCAATCTTTCCAGCTCCATCTCTCTCAGATGAATTTCACTAAGAAGGCCCTCCGCCTGCACCTATAATCAAGAAAGGAAAATAATTTGTTAAACTCATATATGTGAAGATTGGATATAACTGTTCTATAATGTACAAATAGTGAAGTGGTTATGGAGACTGAGGCATGAAAACGGTACCTGTTTTGCTGCTAGCTGCTCAATGAGACTGTGAAGCTGTTTATCCAATGCCTTCTCTCTTTGAGCTGCAAATTAAGGAAAAAAGAAAAATGAACAAAAATAATTGATGCCAATACGTTTCATGCAAACTATCACTTTAATGAACTGCTGCTAATGTAATTTATAAGTACAATATTGAGAACATCCATAGACAAGCATATAAAGAATATCAACAATCATCAATCATACAAGAAAGCAACTCATATCGTAATATTTCAAGCTAATCACAACAAAATAGAACCCAATAGAGGAGTGTAAATTGAATTGATTAGATCAATTAGATGTCCGAATGTCCTTCAAATAATTCATGTGACTCTTACCGAAGGTCCAACTTTGAATTAATCATTGATTTATTTCATTTTCCATAACATTATATCAACCATTTTATACCATTCATCAAAAGAAAACCATGTTATACCATTTCCAGAAAAAAATATAATCAAAATATGAAAAAGGTTAAAAGGGAGAACTGCTGCTCTAAGAAAATATATGCCATTCAAAGGAATGAATACACTGCGATTAAATACAGGGATACATATATATTAATGAGATGCAAATACAGTCACTAATCACTAATGTGCATCAGAGACTATACGACAAACGATAAAGATTACATTGAGGAAGGACTGTTGGGGAAAATGCATCTAGAAGGGTAAAAGGGCAAATGTTGGATACAAATAATCATTTGATCCACCAATGATCCCGAAGTGACCATGAGCCCAGGTGAAAATGTCCAACTTTCAAGGAATGTAGTCTCTGCTTTGACATCTCCATTAAAAACAAATGAATTGATGAATGATTTGCAGGGGGAAAAAATATACCAGGGGAAGGGTGTTTAAGAGCATTTTCCTGCATTTCATCCCACTTTTTCTCCAATTTCTGTACAATGTCTTCCACTGAACTCTGAATAAATTACATAACTATGTGTTAACAATAACTATTCCCCATTAAACGATAATATAATGGAAATGAGCTTAACAAAGAAGCTTCAGATAAAAAATATAACAGACCAGTTCTTTTTTCTTCTCTTCTAACTTCAGTATAGCAGAATCTGATGCATCTGTATCTGGCACAGTTTCAGGCTTTATGTTGGATTCTTCCTTCAATTCAAGCAATCTCTCAGATTGTTCAGTATCTACTGAATTTTGAAGTTTTATATTATCCAGCTGAGCTTTCAGCTTCTTCTCACTTTCATCCATCTCCTGCAACAAAGGAGGAAAGAAGAAAATATAAAACCCAAATATATTTTGCATTGTATTTGAAGGCATGCATAGATATTTGTGTAACATATGACATCCATGACATTCAAACAGATATAAAGGCCAATAACCAGGCTTCTCAGCAATATTTATTTACAAATTTGGTTTTAAGAAAAAAAAACATAAAATACATATCATAAGATAATGACAAAATCAATAACTACTCAATCTATTCCTGAATAGAAAATCTAATTACCTAATTTGATTAGATCAAGGAAGCTAGTTAAGTTAGTTAAAATCATATGATATTGACAAAGCACCCAACCATCTATCTTTATTCTCAAAGCTCCCTCTCTTACTTCTTTATCATTGAGGAAAATGGAGGGAATATATCTTAAAAGCATGAATCTGCCTTCTATGGACAGATAGAGATTAATACAATCACTTATGAACAAGCGGATTCAAGTTTCCATCATAATCTTAAGAAAAAAGGATGCCACCAATATAGACAATAAAAGATTACATAGAAGCCTGTATAAATAAACTTTACTTGCAATTCCCACCTCTAACTTCTTCTGCAATAAATCTGCCTCTTGCACCTTTTCTTGTAGTTTCTTCTCACAGTTTGATATTGCTCTTTCAAAATCTTCATTTTCCGCCTGCAGTGCTGCCTCTCTTAATTGAGCCTACCACATTGCCAAATGCTAATGAGAAAGTTGAATCAACCAGTCGAGCAGTCTCACTTACAATCTTCTGACCAATAACTTTCCAACCTTCTTAGAAATAAACTTTTTCTCTCAAAGTGGCACAATTTTCTTAGATATTATGTCCTTATCCTTTTTCCTTTCAAGAAATTGTAATACAAACTGAAAAATAGAACCCATTAATCATTTCAACCTACTGAAACAAGGATAACAAGATTCAAACAATTATAATCCTATCATGGCCTATCAATAATTCTCAATCGCAAATCAATCAAGAGTCAGAATCGATTCCCCAAGAATGTTCGAATAAAACCTTCATAGCAACATCATATTTACAATTACAACAGAGAAACACATCAATTCTCCCAACACTGCTAGTCTAGAACTGACGATCATATCCACATAATAGTAATTCTTCCACGAAACTTCATAATTAAAGCTTAAAATTTAAGCAACAATAACAACAACATGCTATCAAAACACAACATAATCTTTAGTAGACTAGAAAATGAAAAGCAACGCCTAGTCATAATACAACATACATGTCTATCCAACAAAATACTCCCTCCATTCCTAAATATAACATCATTTTCCCTAATTTAATTAGATCAAGGATGTAAGTTAAGTTAGTTATTAACATGTGATATTACCAATTTATTCTAACCATATACTTTTGTCTCCTTCTTTCACAACTTCATAGAGTATCTCATGTTTGCCTCTGTCCTCAGTTTCTTTTTCAACCACCTAACTTACATTTCCCTATCCCATAACCTTCAGTTTTTCAAAAACCTTTCCAATTGAATTCCACCTTACATCTTCTTACCCAAGAATTCTGATTTTACATCTTATCCCAACTTCTTCAACATGTATGTTATCTTCACTATGTTCACATATTATCATTCATGCATGATATTCATTAATCCCGCGGGTCCTGTACTAGTTAGTGTTAATTTGGGAGTGATCTTATATATAGAAACAGAGAGAGTAACAAATAATGACCAAAAGATAGGCCTAGTTTAAAATAAAGATTCCAAACAAGTTTAATAAAATAAAATAAAATAAAATGAAAATTAGGCATAAAAAAGTGGTTATTATTTGTTGAGATTACTTGCTGGCGCGTGGCGGAGTGGGAACTCAATTGAAGGGTGAGATCGGCGTTGGAAGCGAGAGTGTGCGCGTGAAGGTGAGGTAGGCTTTGGGAGATGTCAGGGGGAGGCAATCTCTGCCGTAGATCTTGGATCCAACGCCTTAGAGACCCCGCCTTCGCATCCAATTCCCACACGTACTTTTGCTGCTCCGGTGAGAACATTATTGGCATCCGATTTGACTCCTCCACGCCGCCCTCGACGGTGCCGCCGCCGACCACGTCAGCTGCCCATGCTAGTAATCCAGCCATGGATTATGATGATGATGATTGATGATTGATGATGATGATTCTGCTTAATGCTATGTAGGACTAGGAGTATAAACTATAAACTAACTGTCACTTAGTTTTGGTTTCCACGTGGGGTCTGGACTTGATGGGCCTGGATGTATTGGGCCTATTGCAAGACGAGGCCCATGGCCATGGGGATTTAAGTGACTAGCTGCTGACGGAGCTCACGAGACAGAGTTAAACTTAAACTGCCCCCGTTCATAATATAAGAATTTAATCCTCAAAACTAGGGGTGTTCAACTTTGTCCCGTCCCGACTGTCCTATCCCGTCCCGAGGCATTTCGGGGGAGGAAATTTCCGTCCCGAAAATTTTTAGAACGGGACAAAAATTCCTCTTCGGGACCGGACGGGAAATGGGACAGGGTTGTCCCGATCCTGTCCCGTCCCGAATGCATATATATGTGTATTTATATATTTTTTAAAAAAATAATGCATGTGTCATTTATATCATACGTGACATTTTTTATGAAAAATATGATCATAATAAAATTTTACCTTATTATATTGTATAAGATGTATTATAAAAGTAATATTGAATTAATTTATTTGTTTGTTACAAACACAAAGTGTCATATTTTTCTTTACAAGTAGATTTTTTAAATAAAAAAATTTCCAAAACAAATTTCAGAAATTTTCCCAATCGGGACGGGACGAGACACGGGACAGAAACCTTATCCCGAGCTTTTTTCGAGACGGGACACGGGACGGGGTGTCCCGATCCTGTCCCATCCCGTGAACACCCCTAGTCAAAACATTTATTATGAGAGAGAAATATGTAATTTTTTTGGTAAAACATTTATGGGTTAACATAACTTTTGGTCCCTCAAGTTTCAATTTATCGGTATATAGATGCATTAGATTTTTCGGGTTTCGAGTCATAGGTAGACATAAGTGATGGGAGAGGAGAATGAACTCAATTTACTATGTAATTTGTAATGTCCCCAACAATAAGCCAACAAAATGGATATGACATTGATATTATAATCTCACTAGGTGCCCTAAAAGAATTTGGTGACAGTGAATTTATTTTCTTCAACCTATAAAGTTATGAAAATACAAAATAATAACTTTTATTTGACAAATAAAGTTGTAGAGCATGGGGTCATATTACAATACCCAAACAGTCATATCTTATATGTTCACTTATGGTTGGGAGAGACCACAAATGACATGGCGAAGCGAATTCACCTAAAACTTTCTCTGAAGTCAGTTGCTCATATATTACAATACCCAAGCAGTCATATCTTACACTTTTTTTTCCTCAAAACTAATTTCTTGTACTAATAAACTAAACTATAATTTAATTACATGTGACATATTTTATAATTTAGTAGTCTAATTTGCTTCTCTAGATTGCACAAAAAGTCAAAGCTAAGCGATATATTTAGGACTGGAGAGAGTATTACTATAAAAGGTCCAATAATTAACTTTATATTTTACAAATTAGTTTAAAAAACAATATTTATAAAATTCTCTGTGAAGAAAAAATTAGTGTTAATGTTTGAAAATGATATATTTTTCTTAAAATTGTAACACATTTTATTTAATAACATTCAAGTCTTATTCAATTATTTTTTATATAAACTTTCTTTTTCAATCGCTCATTTGAATAAGTTTCAGTTTATCAAACGACGTTCTTACATATGTCAATCTAAACATAAATCGTATTATCCTATCTTATACCAACCTTTTACCTATAACATACATCAACTTGACAAGGAACTGTGTGTGTGTGTGTGTGTGTGTGTGTGTGCGTGTGTGAGAGAGAGAGAGGGAGAGAGAGAGAGAGAGAGGGAGAGAGGGAGAGAGGGAGAGAGAGAGAGAGAGAGAGAGAGAGAGAGAGAGAGAGAGAGAGAGAGAGAGAGAGAGAGAGAGAGAGAGTAAAATTTGGTCGGGCCATTTGGATCAACTGGCACCAATTTCCTTCTTAAAACAAATGGTTGCGAAGTTCAATCCTTGTGGTGTGAGGTATAATAGGTGGCTAAGTTCCATTAGTTAATTGGGTGAAGAATGGCTCACATAATATGTAAATGCATCGGGGCAACATAGATTATTTGGTTGATTGATCAACGGAAGCTATCAAAATTCAAAATAATTGACGTGATCACATGTTAGACTATTAATATCTTTGGCAAGTCGCGTTGCTTGTTAGAAAGTTATAGTCCCTAAATGTAAATTAAAGTTACTAAAAGTTTTTTAATTTGCACACCCTTTCAAAGATTGGTGGACTTCATGACATCAATCCCCGTCGTGCAATCCAAAGGTGGATTACATTGTTGGGCACTCTCAGTTAGAAACTAAATCAACTCTAAGAAGCTAGCAATAAAGGCTATTTACAGATGAATGTAACCCAACGAAATCGTTGCAACTACAGAAGTGATAGTTACTTGCTATCAAAGCCATGAATATTATTCCTTCCTGTCCTAAATTATAGTTGACTTTTTTTAAAAATTAAAAAAGTAAAACATGTTATTTAATTATGATATATTTGATATATTTTTGTATTACTTATTAGTTTAAAGATCAAATAAATTAATTTATGAAAAAATTAGCTAGGTAAATGATCAATTTATAAGTGTCTTATTTTACTTTTTTAGGATTTTCCAAAAATTTCGTCTTATATTTAGAACCAGAGGAAATATTAACATGTACACTTCATTTTGTTGTTTTCCTAATACGGTAACTTTTTTATTTTGATTCTTTAAAGAGATTATTCTTCCACCAAGAAACGGGATCTCAACCGTACCCTATGCAAGAGCTAATTTTGGTATTACCAAATAATAATTTATTAAAGGGTTTTTATCTCTTTTATTCCTTACAATTTGTCAAATTTTAGTTTTGTTTCATATGGTTTCAATAATTTTAATTGATTTCAATCATATATTAAGATTTGGAATTAGTTCAAATATAATGACCAAAATTCTAATGATAAAAATCAAGGTCCGTTTAACCTGGCGGGTTAGCGTGAGTGGTAAGTACTCTCGTCCCTTAAACAAGTGGTTGGGGGTTCGATCCCCAGCTCTTGCGAATGGAGCAAATTCACAAGCCAGCTGTCTACCCCCTACATGGGACTTTAGAACAGCGAAGGATTAGTCCCACTTGACACGCGGGTGGGATACCCTTGAGAAATCAAAAAAAATCAAGGTCCGTTTAAACTATATAATGACTAAGCAATAATATTAGTCGTTTCTCTATACTTTCTCACCGAAAAGAACCCCTCCTTTTCCTTTTTCCTTCTCACTACTCTCATTTTCCCTCCTTATAACCATTATTACATACCCCACCTTTTCTTTTCCTTCCTGTACTCTCATTTTCTCTCTTTATACCATTAGACCAACTGATGAATGGTCCAAATTTGACATTTTAATAATTAAGTACTTAACATATATATGAGTTGATTGATTTTGATATGAATAAATTTAAAGCAAGAGGCCTCTCCATTATCATCATCCTCTCTATTTACTCTTCATTTAGTATATTCTCCATCAGATTTGCTTTCAATGGTTGATATCTGATATAATTGGAAAAAATAGTATACATTTAACAATAAATACATAATACTTTGCTAAGATCTCAATCATTAAAAACGAATTCAAATGTTGAAATACTAAATGGAGAGAGTTGGTAATGGATAGGCCTTTCACCCAATAATAAACTATTATAGATAGTAAAGAACATACAATAAAGTATTTAATATGGAGTAAAGTAATCCGGATAGTTTATAAAGAGGAAAAAAGGAGAAAACACGGGGAAAAGAAAAGGATGACTTCCTGATGACTTCCTGTCTCCAACCCCTCTTCTTGTGAATTATGCACTGCTTACCATAAATAATGATGGTAAAATAAAATAATTATGTGTTTGACCTACAATTTTTGAAGTCTAACTATAATCAAACTTTGTCATTAGTATTCTCGTTCCTTAAATAAATGATTGAGGTTCGATTGTCAACTCTTGTAAATGAAGCAAAATCCCTATATGGGACTTTGACTCGGCACGAGTGATTAATTTCACTTGACACGTGAGTGAGGATACATTTGAGAAACAAAAATAAAGTACATTGAAATTAGTTTAATATTATTACACAAAATTTGAGATGTTAAATTGTTAATCTAATAATTAAAAATGTTAATTATCATATTTCACAACGAACAATTAACAAAGTAGTATCAAATTTCACAACAAATAATAAATGGTCTCGTTTTGGTCACTAAAATGTAAAAAATTCTTTGGCGACCAATATCATTAACTGGAATTTAACCAAGTTAAAATTTTGTGTTGCTCGATTGTAACGCAGGCCAATTGACAGTATTGGCTAAACAAACTTTTTTAAAGTTCATTTATCAAAATAAGATCTTTTATTATTTGTTGTGACATTTGATATATACTTCATTAATTCTTCATTATGAAATATGAGATTTAGCTCTAATTAAAATAAAGATTGAAATTCAATAAAAAAAGGAATATTAAAATTAAGATAGCTTGAGACAAGATGCAAATTATTACTAATTAAATACATACCATGTGGGAAATAGACGCAAGTGAATACGCTTAGTTTATTCATGCCTCGCACCTCAACCTCGATTTCAACAGTCTCTTCACTGTAAGATTAATTTGGAGTTAAAGATTAATAATTTAAAGAGCACATGGGTATATAGGAGTGCAAGATATCGACCAAACCCACTCGATTTATTGATATTCGATCACCATACACTACTATATTAGCGCACATGCAAATTATTTTCACCGGCCAATTAACAAAATACTTCATCCGTTCCTAAATATAATACTACCTCCAGTCCTAAATATAAGACCTAATTGACTTTTGTTTTAGAGGTTAAAGTTGCGAAATAGGCTATTAAATCATGACATATTTGATATATTTTTAGATTATACATTAGTTTATAGGTAAAATAAACTAATCTAAGGGAAAAATTTAGGTAAATCAATTTATAATTAACTTATTTTGCTTTTTATAGGATTTTCTAAAAAAGTCAATTAGGTCTTATATTTAGGACCGGAGGGAGTATCATTTTAGGGAGGAAAACTTGTTCTTAAATATAAGATCACTTTCTAATTTGACTCAAGTTTTCCCCAAATTACCCCTATACTCCCTTCACCCAAAAAATAGTGGTTTGAAGAAGGTGAGAGGATATTTTTAAAACTTAGGTGGGTGGTATTTTGGAAATTTCATGTAATCCTAATTCATTGGAATGTCTTCCTTAATTTCTCCAAATTTGCTAAAGTGATCATATATTTAGGAATGGAGGGAGTAACAATCACTACAAAAACATTCTACTTTCGACACCGACTTATGGTGGCGAAACTTTCGGCATTGGAAGTTGTCGTTGAAGACAAAAAAGCCGCTACCATAATAATTACTCCTTCTACTAGGTAATATAAAAGTTCAAAATTTAAATGATTTGGAATACAAAATATAAGGGTCTAACTAAAATTGTCTCACCGCTAGTTTTCTTATTTTTAACCTTAATCAATTTGGTTGCATCAATTGAGTTGTTGGCTACTAGACGTAGAGAAGGGGAAATGACACTATTTGAGAATGTCACCACTACATTCTTTCTCTTTTTTACTAGTAGTATTATAATTAATAAAGGCAAAACTGTGACAAAATTTTTTTCACACACTCAACTAACTTTCAAATGTGTTTTTAAAAAGTGTGTTACAGTCTTACAGACGAAGGTAATATTATTGAAAGTATTGGCATAAGTCTCTTCAGAAAATTGACTTTCAATGGCTACAATAATAAGCAAGATCGGTTAGTGCAATGTTGCTTGTTTAAGCATGCCAAACACACACATATCCTTAAAAGGATCGGATTACTTTCAGCGACATCCATCACAAGGTTACCTTTCGCGGTAACAAGACTAAAAAAACACTTTTCATGTCACTAATTATTGTCCCTTGATAAGAGAACTAATATTAAAAAAGGCGGTGTCATTTTTTGCAATTATTTGAAAAGAAAATTACGTTTTTCACGCCAATCATGTTTAAATGAGTGATGTGAAATGTATTCTCCCAATTTTTATTCATTTGCTCCCGTTATCACCATTTTCTTCCTTCTTCCATTTTCATCCTCTCTATCCCTCAAACACCCAAATCCTTGCTATTTTATTTCTTTCTCAATTCCGATCACTCGCATTTTATCATAGGTTGGCCATTTTTTAGAGGAGGAGGGGAGCCTCCACGTTAATTTTCAGTGATGACCTTAACCAAATGATACCCTACTTTGATAATGTAATGGCATGATTTACCAACAGTCCAAATCTAGTTATGTCCACGATTCCTAGGATGTACATGGGGAATTTAAAATTGCTTATTTTTCCCCTTCACTAATGAAATCAGATGTTGGCATTAGATTCCAATTGGTTTCCCGCCACCATATCAGCAACTTTCATGCAATTCAAAATATGATCAGGGCATGGGGAAAATAATTTCTTACCCGATAGATCGATTGGCAATACAAGGGTCCCCATAATCTTGTATGTGTTCAGGCCATTTCCCACGCTTCTCAGAACATTGTCATTAAGCAGTTTTCTGGCCTTAACAATACTCGTCCACAGCCATAAAGCTCTGGATCCTTTAGTAGCCTCAAGAAATGAATGAAGATTTAGGAAAGTAACGGCCTTTTAATATCTTGACCCAAATTAAAGTTGGTAAGGCTCCTGTAGAATTCGCCACCTCACTTTAGCTAACAAGGCAGGCAAGATTAAAAGCCTCAAAATCATTACAGTTTAAACCTCCCTCTAGTTTATCTTTTTTCAGTCTGTCACCTCCCAGCCAATGAATTTTAAGTTCACCCTCATTACTTTTCCACCAAAATTTTTTAACCACTCCATTTTCATTTCCATTTCTAATATCTCATTTCCCACAACCAAACAGGCCCTCAAGTTAATATCTTTGAAAAATAGAGGCATGATTTATGCATATTAACCACTTGCCTAGAGGCGACACAATAGACAGATAGTAGGTCATTTACTTTTCTGCAGATATTCAAATCAACTCCAAAAAACAGGACAGAATCATCAGCAAAAAAGACTGTGGGTAGACCGAGGACAACCCCTCGCCACTTTAACTCCTCTAATGAAACCCTTGTCCACACTATCATTGATTAAGCATGATAGGACATTGTTGACAATTATAAAAAAGGTAAGGGGATAGTGGATCCCCCACCTCAAACGCCTTTGGGTTGCCACAAATGCTGTTCTATTATTTGACATCATTCATAAAAAGTTGACTGACTTTATACACATCAAGACACGGTCAATTCATTCCTTACAAAATCCCATCTTTGATCAAGTTTTACATTTAGCTAGTTTGCCTCAATAAATTAAAGCTCCAATATAATCCAACCACATATAAAAAAATATCACATAGTACTCCTCTCTTGTCCTAAATATAAGACCTAGTTGATTTTTTTTGGAGAAATAAGTTATTAAATTATGACATATTTGATATATTTTTAGACTATCCATTTGTTTATAGTTCAAATAAATTTAAGGAAAACAATTAAGAAAACAATTCATAATTAACTTATTTTGTTTTTTTAGGATTTTCCAAAAAAATTCAATTAAATTTTATATTTAGGACCAGGAAAGTATAATTGCTGGCATTGAAAGATTCAACTTGACATAATAATTAATGATCTTGTTAATCAAGTTTCTTGCCATAATACTATAATATTCTCTAATAAGGAGTCAATGATTTTTAAGTAATAGTAGTATTATACTATTATATGAATTAAAACCTTTCAAAAAGTTATATTAAAACAAATTATATTATTTTCATTCAGGCTAAGTCGATATTCAGATTTGATCTAACAAAATAAATTAAAGTATACACAATTTCATAAAATAAAATGTCGGCCAATACTTGATTGTTGATAGGTTTATATGTATATTCTGATGTTCAAACTTTTGTGGTTGAGGTGGATGGTCCAAAGAATTCCTTTGTCGTATAAAAACGGTCATGTGAGCTGCATAGCATTACACTCCATTGCCACGTTGTGCACCCAATTTGGCGAGTCAAAGAATGTTTTCTTTAGTTTTAAATCCAATATTGATATTCTGACCAAAAAATCCAATATTGATAAAAAAAAGTTTTAAATCCAATATTTAATTACTCAATTCATAAATTAGAAAGTTTATCAAGTTTTTGTTATTATTGCGCAAGAAAATGATTTAAAGTGTCATTTGATCTGTAGAATTATATCAAGTTTTGGGTTAATTCGTAAGTTTATGGTGTGCGTTTCCTACTGAAAAATAATTTTGGAGGAAATGTAGTAAAATAAAGACAAGTGATATAGTTAGGACTAAAAGGAACCTTATTATTCATGTTACAAAAATCCAAATGATCGATCCCAAATAACATTAGGACAACCATTTATTAGGACTTCACACTTTTACTTTATTGATTCCGCTGACCTATTCTTCCTGCTTCCTTTTTGTCAAAGACTAAAATGTTGGGGGCGTGCATGAAAAACTAAAATTTATATTAATACCACTTTTGTCCATTAACTTTCATTCTTCAAATTTATTGTTTTTACTTTTTAATATTAAAATTAGTAGTTTATTTTGATCTCTTAACTTAGTATCATTGTTGTTTTTTTATCATTTCAAAAAATTCTAATAAAACCACGATTTTCCTTAAAAGAATGAAAAGGAAGAATCACAAGTAAAGACCCAGAAAAATTCTCCATAACCAAGAAAGTAATAGCATAACGCCATAACGGTCCTAAACAACAAAGATAGAAGCGACAGCTTGACAGGCAATTTTTGTTTTGGAGTGTAAACTGAAAGACATTTACTCACTAGTGCTTACAACTTTTACAAATAATTAATCAACATCTACGCCTACGGTCCCTGGTGTCTTGCAACAATCAGGAGGTTCTTCAAATGACAGGTGATAAATCTTTAAAGCTGTAAGTTTATGCAACCAATTTGTTTTTTAAAAAATAAAGCTATGGAAATCTCATCGCTCATATGTAAATATCATTGGTTAATGATGATGTGTGATCTTTGAGTTTGGAAGGATCCCTTTGTTTAAATCTAACTCATCCAAACTTTTCCTCAAGATAATAAATAAAGGTTGATCCATTCATGACTTAGAAATTTATCAACCACACAGTAGGCCTACATGAGCTTAATGTGAAAATTTTGTATGTCCATGACTATATAATAGAGCTCTTGTAGGTAAACTGACTATTTTTGAAATGTTAGGAGACTTTTGCCAATGTTTTGAAATATTATAGTTACTTTTGCTTTAAAAAAATTACATTAGTATTTTTGCACCTTAACTACAATTACGTGAGTGTTTTTGCACTTTAGCCCAAATATTTATATTAATCATTTTTACATACTAATTTAAACTATTTAGTTAATGCATACTACTATATACATAATATAATAATATGAAATATCCGTTGACATTGAATAATATATTTAGTTTTCTTTATACTCTTTATATCTTCAAATAAAGCCAACTTCCTGATCCCCAACTTGATCTTATATCTATAAAGAAAATCTTAAGTTCTTAACAAGTATTACAATAGAAAATAAGATAACGGTTCTATCTAGGCGCTTAGTTGTCATTCTATTTCTCCAATCCTAAATCCACATGTTTCAGATTCAAACGTTCAAGAAAAGCTGCAACAAAAAAGGCATCAACTATATCAAACTCATATATTGTCAACTCATTTATTAATTAACATTAGCACTGCCTAAATGGGGGGAGTGATTTTATTATTAATAAACACGATTAATGGATTACAAACCAAAGAGTTGTGTTTGAATGATCAAATTAGAAAAAAAATCTCCAACACCGACCAAAGAAGATTCTCATAAATCTCAACCTACATAAGAACCACCATCAACTCTCATCATTCTCACCAATAATCATCATATCTTCATCAATGGCCTCTCCATTTCTCTTCCCATTAACACAATCCACAGTGTTACAAGACCCTTCATCATTCTTCTCCCCAAACCTCCTCTCAACCCCACTTCCCACAAACTCCTTCTTCCAAAACTTTGTCCTCAACAATGGCACCCAACATGAATACTTCCACCCTTACCTCATCAAACCCTCCAACAACTCCTCCCTCTCTATCTCCTACCCTCTCTTCTTCTTCAACTCCTCCCTCTTGTACCAAATCTTCATCCCTGACCTCACCATCACCACCTCACCAAAATCCAACACCAAACATGTCATTTCTTCCTATAGTGACCTTAGTGTCACTCTTGAATTCCCCTCATCCAATCTCCGGTTTTTCCTCGTAAAAGGTAGCCCCTATGTCACGGCAGAGGTCACACGCCGCAGCTCGGTGACAATATCCACTGCCCACCACATCATTTCCATCTCCTCATGTGAATCTTTCACCAAGCACAAAATTCAGCTTGATAACAATCAGACTTGGCTAGTCTATGCCTCTTCTCCGGTCCGGTTTCGCAAGATATCATCCTCGGTGATCGCCTCCGGCGATGGATTCTCCGGTGTGATTCGCCTGGCTGCCTTACCGGGGGCGGAGGATAAGAATTCAGAGGCTGTTTTGGATCGGTTTAGGAGTTCTTACCCTGTTTCTGGAGATGTTGCTTTGGAGAAAGCATTTCATATTGAGTATATGTTTCAAAAGAGAGGTCTTGGAGATTTGATCATGCTTGCTCATCCACTTCATGTCAAGCTTCTTTCTCAATATGGAAATGGTTTCAAAATTCTTGGTGATTTCAAGTATAGAAGTATTGATGGTGATCTTGTTGGAGTTGTTGGAGATTCATGGACTATGGACATTAGTCCAATTCCGATTTCGTGGCATTCGACGAAAGGAATTAAGCAAAATTCGAATAAGGAGATCATTTCGGCTTTGATTAAGGATGTGAATGGTCTCAATCCATCCAATATTTCGACGAATTCGTCTTATTTTTACGGGAAGCGAGTGGGAAGAGCTGCAAGATTGGCACTAATAGCAGAGGAGGTTTCATATTTTGAAGTGATGCCAAAGATTAAGGACTTCTTGAAGAAATCAATTGAGCCATGGTTGAATGGAACATTCATTGGAAATGGATTTCTCTATGAAAAGGAATGGAAAGGACTTGTCACCAAACAAGGGGCAACAAGTTCAACAGCAGATTTTGGATTTGGGATTTACAATGATCACCATTATCACCTTGGTTATTTCATTTATGGAATAGCTGTTCTAGCCAAGATTGATCCAGATTGGGGGCAAAAGTTCAAGCCTCAAGCTTATTCATTAGTTGAGGATTACACAAACTTGGGAGTTAAATCAAGTTCAAACCCTTATTATACTAGAATCAGAATGTTTGATCTTTATAGTTTGCATTCATGGGCTGCTGGTTTATTTGAATTTGAGCATGGCAGGAACCAAGAAAGTTCAAGTGAAGCAGTGAATGCTTATTATGCAGCTGCTTTGATGGGTCTAGCTTATGGAGATTCTGATTTGGTTGAAAGAGGATCAACACTAACAGCTTTGGAGATTCTTGCAGCACAAACATGGTGGCATGTGGAGGAATCAAATGAAATGTATGGAGAAGAGTTTGTGAAGGAGAATAGAGTTGTGGGCATATTGTGGTCTAATAAGAGGGATAGTATATTGTGGTGGGCTCCTGCAGATTGTAGATCATGTAGGCTTTTGATTCAGGTTCTGCCATTGACACCAATCACAGAAGTTTTGTTTTCTAATGTGGGATTTGTGAAGGAGCTTGTGGAATGGACAGAGGTTGAGAAAAATGCTGATGAAACAAGGACTGGGTTTACTTATGCATTGGAAGGAATTTATGATATGAATGATGCTTTGATGAAGATTAGGAATTTGACAAACTTTGATGATGGAAATTCTTTGACTAATCTTCTTTGGTGGGTTTATAGTAGAGGAGGAGATGGGAACACGTATAGATATTGAGAGAAAAGCAAAGAGGGAACTCTTTGGATTTCTTCTACTTTATGTGATGTTGTTAGTTGGTTTTTTAAGTTGTTGTCATTTGGAAGTATTCGTCTCTGAATTCATATTGTGGCTTTCCACTTTTTCCACTTGAGCATTCAAGAGAAAAGGTTATCAATAATGTTAATGATGTAATCATTGTGTAATCTTATTGGACTTTCTGTTCAAGTCACATACCAATAATAACAATAATGATAAATTCCTTTTTATTGCTAGATACATTTCATTCTTTTTTTATCAAATATTTCATTCAATATTTAAATAAATGTTACCCCCCTCCTTAAATATTAGAAATATTTTTGAAGTAATTTTGATATTAAGTATTATACATTTTATTTAGTAGTTTTTTGAAACTAATTTGTCTGAATTATAACCTGATACTCCATTTGGTCCTAAACATAAGATCATTTGATTTTTTAAAAAGTTAAAGAAGCAAATTATATCACAAATTTCAATATATGCCACATGCAATTATATTATAGTTTAGTTTATAAGTAGAATAAATTAATTTTAAAGAGAAAAACTATAGACAAGTTAAATTGATTAAATTTACATATTTAATTTCTACAAAATTTTAAAGTACTCTTATAATTTAGACCGGAGAGTATATAATATAATGATATGTATAAACATTTTAGAGGAATAATATAATATGTTTTATACTTAAATTTTAACTTCATTAATTTTCTTACTTTAATGAACTAGCTCTCCTATATGGTGAATGCAAGAAGAATATCAGTTTCTTTTGTTTTTGTTTTTTTTTTGATCGAAAGAAGGATATGAGTTTCTAGTTTCTACAGTGAATGAAAGAGCCACCAAGTCAGTGTGTACTTTTTAGTTTTTACAGTGAATGTATGAGAGCCACCAAGTCAATGGGAGTTTAATTTACATATTATTGAATCTGACCGATGTTTACCATATATATTTGGAAAATTAATTTGTTTGTTCTAGAAACTGTCTGTCAAAAGTCAATGGGTTGAACATCAGTTATACGTTTAACGGAAAGTCAACGCTTAAGAAGGAAATAAAATTTGACAGGAGAATAATAATAATTTTGTAAAAATTAGGTACTATTTTTTAAAACTGAAAAAATAGGCAGTGTTCTTTTTTTTTGGCCAAATAAAATAAATAGGTAGTGTTTAATGACGTTAAAATGGTTAACATTGAGGCGTTGTTTGTCTTTGTTTCTTATTCATGTTTTTAGGCTATTTTATGATCTTAATTTGTAAGAATAAGTTCTGAAAATAAAATAAAAAAAATTCAAATTTTATCTGAATGATTGTTTAAAGGTTTAATTTCAAAAACAATTTTTTATCTTATTTAAAACACTTATTTAAAACTTAAGAATCAAACAATTTTTTTATTTTTTTTTGAAAAATAATACTTCTTTCAAAAGAAAAAATTGAAAAATCTTCAAATTTTCAAAATATGTTATTTTTGCTATAAATAACAAGCATGGACTTAAACAAATTGTCAAATAATTCATAAATTCCAGCCGACACAAGAAAAAACTCATAAAGATTATGTCAGAATTTTATTAGAGGTAAAGGTGCAATTTTGGGAACGAACTATTACATCGGGAGTACTAAGCTGGAAAAAGTATTTTCGGTCTCAATTATGTTGAAATAAAATATGATATGGATATGGACATGTTATCATTGCATTCTTCAGTTAAACTATATAAACAAATGGTCAAACTTATTATCATTGACAGAATTATTACACACGGACTACTTCACAATAAATTGATATTACATTTGCACCACTTCGCCATAAACTGATACTACACATTTGCCCCTCAAAAATTTTAATTATTTTTCCGTGCACATTGACTAATTCTTAGGCACTAAATTACACCTTAACCATAAAATCATTCAGATTATTACCTCTTATACATGAAACTTATAATGCTGAATTCTGGGACCATCAAACAGCTAATTTTTCAAGCAATTTTTTAATTTTTTTTTACGTGCGAACTCATAAAATGGAACTAAAATTTCTTTGCTCCATTCCCAAGCCAGGAGGTTGACATTAACAAGAGACCTAAGTTTTGGATAATATATATAGACGTTGTTCGATGATTTCTACTCTCATTTTTTGAAGTTTTCGTTTACGATTGCTGTCCACCATAAAGGAAAAGAATTTTTTTTTTTTTAAAATGTTTACAATGCTTTATTGCAAAGCACATTGCAGGCTTGTTTTTTGTTTAATTATAAAATCGTATTGGAATTTCAGATTATGTTCAACAAAGGTTTCGAGTTTTTTCTTTCACATTTTAAAAGAGTTTAAACTCTTGCAATCTATTGATTGCTCATTTGCTCTACTCCAAATTTGCCGTCATCATTGACAAAGTCCCTATATATTCTTTGTTTCAATTTTTGGTTTGTAAGTGTCGTTATCCAAAAAAAGTCAATGATATACATTGATCATTATGCATAATATATGTTTTAAAATTTGAGTTTGATATATTCGTTCATGGTCTAAATTTTTTGTTGAACATTCCATGATTATGCATTCAAGGAGAAGTCAACGGTTTTTTAAACAAAAAAACTATTTTTTTAAAAAAAATTTGATAGACGTGTAGGATTATTTTCCACCAACAGAGACTCTCACAATTGCAAATAGACAAGAATAAACTAACTATAATCCTTAATTCTAAATAAATTTATCACATAACCACAATTTCTTTTTTTAAAAAAAAAATCTCCACCACTCCTTAATATGAGATTTGATTAACTTGGTTTTTGGGAGAGATTGATGAAATTAAATGAAATTTGCTTAGCAATATGTGGTATATTATATTAGTAACTTTTAAGTATATACTACCTCCTACCCTAAATATAAGACCTATAACTGACTTTTTTTGGAAAATCATAAAAAAACAAAATAAGTTAATTATAAATTGATTTACTTAATTTTTTTCCTTAGACTAGTTTATTTTACCTATAAACTAATGGATAATCTAAAAATAAAAATATGACAAGTTTGGGGTCTATAGTTCTCCAAACATGTCAGATTTTTGACCAACACATTGAGGAAGGAGTGAGGAAGGCGCGAAGAAGTCCATATATTCCCAAAATCAGATCAAAAAGGAATCAGGAATATATGGACTTCTTCCACCGCGCCTTCCTCACTCCTTCCTCAATCCTATAAAAACCAAGTTTGCAGCATTCAAATTTCAAATTGCTCTTGTACTTTCATTAAATAGTATACTTTTGTGTAGAAAACGATGTATGAATGTGTGCTCTTTATTGTGTAAATGTCATATCCATGTGGTGTTGATGCTCCGTTCTTCACTGTAGCTTTCTCTATGGATGTGCTTCTTTAGCACATCAATGTAACAAAACTCTTTTGCACTCTTTTTGCACATCAAAGTGTACATGGATGTATGCTTTATTTTTTTTTTACAATCAATATACACTTGTAAGAAACTAAAATAATAAAAATTAAATAAAAATTACACCTGAGTCGCTTTCTGTCCCTTTAGAGGGATTTCTGTCTTTAGAGGTATTCTATTCCTTGACCACGGACAAAGTTAGGACGGGCCCTTCCTCCAAGGCAACATATTATCTAATTTATTGTATTATATTGTAAGGATATATGTTGTTTTAAATTACTATATTGTGCCAACTAAACACCATGAATCCACAGAATGTATCAAAAATATATGTCTAGAATTGAATCAAACAGACCTAACATTGATGTTAATCACTTTATTAAAAATTTAATATTATATTTTTTGTTAAAAAGAAAAAGAATTTAAAATAGAGTAATCAAAAACAGATAAATAAAATAAATGTGCGAACTCAACTCCATATTTATGACAGGGGGCGGGAGATGGATTTGCCTCACGGATGTGCTTTGACCCAAAATTGTATACATGGATGTATACTAGTGCACATCCATAGCAACCCACAAGTACTTCCGTATTTCATTGGAATAGGAGAGAAGTCTAAAGTTTCTTCACAGAGGCGGCTGACTTTGGGGTCTATAGCTCTCCAAACTTGTCAGATTTTTTACCAACACATTGAGGAAGGAGTGAGGAAGGCGCGAAGAAGTCCATATATTCCCAAAATCAGATCAGAAAGGAATCAGGAATATATGGACTTCTTCCACCGCGCCTTCCTCAATCCTATAAAAACCAAGTTTGCAGCATTCTAATTTCAAATTGAGCTTGTACTTTCTTTAAATAGTATACTTTTGTGTAGAAAGTGTTGTATGGATGTGTGCTCTTTATTGTGTAAATGTCATATCCATGTGGTGTTGATGCTCTGTTCTTCACTGTAGCTTTCTCTATGGATGTGCTTCTTTAGCACATCAATGTAACAAAACTCTTTTGCAATGTCTATGGATGTACACAAAGTGTACATGGATGTATGCTTTATTTTTTTTCTACAATCAATATACACTTGTAAGAAACTAAAATAATAAAAATTACATCTGGGTCGCTTCCTGTCCCTTTAGAGAGATTTCTGTCTTTAGAGGTATTATATTCCTTGGCCACGGCCAAAGTTAGGACGGACCCTTCCTCCAAGGCAACAGATTATTTAATTTATTGTATTATATTGTAAGGATATATATTGTTTTAAATTACTATATCGTGCCAACTAAACACCTTGAATCCACAGAATGTATCAAAAATATATGTCTAGAATTGAATCAAACAGACCTAACATTCATATTAATCATTTTATTAAAAATTTAATATTATTTTTATGTTAAAAAGAAAAAAGAATTTAAAATAGAGTAATCAAAAACAGATAAATAAAATAAATGTGCGAACTCAACTCCATATTTATGACAGGGGGCGGGAGATGGATTTGCCTCACGGATGTGCTTTGACCCAAAATTGTATACATGGATGTATACTAGTGCACATCCATAGCAACCCACAAGTACTTCCGTATTTCATTGGAATAGGAGAGAAGTCTAAAGTTTCTTCACAGAGGCGGCCGACTTTGGGGTTTATAGCTCTCCAAACTTGTCAGATTTTTTACCAACATATTGAGGAAGGAGCGAAGAAGTCCATATATTCCCAAAATCAGATCAGAAATGAATCAGGAATATATGGACTTCTTCCACCGCGCCTTCCTCACTCCTTCCTCAATCCTATAAAAACCAAGTTTGCAGCATTCAAATTTCAAATTGCTCTTGTACTTTCATTAAATAGTATACTTTTGTGTAGAAAACGATGTATGAATGTGTGCTCTTTATTGTGTAAATGTCATATCCATGTGGTGTTGATGCTCTGTTCTTCACTGTAGCTTTCTCTATGGATGTGCTTCTTTAGCACATCAATGTAACAAAACTCTTTTGCACTCTTTTTGCACATCAAAGTGTACATGGATGTATGCTTTATTTTTTTTACAATCAATATACACTTGTAAGAAACTAAAATAATAAAAATTAAATAAAAATTACACCTGAGTCGCTTTCGGTCCCTTTAGAGGGATTTCTGTCTTTAGAGGTATTCTATTCCTTGACCACGGACAAAGTTAGGACGGGCCCTTCCTCCAAGGCAACAGATTATCTAATTTATTGTATTATATTGTAAGGATATATGTTGTTTTATATTACTATATTGTGCCAACTAAACACCATGAATCCACAGAAAGTATCAAAAATATATGTCTAGAATTGAATCAAACAGACCTAACATTGATGTTAATCACTTTATTAAAAATTTAATATTATATTTTTTGTTAAAAAGAAAAAGAATTTAAAATAGAGTAATCAAAAACAGATAAATAAAATAAATGTGCGAACTCAACTCCATATTTATGACAGGGGGCGGGAGATGGATTTGCCTCACGGATGTGCTTTGACCCAAAATTGTATACATGGATGTATACTAGTGCACATCCATAGCAACCCACAAGTACTTCCGTATTTCATTGGAATAGGAGAGAAGTCTAAAGTTTCTTCACAGAGGCGGCTGACTTTGGGGTCTATAGCTCTCCAAACTTGTCAGATTTTTTACCAACACATTGAGGAAGGAGTGAGGAAGGCGCGAAGAAGTCCATATATTCCCAAAATCAGATCAGAAAGGAATCAGGAATATATGGACTTCTTCCACCGCGCCTTCCTCAATACTATAAAAACCAAGTTTGCAGCATTCAAATTTCAAATTGCTCTTGTACTTTCTTTAAATAGTATACTTTTGTGTAGAAAGTGTTGTATGGATGTGTGCTCTTTATTGTGTAAATGTCATATCCATGTGGTGTTGATGCTCTGTTCTTCACTGTAGCTTTCTCTATGGATGTGCTTCTTTAGCACATCAATGTAACAAAACTCTTTTGCAATGTCTATGGATGTACACAAAGTGTACATGGATGTATGCTTTATTTTTTTTCTACAATCAATATACACTTTTAAGAAACTAAAATAATAAAAATTACATCTGGGTCGCTTCCTGTCCCTTTAGAGAGATTTCTGTCTTTAGAGGTATTATATTCCTTGGCCACGGCCAAAGTTAGGACGGGCCCTTCCTCCAAGGCAACAGATTATCTAATTTATTGTATTATATTGTAAGGATATATATTGTTTTAAATTACTATATCGTGCCAACTAAACACCTTGAATCCACAGAATGTATCAAAAATATATGTCTAGAATTGAATCAAACAGACCTAACATTCATATTAATCATTTTATTAAAAATTTAATATTATTTTTTTGTTAAAAAGAAAAAAGAATTTAAAATAGAGTAATCAAAAACAGATAAATAAAATAAATGTGCGAACTCAACTCCATATTTATGACAGGGGCGGGAGATGGATTTGCCTCACGGATGTGCTTTGACCCAAAATTGTATACATGGATGTATACTAGTGCACATCCATAGCAACCCACAAGTACTTCCGTATTTCATTGGAATAGGAGAGAAATCTAAAGTTTCTTCACAGAGGCGGCCGACTTTGGGGTCTATAGCCCTCCAAATTTGTCAGATTTTTTACCAACATATTGAGGAAGGAGCGAAGAAGTCCATATATTCCCAAAATCAGATCAGAAAGGAATCAGGAATATATGGACTTCTTCCACCGCGCCTTCCTCAATCCTATGAAAACCAAGTTTGGAGCATTCAAATTTCAAATTGCTCTTGTACTTTCTTTAAATAGTATACTTTTGTGTAGAAAGTGTTGTATGGATGTGTGCTCTTTATTGTGTAAATGTCATATCCATGTGGTGTTGATGCTCCGTTCTTCATTGTAGCTTTCTCTATGGATGTGCTTCTTTAGCACATCAATGTAACAAAACTCTTTTGCACTCTTTTTGCACTCTTTTAGCACATCAAAGTGTACATGGATGTATGCTTTATTTTTTTTTTACAATCAATATACACTTGTAAGAAACTAAAATAATAAAAATTAAATAAAAATTACATCTGAGTCGCTTCCAGTTTTAGAGGGATTTCTGTCTTTAGAGGTATTCTATTCCTTGGCCACGGCCAAAGTTAGACCGGGCTTTTCCTCCAAGGCAACAGATTATCTAATTTATTGTATTACATTGTAAGGATATATATATATATTGTTTTAAATTACTAGATCGTGCCACCTTAACACCTTGAATCCACAGAATGTATCAAAAATATATGTCTAGAATTGAATCAAACAGACCTAACATTGATATTAATCATTTTATTAAAAATTTAATATTATTTTTTTGTTAAAAAGAAAAAAGAATTTAAAATAGAGTAATCAAAAACAGATAAATAAAATAAATGTGCGAACTCAATTCCATATTTATGACAGGGGGCGGGAGATGGATTTGCCTCACGGATGTGCTTTGACCCAAAATTGTATACATGGATGTATACTAGTGCACATCCATAGCAACCCACAAGTACTTCCGTATTTCATTGGAATAGGAGAGAAGTCTAAAGTTTCTTCATAGAGGCGGCCGACTTTGGGGTCTATAACTCTCCAAACTTGTCAGATTTTTGACCAACACATTGAGGAAGGAGTGAGGAAGGCGCGAAGAAGTCCATATATTCCCAAAATCAGATCAGAAAGGAATCAGGAATATATGGACTTCTTCCACTGCGCTTTCCTCAATCCTATAAAAACCAAGTTTGCAGCATTCAAATTTCAAATTGCTCTTGTACTTTCTTTAAATAGTATACTTTGGTCGTGGAAATAATATATTGTTTTCTTTCTCAATCTTACACTTTTCCTGGCACCACAAACTTTACTTTAATTATTTTCTCTACTTTTCATCTTTACCCCCTTACACTCATTCCATTTCTATTTCTATCATTCCAATTTCTGTCAAGCAAATAAACCCGGGCACAAAAACCATCATCCATAATGATCTCTTTTTTGAATCGTGAATCGAATCGAATCTTGAATCGTAGAATTCACAATCAAATATAAAAGGTAAAATATTTAAAATTTTTACCTTAAAAACCAAAGACATAAAATATCGAAAGACATATAACATTTCATAAAAATAACATGTGAAGAGTACACATGAAAGTAAACCATAAGGGAGTCTAAACAAGTCCCAAATTTAAATCAACGAAGTCATTGTCACAGTCATTGTTTCACTTCAAAAATCATAACTCAATAAAACTTATTAAACAAATCAATTTTTTTCTATTTAACTTAATTAATAAAAATAAGAGTCTTTTATTTTTTTTAAACAAAATAAAACAAAATTGGGAGGAGCAAGTCACGTGGTCAGCATAGAAAAAAGAAATGATGAACTGTCTCATGCGTCTTTCCTCTAACTTCTCTTTCCCTTGGAGTTGTGTTCAATTTTTCTTGGTGTGCTTTAAACCGTTCGACTATATCCATCAAAACGGGTCGCCTGAGTTTCTGGTCGACGGTCCAACCGATCGAACCGTCCGGATCGATACGGTTTGAACATCACTACTCTGCGCACAAAGCCACAAACCGACGTCGTCGAAGAATCGAAGGAATCGTCCTTGTATCGTGTAACATTTTGTTACTAATTCCCTAATTAACCAATATTATCTATTTCAATTCATTAATCTCTTTTTTATATATTATCCACGATAGAAAAGAATTTCCTAATATAATACGATTACTATCATGGATAATTAATAGCTAACCATGTTAGAAAAGATTCACCTAACATGGTTAGAAATAGATGCAACCTGATATAAATTATCTAACTATGATAGAAAAGACTTTCCATATTAATACAACCCTATCATAGTTAGAAAAGTATTTTCCTTATATCACAATCCATAATATTAATCATCATCTTAATTCTATTATTCTGTTCCATAAGAAAATATGCGGAAGCAGATGCAGGCCTATACAAAATTGGCAATATACAACTCTAAATAAATTATATAACCTCTACTACCTAATTCCCTTTCCTGATGCTTGCGCCTGTGCATGAATACCTGCAAAAATGTCAGTAATCGTGGGATGAGACAATTTGTCCCAGTAATCACCGCTTAACTCACTATAACAGTGAGATGTGCGGTAGTAAGGGCGTCTAAAGGGTACCACAGTTCTAAAATCAATAATACATATATATTTCTCATTTCCTTTCATCCATCACTTAAATCCTTCTGTCATGTCTCAATCAACTCAAATTCATCATCTCTACATCCCATGTATCACTCAACATCCCTCACACTCACCTAGAGATGCATTGTGCCACCACGGTGCATTCAAGCATCTATTCTTCACTATATGATTTGACACTGTGTCCCTCTCCATAATGAGGGGACAATTTCCCTCTCTGGCAATCTCCAGAGAGGGAACCCCAATTCTGTTTTCCATTACAGAACGGGAACGGTTGGACTCTTCAATGCCAAACAACCGTAGGGGCGGTTGGACTCTTCAATGCCAAACAACCGTAGGTCACTTCTCTCAATAAGTCGACCTATGAACCCCGATCCAATCAATCTAAAAGGATCCTCGGTACAAATAACTGTCGATTGGCCTATCGACAGTTATCATCGCGCGATGGTACATATATATTTCAGTGTCATGCAACTCTCACCATATCCTTGTCCATCAATTTCAATTTCATCATCAATATCCTGCATTCTTACCACCATTCCTTACAATATCTCAATTATTTAACTTCTTTTCAATTTCATCATCAATATCCTGCATTCTTACCACCATTCCTTACAATATCTCAATTATTTTACTTCTTCCATCTAACTAACTATCAATATCCTTAACAGAATACTATATAAACCTGTCACATCAATCACAGAATAATACCAATCCAGAATAATCATTCACACCATACAGGATAATATATATACTGTTTCAAATTTCTTTTATACGAAAATAATCTTGTTTAAAAGGCACCCGATAGCTTGTTTTGTATAAAAATAGCTTTTCAAAGATAATATTTATATGGAGGGTGAGAAAAGGATTTTAAAAATCCCAGCTAACGTCACCCTCAATGTTATAGTAAGGTTAAGAGTGATTACCTGTCGCCCTTAGCACTCTGTTGCTCTTCCTTACTTTTCCGTACTAGATTCACCTATTATTACATAAAGTAATAAAAAAGGTAAACAACCATGCTTATATATATGTATAATGAATAACATCTCTCTCTCTCTCATACATATGTTACTACCCATTTTCCCCATTTTCTAAATCATATTCCCTTGATTTTTAAATAATCAATTGTGTTTAGTCATTCTAATTTCCAAAGTTAACCATTAGATGACTCATGTTGAGTTCAATTCAAGTATCACATAAAACAAATCACTTCCTTATGATAAAGCAAGTATATAGAAGGAAGCTCAGATTCTATCAATTTCAATCATTCAAACAAGCAAATCACATAATCATTCTTTATCATTCCAAAGAGCAACCATTTAAAGTTAATTCAATTATTACAAATCACAAGCAACTTGGTAAATACGAATATGACTTATCTCACTAATCAATGAGCCAACCTCAATACTCATAAGGAACTCAATTTACTTTTTCAATAGTTATTCATACAAACCAGCATGTAAATATATATTCAATAACTTACTTAACCATATAAAAATCCTTCCACACTCAACAAGAACACCCCTTTGGTACTAAAAATATAAACAATAGCTTGAGTCTAAATTAACAACCGCTACAAACTATAAGTTCACAAAACTCTTCTCAAGTTTATATCATGATTATTTCCAACCTGTACCAGAACATATGTACTCAATTTAGACATTCCTATTCATAGAAAATTCTTGAACATTAAGCATCAATTCCGAAATTTCTATATTCTCCTAGTATCTTTAAGTTCTAACAACACTAACAAGGATATACATGTCTAAACACAACTTTAAATATCCCAACCTATCCTGCACCTAAAGCAAAACACTTGTACTTAATATTAAATCCTCGGAATTAATTGACTTGACAATCAACATAGTTCAATCCGAAAGTATATTAGTGTTCCCTCAATAATAACACTTCCAATATTGTCAAATGTAACAATACTCATTCCAACCATACAAGACCTAATATCCTCGAAACCATCACTGCGAACAGCCCACAACTTCAACAGTCAAGCATGCATGTAACACTAGCAACTTATTTTACTCCAAACACTTCTATTGAAACTCCCATAAACTACTTTGAGAAAAATCCTGTACTTGTACAGCCACATACAATCAACTTATCAAATCATGAATTCACTTTTACACACTCTACTTAATTCACAAAATAACACATTACAAACATATATGCATCAAGGGCAAATCAAAAGAAACAAAGCAAATCAAGAATCCCCAAAAGTTAGGTTCAAACAAACTTCACAAAACTTCAATCAACA